>JBBMKD010000102.1:81478808-81595089 GCA_037834095.1 Argya squamiceps
CTAGCTACCGGCTGGCATTAAACAATGACATAGAGTCAATTTAAAAGCCTAGATTGAAGCTACATTTAATCCACACTGTTCCCTGCGTGCCCGCCCCTGTCCAGCTTCAGCAGCACGGGCTTACCGGGGGCCTCCCTCTCCTTACCTCCCTAGGATCTCAGTGCCAGCGTCATGGGCCAAGTTCACCAACGACAACATCCTCTGCTCCCAGAGCGTGCGGGCCGCCTCCGCCAAGCTGCGCCATGAGACCGAGAGCCTGCTGGTCGTGACGGCTGATGAGATGTGGGGGCAGTTCAACAGGACCAACGTCACCTTCACCAACCGCATCGCTGAGACGGCTGATGCCAAGGGCAGGATCCAGACCCACCTGGCCAAGGTAGCTGGAAGCCCTCCCTTTCGCTGGGGCACTGTCACTTCCCAGTGACACCTCTGAAGCAGGACCCTCCACGCAGACCTGGCCCAAGCAGAGGAACGGCCGCCACCAGAAGCTGCTTCTAGTATCATTTTCTCTTTGAAACTCAAAGACTCAGTGCGCTGGGGCCTTTCTTCTTGCAGCAGGATGAGTTGGCACTGTGATTTCATCCCAGGGACAGTGCATCCCAGCTGACAGCCTGCTGGTGGATGGGAGAAACAGGAAATGAAGTTGTCGCTTGAGAATGTCTTTTTTCATTTATGCATGCGTTTCTTTTTTACGCCAGACCCTGCGGGAAATATTCCAACTCGAGACAAACATAGAAGCCGTGCGAAAGGCCATCAAGGACCAAGGGCCTCCGTTAAAAGTGGCTCAGACGTGGCCAGCTGAGCGCACACAGAGGCCAAACATGGAGCTGTGCCGGGACACTGCCCAGCTGCGGTACGGCGGGAGCGCGGGGCCGGCGGGGTCCTTGAGGAGTCCCGGGTGGTCGCACCCAGGAGCATCACTGGGTGACCAAATTAATGCGGGGGTGTTTGTTTCCTAATGAGTCCTTCCACAAGGGCACTGATAGACTCCCAAGCACCCAGCAGGTATCCCAGCCTTTGGGTGCTGGGAGAGCTCTGCCCCCTCGGCCGGGTACCGCCTGATGGCCCCCCGTGAGGGGCTGGATTTTTCCCACTTGGGGAAACCTCATCTTCTCTCCCGCCTGCTTCCCCGTGGCCGGGTGTGCTCGGCTCCTGCCAGAAACGGGGTGGGGGTCCGTGTGAGTCTGAGCACGCTGAAGGGGGAAAGCCTGTGCCCAAGGGGCCCATCTGCAATGCCGGGCTAGAAACCACCCCCGGCACGGGACCGTTAACCAGGGCTTCTTGCTCTTTTCCAGCCTTGTCAACGAGGTCCACATCATCGACGAGACCCTCCAGAGCCTTCAGCAGCGCCTGAACCACACCGAGGATGCGCTGCAAACTCTGGTTCGTGCTAAGGCTCTCCTGCAGCACGACCTGGCTGTCAAAGCCTTGGTGGCCACCACCTCATTACAGCTCCTCCAGGAGATGACTCTCCTGATTTTAAATATTGTAATTGGTTCCAATCCCACTCGAAACGAATGTAGCAGAAAATAAAAGTCGTCCAAACATGGGCAAGGAAAATTATTGGCTGCTTTTTAAGATTTCCCAGCGAGGGAAGGGACCAGAAGCGATGCACGTGTGTGCACACGGACAGAGCCCGCACCTAACGCAGAGGCAGAATGGCTCTGTGGTCATGTGTAAGGACACGATGGCATTTAAGTGCGTGTGCGTATATGTATTTACACCTACCTGCCTAAACACATATAATCACATGTAATGCCTGTAAAAATCGATATATAAACATGGTTAAAAAGTACTTGTAACTTCACGTATATGTATATGTATATGTGTGTGCATGCATTTTGGTATTTGTTGTGTTGGGAATGATGGGACAATCTTGCTTTCTCCAGTACGGCAGATATATATATGTTCCATCCCTCTTACACCTGCTCCCCTCCAGACCAAGTAGGTCTGTCCTCCTGGGACTCTGTGGCACAGGAAGGAGCAGCTGATTCCCAACGTCTCTATCCCCACCATCTTCTTTACCTTCACACACTGGAAAAGAAAAAAAAATGCAAGAGATGCTTTGAATTGGGGAATAGTGAAGGCAGGCCCCAAAGCGTGATTACATCTGTTCTGCGGAGGATGTAACGCAATAAGCAGTATGTGCACATAGCAGCATTATATTCCATAACACATTTCCCAGTGGAGGATCTGGAGGTGGATCTCCTCTTGCCTCCTTGAAGACTCCATAGAGCAATGTCAAGAGATATTGGCAGAGTTGACCTGTGTGTGACAGCCAGTGTTTCTACATCAGCCTACTTTGAGCATGGTGAAGATGAAGGGCTGTGAACAAACTGTCAGTGATGGCCTGGGAGGCCCAGGTGCCACAACACTGTCCTTGTTTGCTCCTGCCCTCTGTCTGTTGACCTTGCCAATCCAACAGTGTGATAACCCTTGGAGCTGCTCTGATCTTTTTCTGTGTGCAGATACCCAGCTGGGTCTGTTGCAGGAGAGGTGTTTGCTAAATCCCCTGCCCCTGAGAAGATCTGTATTGTGAAGTACTGTTGACAGAGTGTTTCCCTGGAGGTCAGACATCCAGGCCAATGTGAAGTGGGTGGAGGCTGAAGTGTCAAAGATTGTTCTGTTCATCCCATATCCATCTCTAACCTCCTACATTTGCCTGAGCAGTTGAAGAACCTCCAGTTTATAGGTTATTGGAAATTGTGCCCAAGCCTTCCCTGAGTAGCCTTCTGGTGTGGCAGAAATGCCACTCCCCTGGACTATTGATGGCCCATCCATGGAGCTGGAAAACTTCTGAAATGCAGACAAACTGCACTCAGACATCTCGTGGTGTGTGATGCTTCCAGGAAACAAGTAATCTGTTCTTCATTGGGAAAATGACTCCAGCAGGACTTGCAGGGGGAGAAGCTAAGGCAGACATGGAAAATTCTCATCAGTATATGGAACGGGGCACTGAGAAACCTGATGGGACAGGTTGGAAGACTGTTCCTGCTTTGGTGCAAAAGCTGGCAGTCGCAGAATCTTCACCTGCAGCTTCAATCCCCACGGGCAGTCAGGCGGAACAAGGAGCTTGGTGGTCACCTCTGGATGAAGACAGGGTGAAGCAGGGTGGGGTGGCACAGATGCAGAACTGAACCACAACTGCCAATCAGCAACACGAGCCTTTGTGTCGCCTACATTAATGTTTTAAACTGAAAGGTCTCTGCATGGGGTTCCTGTGGCAGGTGACAGCAGGAGCTGTGATCATTAATTTAACATTATGAATGTTGTTTACCTGTCTGACATAACTGAGGTGTCTACCCAATGGTGAAGGCAAAAGAAAAGAGCCAGGTCTCTGCAAAGGGGGGCCAGAGCCATGCATCCCCCTCTGTGGCCTTCCACCACTGCTCTCTGAAATGGTACAAGATTAATGAAGAAAGTGATGACAAAATTGTTTCAGCGATGAGGAAGGTATTATAGGTGTGCCTGGCCAAACAGGGTTCTGCTGCCACAGGGTGCTGCTCTGGTGGTGCTGAAAATAGTGAAATTTGTCCCAGTTTGTGCCCATTCTGTCTGCAGGGTCAAAAAGCTGAAGTGATGGAGTGAACTCTTGTTTTTCATACCCAGGCTTCTTCAGCAAGCAAGTTATTTGGTTAGTTCAGTATGGACTCTGGATAGCTTGCAATCAAGTCTTGAGGGAAAACAGGTAGGAAAACATCTTGCAGGGGAGACTTCCCCGGTATCTAGACTTCCTTATCCACATATTCCCTGACTGACAAAAAAATTATCTAATTTGGTCCAGGATTGCTCTTTACACATTCCTAATAAATTTCTATTCCTTAGTATCTTAAATAGTAAAAACATATCTATTAACTTTCTTCATTATTATACCTTTTCACCAGTTTGCCAAATACAGGAGTCAAATTGAAATCACCTGCCATCTCCCAGACAAGGCTTCCCTGTCCTTGTCTTGGAGCAGGACTGGTTGATCCACTTACATAAGTGCATAAAGACATCCTAGACTGATGCAATGACTTTCAAATCAGAGAGGCATCTGGGTACAAAAAAAAGACTGACCTCTGGCAGATATTTCTCCTACATATTCAACTGGAGATCTGCTTTCAGGCTCAGCCATTTATTAGTGACACAGGACAGCATTCAAAGCTCAGGTCTGGCAGCAGCCCTTAGCTCTACGTGGAGCAGGGTGCAGCTGATGAAGGGCATCTCAGCCTCCTCCTGTGGTAGAGAAGCATCTGCTGCTAGCTGGAGATTGAACTCCCATTACAGTACCAATTTGATATTGGGGCTGGCAGGAAGGTGGGGGTTTTTGTGGGTTTTTTGGGTTTGTTTGGTTTTTTTTTCTTTTTTTTCCTCCTCGTAGGATAATATTGGCCAGTGGTTTTCTTGTTTTTATTGAGTTTGTAAAAAAGGAGTCACCTGTGGTTCAGCAAAAAGTTCATATGTGTATTGCTTACTTCCATTTAAATGCAGCAGAATTTTAATTCCAAGTGAAAATGTTACTTAAATTGAGCAAGTGCACAGAAGCATTTCTAGAATGATTGGGAAACAAAAGCCATATCTTTACAGGAGAATTAAAAAGATTTTTTCTTGTTTAGTACAGCTTAGCAAAGACTGATTAGGGCTGTGATAACACTTTATAAATATATTTGAGAGGTAAATGTCAGAGAGGGATATTGACTTCATCACATGATCAAATGGCAGTACAGTGAGTAATCCTGAATACATCTGCCCTGGAAATCTAAATGCTTCCAGGTATATGATGAAGGAAGCGTTTGAATACTCTCCTGAGCACTGGAAGGAGCAGCTTGCAGTCTGGTAGCAAGGAGCCTGAGAAGTTTATGGGCATAATTGTACAACACAATATAATAGGAAAATGCCTGAAGAGAGAAAATTAGGCTTATATTATGAGTCCCTGGGCATCTGGTGTGTCAGTATCCCCAAGTGTGTGAGAAAATAGATTAGATCACTGTCAATTTGCATTATAATAATTCCATGCCTCAGGGCTTCCACTGGAGTTGGGAAAGATTTTATTTTATTTTTCCTGATGCATCATTTGTCCTCTACTGCTCTTTTTTTGCCTTCCTCTGCAGGTCTGAAGATAAATTGTCATAGGTGGCATTAGAATCTTAGGGTTCATGTATCCTGCTGATATACTCAGGATTAGGCCAGCCTCTAGGCCTGGATTCTTTTGAAGGAGTTATTTACCTGGGTCATCTTGGTAGGCTCCATTGATGTCATTTATAGGATGGGACACAGCCTCTTTCCTGGAATCAAATGGAGTTATGTTCTTTCCTGGAATCAAATGGAGTTATGTTTAGCTAATTCTTTGCAAACTTGCAAACACACACCTTTTCAGCAGGCAAGCTATTTATTAATCTCTCCCTCTTTTGCCTGAGTTGTCCTGATGCTTATTAGTATCTCACTGGGCACCTTTGACTGTTCATTTTCTGTTTGCCTCCTTTCATCCTCCAAAGTGACAACATGATTTAGTTTTAAAAGGATATTCAGAAGAAAGGCATTTTCAGCAACAAACAGCACAAATGAAGAAAGACACAAAATTGTTCACTCCTGGAATATTAAAACTTATAGAGTTTTAGAGATTCCTACGTTCCTGTCGACACATCCTTTGAAATTACCTTCATCTTGGTGTTGGAAGTCCATCTGGCAACGCTAATCTCTTTTACTGACTTAGATAAGCAACATTCTTGAGGTGACCTCTACTCAACAGATATGATAAGCCCAGGTAAGTGCAAAGGATACATGGGTAAATGAATAGCCATTGTATCACAGTAATAGCTTTTGAGAATGAATGAGGTAAACAATATCCATGGAGAATGTGGTTGGCTGTCTGATTTTTAAGTCTGCACAGCATTGGAAATGCTCAGGAGAAGCTTTTTATGTTCAGGGTGTTCACGTCCATGTATTGCTACTTACTGACTAACAGACATTTGCATCTAGCAATTCTGAATCACGGAACTCTGTGTCAGAGGTGACCTCTCTCACACACACAAGTATTTTTAAATTCTTGCACTCATACACAAATTCAAGATGTGGCCAGTACTCTAAAGAGCAGAAGTCCCTCACAAATTGGGTACAAATAAATAAATTTATTTGTATAAATAAATAAAGGTACAATGCATGCTTTACCTTGTTCCACCTTCAGCCTTGACCTCTGGCCACATTTTTGTCATACAATATCATCTTTGAAGTAATTCTGTAGCTGCTTAGTGAGAAAGCTGTATGCCATGGAATGATTGGAAGAATGGCAACTATTTGATGGTCCCTCCACTTAGGATACCAACATTTTTGTTTGCATGACTCCTGTCAATTATGACTAGAATTTTTAAAGGCCAGAGATCATGAACTGTGCTAAACTCCTACATATAACCAGAGAGCCAAGGCCATCAGTGAGGCCTTGCAACAATCCTGCTTTTAACTGGGGGCAAACAATATCAAACTGAGCCCCAGGTAGCCCATTTTTTTGCAGAGTATCTGGGTGGCTCTTTACCCCAAGAAGAGTCTGAGGGGTAGAAGAGTCCTACCTCAACTGCAGTCCATTCCACATGAAACTGAGGGCTGCTGCCAGACCTGTCCCACTTTTCAGTGCCCAGCAGCTGAGCCTGAAAGCAGCACCCCAGGTGTTCCAGTTCTCTGGTTCACAGCACCAAAAGGACACATGAATGTCTCTTATTACCTGCTCAGAGCACCAGATTAACCTCTGGCTCGGCAAAAACATTGTAGGTCATCTAAGCAACAGATGGATGTTGGTGTGAACCACACAAAATCAACACAGAGACACCAACTTTAGTTTAACTTTAAAGGCAGAATGCTGGAATTTCAGTAAGTTAGTCTCAAAGACCTTATGGTGCCAGGAAATAATTTTTAGATCCTGAAGTTTTTAAATGGCATCACAGACCTTTTGCTTTCCTGAAGTGACAGGAACATGATAAAGTTCCATAGTACAATGTACAAAGTCCTGAGGGGCCAATGATAAGGAGTTTTTACATAAATCCAGAGAAACAGACTAAGAAGGAAGAGATAAAAAAAGAAGGATGTGTTGGTAGAAGGGATTAAAAAGATGTGCTGCCAGAGTGATGCAGCTTTAAAAGAACAGGTTGATGTGACTGATGATGGCATTCAATGAGGTATTTTGAGTAAAGATGGGGAAGTATTAGAACATTTGTATAAGATGATATAAGATCACATTCGGATCCCAGAACACCACACACTCCTCTTGGATACCAGCTCAACAGTTTTTCTTTGACCCCAGTCAACCCTTTACCTCTATATTCCCTTAAATCTCACCATATTATCTCATTTTCCTCTTTACAGCACACAGCCATAAGAAAGGTCACTTGCAATGCATTTATGGACAATGAACTCTTCCTCCTTTATCCTAAGATCTTAACATCAGCCTTGTCATCACAGCAGTGAGAGACATGTTTTAGCTTCTTCTTTCTCAGGGCCAATGACAAACCCCAAACTACTATGCAAAAAAATTCAAAAGGTGCCAAAGGATTAGAGAAGCTAAGTTCTTTTTAAGATAGGCAGATTAGTTGCAAGGTTACTGATAATGTCTCAGTTTCTTAAAAGTGAGGAGTGTTTATTTGCTTACTTTCATACAGTGTCTCCAGGAACTGAGATCAAGTCCTCACATCCTGATCTTGGAGAAGCTGCTGCTGCCACCAGCTGGTAGTTCCCTGGTCCTTGGCTGGAGAGATGAGTTTACACAAAGAACTCCCAGGGAGACAGGCGGACCCTGAAGGAGGTCACATCGTCATATCGTCACATCTACAGAATGTTATAGAAACGTTGATCCAGTCTGGAGTACGTTTTAGAATATGACAGAAGACCTGTATTATGTGTAGGTGTGGCACATAGGGACATAGGTTTTTTTGGTGGACTTGGCATGCTGGGTTAATGGTTGAACTCAATCATCTTAGAGGTTTTTTTCCAACATAACCGATTCCATGATTCCACATTAACAGGGCCAACTGATGATAATATTCCCATTTAGCAGTTATCCACAGGCATGGCTACAACAGCAAGCCTACTGAATTCACAGCATCAGGCATGCAACACTGGTTCTTTCTATGATTAGATGACATCTTGTGCTTCATCACTTAGGTTCAAGAAATAAATTTTTTTGGGTGGCAGCTCCATTTGAATTAAAAATGACATTTCTTTGAATGATTCACTGCTGCTTCTGCAAAACCAATAACAGGAGGAATATAGTGAGCACTGACTTGTATCCCATGTGAAGAACAAATGGTTTGTCACTGTGTGGCTGCAGTCAGATGTAAAAGGGATTTTGCCACATGTGTGGGATCAGTGCAGGTCAGTGGTCCTTTGTACACATGAAGAGGCACACAAAGATAGTGGATTATCAGAATCTGCACACAGTTGTAGATCAGCTGCTGAGTTTATCACCAGCAAGCCAAAAGGATGGAGTCTTTCTCTGTTAGATTTAGGAACAACAGGCACTTCTTCCTGCAGCATCATCTACAAGAGAATGGTCGGAGAAAACCTATGCTTGAGTCCTGCTTCCAAAAGCACTGGAAGGTACCCCAGCTGCTGGCTTGCTGTGCAGTTTAGAGGGAGTTTGTCAGGGCTGGGATGGTTGTATTGTAGAGTAAACCTCAGCTGGCTGCTTCATATCTGGTTGTTCCAATGATAACCAATTTGTTGCAATTAACTAAATTAGAAAAAACCAGTCACTTCTTTTGCTTCTAAAGAAAACTGCTTTATTTGAATTTATGAGACAGACTATGACCCTGGACATCCTTGTTTCTAGACTGAAATATGGAAAATAGAAACAAAAAATATTCTTGGTGGGTTTAAGACATGCATTCATAGTGGGTCAAATTAGATCTGTTGTAGACCTAGACCACAACTACAGCAGTGGTGATGGGTAGTGCTAAACAGCTTCTCAGCCATAGCTTGCTATTGCAGCAGAATCCCATGCAACAAGATTCATACATTTTCTTGAACTCTTAGCCAGTGGTGGCATTGTATATGAAATGCAAAAGCAGAAAAATATGTGAAAACTGGAAAAGGAGGATCTATCCAGGCTTCTAGGTCGGGTATGCTTATTTTCAGAAGTGTCTCATGAGGCTTGCCCAAGGACTCATCCCTCTACCTATGGTACTCATCCAAGGAGGCTGTAACCAGGTCTCGCATGGTGATTCTGGTGCCAAAGGGAAGACAGTGGAAGGGCTGCTGTCAACCCAGTAGCACCAGAGACTTGAGCCAGGCAGGGAACCAAACACCTGCTGAATCAGTTTTACTTTTTTGATTTCCTCCTGTTCTGAGAACAGATGGTCCCTTCCTCTTCCATCACCCTTTCTCTGGCATCAGTGCGGGCTGTTCCCTACCTATGCATGATCAGTCTTCTCTGCCATGAGCCCTAGGACACACAGTATCTTCTGTTTCTTCAGTAGATGCCTGCTAAGGTAAAAATCAGGGAAGATACATGAGGTCCCAGCCACAACACCACAGTGAACTGTGCTCACATGGATTTTTTTGCCTCCATCTCTAGTCACATTTTTTCCCATTTCAGAAGAACTGCCAGGGCAGGAGGGCCAACTGGCATTCCCTGGAGAGGTGCTCTGAGGTTGTGTCTGAACCCCAGACCTGTGCTGGGGAGCAGAAAGGAGGCAGTAGGCACAGGAAAGAGCCAAACTATGGGGTCTGTGAGGCGATCATTGCAAGAATGGACTTTTCCTGCTCTAGCTTTTCATCCTTCACAGTACAGAAAGCAGTCTGACAGCCTGTGCTAGTAACTGTTTTGGAAAGTCAGGGACGCTGAAGGACCATGAAAATAGTGCTTTTATTATATGATGAAAAAGCTGTACGTGGTACAGGCTAAGCCACGGCTTATGGAGACATGCAGATGCAGGGACATGATGCCTGTTGGAATAGCATTGGACTAGTGGCCTGAACAAGGCAAATCTGAGAAAACTCATTCATACATTTTATAAAAATAGGACCCTGGGGCAGTCCCTTATGCCAGACTTAACCTGGAATTTGCCTCACATCAGGCTGGTCTAATCATTCCAAATTCAGTTTTGGGAGCAATATGACAGACCAGGTGATCTGTTTGCAAGTGGGACTTTATCTGGCAATATTGCCAGCAGAATTCCCAGGCGACTGCTACTGCCATAATTTAATAGTTGTATCGATGCTCTGGAGGTAAAAATAAAAGAAGAATAAAGTAAAGTAAAAATAAAAGAAAAATATAAAAATAAAAGAATATTTTATTTTGCAAGTAAAAGAAAAGCATACAGAAAGGCCAGCAAAGCGATAAAGAGTGTGGAGGCAGACTGAATTGAATAGCTGTGTTTGTGAAATAAAATGTGTTTTAATAAAAACCAATTGTGAAGTCATCTTACTAGGAGCAAATCATGCAAGTTTATGTAACTGCAGACCATATTCCCTGTAAAAGGAAACATTAAAGGAAATTAGGGGCCACTATGTAGCAGATCATCGCAATCTGGTGGCATAGAGGAATCTTGTTGAATAGAGGAAATCTGCAGCCCTGCAGTGCATAAATGGGTAGGGATACGGAAGAAGCACAAGGCACGGGGGAACAGGGACCAACACCATTGCAGAGACCAATACTAGATTGCAATGTGCAGGTCACCTTCCCTTTTCTGCTGATATTGAAAAAATGGAAACACTGAAAAAGCTGGAATTCATTAAAGAAAAAGTTGTTAAGAATTCAGTGTGTTTAATTTATCATATAGAAGTCTGAGTGATGATTCAATTATTTGATTAAAGCACAGAATAGATATGTATACTATCTGTATCTAAACTAACTGGGCAATAAAGCATTTCTTCATCAGTTAGACAGAGGTGTGGAAAGAATCAATAGCTATAAATTAGAGTCTTCCTCAGGCGACTTCTGTAAATAAAACCTATTTGAAGACTGGATACAGGGTATGAATTGTAAAGTATCTTTCACAGTGAAGCAGGCAGATTGTGGAGACAGTGGGACATCAACATGCAAGAGTGTGAAGAATGAGTTTAAAATTGAAGAATCACTTGAAGGCCCCTCCCAAATAATAACAGAAAGAGGGTCCTTGGTGCACTGCCTGCCTGTCTCCTAGTGCCTTCCAGGAAGGATTTCCTACTGTCATGATAAAGTCATACTAGAGAGCCAACAGGCTAGGACTATGTCCCAAGAATCTGCAGGACAGGATGGACTGGAGGAGCCATATATTCGAGCCTTTGCCTCACCACATTCTGAAGTCCCCCAGAGCCTACTGTCACCCACACATTTGTACACCATTATTGGTTTTAACCTGTGCACTTCAAAAACAGCTTGGAAGAACTGGTAGTCCCAGTTTGAACTGGAGGCAGCTTGTGGGGATTTCTGTGAACATGAGACACTTTGTATTGATCAGGCTGAACCCCGTAGTGTTCACTGATTCCAGCCTTTACTACAGGACATCCCCATAAGGCCCAGTGTTATAAAAAAGAGGGAGAGCAACTTTTTCACCCAGGCAGATAATGATAGAACAAGGGGAAATGGTTTTAAAGTAAATAGAAGAGATTTAGATTAGATGTTAGGAAGAAATTCTTCACTGTGAGGGTGCTGAGACACTGGAACAAGTTGCTCAGAGAAACTGTGGGTGCCCCATCCCTGGAAGTGTTCAAAGCAATATTTGATGGGGCTTTGAGAAACCTGGTCTAGTAAAAGGTGTCAGGCCCATGGAAGCTGGAACTAGATGAACTTTAAGGGCCCTTCCAAATCATTCTATCCTTTTATATTCTATCCTTTATATCTATTCTATATTCTATCCACAATCTAGTCTAGCCCCAAACCAGTGGTGCCAGTAGCTCCATACCAGCTTTGACCATGGCGGTGCTCAACTTGCTTATCTAAACCTCTTTCAGGGGCATAACACTGAATGCTAAGTAATTTTTCTGATTTGCTGATTTGTCCCCTGGTTTGAACACACGTGCCATTACTTCCTTTTTCCTGTACACAGTGACTAACAGATCTACCTTAAAAAATGAGAAGTGACAGGAGCACAGGCACCCACACTGTACAACAGTGACAAAGGTACACAGGCAGCTTTTTCATCTGGCCCACCCATATTCTTCCAGAACTGCTTTCAGGTACATTTCAGGATTTGGAATACAAGTAAGGGCTGCTCCATGCCAGCTGGACTCAGTGCTGGAAAATGGTCCTAGGTCTTTTTCATTTGCTAGCACAAATGTTGTCTGGGTGTCTCAGAAATTCTCCCTGCCCAGGATATTCCTATACCTTCTTTACTGTATCATTGATAATGAAAACAGTATCAGTTTTAAATACAGGATGCTACTTACTCTGAGTTACAGGGAAAAAAAAAAAAAAGGCAGCAATAGGCAAATCAACCTTACTTGTTAGTATTGCTTAATCAGAAGGGCATTTTTCTAGGAGTATGATTATGTATACATATACATGTACATATATGTATACGTATACATATACATGTACATATACATATATTTATATACACGTCTTTTTCACACATGTGGTTAAAAAAAAGCTACTTGATAATTATTGAAAGCAACTCTGCATTTCAGAAGAGTAGACCTTAATTTTGGTTTAAATGACATATGGCAGCAATATGAATGTAACATAAACTGAGTCTGATGAATAAGTTTAATATTCCAGGAGGAATAAATTCCACTGATTTCTCAGCATATTTTTGAAAAACAAAATTAAGAATTAATTCTTTATGGGATATTAAAGGTACTATGAAATAAAAGTTTTCACTACTGCAGATCTAAATGAGTTATCACTACACTATGAAAATAATATTCCTGTCCTGAAACATATGTAAATCCTTTGCTGTGTCTTACTGACCTCCTTGGAGGAAGTGTGAGAACAGACTGTCATCCAATGTCCTTTACCATCAATAGAAGGAACCTCATGGGTCTCAGTTATCTTTGGATCAGGTCCCAGAACATTCCCAGATCTGCAGGGCTTGGAAGACCACAAAATTATCTTATGAACAAAATCCTGATCCTGCAGCTTCTTAGATAAATAAATCTAGATGATCTCAGTAAGACTGAGATCCAGCCATGATGCATACATAAATGCATCATCCTGCTAATTTGTTGTTAGACATGTATTATTTCAAGTCATTAATGAACACATTACTAAACACAAAATCTATATGGAAATTATAATTACATCTCTTATTCAGCTGCATAATTGATTTTAAAAAATTGTTTATTTTATTGTATCACATTATTTTTATGCAGTAAAATGCGACAGTACCACATGCTTCTGAGTCAGCTGAAAAACATCCTAAACAAAATTACCTTCAGCCTGCATATCAAGAGCAGGTGAATGGTATCCTCTGTGCTGTTCACATCTATCTCCCCTGCTTCTCTTCTGCTTATTACCTGTTGTAATTAAAACAATGAAGGGTAGATAGCTCACAGAATGGAATTCTTAGCAGGTGATGCTCCCAGTTAATGACCTGAAATTTCAATCTCCATTTCTTTGTCTGCAGAATGAAGAGTGATTTAATCATGCCAAAGAAAAGAGAGAAAGATAGAGAGAAAACATGATGTATTTTACTTTCTTTATTCATTTTCCTCCACTTTACTGGCCAGCAGCAGAAAACATGAGCTGGGAGGAGAGTCATAGCTCTAGAGATGGACAAACAGACAAATTATTTGTTGCTTTTTGTATTCATGAAAAGTTGACTGTCTCAGCACTTTCAGTAATGAATCTTAAACACCATTATGCCATATTGGACAAGTCATTTATCTGGAGTATATGTAAGACTAAATAAGAAAACAGCGAGCTGAGCTTTTTCCATACCCAAAGGCTGTATAAACAGTGTCAAATCAATCTTTTTATGTTCTGCTTGGTAAGAAACCATTATGCAATCTGTCTGCATCCTTCACAGCACAGGTCATCATTTGGCATTACAAGCAGGGAGGAACCTCATAGCAGTAACACCCCAGATTCAGATGAAGGCTCCATCTGGGTCAGTATCCCGTGCTCAGCACTAGCCAGAAGTAAATGCTGAAGAGCAAAGACAAAGAAAAGCATCTGTGAGACCTCTGCTGACTACCCTCCTGGCCTTGGGCTACTTTCAGTTCATGGGATTTCCTGAGCCAGGAGTGGTTTACCTACATCTCCCTGACTGTCTACCAAGCATTTGTCCCATTTTCCCTTCAACACAGCTAACCATTTTCTGTCCATAACATCCATTGACAAATAGTCCCAAAGGGCTTATGAACTTTGTATGACAAAAATCACTGCTTTTTGCATGTGCTGAAGTTGTCACTTCTTGGCTTTACTTTGATGGCCCCTAGTTTTTGTGCTGAAAGAGAGTCTAGACTCCAGACCACTCATGGCTTTGTAAATACAGTGCAGTATTGGCTATAAGTCTCATTAGTAGGCTCTCTCTCTGTCAAGCTGAAGAGTCACTCTCTGTTCATGTTTTCCTGTTACAGAAGCCATTTCATATCTACAGTTATCTTGGCAGCCCTGCTCTGACTCCTTTCCAGGTCCACTCCAGGGAATAAGAACTGCACACAGTACGCAAGGTTGGGGCAAACTGGATTTATGTAGTAGCACAATGATATTTTCTGCTTTGTTCTCACATTTCTTTCCTGACAATTCCTTACTCTCCACATGACTTCTGATCACTGCTGAGCGCTGAGCTGATGTTTTCAAAGAACTTTCTATTTTGATCCTCAGGTCTTGCTCCTGTATGGTAATGGTCAAGAGGTCACGATTATTCATGAGAAACTAGGGGGTTTTTGCTTGCTATGCGCATGGCTTTACATGATCCATCTTAAAGTTTTTTCAGGTTCTTCTACAGTTTCCTACTGCATTCAACTTTAGTCTGCCAAATAATTTTCTCCTAAGCCAATTTTCTCATTGTACCATCTGATCTCTTTTCTGGGTCATCTACGAACATACTAAATGGCACAGTTTTCAGCCTAGTGCCCTGTTGGACTCTTCTGAGATCAATTCTCCTGTTGCAAGAATTAAATGTTTGCTCCTATCCTGCATTTCTTATATGGAATTCAGTTCTTTATTCAGTCTGGGATTTCTCTCCTTATTCCATTCCTTTATTTCCTTAAAAGGTTTTGTTTAAGGATTTCTCTAGGAGCTGATGGAGAATCAAGTAGATTGTATCTTTTAGATCACTCTTATCTACATGCTTGCTGACCCCTTGAAAAACTCATTAGGGGTTTGCAAGATAGGATTTTCTTTCACTTAATCTGTGCTACTCTTCCCAAATGGGTCATATTGATCCATATGGCCTCTCATTCAATCCTTTATTACAAACCCTACTTAACTGCCAGTGCAGATGTCCAGCTTACAAGTCTGTAATTGCCCACTTCCTGTATGAAAATCAGGGTATGAGTGGAATACCGTTACTTACATTAATGAGCTATGACATTTTCTTTCTAAATCTTCCTGTCTCTACATACGTATTGATCAATGAAGTTATTTGTCAGACTGACTTTCTTTTTTTCTGTTTCTCTCTCTCTCTCTCACTGGAACACAAGTCTCTCACTTTTACATTTTACCCCTGAACATGAAAACAATGCCCAGGCTGATGATTATGACAAAAATTTACCAACTGGTAATATATTTATAGCAAATTTTAACCTTAAAAGCACTGTATACGTCTATCTAACATAATCCATTAATCTAACCTAACTAGGCTAGTAAATATAGATGTACAATGAACTGGATATCTTTATATTTGATGTTAAACTTCCATTATTTTCTTCTGTTGGATACGTTCCCTGAGTTAGATATGATCATGGACATCTATAGGATTTATCTCAAGCAAGCCAGAAGTCATATTTGCTCAGTTCCAAGAACCAAAGGCTTTCACCCAAACAGGAAGGAGAGGAAGCTTTAAGAGTACCTCAAAGCCCTTGTTTTTTACTGAATTTAAAGCAAGTGGTTCTGCTCTGTACTTCCACTGGATCTGTTTCCCCATATGCCATAAAGATGACCATAAAGCAGCTCTTCTGTTTGAATCTCAGTCTCCTGTGCCTGCAGAGCCATGTCTGACAGAATTGTTTGTATTCACACTGTTCTTTCAAAACTTGATGCTCCTGTTCCTCATGTTCAGATCTAACTTGGTAAGTGCACCCTATTCTACATTCTTCCTTCCAAATATTAGAAAAAGTTGTTCTTTTCCTTAGACCAAGATCTCTCATGTGCAAAGTACTTGTCTTAAAATTTCATCATCCTGGGACTTCTGGTGTCCAGACAACATTTTGCCAATACAGGATGGTCAGCAACTGCTGATCAATGACAGTGGGATTACTTTATCATAGGATGACAATATTTGTCAAGGCCTAGAACTGGTAAATTGTTTTCTGCATCCTAGGATAATTTTTTAATTTCACATCTGCACAGTCCTGTATCTTCCTTAATATTCAGTGCTCTTTACAGTTGCTTGCTTTTTAATTTTAGGTTAGCATGCTTAATCCTATAAACTCCCAAACAGTTCTTTGTATTTTGCAAAAACCCAACTTTCTGCTACTGGTCTAGCATGGTAACACAGAATAGAAACCAACCATTTGATGGTGTTATTGTCATGAATAGAAAATAGAAAAATCCAAGAAACTAAGAATTGCAGATTTTAATGGTTCTCACTGTGGAGCAGAAATTGCTGCAAGTTGTAGCTACAAAATGCATAAAATACATGAAATCCCAGTTTGGGATAGAAGGTATCATCCAGTTACAACCTGCTGTCATGGGCAGGGACACCTTCTGCTGGACCAGGCTGCTCAGAGCCCCATCCAGCCTGGTCTTGAACGCTTCCAGGGATGGGACATCCACAGCTTCTCTGGGCAACCTCTTCCAGTGTCTCACTACGCCTACAGTAAAGAATTTATTTCCAATATCTAATCTAATCCTACTGTCTTTCAGTTTGAAGGCATTCCTCCTTGCCCTGTCACTACATGCTCTTGCAAAAAGTCCCTCTCCATCTCTTTTGTAGACTCCCAACAAGTACTGGGAGGCTGTAATTAGGTTCCCCCTTCTCTTTTCTAGGCTGAACAATCTCAAGTCTTTCGGCCTTTCCTCAAAGCAGAGGCGCTCCATTGCTCTGATCAACGTGGTGCCCTCCTCTGGACTCTCTTCAAAGGTCCATGTTCTTCCTGTGCTGGTGACCCCAGAGCTGAATGACATTCCAGGTTGTCTCCTGACATTACCGGACTGATCTTATCAGATTCAACCCGAAACAGACATACTGGGAAAGCTAGTTGTAAAACATGGTTATTGTGATGTGCTGTGCGTGTCTAAGCATGTCAGACAACCTTCCCACAGGGATGACTGAGAGCTGGATTATTTAATATAGACCAATTCATGATAGAATAAGAAGTAATGGGCTCCAGCTGAGAGAGGGTGCATTTAGATTGGATACTAGGAATAAATTCTTTACTGTGAGGGCAGTGAGGCTCTGGAATAGGCTGCCCAGAGAAGTTGTGGATGCCCCATCTCTGGCAGTGTTCAAGCTTTGGCAGTGTTGGAAAGGGCTTTGAGCCACCTGTTCTAGTGGGAGATTTCTCTGCCTATGGCAGAGAACTAGAACTAGATGATCCCTTCCATCCCAAACCACTCTGCGATTCTGTGTTCCTATGCTTTGCTACTCCCGAGATGACTCCTGTGCGGGGTTTATTATGAAGCAGAACCTCTGCCTGTCACCGCGTCTATTTCTCACACAGGCCCGAAGAGGGCTCAGAGCCGGCAGACACAGGACACCTCCCAACACACAAGGCTGGGCTGCGGCCGCTATCCCGGTTCTGTCCTGGACTCCCCTCACGCGGCGGCGGCGGGAGCGGGGGCAGCACAGCCCGTCAGGAGAGGGGGCGTGGCTTGTATCGGGGGCGTGACCACCCGGCATCGCCCCGCCCTCCCTCCCGCGCAGGCGCCCCTGGGCGGAAGTGGCGCGGCGCGGGGAAGGCGGTGGCGATGGCGGAGAAGTTCGACTCGCTGGAGGAGCACCTGGAGAAGTTCGTGGAGAACATCAGGCAGCTCGGCATCATCGTCAGCGACTTCCAGCCCAGCAGCCAGACGGGGCTCAATCAGAAATTGTGAGGGGCCGCTGTCGGGGGCGGGCCGGGCTGGGCTGCGGGGCCTTTTCCTCCTCCAGGCCCAGGGTGGTGCCTCGGGGCTTCTCTCTCCCTGTCTGGGTATCGCTGGCCTCGCACCCACTGTCGGGGGCAGCGCAGCGACCCCGAAACGGGCTAAACCCGACCCGTTCTTCTTCCCAACAGGAATTTCATGGTGACGGGCTTGCAGGATATCGACAAATGCCGGCAACAGCTTCACGATATCAGCGTGCCCTTGGAAGTTTTTGAGTAAGTCTGTGTGTGCCTGGAATGGGAGGTGCTGCAGTCGGTGACGCGAGGTAGCCTGGCTTCGCAGCGTGGGTATTTTGACTGAGGGCTGCTTGTCTCAGACCCTGTCCTTCTGAATGCCTCATGAGAACGTGAGCAGGCAGGAGGTCAGAAGTGCCTTCTGCCTGTGAGAAGGCAGAAAGGTAGGAGAAGTGATAAAGTACACATCTGTCTTCATGGAACCACGGGACCTTTTGAGTCGGAAAGGTCCTTAAAGCTCGTCTAGTTCAAACTCCCCCACCGTGGGTAGGGATGCCACTTACTAGATAAGTTGCTCAGAGCCCTGTCCAACCTGGCTTTTCAGATTTTTTTTTTTTTACTTCTACATATGTAGGCAGTAACGCGAATTCTGCCGAATTTAGTGATTTCATAACATCACAGAATGGGTATGGTTAGAAGGGAGCTTCAAGAACATCTGGTTCTAACACCCCTGCCATGGGCAGGGACAGCCATTTACTATGTCAGCTTTCATTTTTAAAAATAGACTTTTACACTAGATTAGGGTCAGGATTTAAAGTTACACGTGAAAATAAAGTAAGTCAGTACTCAGGTGTTTAGTTTCAGAAGTGGCAGTCTGGCAGAGAATTGGAACATTAAAAGGAACATTAACATAGAGGAAGAGCTATACTAGACAGCTTTTGTGATATAGCTGACAAGTTAATTTACTAGTGTTTCTTATAAGTCCAGATGTTACTGGTCTGCTGTACTCCAGTGTGTAACTGGCTGTACACAGCTTTTTTCAGTTGGGCTTTTACTCCAGCTGTAAATTTGTGATGACTCTCTTAAATGTTCTCTCTAGCGAGTTTCCCTTTGCCAGGAATTGTATTGCAGATCACAATTGCACATAGGTTTGCTGATACAGTAGTGTGAATTTTTTCCTCTTTGCTGTGGTACGTGCAGCTCCCCCTCATCCTTGATTTGCTGGGTGCCATATTCTCATGTGCATAATGCTCAACGTGTCCTGACTAGGCCACTTCCTGGTTAGTGCCTTTTCAGTTGCTTGGAAAAGGATCATCTTCCTTTGAGTGTCTGTGATTATTACCTGTGGGGAGCTGGTAGATATATTTATATATTTTTGTGTGCTTTTAGTACTTTGTTCAAAGCTCTCCAGGCGTTCTGGAAACAGGTTTGCTGGCCATGGCCTCGTCCTTGAGCTGCCTTTTGGAAATGGCTGAGTTTAACTGTGGTGGTTTTTAAAATGCACGTTTTGGATAACAGTAGAAAGAAAAAGACAGCAAGATGAGTAATTCTGTACCTTGGAGAGTGTCCTGGTAGGAATATGATCATTTAGTAGTGCCTTTTCTGTTTTCAGATACATAGATCAAGGCCGCAACCCTCAGCTTTACACTAAGGAGTGTCTGGAGCGAGCTTTGGCTAAAAATGAGCAAGTGAAAGGAAAAATTGACACTATGAAGGTAAACCAGAATGAATGGAAGTACAATGCAATAATGTATTTGATGAGTTTTTACTTTTCTGTAAATATGTGGGTATTTTTCACTTGTGCAGTTATTAGCTTCTGTTAGTATGTGATTTGTCCTTGCAATTGCTCTGCATCCCTGTATCTTAATTGATGCTGACATAGCCTGTTCAGGAAAGGCAACCTGTAGTTCATCCCACAGTTGGGGATGCAGCTTTCACTGTGATTTTATATTGGTTAAAGCTATATGTAGCAGTAGAGATATTTTATTCGGGTTTTTTTGCAGCTGTGTGATTTTGCTGCGTGCAAACTTAGAAATAAGCATAATAAAAGATTTTCCAGTTCTGAATGGATAGTAGACGGTTAAAACATCAAATGTGCTCTGTAATCATCAGTTAGTCTTTATAAAATTAGTGAAAATGCATGCCAGTGTTTAGGGGTTTCTGAACTCATGCTTCCATTTAGTATGAACCTAAGCATTCCATGATACTGTTTAACTCCTAAAACTGCTGCAGAAAAACACAATCAGAAAGGGAAGTTTAGTGAGTTCTGAGAATGTTCTTTGTTTGGCTGAACTTAGTGTGGAGGATGACAAGTTGTACTGCAGAATGTAGACACATGGAGATAAGTCCTTGGCTTCTTTTTCTTTTCTCTGTGCTTGTGAAATTGTGTACTTCTAGAGCAGGTTGCTTTTTTGGAGGTGGAGTGGATTCCATATCAAATCAAGAGGACATGTCCTTAATCAGCTTTCCTTAATAAGGTCAAGCAGATATTGGTGCACCAGGGTTTACTAGAGAGGTCCAACTGCTTTGTATTTCTTAGGAGAAAATGCAAGTGAATTTCTGGGAATTCAAGGACATTTTAGTTTGCTTGGTGCATTTCTCATGGATTTCACGTGGGCATATATAGATAAATGTAGATATAATTTTGCTTTTGTGGTTTTGAGGGGGTTTTTGGGTATTTCAGTTCGTTGAGAGGTGTTTGGGTGCAAACCTTTCTGTTTGTCAGGTAACATTGCTTGATGAAATGTAAATAAATTGTCCAGATGATGTATATACATTTTTTTTTCTCTTTCCAGAAATTTAAAAGCCTGTTAATTCAAGAACTGACAAAGGTGTTCCCAGAAGATATGGCAAAGTACAAAGCTATTAGAGGAGAAGATCCTCCTCCTTAAGTTGGCCTTTGATAGCTCTAAAAATGTCCCATAAACTGACACCACCTTAAAAAACATTGATTGGAGAGAGAGGGAGAATCCAGGCCCTCCTAACAACTGTACTAAAAATGGCAGTGGTGACTGTAAAGGAGCTTGATGGTTGTTTGTGGTTCTGGTCTGAAGCTGCTGAATCTTTCTGAGGACTTCTACTCAGTGATTGTGGTTGAAACTTCCTATGGTAACCTGCTTTTCTTTCCTGAAGGGTTTGAGAAATGTAATTGCCTGCAGGTCATCAATGCAGAGCATTTCCCACTAAGTGCATTTCCATAGCAGAAAAACATGGTTTTTTGTCTTCTGAAAAGTGTACCTCAGGACTGTGGGCTCATCTGTTTTTTTTAAGAGAAATGCATTTATTACACTTGATTATTTTTCATTTGTAAACTTCAGTTTGTTTTGTTTTGTTTTTTTTTACTGCAGTATGAACAGTTGACTGCTTTTGTCTTGCCAAATTCTACTGAGCAGGAGCCTGTCAAGGGCTGCAGTTCTCATGTGTCATAATTAGTTGCAGCCAGGAAAACCTTCAGATCTTGTTTTGTTCTGGGAGCTGCAATGCAGATGGCTGAGGATATAAAAAGTGAGCATACCTGGGGACTAGCTCCTCTATGACTTTAATATTTTGTACAGTATTTAATGTAAGCTTTTGTTTATTCATTTTCTGCAAGCAAGTTGTTGAATAAAAATTTGAAAAAAAAATCTAAATCCTGACATTTTTCTTTTGTATGCTTCTCTTTGGAGTGTGAACTGAAAGCTGTGAAAACAGAGTGTATTCCTCAGTTCCACACTGATAGAAATAAAATGTGTATCAAAACTTGGCTCTTAAAAATTTACATCTGAAGGTGGTGTCAGCTTGGTATTTTGGTTTTATGATGAGAATTCCCATTTTAGTTCCTGAAACAAGAGATTCTGAGGATCAGCAATTGTAACCTGAAGTCCTGGTTAGCTGTGGGCTTGTCTGTTGGATCTATAACTGTTCATGGATAAGAGAGCTCCAGCATGGAACAGCATACCCAGGGGTTGGAGGTTTGTGGGATAGATTGAGTTTGCAGTGGGAGCAAGAGGAGCCCTTTTAGTCTTGGGTATATGTGAAGCTGGAGCTCTTTGTGCTTATGTTTGTTCTCCCAGATCTATCTTGACTTTTTGTATCAGCAATTTATTTTACTGCTTTAACTTTTCTCTGGTTGTCAAATGGAGTGGTTTGGGCAGGAGCTCCAAAATGTCGCCATATGCATGTGCTCCATAGCAGGCCTGCCTAGTCTGCTGAAGACTTAACAGGGATTTTAGGCACGTTTGGAGTTACTGGTGGCACGGCTTGCACACCTGAAGCACTGTCTGTGCTCAGTTACTTCCCTGAAGCAGAGCCCATTCATGATGCCAAGTGGTATGAAACTGACATAGCAGGAGAAAGAACAAAACCAGAAAACTAGGTGTTCCTTTTAAAGCTTGTTACCTACCAGTCCAAGTTAATCTAATTGTTGCCTGATAGTACCCTGCCCTTCACACTTGCTTTTTCTTGTATTTGTTCCACCTCTAATGACTTTCATCTTCACAATTTTAATGTATGAACTTGGAGAGAGGAGTGGCAAGGAAAGGGCACTCCATGTTTGGAGTTGGCTTGGCCTGGATTGCCCTGGGTCCCTGGGAGCTGTTGGAGCAAGGCCTGTGACTGCCAAGTGGGATGTGTATAGGACACAGGTGAAGAGGGTGAGGAGGATTTTTTGTGTGTGTATAATGTAGTCGGAAAAGGAGCTTAAGAGCAAAATTGTTGACAGCAGGCAGGGGAAGCTGTATTTAAATGATAGTTGAGAGAACATTTAGGAGGCAAGAGGCCTGTAGATACTGGTCTGGATATTGGAGTGTTCTCTCACCTGGCACTGACACCAGCTTGTGTGTCAGATTTGGTGGAGTAAGACTCTTTAACTGGTGCTTCCAAGAAGTCCTGTTTCTATCTCATGGATTCATAGAATCACAGAATAGTTTGCACTGGAAGGGACCTAAACATTATTTAGCTTCAACTCCTCTGCCATGGGGGAGTTGCTCAAAGCCCTTTCCAACCTGGCCTTGATCCTTTCCAGATATGGGCATTCACAGCTTCTCGGGACAACCCATTTCAGTGTTTCACCACCCTCACGGTGAAGAATTTCTTAATACCTCACCTAAACCTTCCCACTTTCCATTTGATGCCATGACCCTTTGTCCTGGGATTAGCTTGGAGTTAGAGAGCCATGAGGGATAAGCAGCTCCACAGCCCAGAGGCTCTGAAAATGTGTGAAATGTCTGCTCTGCAGTGTATTGATTTGCTGTTGTCATTAGTTAATAAATTAAGTACCCAAGGCTGGCCACAGTGAAGATGGCTATCCTCATTATACTGACACCCATACCTGCTGATGAGAGGAAGGTTTGAGGCTTCCCCAGCTCAGAGAGGTGATTTACATCCAAAGCGTGGATCATAAGCTTTCCCTGGGTATTTAGGTGGTTGTGGTAAACATGATGACTGGGGTAATTGGTGGAGATGGAGGATTAGGGAATAACATTAGGTTACATCATCACAAAGTCTCAGCTGCCTGTGTTCTGTGAGGAATCTTACATTTTTTGAGTGGTGTATACATTAGAAATAAAAATAAATTTAAAAATGAAGAACCAGAAAAAAACCTCTCAGTTAAATCATCAAGTTTCATGTTCAGCTTCTGTTCCAACTTTTTGATATTTTCTATTATTTTATGCTTGCTTCATTAACTGTTTCTGGGCTACCGATGCAAAATATTGCCATTGCTGCAACTGCCCATATTTAGAGAGGTAACTGTTTTAAATAATGTTTGTCTAAGGGAAGAAAAGGTGGCCAGAATGAGTGCATATGAGTTTATAATTAGAATGAGAATTGCTAGAAACAATGGTGTTTTCCCTTTCCAACTGCATATGGAACAGAAAAATCCAACCTAATTTTTCTCATTTGTTAACTGGTTCTCTGGAAAGGAGCACATGTCTGAATTATCTTGATGTCTGCTTTGTTTGATGATAACCTTCAAGGCATTTGGTAACGGAGACTGTTAGATCTTGCCTCTTTCCCACTCTCTTGTCTGGATTGAATTATTGGAGGTGAGATGGAATTTTATTTAAGGATAACATTAAAACAACATCCACCAGGGAGCAAAGCTTCTAAAATAGATTTTTGTCGCCCTTTAATTATCTCAAAGGAAAGTTTGAAGCCATACAGGTTTCAAGTGCATCCTTGAATTTTTAGAAAGATTGATAAGATTTTGAAAATAATAGGGAATATGTATTACAGGTAATTATTTTTTTAACAATTATCTTTATTACATACATTATGAGATGAGAAGATGCTAGGTAATGCTGCTCAGTACACAGTTGTTTAAAGTAGAATGTGTGCTCCAATACTCCATTTAGGATAAACAAAGTCAGTGTAAAATTGTTTTGCTCAGGTGCAGAAAGAAATGGATCGAGAAGGTGCTAAGGATTTTGCTGCCACCTTTTAAGGCTCAGCATCCTCCCTGTCCCTGTTTTTACGGGAAGGAGAAGCAGTTGGGAGCCCAGCCTTCCCCTGTCCTTGAAATATTTTTTACTTAAACCTCCTTGTGAGGAACAAGTAATGCAGAGCTGTGCAGTCTGACAGGGACGGACATAGCTGCTACAGGAGTTGGATGCTGCTGAGCTGTTGGTTTATCCAACCTATAGCTCTTGTTAATTTGTTTTTTTTTTCATGCAGATCAAGGCACTGTCATTGTTAGCCAGCTCTCAGCGTAAGATGAATCACCAGTGTGCCTGAGACAATCTGTTTCTCTCATACCGCTCAGAAGAGAGTCTCTTGATGGCAAGAGAGTTATCATAGGCAGAGCAGTTTGGGATTCAGTGACTGACCTTTCTAATTCAGTTGGATGAACTGCTAAGTGGTAGGAATGGTTTGACAATTTCCCAAATATTTCTTATTGTGATGTTTTTATAAATTGCTTTCTTCGATGAATGCAGTTCCCAAGTGATTCAAAGTGCTTACTGTGTGATTCTAGCAGCTACCCCAGGTACTCTATAATCTCATCTCTGACTCTTCTCTGATCACAGAAATAGAGCAGAAAAACCATGCAATCCACTTCTTTTTGCCCTAAGTTATCTTTGAGATTTTAACTAGATCAGTTGGAAACTACTCACTGAACTTGTAGTTTTACTGAAACATTGCTAAATAAATGTATTTAAAAGGTGAATTCTATAAACAAAGACTTAAAAACATGTAAGAAGTGTTCCAAACACTGTTTAACAGCAAGTTCATGATAGAGAAATATCCCTGCCAAGAATATTTCTGGATACTCATATTTCAACACAAAGTCATTTCTTACTCTACTATGATTAATAGCTGCAGCATTTCTGGGCAGGTGCCAGATGTCCTTCCAGCTCTGCAGAGCAGAGAGCCAAGGTGACACGAATATCTGCCCTGCTCTGAGAAAACTGTGCCTGCTGCATGTATTTCAATTACTTCCATATGTTTAAGATCCTTCTGTATATTTTCTTAATCAAAGCAATGGAGAAGCGAACACACTTTAAAGGATACTTCTGTAACAGCTCTTGTAATGCTCTTAAATCAGGAATCTCTATTTTCTGTATTGTGACATATTTCATACTGAGAACTAGATTGTATTTAGTCTCAACAAGATGTAATGCAGACAGTAAAAAAGAAACATCTTTCTGAACAGTATGAAAATTTCCAAAACAATTCTTTTCTCCTCTCGTGGAAGAAAAGTCCCTTCATGTGCTAAGGGATGGCACTTAAAATTTCTTTTTCTACAGACCTGACCTGACTCTACTTCTCTTGCTGTTTGCAATTTCGTTATATTAAACAAATTTATCCAAATATTCTGCAAAGGAAGACAAAGCTACTTTTATATATAATCTGGGAAAAGGTAATTCAAATTAGTGTCATGCTGCATTATTAAATAAGTTACTTGGGTCATATTTATATAATTTCTGCAGAAAAAAAATGGCATTTACTCTTCATGTTAATTGTTGACATTCATAAACTTTTGTTTGGAGTGTTACTAGGGATTCAAAATTCCTGTGTATATATACATGTAATGGCATGTACCAAGCTACTTCTGTACCATCATGGAGATTTTCAGTCCTTGTCAGTAATCAAACAGAAGCTTATAATTTTCTCTGAAATCACTGGTAGGTCCAATTTTTGTGGAGAAAATATTTTACCCTTAGTCACCTTAGAAACACACTGCTAAATTAAGATATTTTCATTTAAATATATGAGAAATTCCATCTTCAAGCTTATTGTTTGTTTTAAAGTATTACTACATTTTCAATAATAGACTATTACCTACTATTTTATTACATTTGACTTGTACTTTTTTGAGACATTCTCTGATTTGGTCAAAGCATAAGACCCAAGAAGTTCCAGCAGATAAAGTGGCTTTGACTAGACCTCTAATCAAACACCAGATGTCACTTGGTCTAAGATTATTTAATATAATTTCCGGTCATCGCTTATTAGGTTACAATACTTAAATGAATAATTGAATAGACATCTGCTACTCAGTAAAACAAAAGATGGATTCAGTGATACAGCAAATCCTGTTTAAGAGAAGTATGGTTAAAGAAACCCAACAACGTTTCTTCTTTCAGAGACGTTAAGCATAATATATGTGACATTTCTTTTTAGCCAGCCTGGAAATTTCTCTGCTTACGCAGCACACTGCAGAAGACACATAGCTTCAGAAATACACTGTTTCCTTGGACAGACTTTCTGCTTTTATATAAATGGACTTCCTAAAGTTGCTCTGGGTACATGTAACCTCTGTCATCTCTAGAGGCTGCTACTCAGGGTTGCAGGGCATTATGATTTCAAGAAAAATCAAACTTGCTGCTCAGCTTAGATGCTGTACTTAGATTGAGTGGAGGGGAAAGAACCCTTAGGAGTACATGTTGGAGCTCACTGAGATCATGGTAAAGCAAAAGAAAGGAAGTCATTAATAAACCTCTTTTTCTCTCATTTTTTTGGCTCCAAAATTTATCACAGAACCAGTTACAAAGCTTGCCATGCAAATGTTGCTGTTGCTGTTACCTTTTATCATTATTTGAGGAACACAAACAGCCTAAGGAAAGATAACAGGCACTTGAAGAGAGGATTTAGAGGCTGAGAAAATTTGGCCTCAGAACAATGTAGCAGTACACAGCTGACTGGCTGGCTACGCTTCCCCAGTCTCCACTGATTTAGGATGTGTAGGTGCAGCACTTGGGGACATGGTTTAGTGGTGAACTTGGCAGTGCTGGGTTAATGGTTGGGATCAATGATCTTGAGGCTCTTTTCCAACCTTAACAATTCTATGACTCTGTGATATCATCTTGATGTATATTACCTTTGAGCTTTATAAGTCTCAGGTTTTTTCCCCCATGAATTTTTTGGGCTGCCCTCTGAATGCCTTTAAATTGCAACATCTGCAAAATCTCAGAGCGAGGACTTCCAGGGTTCATATTTGCATTATGTGGTCTCTTTTCATTTGTTTTGATTAATTTAATTCTTAGTGCTTGCATTGGAAGATGTATGGAGAACATATCTCCTCTTCATTTGTGGTTGTATAGCATACTGCAATATTTCCTTCCCAGTCATATTTTTTTCAGGCTTCAGGCTACTCTGTTTAGCTCTTCCTCATAGAGAAGCCTTTGTGTGCTTCAGATCATACTTGCCACTCTTCTCTGAACTGTTTCTAATATTCACTTCAGTCTTTTTAAAACCTGAGATGCTCTAAGATTCTTTATGATGTATCTTGTTGAAGACCACCAGGAATCCAGAGTCTGTCTAGGCATCATTGATGTCCAACATCACACACGCTTTTAGGGAGCTCCAACAGCCTGTATCTATGTAAAGCCTTCCCTGCACTAAAAGCTGTGTTAGCTTTTTTCTAATACATACATTCCTTAATATATAATCTTGCTTTTGCTGTTCCTCAATGATTGAAGTGTTCTTCCTTATCATTTCAGGATTACAAATGTAGTTGGCAAGTCAGATTCCTGACCTACAAAGATATCTGCACACACTGTATTTATCCAGAACCATGCCATTCAAGACAATGTACACAGCTTTTAAGCAAACATTTGCATAAAGTATATGTCAATTTTAGTTCATGTATAAAACCCTCCAGTATTTTTTCAGAGGATTTGTCAACATTGATAGAATGTTTAGAAATCCTCTTTTCTAAATGATGGCAAAGGTAAAGGACCTTAGCCACATGTGCATTTGCTGGATCAGGTACATGTGCTTTTTGAGAGCAAATACTAAACTGAGAGCTATAGAGACATCCTCCTTTGCACAAAGATCCTCCAGCATAAAACCATATTACTGTGCCTAAGACCTCTTGCCACTGATATAACATTGAGTTTACATTCAAAACAGCTTAATAGACTGCGTTTTAATATTGTAGCATGTTAACTCACCCCTGTAAGCCATCTGGGAACTACATCAGATGAATTTTAAAAAGTACAGAAATAAAGAATTTCTGTCTCACAGCTTTGGCATTTCCTTTTCTTATCTTCTTATCTGCACTGTGGGGCTGGTCAAGTATACACAGACACATTTGAATGAATATGTAAAAGTTCAAACTATCATAGCCTGCAGTTGTACAATCATTTAAACAGCCACAGATGCATGTTAGTGATTTCATGTAAACAGATATAAAAATAGTATTTAAATGTACAGGTATGCAGTCATCCAGCCCTTCACAACCAGGAATTGTGCATCTGTCAGGTTCTAATGGTTCCATACCACACTCTGCATATCACATGGTACTGACATTTTCTCATGTAAGAATCCAGGGATCCTTTTTTGACTATAATTCTATATTCTCTAGCAGCTTATGTTTTTATAAGTGAGTATATGTACTTTGTGTAGTAGTATTGAACATTCTCCAGGAAGCTGTGGCCATATTGTAGCCCCATGAGCTGTAACAGCTGCTTTATTTACTCGGCGCTTTAGCAATTTCATACAGATTAAAGCTACAGCACAAGAGAGCTATTAAAAATTGAAAGTAATTATAGCAATTTTGCTGGTCTGTTTTCTCTAAGTGATCTGGTAAACTGCAGAGCTAGAAAACTGCAGAACAAATTCCACACAATTTTGTCCAGTTGATAGTAGAATAAGAGGGGGTTGAAGTGGGTCCTAATAATCAAATACATGATTACTGGGATATGTATTCCCTTCAAAGAAGGCAACCTGAAGACTCATCAATAATTATAAATTGCTGCAAATTATTGAAGCTGGTTTATCTCCTGGGCATAGAAACAGAAAAAAATATTGCAGAGGCAGCAGTATTTGGGGGGATGTGATGATGAGGCAAAAGGCTATTCTGATCCATTTTTATAGTAGTTGTCTTTGCAACAGTCCTGAGACAGCCCCAGTAAGGACAGGATGAAAGATTTAGATTTGCCTAAGGAATTGACAATATTTTCCCATTCTTCCATTGGTCTGAACTGACTGTTCACTGGAATAAAAATCTTGTTGAATTTTGCATCTTTTGCAATTACTGTGGAACTGGGGGACCTGAAGGGTAGAGATCGATTTACTGCCTCTTTAGTGTTTCGGTGCACTGACCAACAAATTGCTTGCTAATTTCAAAGGACTGACACATTTTAAAGGAAGATACTGCCTTATTGTGGCAGAGAGATTATGCAAAATTGACTGGATTTTTTGATACAGTTGAAACTCTTATACAACAACAACCTTTAGTATTACGGCAATGTAGATTAAAAAAAAATGCAAAATCAGAGCGATTGTAAATATTAAACCCAGAGAATTCAAAAGAAGATAAAGAACTTAATAAAATGCTCCTGTATAAGGCTAGAATAGACAAGATCATCTTACCAGCCTGAATACATTCCTGAAAAATTCTTAATATTGAAGAACATAAGGTTTCATTCAGGCATTCTTTGACTTAGTTATAAAAATTGAGCTAGGCTAAAATATTTCACTAAAAAACAGGCAGAATCCAAAAGCAGGTTTTAGACATGATGGCTCTGATGTAAACTAAATCTTGTGACCTGCAAATTTATGAACAAGCTCTAGCAGCTACGTGCCTGATCTGAGCTATCAAAGTGATGACTCATTGTATCCCTTGTTTTTCTCTCTGCAAGTGACTTATTCGTATTGCTCAAGGCAGACAGGAACAAAGCCAAAACTGTAAGAGAATAAATCTTGTTAATGGTGTGCTGGGAATAGTCTGTGAGGGACAGACTGGGAATAGTGAAGGACAGAGGTCCATCCTGATGTCCTCATCAACATCTCAGGTAAACACTATCACAGACTTGTTTAGATTGGAAAAGACCATTTAAGACCATTGAGTCCAACCATTAACCCAGCACTGACAAGTCCAACACTAAACCGTATCCCAAGTGCCACATCTACACAGCTTTTAAACAGCGCCAGGGCTGCAAATATTCAGCAGCAAAATCCTCTCCTTGCAGAGCTGCACAGTTAAAGCCTAGATGCAATGTGCAGGTGTGTTAGGCTGCAATTACCTGAGGGGCCCCAAAGTGCTCTTCCAATCTTATCTGCAATTTCATGTCCCCACAACATCCATATCCTGTATCAGGAATCAGCCCTGGTATGATCTAACACATATACACTCTGTACAGGTTTTTAAGAGTAAGAGTGTTCTTGGTGCTCATTTATGTGAAGCAGCGTTTCAAACTGGAACCCCACTGCTTAAATAAACAACCAGCCCGCTGTCATCCAGAAAACAGCAGGAGTGAGGGTGAGGCATCCTCAAAGAGCAGTGCAAATACTAATTTTCACAATACTCCTGTGGCAAGTGTGGTTCCAGTCGCAGAATTATCAGGTCAATGAATGACATAACTACAGGCCACAGGCAAAGGAGATGTAGAAACCAGACTCCAGCTGCCTTCAGATCTGTTCCTCAGATAGCCTAGAAATGTTTTATATGTGCAGTACAGATAATCAGAAATCATGCCAGCCTTAAACTGAAGGAGTGCTAAACTGATCAATATGACAAAATGTTTTGAAGCAGCATTAGCTTGCAAAGCTGCTCAAATCTGTTTTGTTGAGGCTGTGTTAAAATTAATTTTAATGCATTTTAACAAGTGTGTCAAAAGAATTTTGAAGGGAGAATTCACCAGACCCAGAGTGAATGGTTTTACGCCCTGGCATAAAAAAACAACTTTTGTCTATTTAGCAAGATGCCCTAGGAACCAATTTTCTAGAGCCATTGTAATTGCTCACCATGAAAATTGCAGGTTGTGTTGAAGAAAGGCTAAACACCAGCAGAACCTTTGTGCATTTGCTCCACTTTCTGCCGAGTAGCTTTGGCTGCAGCTTTCTGAGCATCGTATCTCATTTACAAGGTGACCCAGAACACAAAACCTTGTAATTAGCCTGAAAAACCAACCTGCTTTCTCTCCCTGCCTGCCAGCACCCTCGCCTTCTGCTGCCCTTGGTTGCGATGGCAGCGTTTTCCCAACAAAGGGGGGTCTCATGCAGAAGGAGAACAGCGGAGCCAAGATTTTCAGAGCTTTTGCATGCGGCCAGATAAATATTCATGATACAACTGTGTGCTTAAGAGCTGCTTTTTGAATTAAGTTCTGAGGCTATTGTTCACCCTCAAATAACACCCAGAAGAAACTTCTCTTTATTTGAAAATAAACAAATTCCTAGATAGACTGCAAATGTGAAATTACCTTCCTTCCCCAAACAGCAATAAGGAAGTGCCAAGAGAGAAGGAGGAAGGATGAATCTGGTGCTTGACCAGGGTAAATTGGTCTGTTGGGATCTGTAAAACCTCCCCAGCTTTCACTAGGTGACAAGTATCATTTGGCCCATCGTATTCATGGTACACTCAAAACCAGAATCATCCTAACTGATGAGAAGTTATGCAATGATTTATGTGTTACTTCTAAGTATGTGGTACGAATTTCTTACATGGTAAAAATCACAAAAGGTCATAAGAAAATACTTACATCTGCAAACGTATTAAGCTGCTGATCTTCTTTTCAATGATTTTCCATCTTATTGGGAAAGCCATTTCCCTGTGGCTTTCTCTTTTTTCGTGTCACTGAATTTTTATTCTTTACCTTGAGATGGTATAACAACCAAAATGTCTGAATATGCTTTGGCACTTATTTCAGCACAAAAAAAAAAAAAAAAAAAAGTACTCTGGGATGATTTCAACAGCATTTTTTGAAATAGTTAACATCTATGCTGACCAAGGCTTATTTTAGCTCATAAATCTTATAAGCGTCAAAAAAGATGCTGTACCTTCAGCAGAACAGTGATTACTGTAACACGTCTTTCTGCCATAAATTGACAGAGATGTAGATACAAATATACAAGGACTTGAGTGGTAGAGATCAGCTTCAGGTTTGGTGACATTAAAACATCTCAAGGAAAGAGGAATAACTGTGGAAAGAAGGCTGCTTCTGAGTATCCACATTTGGATTAAGAATTTTATATTTTTTAACCAGTGTATGAATGTTATATGTTAGTGCCAGGTTGCTGTAAAGTGAAAGACTGAGAAGTACTCTATCACTACAAAGTACATTTTGGTTTCTTCTAAATAATACAAAGTAGACTGCAATTCATTCTTGAAATAACAGAATTTACTTAAAGATGAAATTAATAACTTACGTAGTTGCTTAGCAACTCAGACAATACTAACATCCTTAGCCAGGTATTGAGTTCCTTTTTTGAATTTCTGACAGAATCTTTCCTTTCATTTAAAGCTTTAGAACAGCTTCCCTGCCTCTTCTCCTCTAAACTCAAGGCTCCCCCCTTCATTTTCTCTTTGTACAAAAGGTAGCCTTGATTTAGGTGAAGTGATTCCACAGAATTGAAAACTCTGATGTATTTGATACATCTCTATGGCCTTTGAACCATTTATGAGGAAGGGCTGACCTTTGTTTTCATTAAGTAATTTGGTTAATTGTAATTGATTTTTTTTTAATCTCTTCTTTGTCCTGAACCGCACATGTTGCTGATGTGACTGGATAAGCAGAAAAGTGGATGCCATAAGATATGGGAACAAACTTTCCTTTCATGCTGTAAAAGAGAACTTTGCTCCAGACTTGGATCAGATGTGTGCAGTGAAATGACAAGAGGAAAATTTTCCAGCAACAAGGCAGAGCAATAGAAATGCCAGTGACATGTAAGGAAGGAATTCTTCCATGGTAAGAGTAGTTAAGCTCTGAAACAGGTTGACCAAAGAGGTGGTAAATTTCCTCCCTTAGCAATTCTCAAGACTCACCTGGATGACTTCCAGAAATCCTTTCCAATCATGTTTTCTGTGATTCCATCTAGGGGACAAGTAATTTGTATTTTTCTGTGATTTCTGCACCAGGACACAATATGGATTACTTTCCCCACTGAAATACATTATGAAGATGACTGGGCCCCATGGTGAGGCTTAGGTAATGGAACAGAACATGAGAAAACAGGGAAAAAAATAAGAGAAACTGCCAAACATAACAAACAGTAGAGTGAGCAGCTGGCAAACATTACAGTGTAACACCATGAAAAATGGCTGGATTTCACAGCTGGTTATGGGGAACTGTGTGAGAGAAGGACAAGCTTCCCAGGTAACTGTAAGAGAACTGGAGGGCAATACTGGAGTCTTTTTGGGAAGTGCAATCTTGGGAAAAAACCCGCAGTATCCAGGTTACCATATCAATAAACCGTGTAGAGATTTGGGAAAACTTCTTCACAGAAAGGGTTATCAAGCATTGGAACAGGCTGCCCAGGGAAGTGGTAGAGTCACTATCTGTGAAGTTATTTAAAAAATGTGTAAATGTGGTGCTTGGGGACATGGTTTAGAGGTGGACTTGGCAGTGCTGGGTTAACAGTTGGACTGGTTGATCGTAGAGGTCTTTTCCAACCTTATGGGTTCTGTATCATGTAAAGCTGATATGTAATAGCTAAAGGTATCAGAAATGCCAAACGTGGTTATGGATGTAGCAAAACTGGAACCAACAGGGAAAAAGTAACTACAGTTGTTTATATGGGAGGAGACAAGGGTGGGAAAAGAGATGGATCAAGGTGGGGAGCAGGAATTACAAGCATGGGAAAATGGAGAAAAGTCTGGTTAGATGAGGACAGCCATGTATAAGCAAGCTGCTGGTTGATATGGCTGTCTGATCAAGTCCTACATCAACTGCAGTTTCTCTGATCTTCTTCTATATCCTATTCTTTACTATATTTCTCCTGTGCAGTCTCACTCTCTAGCCTGTGCTTGTGTGGAGAAATCTGTGTCAGCAACCAGAGAAGGGGACATGGGTCACTAAGATTCACAGTGCCAACAACAGCACAGCACAAGATGTAGACATCCCTCTGTGATGAGGGAAAGGAGATTAGGGCTGGGGGCCTATGAGTTGCCAACGTGAAATGGAAGACTTGGCAGAGCTGCTTTTGAGAAGAGCTGATAGCTGATACCCAGTCATTACAACACTCATTCTTTAGTCCCTCCTCATTCCAGGTGGGACAGGATCAGGCTGAATACCTTCCACAGGAACAGCAGGAACTTTGAAGGGCCGGATATAAAATGTTTCTCTCTGTTCAGTAACATGCCTTTTTTAACCTTGACATTTCTGATCCAAACATCATAGTTCATAATGCTGGCAAACAACAGAAAATCAGGAAGAGGGCTGAGGGAAAGAAGTGTTCAGAAGTAGATGTTTGCTTATTCTTTTCTTAATTGCTTGGCTGCCATGGAGATAAGCATAGTGCATAGTTCCAGCAGGAACTACTGTTGTTCTTACACATGCAATTCTATAGCTCTGTGTATGTCTATCCAGCCTTAAAAATAAAGTATTTCAGGAGAGATTGGCTTTAGGAATTCTGAACCTCACATCTACAAACTGTATTGTCTTTCAATTGTCTCTCAAAGACTTGAGACTAAGGACTGAGTCTCCATATCTGAGGTTTTGAAATGAGTTTTGAAGAACAAGAATTTTATCTGAGTTTTTGTAATAATTTATTTAACTCTATGAGCTTTTTTCTGTGGTTTTTTTCTTGTATTTCAGTTAGGCTTAAACAGCCGAGCAAAAAGGGGAGATGGTGGTAAACTATGGACATATTATTTGATATTTGATTCCTCTTTCCATAGGGAACTCTTCCAGAAGAAGGATTTCTACACTTGACATCTTTGGTCTGCTTCCACAGCTGGGAGGAGTATATCTGCATGTAGAGACCACTGTTCTTGTTTAATTTAGTGCCTCTGGAAGGCTTAATAGGAGGCTTAATTCATTCTCTCTCATGCATTGTCTCCCATGCATTCTGATGCCTACAGATAAGAGAGAAGAAAGCTCAGTACCTTGAGAGCCTCTCCAGCTCATAAGAAAGGTTGAGGCAAGGCACAAGCTTTAAGGCTTGCTCTCAAAGTCTGTCATGCCTTCACCCAGGCTGGAGGAAAACACCTAACCCACAGCTAAAGAGCAGAAATACACAGACTGAGATGGCAGCATGAACAGAAACAGATGTACATGAAAGCACCCCAAGAAGCACTAGAGCACAGGTTGGAAGAATGGCCAGTATCAATGGCCAATGATGTATGTGACAGAAATAAAATCAGTGGCAACCAAGGAAGGTGCTGCTTGCAGCAAGGCAGCAGGACAACTGCCTCGGCAGTGAAAGACCTCCACTCTGATGACTAAAGAATGGCTGCATGGCTATATCACATGGGCCGTGCCCCTCTCAACCCAGAATTCCAGTAGGAAGACAGACTGCAGCCACAAGAAACCCAAAATGAGGAAATAACAGAAAATGGGCAACTGCCTTACCTAACATTTTTGGAGGCTATTGTAAGTGAACTGCTGAGTCAAAAGATTATGCTACAATAACTGGGGACTCCTGAAGGGTACAAAATAATTGGCCCAAAGAAGCTACCAGTGAAGAGATTTCAGAATACATAACAAGGATTCAGCAGCTGTTAACTTCATGTTAAGCAAAAGTGATCCATCCCTGGCTGCCAGTATACATGTTTATATGAGTAAAACTGAGGAAGGAATGATAGGATGGGTGGAGAATAAGTTTGGTTTAAGATTAATATCACCTTTCCTTCTCATAGGTTTTTTATTGATTTTCATTACTTTAATTTGAAAGGATTACAGTCCTTGTTTTTTGAATATGTCACTGTCATATTGGATATTCAGCAGCTTCTAGGCAAGTGTTCTAAAACTTGAGCTATAGCTGCCATAAATCTCTGATTCAATAATCAATAATTATTCCATACAAAGTAGGACAGGTTGGGATGCTGAGGGCTTTTCATCTCAGACTTCCTGGTATCAAGAATGCTCCACCCTTTTATTTGTGGGGGTAAGGTCTGACAAATTAAAGGAAGGTGAATATGCACATGCAAAGGGTTGGATTGAGGGAGCAAGGATTGAGCAGTGATACTCCAGTTCTACTTTTACTCTTACTGCGAAAACCTCATTCACACACATTTATCACATCCTGTGAAGTTTGGTGGAAAGAAAGACTCCTGGTATCAGCAGGATACTTGTTGGTTGCTTGCAGTTCAAATTATCCTGTGAGGTGCCACTTGAGAAACTGCAATGTAGTTTCATGGGGAGAGTGTTCAAAAAGTGCTTTAGATCCTGATTTCCACAGGTAGAGAAACACTGTCTCTGCAGCATTGTCTCTGATGTCAACCTCAGGGTTCTTCTATAAAAGAGATGACACTGCTTTCTCTATTCACCGTGTTGTCTTTCCTCCTTAGCTCCTGTCTGTGTATTCAGTGAGACCATCCTCTACAGGACTTTAAAGAATGTGAATTGTTACCATATAAACATTGACATTTCTAGCCAGATTTTTTAGGGCTTAGATATCAAGCAAAATGGAACTTTTGAGAATCTAAAATTTGAATCTAGGCTTTGAAACCAGGAGGGATAACTGGATAACATTTGAGTGCATAACTCCTTGCCTTGCTAGAATTATTAATACCACTTCTTCCTTCCTGCACTTTGACCTTCTCAGAAGGTCATCTGGTTATTCCCAGACCAGTTCCACTTTTTAAATAAAGAGAAGCCAAGGTGATATATAGGTTCATGTTTAACACAAATGCAGTGCTACTAACCCTGTAAATCTGAATTCAGGGGGAAATTGTTTTGATTACATGTTCTAATGAAATAACTCATTCTTACTTTTACTTGAACACAAAGAGGCTTAAACAGCAGCTGTAGCTGCAATGGTCACTTATTTAATTACACTTTCACTATGTAAGTCAGCATGCATGTAAGTCACAGGCTGTAGCTGTTGAAATCATTGAATGTAACACAGTAACTTATTCTACTACTAAATATTTATAACTTTATTAATCCCTAGCTGACTTTTGTGACACTCACCAGCTTTATTGTAAATAATAATTTGCTGGGAGCATGTGTCTGCTTTGTGATAGAAGCCAAATGTGGATTATAATCGTAAGCATTTTAATTAAATGTGTATAGAAACAGTAAAACAAACCAAGAAAGGAATATTATGTATGGACAAGCAAATACACAAGCAAAAATATAAACATGTAACGAGCAACACATGGACAAATATCAATGATTCTACTAGAAACTGGGTAAAGATCCCAGATCAAAAGCTATTAGTGGAGGCTCTCAATACAGACAGATTCAAACCCACTCATGTGATGTTGCATTCAAGTCTATGTGCAAAGAGGAAGCACACCTTGTGTATAAAGGCCAAGAAGTTATTGTTGGCAAAAGTAAAATCTTAAGTCTACTTCAGGAATCATTACTGGTCTAGATGTAAGTATTACAGAAAAAAAAAAGACAAGTAGAATATTTATCTAGACAAAAAGCCATAGTAATAGCAGTAATACAACTGTAATTGTAAATTACAGTTACCTTTTAGTTTCTTACTTTTTAGTTTCTGCCATTTTCTTGGTGCTATCCTCACACTTCCATTGCTCTTCTATGTCTGAAGGTCAGCAGTTTCATGCTGGTGTCAGGAGGGGAGGGAATATTACAGCAAGTGGACAACATGTGGAATCCTTTACCAGGAGAAATAAAATGTTCATTTTGACAGTTTGATATACATAATACTGTGTACACACATACTGTAGGTTTGCTAACATGTCTGTATACCTTTTTCTTTCATCCTTGGTCTGCAGCTCCAGGTCACAAAGCAGCATTTATATTAAATTTAGATTTGTGTATGTTATATACTATTTCTTTGCTCTTCTTCCTGGCCCTAACCCCAATTTTGTCCAGCTCCAGGTCTGCAGATTAATTGATTGTGACTGATCTTTTTACAGCATGGAGTGTCCAGTGCCAATCCTGTGCCCCATCTCTTCTCACTCCATAGCTGTAATCCTGTCTGCCACATCTTCTGGTTGTCATTGCACACTTGTATTTCTCCACTCAAAAGCATCTTATTTGAGTTGTAAAATTCTCGGTCTACCTGGAACAACTGCTTGTTACTGTTACCTATAGCAAACAATGCTTCTATCACACAAAGGCAAACCAAACATCTCTGGTATAGATACAGCAGTTAGAAAAATTGCTGCCACATCCAAACTACATGAAATAAAGCTGCAGGCAGGTCACAAGAAACTAAGACAGAGCACACAAGCCTCAATCCTGAGCCCCTGCTGACTCAAGCCAGGCTTATGGTACATCACTAGCAGTGACAATATCACATTACAGGGCTACAGTTACACTGGCATGGTGCCCAAGGGAAAAAGCAACTAGGTGACACAAAGGCACTACCTAACTCCTATCACAGTTATGAAGCTTCAGGCCTGTGGTAGGAGGATGGCCTTGTGCCACAGGGAGCAAGAAGTGTGAAGGAGCAACAAGAACGAGGCTTCTCCACAAGAGATAACTCAGGAGGTGAGGATGACCACAACACAAGCAGGAACAGTGCCCTCTTCAATCAGAACAGATTTGCAGTACCCAGGTCCAGCAGGTGGTAGTTTTCCTTCTTCCCAGTGACGTCTTCTTATCAGGTTTTTGTTTCTACTCCTTTGAAGCCAGTCTTGATCCTGGCTTATTGACACTCATGTTTGTGGGAAATGACTGTCTGGTGTGCTTAGATTGTGAGAATTTAACCTTTTTTTTAGGTTTGTGGAGGGTGTTTCTAAGGGCAGAAAATTGACTTATGATGAGTAGCAAAGGACACTTTGTTCTTCTTCAAAAATGGATGGAAGTAGTGATGAAGAACATCATTGCAGAATGCTGATAGAGAAATAGATCAGCATCAACACATGCAGAGGTGGTAGAGTTAAAAGGCAAAGGTGTGGATGGGCTGCCAGCATGGGGAGAGGGCTGTTCTATGGTTGTGCTCTTGCTGTTGTCTTCAGGAATTGGACAGCTGGGGAGCTTTTGCCCCAGATGAGGGAATATTTTCCATATGCTGATGAGAGCATAGGTCTTGCCATGCAGAAAACAAGTACCTGTGCCCTATTCCTACATCCAGCACCCTGAAGCTGGGGGCTGTTTCTGGAAGAAACTACTTCACAGAAACAGGAATGGTCTGTTCAGGCCCATGTGAGTGTGCCTGTGGGCAGAGTGGAGTGGCTTTGGTGCCCTGCAGGGATGAGCGTGCTGCATCACCTATAGAGATCTGCAGCAGAAGGCTTTGGATGAGTTTGCCTAGAAAGGGAAGACCTTAAAAGCAGTGGTGAAGGTCAAGAAGAATGATAAGTGTTGATGGCATGTGACAGAGAAGGTTCTCAAGATATCAGATCTCTCTGCAATGCCTTTACTTACCCAGATGGGAAAAATACAGGAAAGATAAAGGGAAGGTGAACCTGCTCTCAGCTGAAGTGCAAGGAAAGACTGCAGTCTCCAGACAAATGCTTTAAACCTGCAGGTGCAAGGTTGTTGATGATTCCAGAAATGTGACTGGTTATCATCAGGGTGAATAGAGGCTCAGAAAGTTTCTTCTACAACTACTGCACTGATATCTTTAGTTTCATGTCCTCTTGTTGACGCTTCAGTTGTTTTTCCTCTCCTCATTTGTGGCATTACCCCAGGTGCTCTGCCAGCCCATATCCACTCAGCTGGACTGCAGACCTCCACCAAGAGATCTGGGTGTGCACCATTGCTAATATGTGGGAGAACAATATGTCAATACAATGGAAATCTGTATTGTTTTTTCATGGAAATAAGTATGAGAATATCTTCCCTATATCTGCAGCGTGGCAAAGCCATAAGTTGACTCACGTAGTGCATTGTGTGAATTCTTCTTCCATGCCAACTCACTGCGGTCAGAAGCTGCTAGGACCCATGTGTTAACTGGTAGAAATAGTACAGAACTTTATTGGTTGTAATTTTTATTTTTTAAGTTGAGAGAAGGAAGAGTGTTTTATCAAGGGCTGAAAAGTGCTAAAGGCAAGGTCAAAGTCATCCACTGCTCTCCCTTTGTCCACAAGTCCAGTCATTTTGTCATAGACAGCAACCAGATTGTTCAGGCATGACTGATGCTTGGTAAACCCAGGATGATTCTTCCTAATCACTTTCTTCTGCATGGGCCCAGAAATGTGCTTCAAGGGTGCAGGATTTTTGCAGGCTGGCCAGCCTGTAATTCCTGATCCTTGCTCTCAGATCCTTGTAGGCACTTTTGACCCGACTGATCTCCTCTGGCAGATATTGGTGCCCATTTGGATAGGCAGCAGGGAGTGATAGCCCAACATCCTTAGTAGTTCCTCTGCTACATCTTGGATCTGAGCCCCTGGCAAGCCATGAATCAGTCTAGATAGCAAGCCAAGGAGGCAGATGGGGGCTTCTGTCCACCACAAATGGAAACCTACCACTACTGTCCCCTGCCATTGCCTCCTGTCTATAATATGTGGTTTATGCATGGACAGCTTGGATGCTTCCACAGGTGCAACATTCTGCTTCTCTCTTGGTACCAGGTCACCAAACCTGTTCTGCAACTGTCCTGAAAACGGAGAAGGAGCCACCTCCCACATGCCAGAGGTCAAATTAGGCAAATCAATTGTATTTCATTCAGTAAAAATATTTTCTTAATTATCTTTCCTTTGATGTTTCATATTATGAAGACTAAGCTCATGCATTAATGCCTCACTGCTACTTGTGGCCAGTCTTGAGTCTTCTGTTAAATAATAACAGGGAAGTCAGTCTACAGTTTCCAAAAATGCATGCATATCCTTGAATACCTGAATGTTTTACTGTCTCCAGCATTAAAATGGTGGAGGAGGAAAGTTATTCCAGATAACACAGTGTCTAAGCCTGGTGGCTTATTCTCTCCTTTGGTAAGAAGGCTCTGAATACGTGTCAGAATGCAGGGTTAGTAAAGAGAATATGCTAAGGATACTGCAGAGAATGTTTCAAATTTGGATACTCTTGCCACTGTACTTTTCCATTAAAATGAGTTTGTGAAGTTTGGGGATTATTTTTGTTGCTTACCTTCTTCTAATTTAGTTGCTATGTGCTAACTGCATAATATTCTCCACATTGAAATATTTGTGGATTACTGCATTCATTTTCTATGTTATACCTGCTTTTAAGTGGCTTTTCACGCATTTATGTTCTTCACTAAATGAATAAGATGGGAAGATTATAATTTGGATCCCAGGATGTGGGACTGGCCATGAATAGGTCTTGCAAGAAAATTTTTTGAAACTGTAAAAACAAGAGTGAAACTTAGAGCAAATAGATTTATTATTGAAATTTCCTGGTTTGTTACACAAGCCTTATCTTCCCATTTTGTAATACCACTTGAACAAAAAACTCCAACCCCATGCTGCATAGCTTATACAGAGTGTTTTATTATTTTTAAAACCACAGGACCAGATTCATGGACCTTAAGCATAACTAATGCCTGATTATGAAAACAAAGCATATGAAACTCCAAACACTCTCCACTAGTGGAGCAGGCAGGCTTTTTTTGTGAAGGGGGTAGGGCTGGTGCAACCATGCCCCGTGCACAGCAGCCACATCCAGCTCTGCTCTTGGCAACCTACAGATGCAGCAGCTAGCATTTTAATTACATTTTTTTTCAAGAGACCTGGGATAGCAAACAAAGGTTTTGTGAAAAAGCCATGACCAGTGCCTCACCGGTCCATCCTGTCTTTGCCTGAAACTCTATATTTTCTTTTCCTGGTTGTGGGGCTCCCTGTTTCCTGTGTATTTGGGGGTTCTGTGTGCAGCTCTGGAACAGCCATGGGTCACAAGGGCCCCTGCGTGCTTGAGGCAGCATCCAGGGCAAGTGAGAGCATGTGTCGGTGTTCTCCCTTCCGGATGCTTTCCAGACAGTCTGCAATTCCATTTCAAACAGCACATGGTGACAAAAGGTAAAGAGAGGATGTGGCACTTCTAATCCAAACCTTTTCTCTTTGTCCCTGTCTCCCAGCTGCTACATCCCAAACAGCCCGTGCCCTAATGAAATTTTCTAATGAAAAAGGTTTTCCTAGTTTTTAATGAAACTAGGAAAATTTTTGAGGAGACAAGAAGATACAGTCCCCATTCTTACACTCTACGGCAGGAGAAAAAATGAGCCTGAGTGCTGAATTATGAATTATTTCTACCTGCTGGTACAGAAGGATGATAGAACACTTTTCAGCAGCTGAAGATTGGAAGCCTCCAGAGAAGACTCAGACTTAAGAGTCATACGTGTGCTGAATATTCTCCATCAGCTTACTTTAGGCAGACTGTAGCTGTTCCAGGTAACATTCAGTTGGCTAAAAGAAAAGGTTTACAATTTACATATTTGTATCCAAGCCAATCACATCAGGCTTCATGTGTAACCAGCAAAGAGATGGGTTCATGTTAGCTTGAAGCAAATATTCACAACAGGTTGTCTGGCTGAGCTGGCTCTTTAGTCAGCATTTGGATGCACCTTAACTCTCTTCATGTTCTCCGTAGGGAACTCATACAGCTCAAAAGATACTCCTCAGCTCTACACTGGAAATGAAATAGTTTTACTTGACTTACTCAACTGCATGAGGGGATTTACCCATGCTTTTGTGTTCTGAAATCAGGCTGGTGTCACTTGTGCTCTCTTTGGGAAGATGGAATGTGTGAAAATATTCAAGGCTGTGAGGAACTCAAATGTTACAGTTGTGTTTTAAACAACAGACTAATGAATCACTCTTTGGCCTGTAAAATTAAAGTAATTCTTGTCTAACAACTAGAAAAGTGTAATGTCATGCTACTGTAGTAATTTCTCTTCCATGTCCTCTTTCCCTATTGCCTCCTCCTCCTGCCCACCCCTAAAATAATTCACTTTCTAACTGCAAATGCTTTTTAGTGTTGAAGGAGATGAATATTCCAAATCTATATATGTCTGTGTTGTTTTCTTGTATATATGTAGCTGTGAAAGAAGCTGTTCTGCTGCTTCTTCAGAAATGTCCTTGACTGTACGTTTTATCTGCTTCTACACTGGAAGGCTAGAAAACTTTTTTTTTAAACTGAGGTTTCAAAATATTATGCCATAAGATTGTTTGCAACAGGATGTGTAATTGGACCGTGAGACCCTGTGTCTTTAACTTTGTGTTTCAAGAGAACATAATGATTCAGAAGTATGAAGAAAGTGTAAATACCAAGATTATGAGCGACTTCAAATTTTTAATAACAGATCTGAAACAGAGGCAGTGGCTGAGAAGGTTATATCTGAAATCATAATGAAGTATAAAATTGGCTTCTTTCCATGCAGTTCAGGTTCCTGTCTTCCTGCATCTATCTCCATCTCTGTACTGTGGTTGCACATTGCTGTAACTTTCACACTCTACAAAATTCTATAAGCTCTTCCAAGAAGACGTCACCCCCAATTGCTTGAGCAATAAAAGTGCTTAAATAATGTTGCTCTGCTGAAGCAGATTTGCATTTCTGCAGAAAGCTAATTCTGCAGTGGATTAATTCTTTTTTGAATTGCTGCTGAGAGGAAATGAACCTGCAGAGAGACAGCTGAGCCATAAATTTCTTGTCTAAGGTTACTTAAGGTCTCAATGTTCATTCCATAAAACTCACTTGCATTGGACAGATCAATATTTACTTAACTGAGAATACGCTAAGCTAAGTTACTATGATTTTTAAACTGGCAATGCATTAATAAGCACAATAATCAGGTTAAAATTTAAATTTAATCCATAAATCAGCAGTTTCAGTTAACAGAACACCATACAAATGCAGCAAACTCAGCCTCTGAACCACAGAGATTGCAGTGTGCAGACTTGTTTGGGTAATTGTAGATAGATTTTTTTCACTACCTAGACACAAGGTCTTGGCTGATTTATGTTGGTAAATAGCTGTGCTACCATCAAAAGTGTGTGGCTCACCTCTGAAATAATGCTGTGTAGAGAGTTTAATCATAGAGCAGCATCACAGAATGGTTTCGGTTGGAAGGGACCTTTTGAGCTCATCTACTTCAACACTCCTGCAATGAGCAAGGATACCCTCCATTACAACAGGATTCTCAAAGTTCCATCCAGTCTGGCCTTGGTTTTTTCCAGGGATGGGGAATCTACCATCTCTCTGGGCAATCTGTTCCATTGCTTCACTATCCCCATTGTAAAAAAAGTCACCCTTACAGCTAGCCTCCATCTCCCTTCCAGTTTAATTGACCCTTGTCCTATTGCTACATGTGCTTGTAAGAAGTCTGTCCCCAGCTTTCTTATAGACCCCCTTTTAGTACTGAAAAAAAGTACTAAAAGTACTCTAAAGTGCTCTAAAGTCTCCCTGGAGCCTTCTCCAGGCTGAAAAACCCCAGCTCTCTCACCTTGTCCTCATAGGAGAGTGCTCCAGCCCTCTGATCTTCTTCATGTCCTTATCATCACGGCCCTGTGCTTTTAGCACTAACTTTCAAGTTTCTGCACACATAGCCTAGAAATCTACTGAAACAGCTTTCAAATAGAACTGCTTTTGAATCAATGGCTACACTGACTTTTTAAACACCTTTAGACTCATCTTTAGAAAATTGCTAAATTCTATGCCATTCCTCTACTTTTAATTCATTACCATCAGCAAGTAGAAAGTGCTTTACCACAGCTGTAAGGGTACCGGGGTGCTCTGCCCTATTGAGCTTCTGTCTGTTGAAGTGGGTCTCTCCAATAAATTGAGTCTTTAATCTCATCTTTCTTCTCTAGACTTTCACAGGCAGGGAAAGATTTGGGGCTTCATAAGTCTGTGCAGAGGAGGAAGAAAGCTACTTCTCTTCTGCAGGATCTTTGTTTCTTCTTTGAGAGTCAATGTTTATTTTCATAACGGAGTGACACCTCTGTGCAAATGGTATTAGAAATGTAGCTTTTTATTTCAATGCTGCAGTATGCTACCTCACCTTCTTAACCTTAAAAAATGGGCTTAGAATACTCTTATCTCTCAACACTTCTTTTCAGCTTGAGTTGTGTTTGTCTCAGATTGCCTTTTCTCAGAGTTTTGTTTTCCACTCTCTCTCTCTGAATGCCTTTGCAAGCAATCTCTATGAATCCTTGACTTCAGTTTTAAAGCAACCTTTTAACTTGTGTGTTGCTGATATGGCTTCAGTCTTCCCACCTGCTTTCAGACTGCTTACAACTAGATTGTGTGGAGCAGGTTGGATAAGAAAACCATCTGTGTTGTTTTGAGCTGGGTTGAGTTGATTTTCTTCACTGTGGCTATGTTTTGGATTTGAACGGAACACAGGGTTGATAATATGGAGATGTTTTTGTTATTCCTGAGCACATCTTGCTCAGAGCCAAGGCCTTTTCTTCTTCTTATACTGGCACGATGGTGAGAGGGGTGGGGGTGCATGGGAAGATGGAAGGAGACACAGCCAGGACAGCTGACCACAGCTGATGAAAGGGATATTGCAGACTGTATGACATCATGCTCAGTATATAAAACTGGGGGAAGAAGAACAAATAGAGAGATATTTGGAGCATTTGTCTTCCCAAATCACTGTATAAGCATCCCCTGCTTTTCTGGGGACGGCTGAACACCTGGCTGAGCACAGGAAGGGATGAATTAATTCTTTGTTTTGCTTTACTTGTGTGTGTGTGGCTTTTGCTTTTTCTTTTAAACAGTCTTTACCTCATAAGTTTTCTCACTTTTGCCCTTCCAATTGTCTCTCTGATCTTGCTGGAGAAGTGAGCAAGTGCATGTGTGATATTTTGTTGCTAGATGGTTTTAAACCCTGAGATCATCCTAAAACTGTAAAAAATGTTGTTTGGCAGGGAATTTTTGGGGTCTCTACTCCACTACTTCTGGTTGAAACAGGGCTGTTGCTGCAGCAGATTAGGTAGGTCACATTTATATTTAAGAAGTCTTGAAAACCTCCAAAATCATAGATTCTGGCTGCCCCATGAATAACCTGTTTAAGTGCTGCACTACCTTCCTGGTGAGTGTGTCTTTTCATAATGTCCACCTTAAGCCTCCCAAACTGCAACTCAAGTCCATCTCAGGCTTCTGCAAAGATGAGTGACACCATCAGCTTTTAGCTGCCCTTTGCGCAGACTTAGGCTGATCACCCCTCTGAAAGCCCAGCTCCTCTGATCACCTCTTCACAAGACCAAAGTCCAGCTCCTCACATATGTCCTGTGTTCCAAACCATCTTAGCTTTTATCCGCTGGACCCTCTCCAGTTTTTCCATGGCCCTGTTTAACTTAAGGACCCCTATCTGCACATACATGGGGATTCATCAATAATACTGAGAGAAGGAAGGTAAGAACTTCCCTCAGTCTGCTTGCCATGATCCTAACATGGGACAGTCCATAACTTGCCCAATTTACAGTAGTACCACACTGTCAGCTTGTACTCAGCCTGCCATTCCCTGCTGTCTCTGGGTTCTCCTCAGCGGGACTGTTGTTCATGCAGTCAGTTTCTATGCTGATTCAGTATCTTGCACTTCTTATTGAACTTCCTGTCTCTGTTCTCCCTAATGATTATTTCAGCGTTGGATTGCTAGACATTTGTCACAGTCAGCAAAAGTCTGCTTTTATAAAAATATCTAATGACTTGCTGAGCACGTTCACTTTATTATTCCCTCTTTCATAACATGCATACAATCATTGCTCAGCTTTCTGGACTTCTAGCAATACAACTTTTGGGATGCTAATAGAAATTCGTGACTTGTCCTATTGGCTTGTACCTAAAAGACCCTGGACAACCCTACGTTTATATTCTGTCAGAAAAAATCCTATGTACAATAACATCACAGTTTGTCTTGATCTACCTCAATTCTGTGTTCCTGACTGAACATACTCTTCCCTGCTTTATTTTATTCTCATGGAACACAGTGTTTCTGTTCATTACAAATACCAGTGGGCTACGCAGAAAAAGCTGTGATGTACTGTACCTGTACTGATACACTTCCAAAGAACCAACTAAATGGCTCCCCACTGACCCTTGTAGACAGCAGCAGTTTTCTCATGGTTACCAGATACTTCCTGTCCTCGGCTCCAAGTATGTCTTCGTGACACAACTGTATTTCAAACCCATTAGGTTTATTTCGAGCCCCATCTGCTGCTTGGCTAGTTGTGTCTGTAGGGGCTGTAGAAGTGTCTCTCTGTGACAGTTTAGCAATACCTGCTCTGTTCTCTTTAGCAGATGGTCACGTAAGTGTCAAAAGTTTTATTAAAGTGATGTCACAAACTTCTCACTTCATCATAGCAAACTGGTATGAAAGTTTTCATTTAGTAGAAACGAAAAAAACCTGTTCTTCAGAAGTGCAGAAATTATGCAATAATTTTGGTTTGTAAAAGCAGTTGTGAGTGTAAATACGTTATCAGACTCTGATTGTGACTATTTAATGAATTGCAAATACTTAGCGATGGCATAAACAGAAAACAGGTGTTCTCTGCTGCCAAGATTTCATTTCCCACTTTCCTGAATCCTGTTTTATTTGCTTTATGGTTATTATAATGGCTGCCACCAAGCGCTGCCACTTCAGTGTGCTAACCGTGACTCACAGAAGTGCCTCATAAATTACATCAATGGGAAAGCAGATGAGCACATGAAGAGGAGGTGCAAAACTCATTAGTCATGCAGTCTCCTTTTCTGGGGACTGAATTGCCTGACAGAAAAGCATTGTGAGCGCCTCGTGCATCTGTCAAGTCCACCAGATGCCAATCTTACTCTTGCAGTTTTTTTGAAAGCTATGAATCGATATGCATTATTCAGTATTGTAAAACAGGACCTCAATTAAGCGGCCAACTAAAGCAGAAGGAAAAAGGTAATCACCCAATACACAGTGAGTTTCTTCAGACAAAGGGAATAACATAGATCTTGCCACTTGAAGTAATATCTAGATCACAGTCCATTTATTTCTTTTTCATACATTACCTTGCATGGTGATTCAGTTGAGGACAGGTATTCTGGAACAACAGAATGAAATGAATCTGTGAGCTAGACATTGATTTTGATCGATTGGCATGAAATGAAGTGCATCAGTGTACTAGATCAAAATCAGAAAAGGACACAGGATCACACTCTGTCTGTATTTTTTGGGATGAGCCAACATATTCTTTATAACCTATGTGACTCTGGGGATTTTAGCATACCTATAATACTTCACCTAAGGTTGAAACTGTGTAAGACCTTCAAAAGCCTTCCAGGATTTTTTTCTTGGTTTATGTTCACAGAAGGACCCAGTACATTTACACAGCAGCACAGTACATTAAAAAAAAAAAAAGGTACAATGTTTCTAATCTTAGCAGCTGCAAAGGTTTTTTCTTTGTGAAAGGGTCTCACTAAGCTTGACAGCAGACAGGACTGCCATCTACAACCGCCATTCTCATAAACTGATCTGTAGGTCAGATCAAGCTCCCATTTAGTGATCAAGTAAAAATGAAACTTGAAGGCTTTACCAACACTAGCAAATGTCAAAATGAATCCACATTATCCCACAGCCTGAAAAAAAGAACTTAAGAGACCACTTACGACAACCTAAATAAAATAAGTACCATGAAGGCTTTAAAGAAACAGTAGATAGAGTACAGAAAAAAAACCTCACAAACAGAGCTGAGCCCCATGACGAAGCATAACACAGAGATTTGTCCATCCTGAAAATACTTGTCTCTGAACAGAGTGAATGCAGGATTTGATCCCAGAAAAAGACTTAAAAATATGACCTTTTTTTTTTTATATGAGGATGCATTGAGTCAGAACTATGTTTAATATGTCCAAATGATCTTATATTATAACCTAATATAAACCTGCCTCTCCTTCTCCCAGTTCTTCTCTGCATTCAGAACAAACACAAATACAAACATGCTGAATCTGGTACCTGCAGTAGGTTCCTGAATCAGGCCCCTGCAGAAGCTTCAGGACTTCTCTGGTACCAATTTATCCAGTTATCTGGCTCTGGGGTGTGGCTGACAAATTTTTCTTGTTACAGGGGTATGTGAGTATGCCTTGGCAATAAGGCAGATGTACTCGAAAGGACAAAGCCATTTGAGTTTATTTTTAAGTAGTCATTGTTCAGGTCAAGCTCTAACCAGCTTAAATGGACTGCAGCACTTAGGCAGAGCAAGAAAAGAGAGTGGTGTTTTCTTCTGGCACTTTTTGATTCTCCCCCAATTTTCACTTTGCTTTGTTTTTGCCTCTTGTGCACTAATATAATCTTAAATTTGTTTCTGTAACTCAAGAACAGAATGCACAGAAACTTCTGCAGGTCATTATGCCTCTATGTAAACCAGCCTATTCTCACATTCATTCCAGTTTCTTTGGTATTGGTTATTTTTCCAATGGGGATAACAATTTCTTTCCAAAAATTTGCCATGATTCTACTCTTCATTGTAAGAAATGTTATATAAAAAAATCAGTGGTTGACCTGCACACATCTGAGTGTACCAATAGGAGCACTCAAGAGAAATGCATCAGTAAAATAGAGCATTGATCAAGGTAATTTTACTATCACGGTAATAATGATACTGAGAAAAATCCTGTTCACCAGCAGGGGACCTCCCTATTAATAGTCCACATATTATATGCATATTCTGCATACTTTATGAGACTGCTTTTGCCAAATTGGTATGTTGACTGCTTCATATGTCACAACAATTAATAATATACAGATATACAATTGCCAGCTTTAGGAGCTAAAAATGTAAAGTAAACTTAGCTGCCAGCTAAAATGCTGTCTTGGGAGGTGGGATGTGTTGCTGTGAAAATGTTCACATTATATGTTGTTTACAGCCCTTTTATGAAAAATATTCCTCCTTGTGGTAATTGAAACTTGTAAGTAATTTTCAATGACTAAGGCAAGCTGCAGAAGGAGCATTGCTGTGGATGGATAAATTTCTGCTTTCAAAATAATAAACAATGTGAAAGGTTGATAAACACATGCACTTTAGGAGAGCTCAAACCTGCAGGAGCTGGGAGAGGAATGAGGAGCTGGGGCCTGCCAAGTCCAAAAGCATCTTGAACTGCTTTAAGAGCAGTAGTCAAGAGAGATGACCCTTCGCCTCTGCTTGGCAATGGTGAGACATATCTGGGCTGCTGTGTTCAGCTCCAGGCTCCTGGGGACAAAAAAAGATGTGAACTTATTGGAGAAAGTCCAGCACGAGGTCACAGAGATGATGAAGCATCTTCAGCAAGAGGGAAGGCTGAGAGAGCTGGGGCTGTTCATCCTGGAGAAGAGAAGGCTCTGGGGAGTCCTTATAGCAGCCTCCGAGTAGCTGGAACTGCTTAAATGGCTTGGTGTTCATCCATGACATTGTCCTTCACGTGTGCTCCAAACGCCCACTCATTTCCCCTCCCTGCCCGGCCTGGCTTGGGTAAGTGGAACTGAACAAGGCCAGCTCCATGCAGCTGACAGCAAGAGGACTGGTTGCTTGAACCACACAGTCTTTGTAGACCAAAGGAGACTTGAGCCTCAGGCCAAGCCCATGGCCCTAGGATACAGCTGTTCGGTGCTGTGGGCTTTTCATTCAAAGTCTTTGGGACACCATGAAGGACTCTCACAGCCCACCAGAATGAGTGTTTCTGTAACATTGGTATAATGTGTGCCTGTGCTCTCTGTGCCATAGGTCCTTGTGTCAGCATGGTTGAGTTTGGCAGAAAGAGCCAGTTCTGCCATGCACTTACCCATATTTCCTGTTTCAAGTGGTGATGGGAACTGCATTTGCATTTTTTGCAGAGAAAACTAGTTGGACGTACAACAAGATGGTGCTCAGAAACAAATAAACCTACATGTGTGTATGTATTTTGAACAACCAGGGACCTGGCATGGGACAAACCCTTAAATTACTTTAAGGGTAATGATAGGACAGATGTTCCCAAAGAATATTTTGGATTATCTAGAGTCATAATTTGGATTCAGGAATAAAAGAAATACCTGAAACACCATGAAAGTGGTTGATAATTTTGCTGATAGAGCAAATCCATTTAGCACAGTGTATTTGAGCAATGGGTAGCACATTTACCTCAGTGAAGTTGTCATTTCTGACAAACAGTCTTTCAATGGCTGATGTATAGAGAGAAGCAGCAAAGTAAATGTTTAAATGCACATGAGAAGTCAGCCACTTTTATACCAAATGTAAAAGAAAACCTCAGACTAAGCCCTGCATGCAAGTCAAGCGTAGGCTCCCTCAGATCTATTAAGAAAAGCACAAACTAACTCTAAAGCTGTTCAGATTTCTCTTTGGCTTTAGACTTCTGCCTCCATGCTGCCACTTATTTCTCCTGCATGCCACACCATAAGCACACCCAGTTTTTCCCTAGGGAAGGAACAATCTCCAGTTCCTACCAGGAGATCCTTGCACTTTTTTTTATAAGATGATTGTCAAAAACCAAGGTCACACTATGAATCTAGATGCTGTTATCATATCTTCTCCAAAAGGACAATCCAGGTATGGACATAGCTCATTTCATGTGTTACAAAATGTGTCTGAAACTTGCCCAGAGTAATTTCTCTTTCTCAGGACTTTGGACTATTTCTGCGTAGAATCATAAAACTACTTTTTGATGATTGGTGTGGGTTTGTTGTGTTTTGGGTTGATTTTGGTTTGGTTTTCTTTTTATTTCTTGGTTGTTTTCCTGAAGAAAGGAGCAGTGAGTACTGCACTAGCCTTTGCACACATTGCCAGTGAGTGAGATATTTGTTATAACTGTAACATCTGACATAATTTTGCCTGGACAATCAGCACAGGTAAAGTGGTTTACAAAAGTTATTTATGGTTGTTCTGAATTATCTCTCCCCAAATACGTGAATTTTCATTGTTAGCAAAATAACTGCAGTCCAGGTTGTGTTCTCATGAGACCTAACTTTAGAGTTAGAAAGATATTCGGATATTTTTGGTAGGGTTTATTTTAGAAAAAGTGCAACAGATTTACCCCAAGGTTCTGACCAGTGTGGTACCCCATCACTAAAGGAATTTCTTTTAACAGGAGCTCAGAGACCAGGGCATGCAAAGAAAACCAGATTAGATCTGCATCCAAGGGCTGGTGAATGAGTTTTAAGAGGAAGGATATGAGCACTTTAGAAAGAATGTCATGCAGAGAGGGACTGAGAAAATTAGTTAGGCCAGGAAAGAAAGGAAAAATACCTATTATTTATCCATTGTAAAAGCAAAGCAGTGATTACTGCCATAGATCAAAGCAATAGAAAGGTGGATTAAAATTGCTTGGTTTTCCATGTTAAAAAGGAAAAAGTAGAAAATCTTAACAAGATAAAAATGTAAGACCGGTAGATGCCATCCTTGATGATAACAATTATGGAAAACAACCATATTCCATGGATATGCTTATAAAATAATTCTGGATATCTGTAGTGGTCTGAGCTTCCTATTTTGTTGTCTAGGCATAAGCTCTCCATCAGCAAATCTATGTAGGGAAGAAGAAAATGAATTCAGAAGGTGATACCCAAGTAGATGGTTAAGTGGTGGATATGATTTACCCAGTTTAATTTTCATTTACTGAATGAAAAACAAGGCATTTGCTGTACCTGCAGCACTAAATTATGGACATGATAATTCCAAGCTGTTAACCTACCCTGACACACAAGTTCATAGTACTGAGTAATTTTCACTCTTTGCAGAAGTCTGAGATCCTTATAGTGTTCCTGGAAACCAAAAGGTTCAGATTCAGTGTGCAGAAATGAGAAGGAACGTTCTTACAAGCTCCTGAAATCCAAGTACTGTCTATACAAAGGTTATACACCAAATATATGCGTGTATATATAACCTCCAAAGCATGAACCACTGTTTCTCACCTATGTCCTGCCTCCAAACACTGCTATTCCCATTTTGTTGCCAATTGTTAGAGATTTGAAGTGTTTTCCAGGTTTGTGTCAGTCATTTGTGAATCAAGATGCAAAATGTGTATTTTCTTTCCAGCTTGTGGCTTCCTGTCACAACCAACAAAGAGTATGTGAGAGATGGAATCCTACCAGAAGTTAGGAAAACCAGCAGGAATTTTAGTCCATGAACTTGCTGTGTTTCATTGCAGCACACACGCAAGTAACCTACACTCACATCAGGAAATGGGAAGGGAAGGTGCTCGCACACCAGAATACTAGAGCAGCCTGACAGCTTCCAGTGGTTGACCAGAATCACTGAAGGCAGCCAGCAAATGTAGTTTTCATTTGCAGAGTAGATACAGACTACACTTCACATTCTTGTGCTTGAACAATTATAGGTTATTAGTATCAAAAGTGAGGAGAAAATGATGGTTAATTTCATAAAAAGCCCTATTATGAAAGTAAGATGAAGCTCTGAGGTATTAGTAGATTGTGAAACACTGACGTTGTGGCAATAACATGAAGTAAATCAACAGCAATCTGTTTTGATAAACTCAAACTGAATTGCTAGAATGTGTTTAACAGTGTACCCATCTCATACTCTTCCTGTTTATTAAATCATTTCTTTAAAGAAATAATGCCTGGATAATGCCAGCCTTAAACAGTTCTCTTTCATTGATGTAATTTGCTGTCAGAAAGGACCTGGGGATTTTCAGGAGCACAACATGATGAGTCAACCGTGCAGCCCTGTGATAAAGCACAAAGAATACTGAAACTGCATAAGCAAGAGTGAAGCCAGCAGGTAGAGAAGTGTTATCCCCTCTCTATTCAACACTGTTGAAATTGTATCAAGACAACTGTGCCCAGTTTTGCCACTCCATTACTATTTACAGGAAGGATAAGAGAAGGATCTTGTTGCTTTCTTTGACTACTAAAAGACAAGGTTTAGAGAAAACAGAGACAGATGCTTTTTAGGGATAAAAATGATAGGGTGAGAGGAAATGGACAGACATTGCAAAGTGTGAAATTCTAATTAATTGTTAGGGGAAAAAATAAAATTAATGAGATTGCTGAGAGACTTCATTAAATGTCAAGCTTCAGAATTATTTAAAATGTGACTGGTCAATGCCCTGAATAATGTGATCTAAGTTGGTTCAGTTTAGAGGTAGAGTTTGGACCAGATGTTGCTTATGGCTCCCTTCCAACCTACAAAATTCTATAATCCTATGATCCTGCTGATGCCTGCAGAAAAAATAAAATCCTTTCTCATCTCAACAGAGCCAGATTATTTAGAAATATTTTTTAAAACAGTAGGCTAAATTCACCAGTGATATGACTGCATCAAAGAATGGAATTGCATTGAATATTCCTGATTTCTATGTAAACCTGGTACCAATTTTAAAAGAAGGTAAATATTATATTGGAAGAGCATCTGTCCAGGACAGTGTGACATGACACATTTTCTTGTTTAGCGACACTGTTTAAATCCTAGATTTTTTAAATTCTGGGGGGGGTTTTTTGGCCAACCATTGTTTAAATATATTTTCAAAGTTCTGTTTAACCTGCTTTTGAATATAATTTCTTATGTTATTGCAGTGAGTCTGGATTGTGATATCTCAGCGAATGCTTTCAGAATTCAGGAGGCACAGAACCCTAATCTTCAACTCAGCCTGAAGCTCTGAAACAATAATATGCACATTTTTATCTCAATTGTTCTTCCATAATTTATAGTGAATGTAATTGGACTGAGACTCTCATAATAATGTGAACAGATGTCTTCACTTGTAATATGTTGTTCCATATTAGATTCTATTTTTATTACTGTTGAAATGGGCCTTTAATGCACATCTCCTTCCTGTGAAGTATGAAACAATTTAGAAGTCCAGGAGTAGTGTCTAACCAATAAAACAGATTTGGATGGGAAACAAAAATTTTGTATCACCCATCAGAGAGAAAAGACATAACTTCATGAATGAAGTGTTTTACACTGGAGAGTGAAGGTACTGCCTCAGCATTTCTTGGACATTCCTATTACAAAATTAACAGCGCACTATAAGATAAAACAACCAAAACAAAAAGGGTTATCACTGTTGTACCCATACCACTGGGTATTTCCCATTGTCTGTCATAGAAGCTTTGGTGAAAAGGACCAGACAAACCATCATTCAAAAATTTTAATAAGACTTGAACACACACCTAAACAAATTCAAAATTGCTTGTATCAACAGAGGAATACCTTAGGAATACCTTAGTCTATTTTAGAAGATGTCTGCAAAAGAGAAGGGCAAAGAAGTTACTTCAGACTCTGCCTTCTGTAGCAATTAATGGATTTGCCTGAACCAGACAGTATTTGGTACCTGCTCTCCACTTCATAATTGCAGTTCATCTCAGTGTAATTAGACTTCACTTGACAGGTCCTCAGAGGTGTTCCATAGGCATTCTACATCAGGTAGAATGAGAACCCTGGATGCAGACGTATCAGACAATCATGGAGTAGAATATGCTGAATCAGAAGGAGCCCATCAGGATCATTAAATCCAACTCTTGGCCCTGCACAGGACACCCCAAGAATCACACTGTGTGCCTGAGAGTGTTGTCCAAATGTAGATCCTTTCCAAAGAAATGCCACATCAGTGCTGAATGCACTCCTCAGCTGTCCATAGCATTGCCAAAAAACAGTGCACTCTTCATGTCCATTGGACACCACTGTACATCATTCCAGCACAGCTGGCAAACTCTGCCTTGCAATGCACTGTAAGAGGAGGAATTTACTGGCACACAGTGAGCTGCTGCCAGAAGGAAGGTTGTAAAATCATTATTAGGTTTTTCATAGGGAAACCCTTTCGGTATTGTTTTCAGGGACATAAGAAGTTCAATTTAATGACTTAAATTGCTTGTCCAAAACATGTTCCTACCTGTAACACAACAGAACTTTTTCACTTCACTCCAGTGAATTGGAACCGTCAGTCTCCCTCCTCTCCATTCCTGTACCCACTATCTATCCCCAAAGGTGCCACAAGAAATTGACGTTGAAGAGATTGGGGCAGTTTGGAAGGAAGGTGAGAGGGCTTGAAGGAAGGCTTGAAGGAAGATAGGGTATGTTTGGGCAACATACCCTAACTACTGCAAGCATGGCAATGAATGGTGCTGATCCTGAGAAAGCATGATGAGCATGCATGTGGAGAGTCACCACCAGAGCTCTGGACAGGTAAAATGCCTGCCAGGAATGACAGGCCCTCTGCCTCTTCTCACTATACCTGTGATCTAGAAGAACATTAGTACTTCTCATTTCAGAAGCAGATTAATCACAAATAAATCACAAGTGTGTGATTCATACGGATGTTCTGGAAAGGTATTAATGAGAGTTCGTTCTATGCTTTCAATCTGCGTAGTCAAAATTTTTGCTTTGATCCATTAACACTACAGTTTAGTGGGAACAGGGAAGAAGCATCTTAACAACAACATCTTGTTGCCCTAGAGCTGGCAGAAGCCCTCATCAGGGCTTCTATGAACAGATGGCAAGCACAATAAATAATATTAAAGGAAATTCAAGAGAATGTAAGACTTTTAGGACAAGGGTGATACACTCCCCTGCTCTTTTTTCAGCTTTGCTTTTTTGACTCCTCTCCTTTCCATTACTTTAGTTTTCTATCCCTCATGCTACTTTTATTTGTTTATTTGTTTATTTGTTATATTTTTTTCTCTTTAGTCTCTTTTTCCTTTGCACATTTTTCCTTTTGGAGACAGGAGCAGGATGGTACTTCTTGATACAAATAAGTGAAAGAGCCAATAAAGACAGTGGCAAATTGCACATGCTTAGAGAATACTCTTATCTCTCTTCAAATGAAAGTTGTCTATTTAAAAAAGAATTTAGACTGCTACCTGACTGGGTGGTGAATAAAAATTATAACAAGGCACTGTGGCTGTTCACAAACAACTGCTATTCTCACTTTATCACACCAGGAGTCCTTCCAAGTTGCTCTTGCAGATGGTTATTTCCCCCCTGAGCTGCACAACAAAAAGAGAGGGTTAAATTGACTTTGCCCAAGTATCTTTGCATTTCAGCAATATAAAGTCTGAAAGAGACTAGGCAATGACAATAAATCAGAAAGAGTGCAGCGTGTTTTGCCAAGTTTTGTTTGGCACATGAAGAAGAAGAACATCTCACACCAGGAAAAGAATAGGCACTCTAAGCGATTGTTAAACAACAAAGACTCTATGTGCAATCTTGTTTGGCTGTTCTAGTTACCCAGTATTGACATCCTGGAGAGATTTGAAAGCAGAGAGTAAAAATGATCTCAATTCTGAGAAGATACATGACAAAGTAAAGCAATAACAGCCAGTACATCTTGTTTAAAACCCATGACTTCATTCTGCAAGTAGTTAAAACATTAACACCAAAACAGAGACACATTAATAAGGATAAAGATGATGAAATCACAATAAAAGAAGAGAAATTTAGATTGCAGTGCAGAAAACCTTTCTAGCAGTGAGACAAAGTATTGGCTGACATATTTTTACTCCGATAGAATATGCATAGGTATATAACAAGACCTGCTTTTTGTTGGAAGGGGTCTAAAGACATTTAACTATATTCTAGCACTATATTCAATTAGCCAAATTGATTTTTAGTGCACTCTCTTCAAGCAATGAACTGCAAAATACTCAATATTCCATCTCCTTTAACAGGAGACTGTGTGCACTTTTCTTCAAAAATAACATAATTACTTTGGGATAAAGAATGCCTAAGCGTACATTAACTTTTTTTTTCCCCTCAAAAAACAAAATAAAGATGCATAAATAATAAATAGTAAAAAAGGGAGGATGTGGGTTTGACCCACGTTCTGAGGGCCAGCCTGGCAGAAAAGTGGCTATAATTAATTTGAGCGAGACTGCTTCTTGAAGGTGTTTTGTAAATCAGAAGGTTTAATAAAGAAAAAAATAGCAAAAAAACGTTACAGAAAACAAATAATAAGGCACGCACAGATGCCTGAGAAAACCTCCTGCACCCTGCTGACACACCTCAAAAAGCCTGGAGTTTCTCTGTTCTCTCTCTTTAGTACTTAATAGTCTAGGTGGACTTTTTGGCCCTTGGCCCAATGAGATGAACAACAGACTTTGAGTAACATTCTCAGAGTCCAATCCACACTTCTGGGCTGCCTCCGAGCCAATTACAATGAGAAACCCGCAGAATCTTCTGGCTAAACTTCCTAACATGTCTCAAAGTAAACTGAAAGTCTTTCCCTATTTGAAAACACCTGCTGGGGGTGTGGAGTCCATCACTACAGGGGAAATACAATCTGGGATTTTTGTGCTTATCTTTGCTGAAAATTGTAAATGAAGGATGGGTACCTGATGATAGAATCATCTACCATATACAGGGAAGTTACTAGAAACTATTTCAAGCTGAACAACAATCTGTCAGAAATATTTAGGCATATCATTGCAAAAAAACACCCAAAACCCCATCTGATTTTTATTTAATTTATTGTATTTTTAAAATAATTATATTATCTGGTTTATCTGTTACCAATAATTTTTGAAGATACGTATGTTGGTGTCCTGAGCTGCTTTACCAGCTAGCTTGCTCTCTCCCCAGCATATAAGGAAGGTCTGGTGGGTCTGAACCTCAGGCTGAAGCATGGTTGGAGGCGTGGAAGAAAGAGTGGACTGTGCACGTGGTTCTCACTAGGCTTTTTTCTGTCCTGGGAGCTGCCCATGTGCTGAGTGAGCTCTGGCCCTCTGTCTTCACCTTAAGTACCCCAGGGGCCTACACTGAGCGGGAGGAATGCAGAACCAACCCAGGAAGGGGGGGGTAGTGTGACCCAGAACAGGGATAAAATGAAGAAAGGTGGGAACCTGAGGGCTCTGCCGAATCACCTAGAATCTTCACCAGAATCTTCCTAGTTTTTACAAGGTGATTGACAAGGTCCATTACCAGGGAAGGACCATGGCGGTTTGGGGATGGGGGTGTAGGGACAAACCATTATAAACAAATAACAAAAACATACAGAATTATTGGAAATCCCAAAATGTACACTGCCACAGATATTGGTAAGGGTTCACAGATTTTTAAAATTTTTTTTTTGGGGGGGGGGGGTGTTGTATTAGAGGAAGGTATACTATTTTTTTTTAAATAAACTGTATCAACTTTAACATTGTTGTCTCCTTGTCCATAGCAAAAGTTTTTAAACTCTCTTTAACCATCCTAAAGTCAAATGGGAACTGAGTGTATTCAGCATTTCCCAGCGTCAAAGCATATAGTGAAAATCTTATGCTTTTCTGATTCTCTGTCCCATTACATGAACAGATGGAAAATACTGCATGCTTTTAAGAAATATCAATAAATCTGATCTATATTATGTACTACTAAAGTATGAATGCACATTATCCCATCAGAAAAAAAAATGCTTTTACCATGCATACGGAATTTATTTCTTATTTATTGCAATTTTCTATCTGGCTTCCCTAGAGTCTTTGTCACCTTAACTTGCATTGTTCTGTCCTTCTTTTGATCCTTGAAAATGGGAAGGAAATACGCTATCACAAGCTTAAAAAAAGTCATGAGTTATTCCCTTTCCCTTTTTAACATTCAGACTACAAGATAAACAAGCAAGGACACAATTGCTGTAGAAATATATCCTGAGCTGAATGTTTAGTAGTGCAGTCTTGCAGTATTACTGATGTTCCATGTGCATGTGTGCATTTTCATGTGTGGTGTGCAAAGCCACAGGTGTATTTTTGAAATCTCCATTCTTGTTTCACAGAATGGAAATTCAAATGCTCACACAGGTGGAAATTCTTATTATGGCCATAATCTGATTCATCGCATTAGGATGCTTCTTTAGCTGTTATAGTATTACTACCTTCCACCACTATTAAATTATCAGGAAAAGCAAGTTAAATGAAAATGTAATGTAATTAATATCAACAAAGTTGAGACCCAACCCTCACTGCTGAATTATCCAGGTCAGCTGTACTCCATCGATTATACCAGCAATCACAATCTGGGACATTTTTGGTTTGTTATCTCAGGACTAGGTAATTCTTTTAACCTCATGAATTTTTATTGTGGGAATTTTTCTGCTGGTTCATTTGCAGCATTTTGATCTTAAACATTAGAAAAATTTTGTATTCCTGAATTGGTTTCATGTTACAATATATTGATCCTTCATGTATCCTGTAAGATGAAAATGGTAGAGAAATAATAAATGGTGATAAGTATTTTTTCTGCAGATGAGTTATTTTTTCCTCTGTCTCTTCTGTATCCTCTTTCCTTGTTATTTCTGCTGGTTGCCTCTTCACCTTTCATCTCCTGAAGCATTTAAAAAGGATTTATTCTTAGTTTTCATGCCTGGACAGTCCTAGGATACATTTACATTTAACCCAGCAGTATTGATCATCTTTCCTCTTTCCTCATTACTGAAAGATCAGAATAGTCCTTGCTCTTGTTTCTTTTACACTGCCATTCAACCCCTCTAGTTCTTTTCTGGCCTTTCTGAAGTTCTCCCCAGTAGGTAGAATGCATTCTGGATTTCCAATGTGATGGATGATCAGAATGCTCTTTCTGCTGCCTGGGAGAGTGGTTTATTTAATTGATAGCTTCTTTTATAAAAAATCATAGACTCAGAGAAGGGTTTAGGCTGGAAGGACCTCTGTAGTCACCTGCTCCAAGCAGAGCTAACTGCAAAGCTAGATCAGGTTGGCCAAGGCCTCAGCCTGGGCAGTTTAAAGTCTTCCAAGGATGGTGATTCTGTCACTTCTCTGGGCAGTGCCTAAACCTGCTTTAGTAAAGAATTCTTTGCCTCAATCAAAATGTCCCCTGCTACTAGTTGTGGCTGTTGTCTCTCATCCTTTGGGCATCTCTCCTGTGTTGACGGTGTCCCTCTTCAAGCTGAATGGATGCAGGGACTGTCTCTGTTGCTCCCACACTCTGCATGTGTTCCTATCACTCTCACAGGATGACTCTGCAACTGTGATATCCTCTTCTTGCACTTGCACTGATATCTTCTTCATGCACTGCTCAGAGCCGGGCCAATAGATGTTGACAGTATCTAACTATTATTAGTCATAAGCCATGCCATTTAAGGAGGCTGTATGGTCTATTGTTTTTCTGGAGGGGGCTAATGACCCTTAGTGTGCATGTATCCATTCAAATACTTTAATCCTCTAAGTAATACAAGCCCATAGCTCTTAATATAGTTTCATTTCACAGAAAATGCACTAATTCCTTAAAAGTGACCTTTCCCCCCACCTATTTTTGAAAATGCAAGCATATTTATTGCTGTGCTGCAGGTGGTAAGAGTATCTGAAGAGAAGGACAACAGACTATATTTTAAATATCCAGAAATAAATAAGCTGGATCAATATACTGTAACAGATTGTTTTGCTCATTAGAAGGTAAAAATAAAAAGGAAACTTGTCAATCTACCAAAAATCTAGCCTTTCAATAAGGATATAATTGGAACAAGCTGTCAAAAACAACTTTGAAATTAAATTCACAGCAGCTGGTACTCAATACATTTCATGACAGGTCATCAAAGATAAAAATTTACCTCTACATGTTATTTCTTTCATCTCTGTCAGATATTTAAAAACGTCCAGGATTTTTAAAGCAATATTAACTATTTCATGTTAAAATAACACACAAATTGTGTCTTTATCTTATTTGGAGGCTTTTCCTTTGCAGGAATACTTCATTGTAATGTTTGTTACAGTTAGTATTAATTCTTTCCTAACCCATCCCTTACAGAGTTGACTAGTCCTTATTTTTGTTGTAGCTTTATTTCTGTAGCAATAAATGATTTACTTCTTCCTCTGTAAATAATACGCAATATTTTCTATCAATCAACAGACTGTGGATACCATCTTTTGTGTGAATATTTCTTAGGCACTCAAACATACAAATCCGGAGGCATTTAGAAAGACAGAGGATAGCATTAAAAGTTAAATCTGATAAAGATCACTGCAATTCTGCTCTGCAACTCACTATTAAAAAAAAACTGAGTCACCTTTTTCATAATACCCTCATTGTAAAAGAATAATGAATGATTGTTTCTTTGCCACATTGAAAAGTCTCTTTGATATTTCCTCCCACTCCAGAAGCCTCCCCACAAAATAGTATAAAACTCTCTAGGTGACTACTAGTTTCCTAATTCTAGATAATCCATACATTCAAACAAAATCCTGTCTCAAGTGTGATATCTCTGCACTGCAAGGAACTATCAGTGATGATTGTAAAGCCGAGTGTGACCCCTGACAGTGACTGCACTTTCCTAGGCCATTGCTTGAACTTGGGAAGCTGGAGCTACAGAACAAAGAAGGCTTGCTCCCCAAGGGGAGCTGCAATGCTCCTGTTGGAAGGTTGCTAGAAATCCAGATGATTAATTGGTTTTCACACATTCCACTCTTCTGTCATCAAGGTTGGTGAGCAATTAAAACTTGCTGGATACTTATTTTTGTATTCATTGTGTTTTGTACCTATCTCCACTTTGCCCTGCATCATCTTTACTGATCCTTTGTCCCATTTGCAAAAACTGTAGTTGTGAGGAGGATGTGTTACAAAAGTAAAAGGATGAGAACTAGCAGGTGGGGACTCTGCTAGACCTCAAGAGATCCCTTGTAGCAAAACTCTTCCTACAATTTTAGAGAAGTGTGTAAAACTATTTCAAAGATCAAGCTCAGGTCCAGGGCTCCAGACTGAACTTGCTGCAGGCTGTCACTCATAATAGTTGGAGTGGCATACTTTCAGTGCTGGCATGATGCTGCCTTTTTTTTTTCTTTAACTCCAGAAAAATTTGACTGATTTCTCCTCTCCTGCTTCCCCAGTGTGTGAAAGAGAAAGAAGGAATGGGTAGTGTTGAAAAAATTCATTGCACCTGCACCCCTGCACCCTCTGCATTCTTATCCTGCAGCCATGCCCAGGCATCAAGGTTCATAAGGGAAGGTGTAATCTCAAAGAATTCCTGTAGACCTGTAAGCTTTCAGTAAAATAGAATTCTTTACTAGGAAGCTGGGGTCCCACCATTCAGGATGGTTTTATAAGCAAAATAGCAAAACCACAGCTCTTTCAGAAGTTTGAGGTCAATATAGCAAATATAATCTTGTGAAGTCACCACTTGAGCTGTCTTAGCAGTATTAGTTTCACTAATAAGGGATCCTGGATTGATTAAATTAGCATTTTAAATTTTTTTCAAAATACAGAATACTCAAGAATTAAGCAAACCTTTTGTCTTTATCTTATGTTACAAGAATAAGACTGCATTTTATGGAGCAGAATCATTTAGGTTGGAAAGAACCTCTAAGATCATGAAGTCCATGATTATCGTAATTATCGCAGGATTCATCTAGCAGCTGGGTGACATTTTATGGGAAGGTTTGTTGCCTCAGTATTGAAAGTGAAATATATTTTTCAGAGAACAAGTGCAACATTTAATTTTGGCCAGTTTCAGTTTATTAAATCTCTGTGCAAAAGAATAAGATTTCCTCTTAGTTTTTCCCATAAGTCTCTTTACAGCATTTTGCAGACTGATTTAGATATACAAAATTAAATACAGAGCTGTGTTCTTTTGACCTGAAATCTTTGACCTGTGAGATAAAGTGACATTGTTTCTGCTTGAGGACCAGTTCAGCTAATTGCTGAGTGATGGCTGTGACACAGCTGGTACATGATTTTGTTCCCAAGGTAACTCTGCCATACAAAGTGATTCAGAATCAATCATTTGTTTTATAGGGCGACAGCAGGTGTTACGTGCTGCACAGAGGGAAAATAGGCATTTTTACTGAGAGGGTCATCCTTTTATTAAAATATCCTTTCATCTCCCTTTGTGATGTAGAAGATGCATTTTCAGTATTATAGCTGAAAGGAACATAATGTTTTCAATAGAAAGGATACTCAGGAATTTCTTCTTTGCTTAACATGAGTTCCCTGGGACTAACAAGAACATAAAAAGCTGTAATAAAACTGCAAAGAAATACATTTACATCTTCTCTTACCTTCAGCAAAACCATAGAGCTTTTCCCTGTGCCCCTCACCTAAAAACATTGGTTCACAACAACAGTCAATAAACTCCTTGATATTTACAACACAGCATCTCATTAAATAGCAGTGTTTGGCAGTTAGGAGCGAGTTCAACTCCCAGCAAGTCTGATGGATTTCCGTGTTTACAGTCAGAGGTGCTGGACTGCATTTGCAGTGCTGAAATTGTTGCTGGGGAAAGCAAAAATTTCTACACAAACAATTACATATGCCTTCTTGTTCTTGAAACAACATCAGAAAAATAAAATGTAGAATTTGTTCCCCTCCCTCTGAGTGAAGGAAACCTAATTTTTCACATGATCCAAAAAGAAACAATTTTAACAGAGGAGACCTTAGCCCCAGATCAGCATTTATTAGAATAAAATAAAGAATTAATTCTGCAATGCACTGAAGTATCTGTAAACTGAAAAAAGGACATGGGGTTTGAATTGCGGATCACTTTTGGTAGTTGCATAAAACAATCTTTGATTTTCATCAAGTTCTACCTGTAGGCAAAGCCCCCAGAATCTGGCCTATAATTTCAAAGGAAAAACAAAAAAAATGAAGATGATACAAAAGAAGCATTTCTGAGTTAGGTGAAAAATACATTTTTAAGAGCTACACAAAGAGGTACTCTCTCCATTATTTTCTAAATATTTTTTGGGGTTTGTTTCTTTGTTTAGAAATATCACAAACGGTTTCTTCAATTATATTAAACCAAGATTTCTTAGACCAAAAGCTGTGAATAAAATCTGTGATTGAATTCCAATAAACTTTTCTATTAAAGATGGCTCCTTTTTAATCCAACCAGAAACCAGCATTAACATAAATTCCTGTGAAACAAGAGAACATCCTGTCAGATTAATTTAAAGCTATGGAAAATCCCTTTTCAGGTTTATTCAAGTTAAAACTCAGTGATTTTTTTTACTGTTGTATTGCTTGGAAATATTTCTTATAATTTCAATATCTTTCTTGACATTATTTTTTCATTGAAGGGACACCTTTCTTGTAGGCAGTGTATGGTGGGTTACCCTTGGCCAATGGTGAAAATCATTTTTTGCAAAAAAACTGCCTTAAAACAAAAGATTAAAGTGTATACCTCTCATCTATTCCAGACAGAATTGTGACCTTTGTCAATTTTTATCTTGCTTCAGCCATTTAGAGGCTGTCTTGCATTAGACTTAAATAGTTGTTTTCTAGGCTTTTTTTTTTTTCTTTTTTTTTTTTGTAGTGGCATCTGTATAAACTTGACTACATTTGGATTATGTTGCAGAGATCTAAAGATGCATTGCATCTGTCTTTTGAACTATTAGAACATGAAGCATAAGCAAATCAAAGAGGCAGGTGAAGTGAAATTCAGTAAAGGACTGCATTTCTACAATAAATCAATAGAAAAACTGAACAATTTTTTGATTGAAAAAAGTAAGTGGTGGCTGACTGTTACCCCCTTGTCCTCATAGGGCTCATAATGTTGAGAATAAACATCTGATTCTGCAAAACCACTGTGTGAAATCTGTAAATCAGTAATCAAATGAGTTCAAAGTGCATTCTTTAAAAACAAACCCTTTAGTACAGACTGAAACCTATTGAGCTGCACACATTAGGGATGGCTTAAATAAATCTGTAGAGGTGTTACTACGTAAATGAGGCCTGGTGCCAGTGGAACTCTGATTGACTGAGGTTTGTGACAGTGGAAGACAAAGCCTGTTACACTTCTCTCTACAAAGCAGGCTAAGTTTTAAAAATAATGAAGATGCAATTTTCGGTGTGTTTTTATAGATCCTTGTTTCCTATTTCTTGAAAAGGGCAACATTTTAATATAATTTACAAGTTCTAGAATATATTGATTCCTGAACGTTCCATTTTTTAAATAGAAAAAAAACAATTCTAATGGTATAGAAGCATTGATAGTGCCATTATAATCTTTTCAGAATCCCTGGTATAAGGAACACATTTTCTCAAGGTGTCATTCATAAGAGACATCACTTATTTGACTCTCCTGATGTTTTTAAATGCCTTACTATTATTTTGTGCTGCCTTTTTTATCTTCAAATATGTGTCATTACCTGTAAGTCTTACTGTTAATTTCCATTGTTTTTTCTACATTCAATATTTCCCTCTCATATTTATTTGCTTTTTTTATTTCTAGTAAATCTCACCCGTCCTGATTCTGCATGGCAAGAGCCAGTGGTTCCAGTGATTTCTCAATCACTTCCTTCTGCCTATGCCCTTCTTTACTGATGTTGACAGGATGCTTGAAGGTACTTTTAAAATAAGGTTATTTAAAAAAAATATTTTAAAATATTTTCAGTCAAAATATTTTATTCTCAAATATTTGTTCTTAAAAAAAGATCTTTTTTCATTCCTTCCTAGGAAAGAACCACCAAGTCAAGCTCTTCTACTAGACACAGTGATAAATTAATGGTAATGTTATATGTTTCAGACATCATAGATGCACACAATAGTTACTGTAGTAGTAGTATTGTCCTAAATAAGGCAATGGCCTTGAGAAATTGTTGTTCATGAGCAAGCAATTTGAGCCTTATCTGTTTTTGTGTTTTGCTTTTTTTTCTTTCATTAATGGAACATTTCTTTTTACAAAGCTGATGAAAATTGAAATGTGGGCAATTTTCTGTGATATGTTAAATCTTTTTTAAAGATCGATCACCGAATGTGCAAACAGTCATGGATGTCATGGACGTCATATAAAAAGCAGGAATAAAACAACAAATGTGTCTGTCTGATCAGCTATCTGGAAATCAAAATGCCATCACCCTATGCAATGTCAATTGCATTATTTTGATCAAGCCATCACTACACCATCAGATTGAAAAAGAAATTACAGTCAATTCAATTAAATTGAATTTCCATATATGCCTGCTGCAAAGACTGCTTCTTTTTTCTTTTCTTTTAGTGCTTCTGGCTTCCTTGCTCCAAAGCAAATATCTGATTTCGTGCTTGGGCCTTCATTTTACCCTTATCTTCTCCTCTGCTCTCTCCTTGTCTTTGTTTAACAAAAAAAAAGCCAAGCAAATCAATGCATTGATTTTCTGCAAAAGGCTGCATTTCTACCTGGTGTTTCAGATGCTTTTGAAACAAGAACTGTAGCACTTTACTTTTTCATGTAAACAAATTATAACAGTCTCTGATGGCCTTAACTGTGAGGCAAAGCAATCAGCATATCCTTATCTGACCAGGGGATAAGGTTATATAAGGTCATAAAGATATCTCTTGAGCTAACAACCCCAGCACTTATGGGTCATCCCATCAGGTCACATGGACTCACTTCTGTCCAGTGGCTTTAAACATTCCCGAATTTAATAACTCAAATGATGGTGACGTCTTTCTTGCCCTAAACTGTGGTACTGCTCCCGGGGCCTGTTGCCCTCCTGAAGGCTGGATTTGCTGGTAAAATCTGAGCCAAGATGCACTGAGCACTTTGCTTTTTCCTGACTTGCCCCATGCAGCACTGGACCCCATTTTTCCTGTGTCCCCTGTTTGTTGATGGTACATCAGTAGAAGCCCTCCTTGTTTTCCAGCATGTCCCTTGCCAGATTCAACATTAGATGGACTTTGGCTTTCCCAACCCCACCCTTGTGGGCTCAGACTGTGTCTCATGTAGTTGATACCTCCCTGCTTCCACTTCTTGCACATTATTTTTTAGATATGACTTCAGTCAGGAACTCCTTGTACTATGTTCCTGTTTTAGTCAGAAGCTACATGAAAGTTACTGGCTACTTTTCCTTGAATTTCTGCATGTCAGGATGAACTATTCTTGAGCTTGAAGCTAAGAGTTGCTATTCAGCAATTTGTCTTATTCCCTCCTCTTACAACCCTGAATGCCACCATCTCATGGTCATTGCAGCTAAGGCTGTCCCTGACCTCCAAATCCACAAGACTGTGAAGCTTTCAAAAGCCTGAAAGCTTCTCCTGTGGAAGAGAAAGATGTAAATGCTGGTGTTTTGCAATTATTGTAAAATCATGTTTTAACTTCTTTATCAGTCTTGCAACACTATCACTTTTGGGACATGCTAAGTAGATACAATCTTCAAGAAGATTACAAGTTGTCTTTATTGCAGACAAGTCCTCTGGCTGCATAATTAGAACCAAAAGATGATTTTCATTTATGTACTTGCTATGAGATGTGCTAATATTTTGTTTTTAATTGTTCTGATAAGATGTGCTTGTGTGTGTTAGTAAGAGCTACATTTTATTCTCCCTTATTTGTGCTTATTTGACAGAGTTCAGAGTTCAGCTGTAAGACTTATTACTATTGCATTAAGAATGTTTTGCCCCACAAGATACTATGACCGGTTCTATTACAAAATCATTGTGCCAAATCCAATTAGCAAAGATTTTTTTATGAATTAACCTTGTCACAGCATAACATATACACTGCACCTGCTGTTCTGCTTTAGAGCCAGACTTCAGCCCTCCTACAGTTAAGTCCTTGCTTGTTTTGCTGATCCCTTTCAGCTCACTTTTTCCTCTTGTGTTCAGACGTCACTACCTCCAGATGTCCAAGATTTTCTGCCTCATTTATATGTATGATTTCCCTCTTCAGTTTGTTCTTTCATCATTCTCAGTACTCTCTTGTTGCAGAAGTCTGCAGCAGATGTTTGATTTTTTTGCTTGTACCTTGCCTTATCTCCAAGGAGGCTTGCAAATTCTGCTGCTCCAGACAGGAAGGCAAGGCTGATCATTGGAGCCCATGAATAGTCTGAAAGAGAAGGTTATTTAACAATCTAGCTGGGGAAATAGCATTAACAATTTTTATTGATGTGCTTAAGGGAATCTGACCTCCAGGCCAGCATGAACCTCCATTTTGGCAAATGGAAAAGGGGTGTTCTGGTGTGGTGTGAATTCATGTTCCTCCCACTTCTGGTAGTTCCTTCCAAAGAAAAAGTGCAGGAGAGGGAAAAAAATTGCCTTTGTTGTGTTTCCCTCCCTATCTGGAGGAACCCAGTGTGACAGTGTGAGGAATACAGACTTTGAGCCAGTGTCAGGGGAAATTTTAGAACCCCATGAGGGGTTCCAGGCAGACTAGAGACCTGAATGGCTGATCCAGTGTAACCGGTCATGGCTGACCGCACTCTGCTAATCTCACCAAATATTTGGCTATGACATTGTACCCTACCTCTGGGAACTGAGACCCTACAAAACCTCCTATCCTTCTCAGTCTTTAACCAGAATCCTGGCCTGCAGCGTCACAGGCTGCCTCTTTTGAGGCTATTCCTGGGTGGTCTGCTTCTCATGCTGGGTTAGACACAGACCTCCTGCTTCATCACCACCACTTGCAGCATCTGCCTTGGGAACAGAGGCAGGCAGGAGGAGTATCCTTCTCCCTCTGTCTGATAAGGGAAAGAAAAGGAAAAAACTTGGACTTTTTGCTGGAATCAGATGCTTCATGATACTGGGCAGCAAACACAGAGGTCTGCACTGTGGGCCATCTGTCATCTCTTCAGCTGTCAGCCAGACTTGAAAACAAACCAAAGGATCAGTCACTGGAGAGCAGGCTTGCATAGCCAGCATCGCTGTCAGATGGACTGCTGTCTTTCAAGTACAAGGAAGATGGATGCAGCTAGCACAGCAGGGCACACATGCCTCCTGACAGAGATCAGCTCTGGAGCAATATTCATCCAGTGTTCAGAAAGGCCTACTTCCCCTTCTGCTCCCAATTTCTCTCCTTCTCCAGGCACTGACACTGGCTGGCCAGAGCAACCTGAGCAGAGCCCATTGGGCCGGACATGCCAAGGAGGTGAAAGGACAGGGGTAGTACCTCCTCTCTGCCTGCCTGGGAAAGAAAAAAGGAATCATGGCCTTTAATGGCAGGAGGAGAAATCTTTCAACAGTAACTAGAAAAAAAAAAAAAAAAAGAACACTTGCCAGGAATTTGGACTTCTCTTGGAACACAACATAATGCCCAGACTCTCCACTGGGATGAGATGTACTTCTGCATGAAGAACTCTGGTGTTGGTGCCCTAGGGAGGGCAGCCAGTGGCCACCACTGCACTTTTTGCTGGCCCACTTCTGGGTCTGCCCAGACACCAGCATAGAATAAACATATCCACAAGCAAATGGGTACAATTTTCTCCCATTTCCAAGATATCCTCTACTCTGGCATCTGTGTTGCAAACATTCCTGCTCCCAAGATATTTCCCTGACAGTGGAGCCCTGGACAGCACCCACCAGGTTTGCTCTGAGGTGGTGGGGGCAGTGCAGCCTGCACAGTGTGCTCAGTGACCACAAGCAATCACTGACCAGCAGCAGCCATACAGGGCTGCTCAAAGGCTGAGGTGGGCACCCTATGGTGGAGTGGAAGGTGCTCCATTCCTTGAGGTGGAAAGGGAGGAGGCAGAGGAGCTTGCAGTGGACTCATGGCTAACACTAGGTGTGGGCAGGGAGCTGTTGCCATGATCACTGCTTTCACTCCACTGGTACTGTGCAAACCCAGGAGCATTTGTTGCTTTCCAGAGAACCTTTCTGAGGTCAGCATGATGATACTCCATCGTATTCCAGGGCAGGGAAGTAGAGTTCTTTGGGTGCTGTGCCTACAAAGCTTGATCTTGTTTGAGAGATGCATGTACCTAATCAAATTGTTCTGTAGTAGTAGTGTGCATCCATGGGGAGGGGGTGTGGGACCCTTGGTCTGACATAGCTGGTTGCTATGCAGCTGTCTGCCTCTGCAGCTACTGCTTTTACTGCTGCAGTTGCTATAGGAGACTATCTGATGAAGTGATGAAAGATTTCTCCCCTCACTCTCGATGGCATATTGCCCAGCTTTGTGTACACTGCATACCAAGCATCCGATCCCTGCAAAAATCTATCTCTGTTTTCTTCCTTCTCCCCTGGCTGGAAACCATGGAAACCAAGCTGACTTGATTCTGCCATGGACAAAGAATAGAGAGGTGGCCCAGAGATGTGGTTCTTGTCAGCACCACTGAGCTATCCCCATTCTTTGCCTATAGGAAAGACTTATGACTTTATTTAATCAGAGCTGAAACTCAATGACACTAGTGTTTAATTTAAGATACTATTTACAAATATTCTTTGACATGTTACTAGTTTCTGAATACTCACTTCCCTCGTATCAGGCATCTCTAGCCATGAGGGGAAAGCACGTAGACTAGGAACACTCAGATTCATTGCATTCCTTGAGGTTTTTAAGGTGTTGTTTTGTTAAATAGCCAGATATTAGGCAGAGCCACACATAGACCTCGTGGTTGATCCATCATTTGGCAGGGGGTTGCAACACTGGTGCTTTCAAATCACAGAATGATTTGTTGAGCTGAAACATTTTCAGGGTTGCAGATGGGCACACACAATTAGTTTTCCCAGCTGAAGTGAGGACCCAACATCTGCCTGGTCAAGAATAAAATAATGCCCCACATACAATCAATCACCCGTACACAAGGGAATAGTGCAAATCCCTCTCATGCACGGCCTCTGGAGTGTACACCCTCTGAGTGGTAGCAGCCCTTTATGGCATCCTCAGCCTCATTTTCCCCTTCCAGCACACTAGGCCAAGAGGCCTAGCTGAAAAATGGGACTCTGAAAGGGAGCCACTGCATTCCAGCCTGGGTTGCCAGTGATCAAAATCTGTATTACCAAAGTATAAAGTGGCTCATTTGTGGGGAATGCTTTCTCCGGCTAGCTGACTCCCCAAGCCAATTTATAGTTCGTGGGTTCTCCAGGTAGCTCGCTGAGGCATGGATTCAGGCTTGGAAGGAAGAAGCATGCTCTCTCTGGGTTAGAAGGGTGTTTATTGAGTGCAGTCCATGTGGCAGGAGCCTTGGCCAGAGCCCCAGCTCCACACGCGGAGGCACAGGGGGAGAGAGAGAGAGAGAGAGGGAGAGGGGGGGTGTGTCCCTTTTTCCCAGCTTGGGGGCTGGGCGGGGAAACACTGACCCAATGTGGAAGGGAAAGGGTAGGGTTACATCAGGAAGTACCAGGTACAAGGGTAGGAATAGGGGGTTGAAAGGAACATACCATTACAGACAAATAGCAAAATACAAATACAAAAACCTGAAATTCGCGCTGCTGCACCAAAGAACTGGGATTCATGCTGAGCTACACCAGAACACAGGCTGCAGTTTTGATCCTGTGTATGCCTTGTGTTAAACATTTATATTTTTTCATGGCTGCTCATCTGTGTGCAGCTTATCTGTCCCCACTGCTCTGTTAATTCTCTTCGAGTGGCAAGAGACACAACAGCTGCCATCCAAATCTCCAAACCCTCAATCCTGTGGGAGATCTTAACAAAGAGAAGCAATGGTTGCTATCTCCTCAGTGTACACAGCTATCTGTTGTCCTTTGACTATAATGAGAACTAAAAAGTTCTTTTCCCTTGAGCTGACATTCTAGGAAGGAAGAAAAATAGGTATTTCCCTTGTAGCAGACAAAGAGCTAGGGCTGTGTTTGATATGGCCCTAAGGGGCAACCTCAACACAGGCTGGGGGATGAACAGATCCAGAGCAGCCTTGCCCAGAAGGACTTGGGGTGCTGGTGGATGAGAAGATGATCATAGACAGCAATAGACACTCACAGCCCAGAAAGTCAAACATGTCCTGGGCTGCATCCCAGGGGATGCAGCGTGGGCAGTAGGGCCAGGGAGGGGATTCTGTCCCTCTGCTCTGCTCTGGTGAGATCTCACCTACAGGGCTGCATCCAGCTCTGGAGTCCCCAGCACAGGGGGGACAGGGAACTGTTGGAGGGAGTCCAGGGGAGGGACATCAAGATGATCAAAGGGATGGACTACCTCTCCTATGACCAAAGTCTGAGAGAATTTGGATTGTTCAGCTTGAAGAAGAGATGGTTTAGGGGTGACCTAATTGCGACCTTCTGGTACCTGAAGTTGAAGGGAGCCTACAAGAAGGCTGGAGAGGGAATTTTACAAGGGCATGCAGTGACAGGACAAAGGGGAATGGATTCAAATTGAAAGACATTAGGTCTAGATTAGATATGAGATAAAAAATGCTTTAATTTGAGAGTAGTGAAACTCTGGAAGAGGTTGCCCAGAGAAGCTGTGGATGCCCCATTCCTGAAGGTGTCTCAGTCTACGATGGATGGAGTTCTGAGCAACCTGGTCTAATGAAAGGTATGCCTTTCAAGGAGGGTTAGAACTTTAAGGTCCCCTCCCTTCTATCCCAAGACATTCTGTGATTCTCTGATTCTGTAAAGTATAAACATGGAAGAGAGGTTACTGTGTCAAGGTCAGCTGGGATAGGGCTCTAAGACTGCCAGAGAAAACAGGACAGAGGGCATGATATTGTCCACGCTGTCTGCTGGGATTGTTCCCACATCCAGACCATGCCCAGGCATAGCTGACAAGTGTGCCAGTTGGAGAGGCTAAACACTTGCCACAGGGGCTTATTAAATGTTAATCAGCCTGGAGAGTCCTGTGTCACTATTAGATTATGTGCTTGGCACAGCTTGACTCATGTTATGTCAATAGACATAACCCCAGACTCCATGGACTATGTTAACACTGGCCAGAAGATTACAGAAGAGACAGTAGAGGGGATCTACTAAGCTAACAGATTTTCATGCAGAGACAGAAAGAAAATGCTGTGCAATTATCCTACATAACACAAATTGACTGACTTCATAAGTGGTTTAAAAATGCTTGCCTTGTTGAAGCAAAACGACTTAGCAGCAGGGTCCTATTCCTGGTCTCAGTAATCCTGGTTGCAAGAAACAATTATTTTTTTGAAAAGGAGTCAGATAGGGCACATCAAAGAGCAGCAATGGGTTGCTGCTCCCTAAAGGACAGAGAGACAAGAATCAAGAGCAACAACACAGATGACAGGGCAGGGGTGTCAGCCAGAGCCCAGTCCCACAGCCCCTATGCAAGGTGAGTAGGGCAGAACCAGGGACAGTGACTGGCTTCAGCCAAGGGTCCAGACCCCCAGGCATGTTCATGTTATTGTGGCAGGTCCCAGGTCAAGCCAGAGATTTTGTCTGCAGGATAGGGACTGGGTCAATGGGGTCTAGAGCTGAACTGGAGACCAATACTCCAGTGACTTGGCTTGGGAATGAACAGAACATCCAGAGCTGAGCCTAAAGAGAGTTCCTGCTCCTTGGGACAGGATGTTAGGTGGACATCCCAGGTCAGGGCTGTTGAGGCTTATGTGTGCCCTCAGAACTTAGTCAGGGCAGATGATTCCTGGACAAAAAGTACACAAGCAGAGAGCAGACACTAGGTCTGCAATCTGCACAAAGGCAGAGTCATCCATGGTCAAAAGGACTTCACATAGAGGACAAAGATCACAGAAGACACAGCAGCAAGAGTTCTCTGTAGAAATTGATCAAAAGATAGCACGCGAAAGGAATATTACATTGAACCCTAACAAGTGTTTCTACCAGCAAATTGAATATGCCTGGTAGCAAACGTACCCAGGCACTGAGGCCAGCTGGCATGAAGTGGCCTGTGCCTGTGCTTGTAAGCTGTCTTGGCTTTTAAATATTAAACTACATCCAGCTCAGGAAATTCCCCATGGAGCATATAGAAGACAGGGCCTTATTTTACTGGCATTTATGGAGCTTTGGCTATCTGGCAAGAGGAGAGCAATTTTTCCAGTCCCAAAGGTGTCAAGTGTCAATAAAAGTAGCTGGCTGAAATGACATGAGACAGTAAATGCATGTGACAAAATGGTGCTCGGATCTCCTGCCCAGGCAAGTGCCTGCTCACCAGAGTGAGTTGCCATTCTGCATTCCAGCAGTGAAGCACGTTATGAGGTATGGGAGCATCCAGAGCTTGCTCCTGCTCTGCCTGAGCTCTGGCAAAAGCCTTGGCAGGACATGTGCTGATAAACTCTGATAATCTCTGCTGATAAACTCTGGGCCATGCTGGCCTGATGGCAGAGGTCATTCTGGGACATCCTCAGCCTCCACTTTGCTACTACACAAACTGCGTCTTTGGGCTGTGGAGAGCTACCAGCCAGGCTGTGATTGCTTTCCTGCTGAGGAGAGACCTCCAAAATGACAATAGACACAAAACACAGAATGATATTTCACATTTTTGAGACCACTTGGGATTTTCCATTTTGTGATTTTCTGATTTTCCACTCACTGTTGTTTATCCCTGCGTACCTTTAAATTGTGACTCATCCTTTAAAGACTGTGCAGCCAAACTGGCAAACAGTATTCTGGAAGGGACTGTGGATGTGCAGAGTAAAATAATATTTTTGTTCTCTAATTCCTAATTTACTTTTTTTTTTCCTTCCTTTGGTACTGTGTTCACCAAGAATGATTATCAACTGCTCCAAGATTCCTCTCAGGAACACCAATGGCTCATTGCTGTACCTGGGCAGTCAGGACTGTTTCCTGCTGCCCTTCTCACAGCTGCGTAATTAGTAACACTGAACTCCCTCTGCCATTTTATCTCATGGGCTTTTAAAATTCTAAGACATTTTTCAAGTCTTTGAGATCAGTTTCAGTTTTGTTGGCTTTGAATAATTTTGACTTCTTATTATTCAATGGTATTTCTAGGTAATTTGTGAATATATCGAGCCTACATCCTAGGGTGTATTCCTGTTAATGTAAGAGATCAGTGGTAAGAACTAGCTATTTAGCCTTATGCTTTATTTTCTCTCTTTAAATGAGCAATTTTTCTTATCTTTTATCCTTTGTAATTTTAATTTTTTTTTATGAGAGAGTTTTTGAGGTGACACTTTGACTGGATTTTTTTTTCTTTTTTAAAATACAAATATACTTATCCATTTCCTTGTTCACTGCCTAAAAGAACAATTCACCAATTTTTGAGGAATAACTTCTCTCTACAAAAAACTGTGTTGACTTCTGCTTGCTTAATCATTGATCACAGATTTATTAATTTTCTCTTTCCTTCCACTTTCACAAAGATAGACTTCCTGACTCGTACACCCAGGGGCAGTTTTCAAAATTGTCCTTGACATTTACTTTCTATTTTACTGGTAGCAAAATAGATTTAAGCAATAGATTACACACTTGGCTGGTTGGCAATCTGTTTTACAATCTGGCCAAATAAAAACCATGGATTTTGAAATAGTTTTACTAGTTTTCACTTGTTATTTGTGTTTTTCAAGATGTTTTTCTTCCTTCACCTTTCCAAGGAATAGTGTTCCTTGGAATTTGAGTTCCCAGTTCCTAAAGCCCTTTGTGCTTGTTGAAAGTAATAAAGAAGCGTTATGACGAATGACCTTGAAAATTCATGCTTCATAAATATCTCTGTAAAGAGCATTCCAGAAAGAGTTTGACCCACCTCTTCCATTTAATTTTGTTTTGACTCATGTGTATAACCTTTCTACCAGCTACTGATGATAACCAAAAGAGCTGGGTTCAGTATACAATAAAGGATATTAGATAGTCTATCCCTAGATAGTCTATGCCTTTCCAAGCAGATTTTTTTAAACTAATAAAGACATGGCTTTTCTGTCAGAGTTTTCTTAAAATTTAAATATAGATGCAAGGCTAGGTAACATATAAGAGTGTGTATATATATATATAAAGAGATATTTTTCTACACACACACACATATATATATATATATATATATATATATAGCTGATCAGGAAACTAGTTTTGCTGTCACATTAACCAACTGTTTATTCCTAGGTTTTGGTTATACTGTCTGTACCTAAAGAAAAAGTATTTATCCAATTAAAGAATTACTTAAGATATTTTGATCCTTGAAAAGGTCTATCTTGAACAAGATAAACATATGCTGTAAATTTTCTAGATCACACAGGTCTAATCAAATTACTTTATGGGCTTCTGATTAAACCTAATGTAAATACAGAAGTTTCCATCTGTTTCCATCTTTTCTGTCTTGCATTACTAAGAAGAGCAAAACTTTTACAAGTTTACTACATCCTGTGATACAAGAGCAGACTACTTGGGATTTTTTTTGAGAAATCTAGATAAGTCTAGTATTATGAAATGCTCTTTCAATGTTCATAAGTTAAACTTAGGAAAGTTTGAATTCTTCCACTAAAAGTCATGTTGCTTGGTCATATTGTTATGCTGATCACTTTGGGTTTGGTTTATCTTTTGGGTGGACAACAGTATACAGTATTCTATAAAGCACTTATTGCAAAAAATGTTTAATTGCTATGAGAACTATAGGTTTTCAAGGACAAATATACAGACATTTTTTTCCTGGTCATAGATTCAAAGTAGGGTGTTGGTTTGAAGGGATATCCTAAAGTCTGAAGGGACATCCTAAAGTCATGTAGTTTAGTGCCTCAGTTGAAATCGGGACTAACTTCTAAATTAGTCATCTGTTCCTACTGGTGTGTAGAAAATTCAGGAGTAAATGTCAACTAGAAAATAGGGTAGAGATGAGTAATCCTGGAATCTAAGCTGTAAACAGACTGCTCATTACTCAGGTGTAACTTCCATAACATGGATTTGTTTTGAATGTAGTAAGCAGTGAACTATCAAAGCTCCAGGTCCCAGAATCGGTGGCACACGAGATGTGCACCACACCACAGGGGAGTAGTGGGAGCCCTTTTCCCAGCTGAAGTGTTTCAGCTTTGCAAAACTGTGAGTGGAGAATACTTAGGCCTGAGAACTGAGTATCACACAGGTAGATTAACAGAGTGCTCAGTTAGATGGAAAGGTTACAGTGACCTTGTTTATTGAAGAAAAAGAAGAGATTTTGTATTTTTATTACTATGAAGTTGTTCTTTGGCTGGCAATGACATGCTGGCTAAATTATAATACTAACGTAACCATGGCAATGTGGGCTTAGTGAAAGTGATTTGGTTAACTAATTTTATTGAATGTATTAACTAAGGACTCAAGTAAAACTTTGAGTGCAAGCCTTTTCTGTCTTTTCCTAATGCAGTGTTTCCAGAGAGCACACTCCTCTGCTTCCACTGGTGTAGGACATGATGGAGGAGGCAGACTACTGCTTTGGCACTGGCCACAATGGTTGTGTGGCAGAGTGCTTTGGTTTTGGTCATGAGAACACTCCTCAAGCAAGTGTCCTGATCACCCCCACTGTGCTGCCCGTTGTGGAGGGGTATGACAGGATGGGGACTGAATTCTTTGGCCATGAAACTGAACTAGAAGGTGTGTGTGTCAACAGCACACCTAATGTGCTCCAGCTCCACATGACCACTCAATACATGAGACCAGGTCAAGGCCTGATGAAAATAAAGCTCCCAAAAGCATGTCTATGTTCAGCATATCTGGACATTGCTTCCTCAGCAGTAGGTGTTTCATTAATATGTGTATTATTATTTAAAGCAGGCATACTCAAAAGATGTTAACTCCGTTTCTTGATACCTATTTAAGTGAACCTTTGACTTCCTGCAAGAATTTAAATGTTAGATCAGAAACTGAACCCAGAAAGAGTTGTGTTAATGCTACCCTTTTACAATAAAGCATCATGGTTGGCAGCCACAAGGGTCTTTAATATAATCTTGATTGGTCTTAATTCTCTGGTCCCTGAGATTTCTTTCCTGTATATCTTTGAGGTCTGTTGTTGGTATTTTATACCTTCCAGCCTTGCACAGCTTTTCTTGTGTAGATTGTGTGGCAGAAAATTATCCATGGCCTGCAGAAAAGAGTACAAAGCAGCACTACAGACTAAAATACCATAGTTTACTGCTTTGACCTTGCTTATACAGAAGAAAGTGACAAGAGGTCTTGTATAGAGAAGAGAATGTGTTTATTGCAGAAAACAGAAACAAACATAATTCAGGAAGTGCTTGATCCAGTGTAGTTTGGGTACAGACACCTCATAGTCATGAACTAATATGATTCCATGGTTTGCAGGAATGGGATCACAGGGCATCCACAATCTTATTGTATGAATATTGCATCCAATTTAAACAGGTTTATCTAAGTTATACCTCCTGCAGAAGCTCAAAACCAGGAGAAAAAGTGCCAAAATGCCGAAGGCAAAGCAAACAGCAGGAATAATGCATTCATTAGTGGCATGTCTGAGTTTGTAAAGCATTGGACTGGGTATTCACCATTTGATTTGAAATGACAGAATTTGGACAGTACCTACAGCTGCTGTAATGCTATGTAATCTGATGAATCACTTCTGCATTTAAGCACTGAGTACTTGCTGACTAAGACTGATTGCAGAATTACAAGTTAAAATCATTTTATCAGATAATGTAAATGGAAGGTATTGCTCTTTTTAATCTTCAGCTATTAAATTTTATGTGACCATTCACATGGAATAAAGCAATATGACTGAAGGACTGGTACAAACCCATAATTTGTTCCTGATCTTAGAAGTCATTTAGCCATAGCATTTCCTCCCTTATGAATGCAAATGGTCTTTATTGATCCTATTATCATAAAACATTTACCTCTTTATGCTGTGGTGTGAGATTTTTCTAAGATGAAGAGCTCAAATCATTAAGTAATTCATGGTATCATCTTCCTCATGTTCTCAGGAGAAACACAGACAAAGAGATATGACAAAGAGTATTGACTAATATTAAAGCCAATAATGTACTTTTTACGTCTGTGTTTTATGCCCATCTATCACCTTCTTTTACACTGTTGTCTCATTTTTAATTTACCAATTTCTCTATCCACACTCCATTTCTCATCTCTTTTTCTCCTTACTGTTATGCTCCAGAATTCTGAGCACATTACTCACATGGAGCAATTGAGTAGGAGGACAGGGGCTCTCACTGGCTTGTTGTGTCATGCTTTGCCCTTCCAGGTCACTTCTTAATGCTTATACCTGCTTTGAAGCACTATGGGGACAAGGATTGTACTCAGATCCTTAAATAAGCATTACTGATTTCGCAGTAGCCCACTTTGCAGACACACAAATATCAGAGAGGTGTGCTCATTCCATTTTATGTCAAAAGCCTAATATGACGGGAGAAGAAGGGAAAAAAGTCTCATGAGCAACTGCAGAAATCACTGATTTTTCAGAATCTGGAAGCTAAAGAACTTAGTAAAGGGTAGAATGGGTAATAACTGGTCAGGTACTGCACTGATAAAGGTGGGTAGCACATATCAGTAAAGCACTATAAAAAGTACATGTTTAAAATGAAAGGGCATCAACACAGAGTTGGAAGGAGAAACAAATCTCTTTTCAAATGTCAAAACCATTTTCTATCTCCTTTCATTTGGAGAGTAATGCACTAATAGCAGAGTAAAGTAGACTCAGGCTTCCAATAAGCATTTTAGTCATTAAGATAAAAGGAAGAAGTTAGATACAGCTGAAGAGATGAGGAAAAGTTTAAAAATCTAATGGGGCTTTATGAAAGTTTAAAGTTAAATATAGCTTAAACAATAGCTCTTTACAAACTTACTAACTGATGGACTGGGGAATTGAAATGGGATTCACAGGAGAATATTGGAAAATAATTTCCCACAACATCTTTTATGTGAGAAAGAAATAGAAAAAATAGAAAAAATGAAGAGCAAAAATGTGATCCAGCATTGCTTTAAGGTCTTATGGGGCCACAAGACAGAAAGTTGAGACAAACAGAGCCAAAATCATATTAGTCCAGACAATGAGTCATGATCCAAAGTCATGCTCCTTGAGTCATGATCTAAGATTAGCAGAAAAAGGAGAAGAACGAAGTAGAAGAAAGAAGAAGAAGACTACAGCCATCAGACAACCAAAATGAGGAAACAAAAGAAAAAAGGCAGCCTAAGATTTACAAAGGATGAAGCAGGCTTTCTTAGGAGGTAAAACATAATGCTTTTTGTGAAAGTTGTAAGCAACAGCTTCTGCATTGTAGGGGTGGAGGGCTGGGCTACACACACTTGGTGTTCAGACTAGTGATTTTTTTTTCTTGGTGGAAGGAAACTTGAGCTGTCTGCATGACATCAAGATTCCTGTGATCCTCAGATTTCACTCTTTCCACACTTAGTCATCACTTTTCATCTTCTTCGCATTTGCTAGCAGAGTGTATCAAATTATCTAAAAATAACCATGCTTCCTGGTATCTGGAAATTAGCCAAAGGATATCCTTCCCCAGAAAAAAATGAACAAGAATCTGCCAAGCAATCCTTCATAGAGAAGTTGCAAGTCACTAGAACACTGCACAGTATTTTTGAGGATGGCAGCACAGCAGACAGCATCCATATCACATTCTTATTTTCTTATTTTTTGTCCTGAAGTTCACTGTTGCCATTCTTTTTAAGTTTTAAAAGTAAATCAAAGAAGAGGTTTTTCTAACATACATTTGTTTTCTAAAACAGCTAATGAGAAATCCTTTCCTGTTGTGATTAATCTTTCTGGTTAGGTATTCAAGGGCTATTTTCCTCATTTCTCCCTATTTTTATTCTTCTGCATGGTTGATATACGTGTTGCATCTCCTTTTTAAGATCATTTTTCCCAGCCACAGTACATCTGTGGACAACCAGCTCTTTTTATATCGTCAAAACAGATTTATTTACCCCACAGTTTGTAGCATTTCAAATAATCCCTTTGACTGTCGTGCAGGCCTCCCACCCCTCCACCAAGCTGGAATTTCTTGGGCATGTAAACACAAGTATAGTGTGCTGGGGGCACCAGGTGCTAGCAAAGGGGTGTCTCTTAAAACACCTTCTGAGGAAGGTTCTGCTAAAACCCTGCATCAGAAATGCCACAGAAGCTGAGCCACATTTGTATCATTATAAACAAATAAAAGGACTGGGAACTAGCCTCCTGGAACATGCATATTTCTGACAGATGCATAATAGTCTTTGGCATACTTCCAAGCTGCCATTTCACTGCTGATTAAGTCAGAGGATGAAACTAGTTGTTCTGTGAGAAAAAGTGACAGCAAAAAAAAAAAAAAAAAAAAATTAGGATCTCTCATGGCACTGTGATTGTAAAGATTCATTCTTTGAATAAGTTTGTCACACAGATTTAACAATATTTTTCCTCAGGCAAAGTTCATTCAGTACTATGTGCTGCAATGAGGGTAAGCATGGGATTGTTCTTGTACTACATGCTACTATTCTGTACATATTTTGTGCCATGGAAATACACACCTCACTTTTGGTGGAGTTTCTCTTTTCCCATATCATGCCAAGTGCTGTATCATACAGGAAATTCCAAATCCCCTTTTCCCTGTCTGAGATGTAATTTCACCTAGTCAGAAAAAGGGAGGACAACTTTATCTCCAAGTAGTGCTAACCATGCCTCACACTGGTCCCCTTTTACACCCATCATGATCTGTGCCCCAAGGCAATGGAGGTGTTTTCGAGCAGTGTGGCTGTGAATCCCCTCCTGATGTCCTGATGGCTTTTCCCACCTGAGGGGTGCAGAGGGAGAGCCGAAGTGCATTAAGCAAAGCTCTCCCCCCAGCTCCAGCACAGCCTTTCTGTCATATACCCAACAAGTCCTTCAGTGAATTTGTATCTAATTAAGATACTCAATCTTGTTCTATTTCTTGCAATAAAGAAAATAGTATATATTTTTCTTCTTATTAGGCACTCGTCTGTGTTTCACAATAGCAAAAATCTTTGGAAAACAGTCTTTGTATTTAAAGATGTTCCGTCAACAACTGTGAAACTTCAAAAAAGAACCCTCTTTTAATTCCACTCCCATGATCTATAACAAATCTCAAGGTTTCTTTTGCAAGCTATCTGTCCTCCACAGTGTCAGTAAGACTGTAACAGCTGCCTGGAGGTAGAAATCTTGTGCCTTGTGCCTTAATTACACAAACCTCTATACAGCCAAGCAGCTGGCAGGTTATTTGAAAAGACCTATGCACCCTTTTCTTTCTCACTTCTATTTTCTCTTCATAAAGTGGCCTTTTCTGCCATCTCTTTTTCACAGAGTTCAGGTTGACCTTAAAATTTTAGCATCTCATAAAGTATACACATTTCTTCTGAAGGGTAAAAATCTCAGTTGTGTTCTGATGTTTTTTATTTAAAACTCCAGCTTGTTCCTGGATTTCATTTCATCATTGTCTTTGGAATGGTTGACAAAATGCTTATTTTTAAGCATATTATTAAAAAAAAGAAAAAAAAGAGAAAAAAAAAATAAGAAAAACAAAAGAAAAAAAAAGAAAAAATTAAAAAAGAAAATAAAATTTTTAAAAAGGGAAAAAAAGAAAAAAAAGAAAAAAAAAAAGAAAAAAGAGAAAAAACTCTTTAGGGACTTTAAACCCCATAGCGTGGTGGAGTTTGTTAAATCTTAAAGTAAACAAAAATGCAAGGAAACTGTCAATCCAGAAGCTTTCCTTTTATGCACATCAGATCCTGAGTGATCAGATTTTCCTTTTCCTTCAGCAGCTAGTTGTTATAAAATGGCCTTTTCAACCTGTGAAAATGTTTCCTGCATTCCCACATTTTGTGCCCATACATCTCCTAACAGGCTTTTTACTTTTAACTTCTTAAGGTTTCTCTAGCTCCAGGCTCATCCCAGAGCTGCATTTGGTTATATGCCTTTCTATCTCAAACATGCACTCAGAATTATTGCAGAAGTTATTTTCTTTCAGTCTTCCAGGTCTGTAATTTGGAGACTGACATGCAAAAGACCTTCTGCGACAAAAAGCAGAAAATAACACTCATTGTACTGCTTTATTTTGCCTTTGTGATTCCTGCCCATACCAGAGTGGCACTAGCACACACCCACCACATTTTAAGTTGGCCTCAGCACAGCTCTTACTGGCATACAGCTGCCTGTGTGTTTAAGTGCTTTTCTGAACAAATATACTGCAATTCAAAGACCACTCACCCGAAGTTATCTGCACATATTGCACTCAAATAAACAACACTGGGGCCAGCAAGAGGGCTATCACCACCTGATGTCTAGCCAGAAATTTCTCTCTCTGGCAAGCTTCTCACACCTAGAGCACCATGGCAACACCAACCTGTAGCATGGCAAAATGATTTGGCATACATTGGAGTGTCATCCATTCTGAATACACCCCAGACTTTTGCTCACTGCCTGTAAGCCTCTTGGTAATAATCAGCAAAACTTTTTTTGAAAACCATTTGGTCAGACCATCTCATACCTTGGGTTTTGGCCCTGCAAGTAGTTTTCTATCTGTGCTGTCCCCAGTGAGTATGAAGGCAACTACATAACAACAGGTTATTGCTTACATTGTACACACCTAAAATTATAACTCTGCATGCCCACAGCCCATGTGCTTCAACTGCATGCCCACTGTATCTGTGTGTTTGCTATGGGAACCAGAGAGGAAAAAAATGAATTTGGGAGACAAGAAAACAGGGGATGAAGTTTTTAAAGGCCATGTATTGACAGGCCAAGGGTAAATGGCTTCAAACTGACAGACAATAGGTTTAAATTTGATATCAAGAAGAAATTCTTCACTGTGAGGGTGGTGAGACACTGGAACAGGTTGCCCACAGAGGCTGTGGATGCCCCATCCCTGGAAGTGTTCAAGGCCAAGCTGGATGGGTTTTGAGCAGCCTGGTCTAGTGGAAGATATCCCTGTTTGTGGCAAAGGAGGCTGGGACTAGGTGATCTTCAAGGTTCTTTCCAACCCAAACCATGCTGTGATTCCATGATAGGGAATGCAGGGCAATCCTCCTTACTGCTTAGTTAGGGCTGGGATGCTGGATATTTCTCCAGCCCCAAGTGGTGGTGCTCAGTGGGGGTGGTTCACTATGTGGAACTCACAGCAAGGCTGGGTGCAAGTTCTCAGTGTAGACACAGATGGACCCCACAGTCCCCAAACCTTTCACAAAACCCCCCTCAAGTGCCCTGTCCCTCACAGTGCTACAGTCAACTTTTGACCACTTCCCACTCAGATACTTATTAAGACCATGAATTTTTCATATCACATTCAGCACTTTTAACTTGTTCAATTCAGCTACTTTCTGCTCAGGCCAGGGCCCTGGCAACTTGCACATACTTCAGGAGGAATGGTACAGATTAATAAATTGATAAAAATGTATCACAGGCAGTCATAATCCAAATTTATTTGTTTAAAGGGCAAAGTATCAACCACATCACAGTCCTGCACACTCTCCTGTTTATCCTTCCACACACCACTTCACCACGCCCATGGCCTAGCAAGGACTCCTGGAAAAGCTGACACATCCCAATGGATATTATTCCTTCTTAAGATATAGGATGTCTTGAACTTATCACAACCATATCACACATGTTTCAGGAAGAGCCCTTTTTGGTCTTAGGTTTACTAATCAAACAGAAACTTCCTCAACCATTATCCTACAGACTCAGCCCAGGGAATATACACTGGCTGGCAATAGAAAGCATAAAATATATCAAAATCATGTGAACATAGACTGAAAATATGAAATTAATGCCTAGCTGACTTGATTCTGCAAGCAAGAAATGGAAATTATCATGGATTGGAAAAAAAAAAGAAGTTTTGAACCAGAGAAGTCCCAGACAGAGAGAAAACTCCCAGTAAGGGCAGGCATTTCTACACCTCCATAGGCATGTTGATCTTAGACAGAAGAAAAAATAAAAAGAAAGAAAGACAAAAGAAAGAATGTGAATATTTTGAATATAAGATTCAGACTCCTGATTCCACCAGAAGCTAGCGGTATATCTGAATCTGAGTTCAGTTTTTTGTCTACAACCTCTATAGACTATCCTTTGGTGAAGGAATGTCCCATTAAAATATTAAAGATTAAGAGGTTCTACCCATGCCCTGGAGAATATAGATATCAGTTATTTTATGAGTAATTTGAAGGATGAGGAAGTCTTCACTGCAGAAGTCAGGGTGTTCAAATAAATGTGCTACAGTCACCATACTCTGTTGAAGTGAAATATATTGACAGAAATGCTGTGGGCAAATTTAGAACCCCAAATGGTCACCCATAAAAACTACTTGTGTTCATGTTCAAGCTATTGGCAGGCGTTAAAATATCTCAGTAAACAAGCACTTTGTGGCTTACTGAAAGTAATTAACATATGCAATACAAAAGTTTCCTAATGATTGAAGACACAAATTTCAAAAGCATAAATTTTCTGGAATAGTATTAAATTAGTGCTGTAGATGAGAAGAAAGAAATGCTAGTTATATGCACAATCGCTCCTTTTGGCAAGGATTTTCTGAGATCAGAGGAAGCAAAACAATCAATCTTTAGAATCCCTTGAGAAGTGTGATCATGTAAGGCCTCAAAATGTTCTCTGGTACAATTATCATTGAAAGGAAAGGAGAGCTATCAAACTGTGAAACACCTTATGTTGGTCTGGCAAAATTGCTCTAATAAATGTTAATCAGAAAACGTAATGCAATTCTGCACAGCACTGCCTAATTTTATTGCAAAGCATTGATGTAGGCATCAGTTCAGCTACTGGCCAGTCAAAGACTATGAAGTGATGACAATCCATGCTAATAATAACACAGAGATCGTTAGAAGGCAGCGTGGTTTTAATACAAATGAGAGAAGAATATTATACTTGCCTATAGCATGTTTTTCAATGGCTTTTCTTATGATGTATATGTTCTCCTCTCCTTCAGATGTTTTCTGACACCTGACCATAATGAATGTGCCCAACAGACAGTCTCTTTAAGCTACAAAAAAACTAAACTTAATGGGGCTTAGGTTGTAGTTTTGGTCCAAAACTACTTGTGACTGATTAGATTAATTTATTCTTTTGGCATCATTATACTTTTTCCTTTTCTTCCTTCCCATCCCCTCCTATGTAATAGCCAGTTTTCTGATGTATTTTAGAAGAGCCTTTGTACCCAGTTACCAATCTAAACAAATGAACCCTGATCAGCTACTATCTGTTCTCTGTTTTGTGGGACATCATGTGTAGCAATATCACGGTATTTAATAATGAAATTTGGTAGATAAAGTTTTCCCAGCTCCACTGGGAATTCAGAATTCGGAGTGGCTGAATCCAGCATGTATTCCAAGCAAGACTGTGCACACATACTTACAGAGAGGATTTATGTACTACATACAAGGCTGGACACAAAAAGCAGAACAGACAGACACACAGCACACACACAAACACAAATAGCACCAGCAAGCCTCATCCTGCCCCCTTCTCTGGCTGAGCAGGAGGAAGGTCTCAGTGGACTAAAGACTGACTGTGTGTGATTGAATCCAAATTTTACAATTAGATTTTAACTTTTACTTCTGCTCATTCATGGTTGCATCATCATAACAAGATGGCTTGGCTCTGATGTCTGCTTTAGACAGAGTGAGGAGACAAGGGCTGTGGAGGAGCTTTTGTTTCTTTATGTACATGACATTGCAGAGATCAGATAAAGAAGTCAAACTATTGTGCAGGTTTTGGTTCTCACTAAACAAAGGAACAGCCTTTCCATGTTAAGTCTGCATGAACAATGCTATCACTGGGAGCTAAGTAATGGCATAGAGTAATGATTGAATAAACTCTGCAATAAACCTGATATTTATAAAGCAATTTTTAATATAATACATTTCCCATTATAAATTGAAACAGAAATGTCAGGTGAGATTTAGAAAGAATCTGCTTAGCAACGGGTTCATACATCAATTTCTCAATGTAATACTGGTCTGAAGTGACTTTTTGTTAGCTTATTTTATTCTTTAGAACAGGGAGAAAAAATAATCACACAGTGTACTGTACAAAAAGTCTTCATATCAGGTTATCTGGCAATATCTCAGACTTCTTCCTTGCAGTATTTTATTTTCTCTGAGCAGCCCTGAATGCTCAGAACACTGGGTAGAAGAGATTTGCTTAGAACCTAGAAGCTACTAAAACCATAATAGTTAAATTCCTGCTTACTATCTGAATGAGACAGTAGGGATTGTATTTTGGGAATGACAGGATGCAGTAGGAACTGACAGAGGACAAACAGCCTCATTTCAGTTTCTAAAATGCTGAGGGTATAATATTCTGTTCCTGGTGGATAGTTGGCTTTATTGCAAAAATATATTGTTTAAATTTCCAGTCTAGCAGAGAGACTTTTTAAAATGGAATGGGCTTCCAATTTCCACACATTCATTATAAAACCCTATTGAAGTCTGAAATCTAGACTGCTTCCTGACAATAGGTGCAGCATCTAAAAGGCGTTTGCAGAGCTCAGAAAAAATCCAACATAAGCCACTCCTAACTGTAGCTTGTTACAGGAGAGTGAACACTATGAGAACAGCAACATCAAAGCACTTGGTCAAAACACATAGGAAAAAAAAAAAAAGCCTGAAGGGAAAATGCAGTTTTTTGTCTTGCATACGACCTGAATACTAGTTTTTCACAGGAAAAGTCAGGTAGGCTGTTTACAAACCACAGAATTGTTTTGAAGTGGTTAGTCAGAAAGAACACTTCTGCTCCTGTACTTGTCTCACTCGTCCTCCACCGTGAGCCACAGCCACCTCTTCCACTTTCCAGTTTCCATGAGGCCAGGATGCATTTGGGGTCTACCATAATGCCGTAAGTCACTGAAGATTCCAGCCTGAAACTTGTTGATTTCTTGGTCTTGGTTGTGCTCAGGGACCAGGAAGCATTTAACACAGTTCAGCTCTCAATCTTCCAGAATTTTTCAGTACTTCAGGACAAATGAACATTTAATGACATCAAGTAAAAAGGGCAGATGACAGAAGAACCCAGCAAACACTTGCATTTGTGAAGCTATTTAACTGGTTATGTTTCCAGACTGTACCCAACTGTACTTTCAAAGCAAGCCAAGGTTAAAGAACAATTTTGCAGCTAGAAGGACAAACTGTGAGCTATTTCTGTAACCTTTCAGAAAAGAAAACAGTCTGAGAGCTTGAGCCCTTAAGGAAAGGCAGTCAAAGCATTTGACAACTTGTTTATCCTACCAGATGATCTTTAACATGTTCTGTCTTTACTGCCAAAACCTACCCAATATAAGTGATGTAAAGAGCTGACATAAATATACTGCTTCCCCCACCTACTATTATTTAAAAAACAAAGCTCTTTACAGAGGTTTACAATATCTGGTTGGGGAAAAATTTTCGCTTAAGACGAATGCACTGAAGTTAGCACACATCAATGTTACTTTGTGTTCTTCCATACTCTAAACTCAGAGCTCAAAATTGTTAACAGCACAAAAATGAACTGAAGAGGGCAGTCCAGTCTCAATCTTCATAGCTTCCAATGTCACCAGTTCAGCAGTTCAGAACGCCAAAGGAGAAAAGAAGAGGGAATGTTATTCCTCTCTTTACCTTTCTTTTTTCTTTTTTTTTCCAGTTGAAATAAAAATGTAGTGGCTCAGATAATAAAATGAGAAAAAAGTTTGTATGTATGACTAGCCCAGTGATCATTTCAGAGCATATGTGGGCAACTGGCTTCTAGTCCTTTATCCAGTGGATGACTTCATATTTCATCACAAAATATCTATGTGGCTATGATGTGCTGCTGCTGAGGACTTACAGAACTCTGTCCCAAATTAAAAAAAAAAAAAAAAAAATCTAAAACTTACGTCTTCAGTAACCAAGCTGAGTTCTTTCAAAAGCAGAGTATTGCAGACTGACAGCTACCACCCTCAGACTGGTTTTCACGAAGGTGGGAGGCTTAGGCACTCTCTCTGAACCAATTGTCTTGTGTGAGTCACCTGTATGAATTAACGGGAAGAATCCCAAAGAGGAATTGGCATTCCTCCAGTTCCGCACAGCCCACACAGGAGTGATCTTGCACATGCCTGCCAACAAACCTTTAGAGACAGTGAGGAAGATTCACTTGTTTTATTTGAACACCTACTAAGGCAGGCAGGAATACAAATCCTCCTAGTGAACTCATACTTCCCTTCACTTCCAGAAACATACACTTAGAACCTGTCATCTAGTGCTTGTTTCCTGAACTTGAGAGAAAGAGATTTCACTGACGTGATCTTAAGTATCTCTGATGGATTTGCTCCAAGGTAGCTTTATTTAGGAATAATTCACTGGAATAGGGCACTCACTCACGTCTTACATCTTCCTGATGTACTTTGTTCTAGTAGAGGCTTGTCTGTGTAAGCTATTTTAATTAACACTTTAAGATAAGCCTTCACCATCTGCTCTCCTTTATAATTACCAATGTAAAGGGAATCTCATTCTCAGTAGTATCATTAAAATGCAAGATAATAAAGAAAATACATAAATGCATACCATTTTATTCATTCCAAGGGCACTAATTTGCTGTGTTCCCTTTTACTGGTTTTGTCTCATCTAGGACTCAAAGCACAGAGCAGCACTTAATGGTGCCCAAATATTTCCTTGACTGAGCCCTTGGGACTGCCTTTGAAATAATGCATGACTCACATGAGCTTCTGAATCACAGAAGAGAAATTTGTATTGTACCAATATCATTCTAGACCAATGAAACTTTGCTTTAAAGAAATTTCATGGATTTTTTCTTTATTTAATTCCCCAGCTTTATCTGTTATGAGGAGAAAGGGTATTCATCAAGAACACAAAAGTAAAAACAGGAATCATACTGGCAAAAGTTGCAAAAAATTAATGAGAGAAGTGAATAAGTATTTTGAAGTATTGTAGCACCTAAAATTGTAATTTCCATTCTCCAGGTACTTGGAACCCCCTCTAGTTATGGTTTCATGTGTCCTGCAATGACCCCGCAATGTGCAGAGCAATCTAACCATCCTTTCCATCAGCATGGCCAGCAGGGAGAATGCTCAGAAGTGTCAGCCATAAACACTTGTTACCAGCTGTACACCAAGAACAAAGCTGAGACTACAGCCAACAAACCACTGGAACTGAGGGGAAAGAGCCCTCTCAGCAGCACTGACCAAGGAGATTTTGTGTCATAAACAAGAAAACTCTTAGCAGTTAATTTCCAGTATATTTGGGAAGAGTTTATCTTTTGAACTGCCGTTACTGAAAAAGACAAGTGCATGAAAGAAGGGATCCTACCATGAGTTTCTTTTGCTAGTGGAAGAGAGGACTCTGTGTATACGGTGGTCTCTTGGCTCCCCAAAGGCCCTCTGGAAGACCCTTTCCCTGACTCCTACACCCAAAGAAACCATCTATATAGTTCTTCTATTGTTCAAGTACAGAGACAGATAAGGTTCCTTTGCAGAAAGGGCATCAGTGATATTTTGAATGAAAATAGTTATACTTGGTATTGAATTACTAGTACTATTTTTAGATGTAAACAAAGAAGATGTCATTCTATAAATTATTCAACAGCTGTCAGATAGAAACATTAGGACTCACAGAGATTTTAACTTGCCCAGAACTGGAGTCTGGTTTGTTCCCAACTGCAGATTTTTTCCCAAAGAAAAAACAATGTTTTTGAAATTAATTCAGATAAAAAATTATTCAAACAACATATTAATCTTAGATTTATAGCTCATAATTCCATCAGTTTCTTCATTACTTCAGCATTTCATTTTTAGCTTTACTTTTTTTCTTCAGTTCTTGATAGTTAATACTGAACAGTCTTAATTCATAAATGTCTAGTACCTGGACTTATGGAAAGATTTCAGCTTCTTTCCATATTTCCATCAGAGTTGATCATTCCTGATATAAGCACATTCCATTAATCAAACTAAAAATGAGACCTATCAAATGTCAGTAATAACTTAGATATGATCTGTTATCTCTTTAGTCACAGCAGGTGATTTCTAGTCTGTTGCTCAATATTTATTTGTATTTTTTCATTTCAGTGTGCTAAGGTAAGTAACAAAATATATGAGGTCATTCTAAATTTCCTTGCAACACTGAAAGATAAGAGGTGAATACCACTTCTGATTTTCTCTTAACTTGAGGATCTCCTTCATATCAAACATGTTGAAGTTACATGAAACTTAACTTTGAATTTCTTCTGCTCACAGAAGCGCTTAGGACAAGATGATTTTCAGAGGAGAGGCGCCCTCCAAATGTCTGGATTCACTGTTTATATATGTGAAATCTTTCTGATGTGATGCTCAAGGCTATGCTGATAAAATGGATCAACACCAGTAGGAGCAGACAGACCTCAGATCTTGCTCCTGCCCACACAGCTGCCTCGATAGAAACTAGTTCCCATCCAGGAGTGGTATCTTCATATAGCTTAAAATGATCTAAAAAGAGCTCAGAATCACCACCTTGCTCTCACTGGTACAAAGTCTCTTTCTTATTGCTCTCCTGCTCCACCTGATGGTAGCACTATTTTGGAAATTCATAAAATAATACATCTTGGAAGGGATGTCTGGAGGTTATCTATCCCCCAACTACCAGCCTCCCCAAGGTAGGTCAGCTTAGATCAGATTCTCCAGGATCTTCTCCAGCTATGTTTTGAGTGTTTTTTAAAATGGAAACTCCACATCACCTTTGAGCAACCTGTTCCAGTTGTGTATTCATGTTTGACAGATGCAGCTGAGGTACCCATCAGTATTTTGCACAGAAGGTGGTCCTTTGGTACAACTCTAGTTTGTTGTAAAACACTTGTACAGTGCTAGACATGAATTCCAGTTTCATAAATGTGAGGCCCACTGTTAATGTCAGAAACTTTTCAGACTTTGTCATGTATATAATGTTTATTCCTTCAAGCCAAGGCAGGAACAGCACTATCTAAATAAGAGCAACATGTTTACTCAACATCTCTGCACAGCCATTGCTTGAGCTCCTGTCCATGAATCTAAACCATGCTGATATATCAGAGACAATTCTTAATCAAGGCTCCAGGACTGCATAGAGAAGGTAAAGTACAGATTTTTATTTTTTGGAGTCAGTGAAACTGTGTTATTGAAAGGATTGTACATGATGAAAGTAAAACAAGGATCTGAAGAATTTCTAAAAACCTTCCTCATTGTGACTCAGCACAGAGAATTTGCTGGCATCTTTTTACATCTTTTTATTTTTCAGGTTTTATACTAGCTCTTACAGGATGCCATTTTAGAAGCAATTGGACATTTTTGCAGAGTGGGTTTTTTCCCTGCAGTTTTTTTTGGTAAAACTTCTTGTTTTCCTGAGAGTACACAAACATTTTGAAGATAACACAGGGATTCTGTATACTCATATCATTAATGCCACTAAATGATGCATTCCATACTTTGAAGTTTACAAAAGGGAAGCTGGGATTTAAATGCCCACCCTAGAAATATAAGACATCATAGCTACATACTTGTGCTTCCTGTACATTGCATGAGGATGATCAGACACTTTACAAAACAGCCTCAAATCCAGCATGTTTACCAAGAAACTAATGTCAGTAACAGAATGAACAGCCTGTTTTTCTTCATGAATAGCATAAGACACCTGAGTGGTTGCATAAGAACAATGCATTTTTTCTTTTTATTCCAGAGGGTTTGCTGAAAGTACCAGCACTGCTCCTGAACACATCTTCTGTAGCTGCAGATAGAGAATTGATTCAGTGGCTCTGAAACAAGCAAAGCTGAAGGCCTGAAACTTCCTCCCCTAAGTTGTTTGCCCAGTAGAGGGATTTTTGGATTCAGATCTCTGCTAGAGCAGAAATACAATTATCACACAGGTCCACCAACTCCAGCCTATTCTTATCTCTTGTCCTCTTGGCTCCACAGGTGTGGCATTATTTCCAGGTAATACATATGCACCTATGGAATTCACCTTCCCCCTGAAGCTGTAAGACTTGGCTACTTTTGTGGGTGAAGCACAGGCTCATGACAGAAGGACAGACACCAACACCACTGTCCAAGGGAAAACTGGGCATAGCTTGGGACTTCACTGCTGTTCTTTCCAGTTTCAGCCGAGAGATATTTTAGCGAATGCAGAACTTCAGTTGTAGGATGTATAGAACCTAGAAACTTCTCTGTGAGATGACTAGTGAATTTCAAGTGTTTTCAAGTTCAGATAGCAACTGAGCAGATGTTTTCTCATCTGTAATTTTGAACCTTGAAACTCTGAGATTTATCTATATCTGGCACTGAGGGCCTCTCCTGTATGTTCTCCTTACTACAATTACCACTGAAGCTGATGATAGCTGCCCTTTTTATATCACCAAATTCAATTCCTGCTAGCAGCCTTTTAATTAACTCTGATGTTCAGTAGACCAGTCATCAGAGAAAGGCAAAAGGGGATCATAAAATTTCATTTTGCCCATGCTTACTCCTACTGAAAATTATGACTCAGTGGGAAAAGAGGAGGCCGACATGTAGCACTGAATGATTCATTACAAATACTTCAGATCTCTGACAGAACTTATCATTAAAGTTTTTATAGATGTGTTTCCTGGAGAGAATCCCATGGTCCAGATCTTTCAGTGCAGGCAGGCTCAGTTTCACCCAAAACAAAGGTGGGCAACAGCAGCCTCAAGCAAGCCATATAAGCCTTTCAAATTTCTGGTTTCCTTTGAGATAATCTTGAGGAATTTTGAATTTATGTCCATTTTCCCCAGGCTTTTAGGAGTGGTAAGTAAAGACTGTATGTGTTTTGCAGATGCAACCCAAAACCAATTCCTGGGGAATTTGGTAGTGGGGTACTAGTCAAAAAAATGAAAACTTCTTGGCAACTAGGAGAAGTTAGTTCATTTTTTATCAGACTAACTTGCATAGAAAGAAGAAATAGTAAAATGTTAATGTACAGAAACTTTCTGTATTGAACAGAAGGCAGAGATTTTAAAGCTGAATAGAAAGTTGAGTTTTGCTCTTGCACAAACCAAAAATAAACATGTTTTATACCTGATAATTTTTTTATGACTTATATTTTTCTGCCTGAATCTTTTAACCAAAAGAACAGTAGACCTCTCCCAGATGATTTCATGTTGTACAGTTAAAATCTGCAGCAGCTGAAACAAACAAGTGATTTAGAATCTTCATTTAAAAGGAAAAAAATTAAGTAGAAAATGACTGATCTTGCATCACAAAAAGTGTAGTTGATGTACAAGCTGAATACTGGCAAGCATCATCTTGTTCCAGGTGCCATCTGCAATTTCTTTACAGATAAAAAGCTGTGGGTGAAAACCTTCTTACAAGCACCTGCTGCCAGGGAGCTCACCCAGCACAAGCTGCTCCTGCTCTGAGTCAGCTTTATTTCAACAACCACACTATTCAACAAAGTTGTGTTGAAAAAAGGGGTCACAGCAGAGGGGTCCCAGCAGTTCAATCCTCCCACTTTGCTCCATCACAGCTGAGCATTACCTCATCCCTGATCACCAATACTGTTCAACATGAGCTTCCTGCTGCCCAGGTGTGTCTTTGGAGAAAACAGACATGTGGATAGCATCACGTAGTTGTAGCTGAGGAACAACCCGATGGTTGAATGGTAGGACAAAGAGCTGCCCCTCTGGCATTTTACATCAGATTTGGGGTTATGCATCAGCCTAGCTCTCTGAAAGAGTCTGTAGCTGCTCCACTATGGGCCAGCAATGCCCATTAGGGTGGGTGGTATTGCTGTGGCTCCTCTCTGCAGATCTGTGGCCTTTTCTTAGAGCTGTGCAGGCCTTCACTCATGAATAGAACAGATCACCTCTTTTCCTGTGTTTTCCATTTCTTGGCACAGCTTGTACTTCTTCTCCTGACCAGGCTGCTGCCCTGTCCCACCCACCCTTAATTACTGTTTCAAGGGGCTGGGGTGGGCCTTGACTTTGTGAAAGCAATGCATTTATAATATTTTAATTTTTTTTCTTTGAATAAAGACCAGCCACAGCCTTCCTGTCCTGTCAGCATTTCCAACTTGTCCAGGATGATCTGAAAAAAATGTCTGAGCACAATTTTTGCAATGTGAGTTTTTGCGATGGCTCCAGGCTCAGGAGCAATTGCTTCCTGGCATAAACCCCAATGATACTGTAAAATTAATTCTAGGGGGGAAAAAAAATTGTTGCAAATAATTTGATAGAATACATAATTTCTCTCAGGAAAACTATGCTATACAGAAAACTGACATGCTTTCATTCACCTAACTGTAAAAAAGTTACATTTTTTAAAAAATGAGAAACATTCATTATGAATTGCTTAGGCTGTCGCAGGAAAAGAAGAGATACATGTATGGAAAAATGAAGAGTTTGACTATGCTTTTCTGTAGTGTTTCTACTGAAATAAAGTATGTTGTTTAGCACATGACTAACTCTCTAATTCTTTTGGTAGGAAAAAAAGGTGTCAAAATTACATACCTTATTACCATACAATGTGTCTGTGATCGTGACTTCTAAAGTTGGAATAAAAGAGAAAAGAGACCTTTCTTAATCATCACTTGCTGTTAATACAAAAGCCCATAAGGAGCAGATGAAACAAACCATTTAAGTTAATACACACTTGTCAAGCAAGAAGCAGTATGATGGCATTACTCCAGTCTCTCAGAGGAAGGAATTTTTTTGTTCGGTGAAAGCTGATATGTCAGTGAGCCGCCCAGCACAAAAATAGGAAATGAAGCTAAGAAATGCAAAGCTCTTCCATTCCTCTCATCTTTTCTCTTTTCTCCTTAGACCAATAAATTGCTATCTTTAATTATATGAGAAGATAGAAAGAAGAAAACAAACTTGTCAACATACTTGTCATCAGAGCTTGACAAAACTAGCAATAAGTTTTCTTTTGTTGTTAATATATAATGACATTTCTCACAATACTATTACAGGTATCAGCTTCCTATAAACATTTCTGTCCTATTATAGCTAAGCAATACTTAGGGAACAGAAAGAAGTTGAATGAAAACCTATCCCTTGCTAAAGGAACAGTCAGTGGACTGCCGGCAAAGTCACGTAGCAGACTCTGGATGACATGCATGCCAGAGTTCCTTTGGATCTCTCCAATTTAAAGGACAATGCTCTCTTGTATGCCAGTCTGTACTTCATTACCTCATTAGGTAAAAATCAAACAAGGGCCCAATCTTCTCTCAGCAGACCAGTCTAGTTGATAACTCCCTACTTCATACTTTCACTAATTCACAAATTCATTAGCTGACAAAGGAAATAACTCCAAAATTCACTCTCTCAGCCAGTGTGCGTGTTGCTCTCACTTTAGCTTAGTCATACTGCTACTGCCATACATCAGGCTTCAGCATGAGCTGTGTCTAAGGCCAAAACATGGGCAGGAGTCAAATAATCACCCACACTCCACCACTTAAGTATAGGCAAAAAGTCTGGTAAGTCTCATGCTGCAGTGGGTGAGGTACTGCTACTTTTCCTGCCTCACTGTGGGTGAGGGTAGGGGAAAGCTTTGAGCACTTACATGGGAAAGTCTAGCATCACAGTTTTATTATTAGATCACATGCTTTCAGCATGATATTAGCACTAACTCTGGATGCATTAAAAAAAATACAGGAAAAAAAATACAATGATCCTGAGTTTCAACCTAAGATGCAATATGCCAGTTGCAGATGGTGTACAATCCATAAAAATCTCATACCAATGATATTTAGCAGTTTGTTCAATTCCTGGTACATTCTTGACAGTCTGATCAGTATAGAAGCAGTCATTTGCTTTTGATAAGCAATTGTTTTCTTATACTTTTTGATTAAAATTTTCAGTTCTTCAGTTTAAGAATGTACCATGTCACATAATGTTCCTAAGGGTTCTGTCCAAGTTGTAAGATAGTATTCCAGCAGCAAAAACATGAATTAGATTTTTAGTTTCTATAAAGTCATCCTGTCATTACAGAAAACATCACAAAGCAAACCAAATGCAACTTTTACTTGAGTACAACCATGCAGTGATCACACACTTAGCCTATACAGCAGTTACCTGAGGCCATATTATTTGTACAAGGACTTTGTAGTTCTAAATGTTCAGGGCAGTGCCATTAGTGCTTTCCTCATTTTACATCCATGAGTATTGATTGGGTTACCTTTGTTATCCATGTATTTGGCCCTTTGAACTGTCAGCCACATTCTACTGGCTACAATAACAGAGAATGGAGTGTGTAAATGGGTTCATTTTCACTTTCCCTACTTATGGTGTAGTTCCAAACAGATCTACCCAACAGACTACTTCCGCTTGCCACTCCTAAGTTTTGACAAATGGAGGTTATGATACTGGCATCAATCCAAATAAACATGTCCCTAACATCACAAGATTGCCATTATAGATCCAATGGGCTTGCAGTCCATATTAATTTATAATAAAGGTTTGTATGACAACACAAGCAATGGCACTGCTGAAATCTGAAACAGATTTGTGAACACCAGCATACATTTGCTTGAAAATCTTCTGGAGTTTTCTCCAAGGGTTTAGGCTAATTATCAAGATGCTGGTAGTTGCATCCTTGCCATTTATTATACCCAGGGTCTGTTCAATTATAGCTTGCCTGCTTAACAGTCCTAGACTGGACACTTAATTATTAAGGATTTCTGAACTGATAAAGTTCAATGTTCCTGTGCCCAATCTAACTGCTCCTAATGCTCCAGAAAGATTCTTAACTTTGCAGATGTTCTGGTGGGACAGCACCATTGTTCACATGTAAGTACTATCCATGATGAGCAATAGGATTATACTTGTGCTAATGTTGTCCCATCAAACCCGAATCAACATCCAAAAACTTCAGAGAAAAAAAATCTTTTGGGAAATCCTTGAGTAACTATTACTGCTATAGTAGTGGGAATGGGAATCAGGGATATTTCAAATTTTGTACTGCCCCCTGTGGCATATGACCTTGATGGCTAGTTGCTCACTGACTTATAATGAATTCTAATGGTTCTGTTTCCCAGCAGGCATCACTATCCCTTGTTGTGTTATCTGTTACTTCACATGTGTAAAACTGTGCAAGAGGAAAAACTAATACAGAAGAGCAGGAGCTTCAATAGTTTTATGATTGTTTTGGGGGGTCCTTTATAATGTATTAATTTCTCCACCCAAGTCCAGGTTGCCAGATTCTTGGTGAGATCTTTCAACAAGGTGCAGGCAGTCAGATGGATATCTGATTCTTGCTACCTCACTAGTGAGTTTTAAATATACTGAGCTTCCTAGCCTATGTCATGGAAAAGGTGTGCTTGGTTATACCATCATCCATAGGTGTGCTTGATTATTGCATTGTGCATCAACATTTTTCTAACAATGGAAGGGTCAGGCTTGTCTGATATATGAGGGACACTGACTTTCTAGACGTTGCCAACATTCTCTCTGGTGATAAAACCCCACCACAGGGAGCATTAATGTAGTTCCAAGGAATAGGTACTGTACTTGCTCAATGGACACTTTCCACAGCAAACAAGATGGACACTTTCCACAGCAAACAAACACATTTCACTCATATGTCCAGGACATCAGTGGATCCTGGTCTGTATTTACTCTGTAATGATAAATTTCACTTCCATTTCCTATGTTCCTTTCCCTCAAACCCACTGCAAAGTAACCCAGTGTTTTCAGAGCAACAGTGGTGAATTCTCACCTGTTGTCCTGCATGCCACACTGAAGTGTTCAAAGCATCTTGTTTCTGTTGGTTCAGCACGGGAGATTATTAAAAACTTTTATGCAGTGATTACCAGTTGCTGTCTGTCAGGATTTTAAGAATTGCATGGCCTCTGACAAATTTATTTTCTAATTAGTGACACCATTTTTTTAAACAACCTGCTTCATCTTTCTCCTACACCACTACTCTGAGGTCAACGTAGTTAGTGCAAAGCCCACTTAACTCCATGGCCAAGGCAACATTTCGGTATTCATTTATTTTAAAAGTTACCTGACTGTAACTGTACCTGTTGTGACAGGCTGTGTAGTAAAACCTGGTGGCAAAACACTGTACAGGGGTCTTACAGGCTACACCTAAGGTACTGTTTTACCAGCCAGCATAGGTTTAAGAATAGGTGTTGGCAGTGCAATTTTATGTTCCTTCCCTGGGTTAAGGGTTCAGTCCCTGCAAGTCCTTTGTAAAGCTGGTAACAGCTTCCTTTCAAAATTGGAATGACGGGGCTCATCACTGCCACGTGCACACATACACTGCCCAACAGTGACCTCCTGTGGCAATGGGAATGTTTCCAGTTCCTTCGACAAAAAAGCAGTGGTCAGGCTGACTAAAATGTGAATAAAATGAGGAAATGTATATAGTGGAATCCCTGCCAGGTGGAAGCAAATTGCTCCCTATCTGCTTCTGGTACATGTCATAGAGTTATAGAGCCAGAGAATGACAGTCTGGATGATCCAGCCTTTCTTGTCAAAGCATTGTCTAGACAAGATAGCCCAGGCACCTTGCCCAGCTGGATCTTAAATGTATCCAGTGTTGAGGAATCCACTGCCTCCTGGGGGAGATCATTCCAATGGCTGATTGTTCTCACTGGGGAAAATGTTCCTCTTGTGGTGAAACAGAATTCCCTCAGGAGTAACTTATACCCATTACCCCTCATCCTTTCCATGGGATTCTTGTAAATACAGGATCTCCATCTTCTTTGTGGCCACCCTTCAAATACTAGAACATGGTAATAAAGTCTACCATAAGTTTCTTTTTCTCAAGGCTGAACAAACCTACTTCCCACTGAACAAACCTAGCCTCTCTTCATATGTCAGGCTTTCCAGTCATTGGGTCATCTTAGAGGCCTGTCTCTGGACCCTCTCCAGCCTATCCACATCTGTTTTACATAATGGGGACCAAAACTCAACAGTATTCCAGGTGTGGCCTGATGAGTGCTGTATAGAATGGGATAATGACTCCTCTGCCTCTGCTGGTGACATTGTTTTTGATGTAACTCAGCATCCTGTTAACTTTCTCTGCACTGTTCACTCATATTGAGCTGCTTGTCCACCAGGCCCTTCCACACAGCTGCTCTCCATCCAGGTAGATCGTAGCCTGTGCTGCATTCCTGGATCATATTTGCCTAGCAGCAAGACCTTACATTTGTCCTTACAGAACTTCACAAAGTTCTTGCCAGCCCATTCTTCCAGCCTATACAGGTGTTCCTGCAGGCTGTATCTCCTTTCCAAAGTGTCCATTTCCCCACGCAGTTTGCTGTCATTGACAAACCTCAACTTCAGCCTCAATGGCTGAAGAGGAGAAACACAAGCCCTGCTGGCTGTTGAACTCTAAGGGCACTGGGTTGGCCCTTCTCTTAATGCCAGGTTCAAGACCTGCAGTCCCTACTGCTGCTCTTGAGTCTGCTGCTGAACAGTGGGTACTGAAGGCTTCAAGGTGCTTTTCCTCCTTGCTGCCCTGCAGGAAAACAAAGGCTCTGAAGGCATGACCCTGGAGTTGTGTGTCTGCCTGTTCTTTTTCAACAAGTCTCTCTGCAACTCACACCTGAAGGTGGTGCTTTAGGATATCTGCAGGGCTCCGTTCTGCCACTTCCCCTGCTGTGACCAGAGTAGCCCAGCTAAGAGCAAAAATCTGCTGTCAGGGATGTGCCGGTGTCCCCTGCCTCAGAGGAAGTGAGGGCTTAACTTTCCCAGGAGGGCTAAGCCAGTTCTCTGAAGCTGAGGGAGAGGCAGTAGCCAACATCACCTGACCCAGGAGGCTGAGGAGCTTCTGGAGGACCAGGAGCATGTTCTAGGGTAGGGCATGTCCATCTGTTGCAGCCCCTGTAGCGCAACAGTGACCACAGAAAGAGGAGCAGGCACCCTGAAGCGTGACGCCATCTTAGACTGAGTTCCAAGCATAAGGAGAGCTTTGGCATGCATCTGACAGGTGTTTACCATGTGGGACAGCTTGGTGGAGAATGCCTCCTGAGGAGGCAGCAGTGTGCCAGGACTCCATCTCCTTCTGTGTTTGTCCCCTTCAAGAGCAGGGGATGTCAGGGTTTCTTCAGGTCAAGGCTAGTTCTGCTGGCATAATGCCAGAGCACACAGGGAATCTCACTCACAGCCCGTGGTCAGGGCTGTGAATGGCCACCTTCTGGTTACACAGTGGCCACATGGCCATTCAGGCAAAGGTCAGCTGGACCCAACAGCAGTGTCCCCACAGTCTGTGGCATTGTACACAGCTGACAGAGAGCAGTGCTGAGGCAGAGCTGGGCCTGTGAAGGTTTCAGCAATGCACTATCTTGGCATGAAGACTTGAGTCTTTTGAACAGCATTAGAGTCCTGCTGCCCCAATCTTCTGCATGGGGCCATTTTAGAAATTTGGCTGTGGGCAGAATTGCTTTGAGCCCAGATGGACAAGGGAGGGTTTTTTGGAGAGTGCCCCAAAGGACTGGGCAGTTCAGGGCCATTGCAAGGAGAGAGAGTGGGGCAGGGCATTTGGTAGGACCAGTGTTCAGGGAGCGAAACAAGCAAGAAAGCAGAGAAGAGTACTGTCATTGATAGGAAATACTTGCCAACAGCAGCAGCTTTCCCTTGCTCTTTGTACCTTGCAGCCTTCCCTGTCTCTGCCCGAGCTGCAGGCGCAGCAGGAACTGTGAGTTCAGACTGGGCAGACGTGCATTGGATCAGAATGTTGTGCACCTGTCGAGTGTCTCTGAGCTGGCAGCAGCCTGCCTGGAGACTGCTTTTAAAAGAAAAAGCTAACCACCTGGGGTTTCCATGGCTGTTTTCTATAGGAACTGCCTTCCCATGCCTCTATCGCTCCCTTTTTCTTGGCTTGCAGAAAAAAAGAGAGGTGCCGAGTGAAGCTCCAACCTTGAGACTTGTTAAGTCACTGTCACGCTTGCTACTGAACTTTGTTAACTCAGTCTTGTATCAATAAAATCCATTGTCCCTTCTTTTGAGAGTGAAGTGCAGGACTCCATCCTTGATGGAAACACAAAAGCTGTTGCCAAGCTTGAAGCAGGCTGGGGTTCCAGGCTTTACTGGAGTTGTGAGGAAGGGCACACTGCAGAAGTCTTGACACAGAGGTTTCTTCCCTCCTGCAGCACGTATTCTCCTCTAGTTTCCTGCCATAGCCAGCCAAAAGGCTGGTGCTGATGAAACAGGCCCTGTTTATGGCCACAGTTCCTTTTCCTGTTGTCTCACACATCCTGACAGAGGAAGAGAGTGCCATGGCAGGAATTAGAGTTGCCTTAGTTGTACCTTCCTCTCCATCCATGTCTTGAGTCCTCCTCAAGAGAGTACTGTAAAGAAAGGACAGTCTCCACAGCCTGTATTTACATGTGCTGCTGCAGTCTGAGCTCTGTGGCACTGCTCTGTCAGCAGTCACACACCATGGAGGAAAAGGACACTCATTTCCCCTTCTCATTTCAGAAGGAGCCCTCTGGGTTTTTGAACTACCTCAGGCTGCAGGTGCTGGGCCACCGTGGAACCTGAGCCACAGTTCCTGCCTGTCTTCGATCAGGTCTCACAGGGATCCCGGTGAAGAAGAGGGGAAGGTATTGGGTCAGTTTTATCTGGCAATAGATCCTATTTCTTCTCCCCAGACTGAGTGCAGGGACATTGTGCCGGGGATGCAAATGGGCAGGGGAGCACGGCTGGGGCAGGTGGGAGGTGGCTCTGCTGGAAGCTGGCAGCACTTGGCACATATGGAAGGCAGGACGGCAGATGGGGTAGCACAGAAACAGCTCTGTGTGATGGTCAGGGAACACAAATAGTCCAACGGAATAGATGAGATTGCTCTTGGCACTGAGGAAGCGCCAGGAAAGGAAGCCCTGTGATTAGAGAGTGGACGGGGGTGGGAGGGGGCTGGAAGCCCAGAGAGGTTTTGTCTGGAGAGACACAAAAGGCTGAATTGCCAAAACCAAAGTCAAGGAAAGCTCCAGCTCTCAGTCAGAACCAAATTCAAGTCAAGTGCTGTTCAGCCAAGGGAGAGGCAGTATCCAACCTCACTTGTCCTGGACAGATGAGGAGCTTCTGCAGGACCAGGAGCACATTTCAGGGAGGGAATATCTGGGAGGGAAATACCTGAGTGGTACAGTCCTTGCTTTATGGGGGCCTTGTTCTTGTTCCTGTCCCAGTCTTCCAGTTCAGGGTCTTGGGTACACTGAGAACAAGTGCTCTTACTCATAAAGATTGAAGTTGAGGAGGCATTAAGTACCTGAGCCTTTTCCTCATCCTTGTTGCTATGTTTCCCCCCATATCCAAAAAAAGTTGGAACAAATTAGGTAGAATATGGAGAAAGCAAGATAAGTTATGAAAATGCTGGGGAAAATCAGGGGCAATTAGGGTAAAATTAAGAAAATTGTGGAAATAGTGAGAAAATAAAGTGGAATTTCAGGGGCAACTAGGGTGAAATTCAGAAAATTGTGGAAATCCAGAAAAATGGGGGGAAATCAGGGAAGATTGGGGTAAAGTAGGATGGAATAAGGGGAAATCTGGAGAAAATAAAAATGAGGAGAAATATATGAAAAATTTGGTAAATTGGGGAAACAAATTTCAGTTAGGGGAGATTAGGGATATATTCATGGAAAACAAGGAGAAATTGGTGAATTTTTTTTGGGAATTGAGGAAAATTTGGAAAAATTTGGGAAAAATGAGATATCTTAGGGGAATCAGGGAAAACTTATGGAAATTTAGGGAAGTGTAGGGGAAATAAAGAAAAACTTGAGGGAAATGAGGCAAATAAAGGGAGATTAGGGAAAATTCAGGGAGAAATTTAGATGTAAAAACTCAGAATAGGAAAATTAGGGGAAATTAGGGGGGATAAGGGGAAATTGAGGGAAAATTAGCAAAGTGAGGGAATTAAGGGGAAATTGGGGAAAACTAAATTTGTCCACAATTTGGGAAAATCAAGAGGAAAACAAGGAAATTTGGGGCAAATTGCAGAAAAAAATAAGGACATTTGGGAAAAAAATCTGTAAAATTTGGGAAAATTAGGGGCCACCAAAGAAATTCTGGGCAAATTGATGGAAATATAGGGAAAGCAGGTGGAAACCAAGGAAATTTGTAGCAAACTGGAGGACATTTAGGAAAATCAGGGGAGAAACAAGGAAATTTGGGGGAAAATCAGGAAACTTTGGGGAGAATCAGGAAAATTAGGTGAAATTCAGACAGCTGGTCCTCTATAGGGCATCTCATGGGATTGATGGGGCCTGGATGCCTGTGTGCCCCCTGTCTATTCTTAGGTGAGCTATGGGGGTCAAGGGGGGGAAGGGGAACCTGTAGGGCCAGCCCCATATATGGTTATGAGGTGAAGGTGCCCCACAGCCCCACTGGCGTCACAAGCTGATCAGATGTCAGGGGTTGTGGGGGGGGATGTCCCAAAAATATCCCATTGTAGGGGGAGGGAGATGGAACAAAGGGATGGGAGGAGGGGCACGGATGCCTGAGCTCCCTTGGAGGGGGAAGGGGGGGTCACACCTGTCCTTTGTCTGTCTGTCCCCTCCCCCACCCCAGGGGGACCCAGGCATCCAGACGAGTCTTTTGGCTTGCCTCATCTATCCTGTAATAAACTGGGGGGGTGGAAGGAAAAGGGAGTTAGAGGGGGCCCCTACAGGGGCTGAGACTGGGGTATCCTGTGGGTGTGGGGGGTCCTATAGGTCTGGGGGAGCTCTAGGGGAATTCTGAGGCTAGGAGTGGGTTGTATGGAAGGTCTATAGGGCCAGGAGTGGCCTGTGGCAAGGGGGGGAAACTATGAGGGTCCTATAGGGAAATATGTAGAGGTCCCATGGGGCTGGGACGTGGGTCCCATAGGACCATGGGACTGGGGAGGGGTGTCTGGGAGTGGATTCTTGGGGCTGTGAGCACTTACAGGGGTCCTATTGAAAGGAAGTAATGGGAACCCTGTGGGGCTGAGAAGGGTTCTATGCATGTCCTATAGGGCTGGGGTGGTGTTCTCTGGGGCTGGGGGAGTCCTGTGGAGCTGGAAGTAGGTCCTATGAAGTAGGGGGGAGCTATAGGATCATTATGGTTGTGAGATACAGGGGTCCCATGGGGCTGGTGGACCTTAATAGGCTCATAGGGGTCACTGGACCCTATGAGGCAGTGAAGGTCCTATAGGACTACAGAGCAGAGGGAGGGCCCTATGGACTAGGGGAGTGTACTGCAGATCCATAGGGGTCACTGTGTCCCTATAGGGCAGTAAGGTGGCCTTGAGGTCACCCATCTGTCCATGCCCCCCCTCCCTCCTGGTGACGCAGCTGCAGGGGGGAGGGGGGATATAAGGGGGGTCCCCCAGCCAGCGCCTGCAGACCCAGGGGCAGGTGGGGCAGGGGGCACTTGGAGCACTGTGAGGGTCTGGGAGGAGGTTATGGGTGAACTGGGGGCAACTGAAAGGGACTGGGAAAGAACAGGGAGGAACTGGGAGGGAACTGGGAGGGTCTATGGGTGAACTGGGAGGGACTGGGAAGGTCTTTTAGGAGAACTGGGAGGGTCTATGGGGGAACTGGGAGGGACTGGGATTATACTGGGAGGGTCTATAGGGGAACTGGGAGGGACTGGGAGGGACTGGGAGGGACTGGGAGGATCTAGAAAAGAACTGGGAGGGTCTTTGCAGGAGACTGGGATGATACTGGGAGCATCTGTGGGGAAACAGGGTGGGACTGGGATGATGCTGGGAGGGTTTATGTGGTAACTGGGAGGCACTGGAGTGATACTGGGAGAGGAAGGAGGGTACTGGATAAATCCTAGGGGGGATACTGGGACTTACTAAGCAGTACTCTGTGTGTGTGTCTGTGTGGTGGTGTACTGGAGAAGTACTGGTGGGGCTGGGATGCTGGGATGTAATTGGACATACTGGGATATACTGGGACATGCTGGGACATACTGCAGGGGGGGTGTTGTGTCCCGGAGCAGGACCAGAACCGCCCTGAGTCTGCACTGTCACCCCCTGACTCGGAGACCACAGAGAGAGGTGGGGCTGAGTAGTGGAAGGAACTGAGAGGTGCCTGGGGAGACTGGGGGTGACTGGGAGGGTCTGGGATGATACTGGGAGGGTCTGTAGGGGAACTGGGAAGGACTGGGAGGGATGCAGGAGTACTGGGGAGTACTGGGAGGTGCTGGGGTGGGACAAAGGGCAGGCAGTGTGAGGCAGTGCAAGGAACAGGGAGCACTGGGGAGGGCATTTGGACTTCCAAGAAGGAACTTGGGATGGAGATGAGGATAACTGGCAGGAGCTAGGACCACTGGAAAGGAACTGGGGAGCACCGGAGAAGAATGGGAGAAGATGAGATCACTTTGGACAGGGATGACTGGGAGCACTGGAGAGGAAGTGGAAGCACTGGGAGGGAACTCTAGATGATGGAAGCACTGAGGATGGACTTGGGATGGGCCAGCTGGGAGGAGTGGGAGCATTGGAGAGGAACTGGGGCCAATGGGGAGGAATGAAGGAGATGGTTGACCAGGAGGAAGTGGTAGATGTGGAGAAGAACAGGGAATGGTAACTTCACCAAGAAAAGAGCTGCAATGGGGTCAACTGGGAGGAACTGGCAGCACTTGGAGAGTTTGACCCCTCCTATCCCACCCAGCCCTGTCCAACGCCACCATGCCTGATGTGGAGATGGCCGAATTTGGGGAGGCCGCCCCCTATCTCCGCAAGTCGGAGAAGGAACGGTTGGCTGCCCAGACCCGTCCCTTCGACCTGAAGAAGGACATTTTCGTCCCTGATGAAAAGGAGGAATTTGTCAAGGCCACCATTATCAGCCGTGAGGGCTCCAAGATCACTGCTGAGACCGAACATGGCAAGGTGGGGGGACCCCAGCCGCACCTGGGACACCAGAACCTCAAAATAGCAACTCTATTCCACATGGGACACAAAGAACCCAACCCACATTCTCTAGAGCCCAAGAAACATCTAGACCCCAACATGCCTTCTGCAGCACCCACTGGGTGCTCAGATTCCACAGCACCTTCTCTAGAACCCAGGAAATACGTAGACCCTGATCCACCTTTCCCAGAGCTAGACCCCATCCATTGGACAGCTAGACCCCATCCAACCTCCTCTATTACCCCAGAGACACCCAGACCCCAAAACATTTTCTCTAACACTTGAGGGACATCTAGACCTCCTCTGGCTCTCTTTTGGGAGGGAACAACTAGGGCAACTCCTTGCCCTGTGTTCCTGCTCCATGGAATCCCCCTTACCTTGAACAGACGGTGACAGTCAAGGAGGACCAGATCATGCAGCAGAACCCCCCCAAGTTCGACAAGATTGAGGACATGGCCATGCTGACTTTCCTCCATGAACCCGCCGTCCTCTACAACCTCAAGGACCGCTACGCATCTTGGATGATCTATGTGAGTTGGGAGCCCATGAGGTTCGTGAGACGCCATGCAGAACTCTGACACCCCTTCTGTAGATCCCTTGGGCCATATAGATGCAAGATGTCCCTTCTCCAGATCTCATGGTCCACCCATAACTGGGATGATCCTTCTTCATACCTCTTGAGCCACCCAGATCCAAGATATCTCAGACCCTTTGGGCCACTCAAAACTAGGATGCCCCTTCTCCAGATCAAATGGGCCACCCAGAACTGGGACATTCTCTCTCCAGACCTCTTTGGTCTACTACACCCAAGGTGTCCCATCTCCAGACCCCAGGGGTCATGTGACCTAAACCAAAGATAAGGCCTAGACACAAGAGGTCACTTCTGCAGACCCCTTGGACCCACCTGGTGGGGTGTCACCTCCTGGCTCTGACCCACCTGCTCATTTCTCCAGACCTACTCAGGGCTCTTCTGCGTGACTGTCAACCCCTACAAGTGGTTGCCCGTCTACAATGCTGAGGTGGTGGCTGCCTACCGGGGAAAGAAGCGGAGTGAAGCTCCACCCCACATCTTCTCCATCTCTGACAATGCCTACCAGAACATGCTGACAGGTAGGGACCCATTAACCATATTCCCTGCTCCTTTTTGGGGAGCAGGAGATGTGGGGCAAAACCAAGGTGGGCTTCAGAACCTCATGTTTCTTCTCCTCATCCCACCAGATCGGGAGAACCAATCCATCCTCATCACGTGAGTGATCTCATCTGTAAACACTGTCTTAGTCCTGCTTACAGCTAAGACCTCCCAAACTGGCACATAGCCCCTCCCCTTCCCCCTTGAAGTCATGCCCACTGGCCATCTCTTTATCACTACATGGCCTTGTCTGTGGAGATCCATTATCCATCCCTCCTCAGTGAGTTCCCACCCCTAGAACCATAGCACCAGTATCCAACCATTGCTCTCCTTGGCTACCTTCAGCGGAGAATCCGGGGCAGGGAAAACAGTGAACACCAAGAGGGTCATCCAGTACTTTGCTGTCATCGCTGCCATTGGTGACCGTGGCAAGAAGGAGGCAGGGGCCCCGGGGAAGGTAAGGGGAGTGGGTGGGGGATGTCACCCTGGGGTGTGGCCAACATTCTGCCACCTGTCTGTCCAATCAATGACACAATAAACCACCCAAACAATTACCCAGCCAAATACCCAAAAATCCAACCAATCATCCAACCAACCAACCATCTATCCACGCCTCCATTCATCTATCCATCCCTATCCAAACAACTAACCATCCCTCCATCCACCCATGGCATCAACTCACATCCCTGTCCATTAACCTGACCACCCACACAAACCTTCATGGACCACTGTGTTCTCCCATCCATCCATTTAAACCTCACACCCTACATCCCCTGCCCCTTACTGTGAGAACCCCGCCTGACACTGTCCCACTCCATCCAGGGCACCCTGGAGGACCAGATCATCCAGGCCAACCCTGCCTTGGAAGCCTTCGGCAATGCCAAAACTGTCCGGAATGACAATTCATCCAGATTTGTGAGTGTTGGGGGTGGAGTCAGTGAGGAAGAGTCTATGAGGTGGAGTCCATGGGGAAGGGTCTGTGGGTTGGGGTGTTCTGGGACAAGGTGGCCACCTTCACTTCCTTCCACTATTCTTCCAGGGGAAGTTCATTCGGATCCATTTTGGGGCCACTGGGAAGTTGGCATCAGCTGACATTGAGACCTGTGAGTAGGTTAAGAGCTCCATGACAGGACTTTTTGTTGTCCACCATCCCTCCCTCTATCTGTCTCTCCATCCACCTGTCCATCCTTCTCCTCATGCCACTATCCATCTACCCTTCCACACCCTCAAGCCTCCCTCCATCCACCCCTCTGATTCTATCTCCTCATCCCAACTTCCAACTATCTTCTCTTCATCCCCACTCCAGACCTCCTGGAGAAGTCCCGTGTTATCTTCCAGCTGAAAGCTGAAAGAAACTACCACATTTACTACCAGATCCTCTCCAATAAGAAGCCAGAGCTATTGGGTGAGCCATGCTCCCAACCTATCAGCAAATACCTGATCCCACTCCCCTTTGGGGACCTGCCTGTCCAAACCCCTTTTTCTCCTTTCAGACATGATGCTGGTGACCAACAACCCCTACGACTATGCCTTCATCTCCCAAGGAGAGACCACAGTTCCATCCATTGATGATGGAGAGGAGCTCCTGGCCACGGATGTGAGATGGGAGGCCATCAAGCAGTGTGTATGGATCTCTGTGGGCTGGAGAAGATTTTCAACACATTTTTGCCCCACAGAGTGCCTTCGATGTCCTGGGCTTCACCCCAGAGGAGAAGAACTCCATCTATAAGCTGACAGGAGCCATCATGCACTTTGGCAACATGAAGTTCAAGCAGAAACAACGGGAAGAGCAGGCAGAACCAGATGGCACAGAAGGTTGGGTCCAGCCAAGGTTGAGGTGGAAAGTGGGGTAAACTCCATGATCCTTCCAGGTTCATATTTTCTCTTCTTCATCCTCAGAGGCAGACAAGTCAGCTTACCTAATGGGGCTGAACTCAGCTGATCTTCTCAAGGGGTTGTGCCACCCTCGGGTCAAGGTGGGCAATGAGTATGTCACCAAAGGGCAGAATGTCCAGCAGGTGAGTAGGACATCCGAAAATGTCCTCCTTTTGGCGTGACATGGTGCCATCTCCAGCAAGGAAAACACCAAGAGGCCCCTCTCACTGGTGGGGGGGTCTCTCTTCCAGGTGATTTATGCTGTTGGAGCCTTGGCCAAAGCCGTGTATGAGAAGATGTTCAACTGGATGGTGACCAGGATCAACAATTCCCTGGAGACCAAGCAGCCACGGCAGTACTTCATTGGTGTGCTGGACATTGCTGGTTTTGAAATCTTTGATGTAAGCCCTGGTTGACTGTGTTGTGTTGATCCCATTGGGTGTCAAGTTAGTCCTACTGGATGGATAGATGACCCAGCTGGGGCTCAGGTTGACCTCAATGAACATACTAGTTGTTCTGTTGACCCCATTGGCCATCTCCTCTCTCCTTTCCCAGTTCAACAGCTTCGAGCAGCTCTGCATCAACTTCACCAATGAGAAGCTGCAGCAATTTTTCAACCACCACATGTTCGTGCTGGAACAGGAGGAATACAAGAAGGAGGGCATTGAATGGGAGTTCATTGACTTTGGCATGGACCTCCAGGCCTGCATTGACCTCATTGAGAAGGTACCACATCCCCCAGGGTCTCATGAGGCTGGGGAACGGCCCTTTCAGTTGCAGCTTGGCAGGAACCCCAAAGTTGGTCAGTTTGGTTGTACTTGGTGTTCACTGTAGCCAACAAGGTCTTTTCTTCCTAGCCCATGGGGATCATGTCCATCCTGGAGGAGGAGTGCATGTTTCCCAAGGCCACGGACATGACCTTCAAGGCCAAGCTCTTTGATAATCATCTGGGCAAGTCGGCCAACTTTGGGAAGCCACGAAACATCAAGGGGAAGCCAGAGGCCCACTTTGCCCTTATCCACTATGCTGGCACAGTGGACTACAACATCATTGGGTGGCTGCAGAAGAACAAGGACCCCCTCAATGAGACAGTAGTGGGGCTCTACCAGAAATCAGCCCTGAAGCTCTTGGCCAACCTGTTTGCCAACTATGCTGGGGCAGATGCACGTAAGACGACCTCCCTTCCTCAGAATCTGGGGTTCTTCCCACTCTGTCCCTGTCCTATCTCATCCTTTCTTCTTCTCCAACAGCCGTGGAGAAGGGGAAAGGAGCTAAGAAGAAAGGTTCCTCCTTCCAAACTGTCTCTGCCCTGCATCGGGTGAGAGTCCAAGGGTTATTGGTGGACCCCAGTGTGTGGGCATGGAAAACATGTCCTAGGGCAAGGGATGACCCTTGGTGGGACAGGCTGGGGGGTGTCTTCATTCCCTTCATCATCTCCTCTTCCATCTTTCAGGAGAATCTCAACAAGTTGATGACCAACCTGAGGTCCACCCACCCTCATTTTGTCCGTTGCATCATCCCCAATGAGACCAAGTCTCCTGGTGAGCCAATCCCTAAAGGCTGATCCAGAGGACAGTGCTGGGCCCTGGCCAAAGGTGGTGGTAAGGAGCAGTGCTGTGGGGCAGGCCTTGACCTACCAGTCTTGATGACCCACCAGGTGTGATGAACAACCCCTTGGTAATGCACCAGCTGCGCTGCAATGGAGTGCTGGAAGGCATCCGCATCTGCCGCAAGGGCTTTCCCAATCGCATCCTCTACGGGGACTTCCGCCAGAGGTAGGCACAGAGGAGAAAATGTGGGGATGGGGCGGACAACACCACTGGAGCTGATTTCAGAGGTTTCCCGTTCTCTCTCTGGTTATCAGGTACCGCATCCTGAACCCTGCTGCCATCCCTGAGGGGCAGTTCATTGACAGCCGCAAGGGCGCTGAGAAGCTCCTGGGATCCCTTGATATTGATCACAACCAGTACAAATTTGGACACACCAAGGTGAGGTCACTTGGTCTTGGTTCTGGTGGTTCCACCATTCACAAGGTTTTCATGGTGGGACCAGATGGACTCTATGGTCCCATCATGTACTTGTCCACCTGTCCATCTGAGCTCCCCCCATCCACAACACCACCCATCCCTCCACCACGCCTCCAAAACCCAGCAGCACTTTCCTTCATCTCTCCTCAAAGGTCTTCTTCAAGGCTGGGCTGCTGGGGCTGCTGGAGGAGATGAGGGATGAGCGCCTGGCCCGGATCATGACCCGCTTGCAGGCCCAAGTCCGTGGTTTCCTGTCCCGTCAGGAGTTCAAGAAGATCCTAGAGCGCAGGTAGGTGGTGAGATGGAGATAGTGTTGCATCCATGTTGAGTGGAAGCCCCTGGTGACCCACATCTTGATGTGGCTTCTCAGGGATTCATTGCTGGTGATCCAGTGGAACATCAGGGCCTTCATGGGGGTGAAGAACTGGCCTTGGATGAAGCTCTACTTTAAGATCAAGCCCTTGCTGAAGAGTGCTGAGACGGAGAAAGAGATGCAGGTAGGACAGGGCCATGGGTAGGGAAGGTGGGTGGGTAGATGGAGAAAGGAAGTGGTATGTGGAGACAAAAAGGAAGAAATGAGATTTACACAGCACCTTTGTGCCTCCCACAGAACATGAAAGAAGAGTTTGGGAGGCTGAAGGAAGCCTTAGAGAAGTCAGAAGCCCGACGAAAGGAGCTGGAGGAGAAGATGGTCTCCATGCTGCAGGAGAAAAATGACCTTCAGCTCCAAGTGCAGGCTGTAAGTGACCTAGATGTCCTGCCCCCCCACTCCATTTTCATTCACCTCAAACCAAGCTTACCCCTTCCAGGAGCAAGACAACCTGGCTGATGCTGAGGAGCGCTGTGACCAGCTGATCAAGAACAAGATCCAGCTGGAGGCTAAGGTGAAGGAGCTGACTGAGCGGATAGAGGATGAGGAGGAGATGAATGCTGAGTTGACAGCAAAGAAGAGGAAGCTGGAGGATGAGTGCTCAGAGCTGAAGAAGGACATTGATGACCTGGAGTTGTCACTGGCCAAGGTGGAAAAGGAGAAACACGCCACTGAAAACAAGGTGAGTGTGGGGAGAGGTCTTGACCTCAAATTCTGGGGAATTGAGCTGACTCAAGCCAAAGTGAATAGACTCTGGTGAAGACCCAAGGCGGGTTGGATTGGATTTCCAAGAATCAAGGCTTTTTGGGCTGCCAAATTCAAGGCTGGATGAGTTGGGTCACGAAGACCCAAAACTGCTTGGATTTGGTTGTGATGATCCTAGGCTGGTTGGATTGCATCACCAAGAACAAAGGCTGATTGTGTTTTTCTACATCTCCTGACTTAGACTCAGCTTCACCAAGAGCAAGAACAACTCCTGTCTCTCGCCCTACCTCTGGTAGCAAGCTGGAGGCCTGATATTTCTCCTCCTGCAGGTCAAGAACCTCACAGAGGAGATGGCCGGGCTGGATGAAATCATTGTCAAGCTAACGAAGGAGAAGAAGGCACTCCAAGAATCTCACCAGCAAGCACTAGATGACTTGCAGGCAGAGGAAGACAAGGTCAACACCTTGACAAAGGCCAAAGTCAAGCTGGAACAGCAAGTGGATGATGTGAGTGTTGGTTCCACTCCCACGACAGGCACATAGCTGGTTCCTTGGGGTGTGGAAGTCCTTCTGGAGTGCGTGTTTGCAGGGGCTGATGGGTGTGTCTCTTCCTCACTTGCAGCTGGAGAGTTCACTGGAGCAGGAGAAGAAGATCCGGATGGACCTGGAACGGGCCAAAAGGAAGCTGGAAGGTGATTTGAAGCTGGCTCAGGAGAATATCATGGACCTGGAAAATGACAAGCAACAACTGGATGAGCGGCTGAAAAAGTAAGGGCCTGCACACTTACTTGTCCTTTACCTATAACACCTCTGCTGAGCACTTGGGAGAATGACTTACTGGTGCTTCTCCCCACACTTAGAAAAGACTTTGAGCTCAATGCTCTCAACGCCAGAATTGAGGATGAGCAAGCAGTTGCAGCCCAGCTCCAGAAGAAGCTCAAAGAGCTTCAGGTGAGGTTGGCTTCAGCTTGGGGGTCAAGCAGAAGTAGGAACTAGTCCTCCCCATTATCTTCTTCATATCTTTTTGAGTAGGACCTAAACCAGTGTGCCACCCACATGAGGTCAGAAGCCCATGGCATGTCCCTTGTCCCAGAACTTCTCTGTCATTTACTGCCTTGAAATTACTCATGGGTCCTGGACAGGTTGGCTTTTGTGGGGGTTGAGCTGAACCAATGGGTTTGGAGTACTCAAGGTAGGGAGAGCATCTAGGGTAGAATCATCTGAGCTGAGCTATCTGGGTAGACCACCTTGGTTGAATCACGTTCATTCCAATGTCCTTAGAGAAGTCTGTGCCAAGCTGTCTGTTAGTCCAGTTACCTCTAGGACTGGGTGAGCTGAATGTCCTCAAGACCAGTTGAGTTGAAGAATCTCAAGGAAATTTGAGAAGGTGGAGTGTCTTCAAATAAGGCCAGGTTGATCTGGAGAGCTCGCATCTTGACTAGGTTGAAGACAACTGTATGGGATCAACACTTGGTTGAGGTGAAGGGTCTGGGTTGAGATGAAGAGTCTGTAGTTGGTTGGGTTGACTTGAATTGAATTCAAGACTCACCAGCTCAACTGGTTGAGTTGAGTGGAGGAGCTGGGTGAAACCAAGTCTGCTGAAAACATGTTCATCCCCGGAGCACAGGCACGGATTGAGGAGCTGGAGGAAGAGCTGGAGGCAGAGCGGACAGGCAGAGCCAAGGTGGAGAAGCTGCGCTCCGACCTGTCACGAGAGCTGGAGGAGATCAGCGAGCGGCTGGAGGAGGCAGGTGGTGCCACTTCAGTGCAGATTGAGCTCAACAAGAAGCGGGAGGCAGAGTTCCAGAAGATGCGGCGGGATCTGGAGGAGGCCACGCTGCAGCACGAGGCCACGGCCGCTGCGCTGCGCAAGAAGCATGCCGACAGCGTGGCTGAGCTCAGTGAGCAGATTGACAACTTACAGCGCGTCAAGCAGAAGCTGGAGAAGGAGAAGAGTGAGCTCAAGCTGGAGCTGGATGATGTCGGCTCCAACATGGAACAACTGATAAAGGCCAAGGTAGGAAACAGGTCTCCAGCCTTCAAGGGACAACACTTCCACTGCCCTTTCAAGGTTCCCTTTCATCTTCCTGCCCTTCCTGTTTATAGGCCAACCTGGAGAAGATGTGCCGCACCATGGAAGATCAGATGAATGAGCACCGGACCAAGTCTGAAGAAGCTCAACGCATGGTCAATGACCTCACCACTCAACGAGCCAAGCTCCAGACAGAAAATGGTGAGGGGCTTGCTCTTCCCTAACCCAATTGCCTAACTCTAGCCCAGTGGGGTGGCTTTGGGGTGTGTCCCACAAGTGATTGTCCACCATTTCACCCAACAGGTGAGCTCTCCAGGCAGCTAGAGGAGAAGGAAGCCTTCATCAACCAGATGACACGAGGGAAACTCACCTACACACAACAGCTGGAGGACCTCAAGAGGCAGCTAGAGGAAGAAGTCAAGGCAGGGCTTTGTTGGGGGGAGAGTGGGGCTGAAAGACACGTCCAGTGTCAAGGATGCAGTTGGTTTGGGATTGAGATGTGCATCATGAGCCTGCCCTCACAGTAGGAGAAAATGAATTGAGGGTCCTCAGAAGTTCAGTAGGGTTGGTGGGTTATAAGGAGGTTGGGTTGGGTTGAGTTAGGTTGGGTTAGGTTGGATTGGTTGGTTGGTAATTAGGTTGCTGGAGTTAGAGAATGCCAGTATAGCTCCAGTTGATATGGACCAAACTTCTCCTCACCTCATAACTCTCTCCTCTCCCAGGCCAAGAATGCACTGGCCCATGCCCTCCAGTCGGCCCGGCATGACTGTGACCTTCTGAGGGAGCAGTATG
>JBBMKD010000102.1:81596049-81610643 GCA_037834095.1 Argya squamiceps
ACCTTCCACAAAGTCTGATGTGTTATCATCTGGGCAGAGGAGATCTCGGACCTGACAGAGCAGCTGGGTGGCAGCCACAAGACCATCCATGAACTGGAGAAGGTCCGGAAGCAGCTGGATGCCGAGAAACTGGAGCTCCAAGCTGCACTGGAGGAGGCTGAGGTGAGCCAAATCACATCCCCATGAGGCCCTAATTTGTCCTAGTCTTCATTGTGGCCCTGTCTTCACTTCCCTCTGTCTTCACCAGGCCTCTCTGGAGCATGAGGAGGGAAAAATCCTGAGGGCCCAACTGGAGTTCAACCAGGTCAAGGCAGACTATGAGCGCAAGCTGGCCGAGAAGGATGAGGAGATGGAGCAGGCCAAGCGCAACCACCTGCGGGTGGTGGACTCACTGCAGACCTCTCTGGACGCTGAGACCCGGAGCCGCAACGAGGCCCTGAGGCTGAAGAAGAAGATGGAGGGTGACCTCAATGAGATGGAGATTCAGCTCAGCCATGCCAACCGTGTGGCTGCTGAGGCTCAGAAGCAAGTCAAGACATTGCAGGGCTACCTCAAGGTACCCATCAGACCTCTGTCTCCTAAGCATGTTGAGATGTAGTAGGTCCCACCACCCCAGAGTGGAAGATAGATCTTAAGCCACTTCCCCACCATCCCTATTCAACGTCTTCCCACATATCACCTTTTAGGACACCCAGCTGCAGTTGGATGACATGGTACGGGTCAATGAGGACCTGAAGGAGAATATTGCCATTGTGGAGAGGAGAAACAACCTCCTCCAGTCGGAGCTGGAGGAGCTGCGGGCAGTGGTGGAACAGACTGAGAGGGCCCGTAAGTTGGCCGAGCAGGAGCTGATTGAGGCCAGTGAGAGGGTCCAGCTTCTCCACTCACAGGTGAGACCTCACGTACCTTCAAGGAGAGAACATCACCTCCATCCATGGGTGTGGGCTTCTAATGGGTTGAACTGTCAAGACCTCTAGATCCTTTAAGCCTGCAGAGTTGGCAGGGAGTAGAGAGGTATTAAGCCCTGGGGGGTTGAAGGAGGATGGGTCAGCAGTTCAACAGACACTTCCTGAGATCCTCTCGTCTAACTCTAGAACACTAGCCTCATCAACCAGAAGAAGAAGATGGAGGCCGACATATCCCAGCTGCAGACAGAAGTGGAAGAGGCCATCCAGGAGTGCAGGAATGCTGAGGAGAAGGCCAAGAAGGCCATCACTGATGTGAGTGCCATGGTGGGACCAACATCTAGGACACCTTGCACTGGAGGGTGATGGAGAGCATGCTTTGGTCCTCCTTCTCTGCTTGCTTCTCTCCTTGGGCAGGCGGCCATGATGGCAGAGGAGCTGAAGAAGGAGCAGGACACCAGCGCCCACCTGGAGCGGATGAAGAAGAACATGGAGCAGACCATCAAGGACCTGCAGATGAGATTGGATGAGGCCGAGCAGTTGGCCCTCAAAGGGGGCAAGAAGCAGCTGCAGAAGCTGGAGGCTCGTGTGCGGGAGCTGGAGAATGAGCTGGAGGCTGAGCAGAAGCGCAATGCTGAGAGCATCAAGGGTCTTCGCAAGTCTGAGCGTCGTGTCAAGGAACTCAGCTACCAGGTGGGTTGCCTGTGGTGGCGCTGGAGGTCATCTACTCTCCCTGTGGCCCCAGGGCCTTATGTCTCATTTTGTACGACTTAGAACATGGCTGACCTGCTGGCCAGAGAGACACAGGTATACTAGACCACCCATTGTGTGTATGTCTGATACTGTTGTGGGATCCAGAATATTGTCTGGGCCATGAGCCACCCAGGGTACCTCTCGGTATCTCAGCATCCATGGGGTCTTTGCTTGATCCAGAACCTCAGGTGGGACCTCATCAGGGGCAAGAAGACATCCCACCTCCTGCTCCCAGAGCTGAGGATTCCCTCAGATCTAGAGAGGCTCCACTTCCTAAGAACATCAACTGTCTCCAGACCCTCATAGCTTGGGTGGTGATTCAAAGCACAGGTAGGGTCATGTCCTGACCCACATGTGTCTCACCCCACAGACGGAAGAGGACCGCAAGAACCTGGTCCGGCTCCAGGATCTTGTGGACAAACTCCAAATGAAGGTCAAGGCCTACAAACGACAGGCAGAAGAGGCGGTGAGCACTGAAGGGACACCTGTGGGACCACCCCCCAGGAGGGGACACTGTGTGATCAGGGTGTGAGAGAGGATGTGGGGAGTAGCAGGAGACCTTGAGGTGGTCAAGGGGTGGGGTGTCAGGGGCTGAGGAGAGTAGGTCAAGAGAAAGTGGGGAAAATGAGTGGGTGGTGGGATGTCGAGATGGTGATGCGAAGGGTGGATGGATGGATGGGTGGATGAGTGGATGGATGGGTGGAATGTTGGATGGTTTGTTGAGTAGATGATTGAGTGGCTGGAAGATGGGATGTCTGGAAGGACAGGTGGGTCCAGATGGAGCAATAAGAAGATAGGATGGAGGCACAGCTGGGAAGGTGGCAAGAGGCCAGACAGAGGTGTGTGGGAGCCTCACTGGTGTCCCTGCCCCCTCAGGAGGAACAGGCTAACTCCAACCTGGCCAAGTTCCGCAAGGCACAGCACGAGCTGGATGAGGCAGAGGAGCGTGCTGACATCGCCGAGTCCCAGGTCAACAAGCTGCGGGCCAAGAGCCGTGACATTGGAGCCAAGGTGGGACTTTCCCCTGTCCGACAGCTGCCCTACGTCTCCCCACAACTTCCTCATGCTCACAGTCCCTTTTTCTCATTCTCCATCAGAAGGGACTCCATGAAGAGTGAAGCTCTGGACGCCCAACAATATCCCATGGACCTCCAAGTGGTCCACCCCAACTTCCAGCCCCCTAACCTTGGTCAGCCAATAAAAGGCATTGAGCAGCAGCAGTTTTTGTGGGGCTGTGTTTGTGTGGGGAGGCTGGGGGTTCCCCATGGCATAGCACCCACACGATGCCTGTAACCCACACAAGATCACCAACCAATGTGCAGCACAGCGTGCCCCACACCATGATGCAACCAGACCCACAGTGCAATGTGATGTGAACCATGAGATCAACCTTGAGCTGCCCCACAGTGTAGTATCTCTATCTGCTCCATGGTGTTCTGTAACCCCAACATGCTACACACCAACCTAGATCCATATGGGGGGAGAAACACATCTCGGGAAGATGAGGGGGTGGGAGGGAGGGACCCCTGGAGGTGGGGGACAGCACCTGGGCCCCCACATATGGGGCAGAGCCTGAGTGGACCCCTTAGGCATGTCTTGGCTCCTGAGGTTGCACCTTCTCCTGCTGCAGGTGCTGGGATCCCTCTGTCCTGGCCCCAGTGTTCCCCTAGCCACCAGCTGTTCCATCCCACTGCAGACAACCCCTCATGTCCCACAACCCCCCATGCCCTACTGACATTTTGTCCCATGTCCCTCCATTGCTCTGGATTTTCCATTCATCACTCCACCACCTCTTGGCCCACCAGCCCTGTGTCCTCCATCTCTCATAGTTCTTCCACCTCCTCCATGTCCTCCTGGTCCCTGCATGCTCTCTGCGTCCCACTGTCCCTCTGTCTCCTGCCTGTCCCTCCCCTCTTCCCCCCTCACCCTCCCTTCCCCGTCCATCTGTCGCCGGGCGGCGCCGCATGATAGACCCCAGGGGACCTCGGCGTCCGGGCGGCTCCCCTCCCCCGCCAAACCCCGGCCGATAAAGGGTGGGGTAATGTCTCTATGGGGCCCTATGTAGAGCCTATGGGGCTCTAAAAAGACTCTATGGGGATCTGTGGAGATTCTCTGTGGCTCCATGGAACAGTTATGGGGCTCTAAAAGGGCTCTCCTCTGTGGGGCAGAGGAGATGGTCTGTGGGGCAGGGGGGAGGGATCTATGGGGCACAATGGGGAGGTGGGGAACTCCCCGCCCGTGGGAATGTGTCACCTCGCAGGAACACTTGTCACCTCCTTGATGACAAAGTGGACACGGTGTTCGGGGACTGCTGCCAGACCCCCCCCGTCCCTCAGACCTCTGCCGGCCCCACGGCGCCTCACTGGGGACGAGATAACAATCTCCCCTCCACTGTCCGGCCGTGTCCCAATATAGACCTGGCAGGGTAGAGCTGTCACCACCCCACGGGTGACAGGACATTGGCCAGGGACCGAGGCGTCCAGGCCCCACAGGCACCCCCTTCACAAGGATCCCCAGAGTCCTAGCCCCATAGATCCTCTCCTTGCACAAAGAATCCAGGCATCTGGGCTCCAGAGATCCCACACACACAAGAAACCCAGGCATCTGAGATCCACAGAATCATCACAAACCCCACAAAAGGACCCTGGTCCTCATAGATCACCCACACACACAAGGGACCCTGGTGCCTGGGCTCCCTAGTTTCCCCCTGCCCCCACACATAAGGGATCCAAACGTTTGGACTCCATGGACACCTCCTACACAGGAGACCAGGCATCGAGGGCTCCCAGCCCACCCTACATCCCACCCCTACAAAGGGTCTAGACAGCCCTTGCTCGCCCCTATAGCTCTGCCCCATAGATCATCCTGTGGGGTGAATATGTGGGTCCTGGATGCCAGGGTCACGGGACAGATGCCACCTTGTGGCTGGTGAAGCGGGGGGGAGGTGCCCCCCTCCTTCTCCCTTATCAACCACCCCCTCCCCAGGAATGCTCCTCCCCTCCCCATCCCATGATGGTCTATAAAGGCCTTGGGGCTGCGGGTCTGGCATAGGTGTCGGCGTGGGGCAGAGAGGGAGAGGGTGGGGGCATAGTGGGAATGTGGGATATGGATATGAAGGGCTGAGGGAGGATAAGGGGGCTATGGGGTGCACAGGAGGGTTATGGGGCATATGGGGATCTATGGAGCACAGAATCTGTGGGGGATATGGGGAACAGGGGGCCTATGGGACACATAGGGGTTCCCTGGGGTGTGGGGACCTGTGGGGTACACATGGGATTATGAGGCACAGAGGACCTAAGAAGCACTGAGGGGAACTGTGGGGGAAAGAGATCTTAGGGGGGCACAGCAATCTAGGGGACACTGATGGTCTGTGGGGCACCCAGGGAGCCTATGTGGCACAAACAGGGCTATGGGGCACATGGGGTCTTATGCAGCAAAGTGATCTATGGGGCATAAAGGGGTCTATGGGGCAAAGAGGGTCTATAGGGGGCATGGGGTGTAGCCCTACTCACCCTCCTTGTGTTCTTCCAGCTCCCTTCATCTTACTTGCTAGATCCACAGACTCCAGGTGAGGGTGATGCTGCGCGGCAGCGTGGGGATGGGTGCTTCGCGGGGGGTGTGGCTATGCTGCTATAGGGTGTATGTGTTGCTATACGATCTGCACATCATTGCAGTGGATCCATACTTTGCTATGGGGATCTGCATGTGGGGCTGTGCAGGACTCTAAGGTTCCGTGCATTGCTATAGGGGTCCCTGCACTGCTATGCATCTCCGTGCATCACTGCAGGGATGCCTGAATTACTGTGGGAGTCTGTGCCTGGCTATAGGGGTCTTTGTGTTGCTGGGATCCATGCATCACTCCAGGGGTTGGTGGTCCGTGGTTGTGGAGGTGCTTACGTCAGTACAGGGTATATGGGGATGTGCATGGATATTGGGGTCCCTGCATGACTACAGGGGTCTGCCTACAGCTATAGGGGGCATGTGCACTGTATAAGGCTCAATACATGGGGTCATGAATGAATGGCTATAGGATTCTGTTCATGGGGTCATACACAGCTATGAGATCCTGTACATCACTATTAGGGGTCCTTTAATGGCTATAGGGGACTCCCTGCAGGGAATCCCTGAATCACTACAGGAATCTGTGCATAGGGCAGTGCATGACTGCGTGGGTGCACACAGGGCTATATAGGGCTCCCTGCACATCTATAGGGACCCATGCATGGGGCTGTAAACAGCTACAAAGCTCCGTGTCTGGCTCTAGTGTCTGCCACAGCCATAGGGGTCTGGCCGTGGCTATAGGGGCCCATACATGGCAATGGGCTACACCCAGTGGGGTTCTGTAGGGCCATGAAACACGGAGTGAGATCCTGTGGCCACAGCCTCAGAGCCCCCCAGGTGATGCAGGGTCCCTGTCTGTGTGGGGCAGGATGGCGGATGCAGTGCTGGCAGCGCTGGGGGCAGCAGCCCCCTTCCTGCGGCCAGGGGAGAGGGAGCGGCTGGCTGCGCAGACCAGACCCTTCGACCCGCGCAGCGAGTGCTTCATCCCCCACCCCCGGGAGGAGTTTGTTCGGGGACGGGTGACAGCACGGCAGGGAGGGGAGGTCACCGTCCAGACTGAGCTGGGAGAGGTGGGCAACTGGGGGATAGGGGTGGGTGAGGGGAGGGAGGCAAGGGGCCATGTGGGGCAAAGGATTAATGGGGGTGAGGGGGTAATGGAGGGAAAGGGTTAAGGATGGGAAGGACTGGTGGCAGGTGGGGGCATAGGGGGTGACTGGTGGGGGAAAGAAGGAGGGGTTGGGCATCATGGGGGGTGAGGGGTTGGGCATCATGGGGGGTGAGGGGTTGGTTAGAAGTAGTGGGATGAAGAGTTAAGGAGGGAGGGATTTATGGGATGAAATTAATGGGGGAGGGGTTAAAGGAGGGAGGGGAATTAAAGGTTTGGGGGGGAGCAAATGGAGGAGGGGGATAGTGGTGGGGGGCCTGATGCTTTGAAGACTCCCAACCCATGGGGGTTACCCCCCAACCCATAGGAGACCCCTCCCAACCCATGGAAGAAATCCTACCAATGGAGGACCCCCTACCCCAGGACGCCCCCCCCAAGCCATGGACACCTTCCAACCCTCACCCCCATGTCTCCCCATTCCCCCCAGACGGTGACAGTGAAGGAAGCTGACATTCACCAGCAGAACCCCCCCAAATTTGACAAGATCGAGGACATGGCGATGCTGACCTTCCTCCATGAGCCTGCTGTCCTCTACAACCTCAAGGAGCGCTATGCCTCTTGGCTGATCTATGTGAGCCTTCCCACAAGCCCCTGGAGCACCTGGGAAGTAGACGAGGCCTTCCCCACAGCCTAGGGGGTGGATGGAAATTAGTGACCCTTCCCTAAAACTCTTGGGATACCTAGAACCAGATAGGCCTTCTAGAAAGTCTATGGCCACCTAAAACCTGGTGTGGCTTTTTCACAGACTTCAGGACACTTAGAACCTGGTAGCCCTTCTCCAGCTCCCTTGGGCCACCCAGACTCAAGATATCCGATTTCTAGACTGCCTCAGCCACCAAGACCTGAAGTGTTGCATCCCCTGACCCCTTTGGCCACCCAGATCCAAGATATCATTTCAATAGCCCACTTGATGGGACATAATATGTCCCATCCCCAGACCCCTTGGGCCACTGGCATATGAGATGTCCCATCTCTGCATGTTATGGGCCATCCAGACCCAAGATGTCCCTTCTGCAGCCCCTTTTTGGACAGCCAAAATCAGGACATCCTGTCATCACATCCCTTGGGCTACCTAGACCTAGGATGTCCCCACCTGGTGGGGTGTCACCTCCTGGCTCTGACCTACCTGCCCATTTCTCCAGACCTACTCAGGGCTCTTCTGCGTGACTGTCAACCCCTACAAGTGGTTGCCCGTCTACAATGCTGAGGTGGTGGCTGCCTACCGGGGAAAGAAGCGGAGTGAAGCTCCACCCCACATCTTCTCCATCTCTGACAATGCCTACCAGAACATGCTGACAGGTAAGGATGTCCTGTGACGACCTCAAACTAGAAGACCTCACTCCAAAAAATGGCTCCTGACTTAGAACTGGTTCTGATCGGGAGGATGGAGAACCTCAGCTTCAACCCCAAGACCCCAAGTATGTTTCCCAACTTCATCCCACCTGACTCCTTCCTTTTCTTGGCAGACCGAGAGAACCAGTCCATCCTCATCACGTAAGGCCCTGCTTTGTCCAACCCTGCCCCATAGCAGTGGGGTGGGACGAGGATCCCACCAGGATGTTATCCAATATCTCACTGTTGCCCCTCCAGCGGAGAATCCGGGGCGGGGAAGACAGTCAACACCAAGAGGGTCATCCAGTACTTTGCCAGCATTGCTGCCATTGGTGACCGCAAGAAGGAGGTGACCAATAGCAGCAAGGTGAGTGCCTCAGTCAATGTACCCTTGGCAGAGAGTGTACTTCAGTGGTGTTACATCCAGCATTGTCCCACCCCCATCCAGGGCACCCTGGAGGACCAGATCATCCAGGCCAACCCTGCCTTGGAGGCCTTTGGCAATGCCAAGACACTCCGCAATGACAACTCATCCCGATTTGTGAGTGATGGGGGTCGGTTCTCTGAGGAAGGGTCCATGGGGCAGTTTGTGGGACAGGGTCTATGGTGTGGGATCTGCTGCATGAAGGCAGCCACCTCCACCTCCTCCACTGCTTTCCCAGGGGAAGTTCATCCGAATCCATTTTGGGGCCACCGGGAAGTTGGCATCAGCTGACATTGAGACGTGTAAGTGGCTTGAGAGCCCAATGAGAGGATGTTTTGTAGTCCAGCATCCGTCCATCCATGGACTTATCTATCCATGGATTTATTCATCCATCCTAGGACTCATCCATGTATGGACTCCTCCATCCATCCATGAACTTCATCCATCCACCCAGGAACTCCATTCATCCATTCATATCTTCCTTCCTCCCTCCATCCAGTCGCATGTTCATCTCCTTATCTGCCATCCACCTAACCCTTCATCTCCAATTCTTTGTCCCTCCATCTCCTTGTGTCTACCTCCCTCCCTCTTTGCCTGCCTCCCCTTCACTCATGTCTGTCCCTTTATCTGTCTTCATGGTTGATGGATCCATTGCCTCATCCCACTAGCAATCTGACCTTCCATTTTTCTCTCTTCTTCCCTCCATTTCCTCACCCTGCCATACAGATACCCCTGCTTTTCCATCTCCTCATACTACCATCCGTCTCCCCATATCTCAATCCATCTTCTCACCCCAACCTCCATCCTCCTTCTCTCCATACCTACCTCAGACCTCCTGGAGAAGTCCCGTGTCATTTTCCAGCTGAAGGCTGAGAGGAACTACCACATCTTTTACCAGATCCTCTCCAACAAGAAGCCAGAACTGCTGGGTGAGTAGGGTGCTTGGCACTGAGTCTCCCACTTCCTCTCCTCCAATTCTCTGCTCCTTTCTGGGGCAATTGAGGATGATTTGGGGCTGTTTAGCCAGTGAAAATGCTCAGTTTTTCTCTCTATCCTGGGCCCATGGAGCAGAGATGCTTCTCATCACGAACAACCCCTATGACTACAGTTATGTCTCCCAAGGAGAGGTGACTGTGGCCTCCATCGATGATTCTGAAGAGCTGTTGGCAACTGACGTAAGTGGTGGGGTGGGCAGCTGGACATCCGCACAATGACTTGAAGGTGAAGTGCCAGGTGGATGGTTGAGATAGTAGAAGATGGATAGGTGGAGGAAAGAAGGAACATAGGGATGAGAAGTGGAGGATAGGAAGGGTTGGAAGATGGTGGGTTGGTGGAGTGGGATGATGTGGGATGAGGGACAGAACGTAGGACAGGAGGCATGGAGTGGAGGACGTCGTGGGTGGAGGTAAAAACAGGTTGGGGGAGTATTTAGGTGTACAGATCTGTCCATAGGTGAACAAGTCCTCAAACAGATGGATGAGTGCATGAATGCATGGATGGAGTTAATGGTGAATGGATGAGTCTATGGATGGATGAGTCTATAAATAGATGAGTCAATGGATGGATGGATGGATGGATGGATGGATGGATCCATGGTTAGAAGAGTCCGTGGATAGGTGAATGGATGGATGTAGTCCTCGGATGGATCCATGGATGGATGGACAGACTGATCCATGGATACAGGAATCCATGGGTGGATGGATGGATGGATGGGTGAATCCGTAATGGATGAGTCCATGGGTGGATGAGTCCACAGTTGTATGGAGGAGTTGATGAGCTGGAAGGGCAGAGGGACACAAATGGTGGTCAGGAGAGAGCCATGGTCACAGCTGGTGGCAAGGTCTTCTCCCATCCCCCTCCACCTATTACCCAGAGTGCTTTTGATGTCCTGGGCTTCACGGCTGAGGAGAAGGCTGGTGTCTACAAGCTGACGGGAGCCATCATGCACTTTGGCAACATGAAGTTCAAGCAGAAGCAACGGGAAGAACAGGCAGAACCAGATGGTACTGAAGGTGAGTGGGTAAGGGATGACATAGGTCTTGGGGCCACCAGGTTAGGTAGAATCTGACAGCATGTCTTCTTCTTGATGCTCTGCAGATGCTGACAAGTCAGCCTACTTGATGGGGCTGAACTCAGCTGACCTTCTCAAGGGGTTGTGTCACCCCCGGGTAAAGGTGGGCAATGAGTATGTCACCAAGGGGCAGAATGTCCAGCAGGTGTACTACTCCATTGGGGCCTTGGCCAAGGCTGTATATGAGAAGATGTTCAACTGGATGGTGGTGAGGATCAACAACTCTCTGGACACCAAGCAGCCAAGGCAGTACTTCATCGGTGTGCTGGACATTGCTGGATTTGAGATCTTTGATGTGAGGACTGAGCAAGGGGGCAGGGTATTTGTCCTCTTGGGGGTTGGGTTGATCCAGTTGAGATGATCTTCTGAAGCTTCATGTTGACCTTTACTGGAAACTTAACTTTTTTTGGGCCTTGTGTTGACACCCCTCTTAGGTGTTGAGTTGACCTCATTGATAATACCCAGTTGGGTGTTGAGTTGATCCAGTTAACCCCATTGGCCATCTGCTCTCTCCTTCCCCAGTTCAACAGCTTCGAGCAGCTCTGCATCAACTTCACCAATGAGAAGCTGCAGCAATTTTTTAACCACCACATGTTCGTGCTGGAACAGGAGGAATACAAGAAGGAGGGCATTGAGTGGGAGTTCATTGACTTTGGCATGGACCTCCAGGCCTGCATTGACCTCATTGAAAAGGTACCACATCCCCCAGGGTCTCGTGGGGGCTGAAGGGACTGCTGGGGAAGGGCCCTTTCAATTGGAGTCTGCCAGGGACCCCAAAGTTGGTCAGCTGGGTTGTTCTTAATGTCCTCCACCACCACTTTTCTTCCTAGCCCATGGGGATCATGTCCATCCTGGAGGAGGAGTGCATGTTTCCCAAGGCCTCGGACATGACCTTCAAGGCCAAGCTCTTTGATAACCATCTGGGCAAGTCGGCCAACTTTGGGAAGCCACGTAATGTCAAGGGGAAGCCAGAGGCCCACTTTGCCCTTATCCACTATGCTGGCACAGTGGACTACAACATCATTGGGTGGCTGGAGAAGAACAAGGACCCCCTCAATGAGACAGTAGTGGGGCTCTACCAGAAATCAGCCCTGAAGCTCTTGGCCAACCTCTTCTCCAACTACGCTGGGGCAGATGCTGGTGGGTGAACAGATTGTGGGGTGATGGAGGGATGAGTTGATAGGGTTGACTACTTTCCACTAGTCACCCTCTTTCCTATGTTACCCTACCCCTCTTCTCTCCAGGTGGTGATGGAGGGAAGGGGAAAGGAGCCAAGAAGAAAGGTTCCTCCTTTCAGACTGTCTCAGCCCTGCATCGGGTGAGGGACCTACATAGTGGACCCAGTGTGGGGCAGTGGGAGGACAGCCTCCTGAGTGGTGGACTACCCCTTCAGTCCCACAGACCCTCCCTTGGTCTCTCATTAGTCAGTTTCTTCCCTCCTCCCTCCTCAACAGGAGAACCTCAACAAGCTGATGGCCAACCTCAAGACAACCCACCCTCACTTCGTCCGCTGCATCATCCCCAATGAGCGGAAGGAGCCAGGTGAGCAAAGGGCAGGGCTGAGGGCAGGGAAAAGGGTGGTAGGTGTGGCTTGTGGCTGACACCACCCCTCTAACGTACTGCCAGGTGTGATGGACAATCCCCTGGTGATGCATCAGCTGCGCTGCAACGGAGTCCTAGAAGGCATCCGCATCTGCCGCAAGGGCTTCCCCAATCGCATCCTCTATGGGGACTTCCGCCAGAGGTAGGCACAGAGATATGGGGATGTGGTGGACAACTCAGCTGGGGCTGACCTCATGGTTTTTGTGTCCTCTCTGGTTATCAGGTACCGCATCCTGAACCCTGCTGCCATCCCTGAGGGACAGTTCATTGACAGCCGCAAGGGCGCTGAGAAGCTCCTGGGATCCATTGATATTGACCACAACCAATACAAATTTGGACACACCAAGGTAAGGACACATGGTCTCTCCATGGTCCTACCACCCATGGGGTCATGTGGACCCCATGGTCTCACCACTGATGTCTCAACCTGCCTACCCACCCCATCATCCATTGTTTCATTCCCCCAACAACACATCAACCCATGGATTTCTCTACAAACTCTTCCCAAGCAATTCACCCTTTCAGTTGCCTCCTTCCTCCATCAGGTCTTCTTCAAAGCTGGGCTGCTGGGACTTCTGGAGGAGATGCGGGACGAACGTCTCGCCCGCATCATCACCCGCATTCAAGCCCAGGCCCGAGGGCAGCTCATGCGCATTGAGTTCAAGAAGATTCTGGAGCGCCGGTGAGTGGGGAAGGGTCTTTCTCCTTGAGAAGGGACCTCTGGTGGCTCACCAGGTTTGTGGTGTAGTGGCATCTGTGTTATCATTCTAGGGACTCACTGCTGGTGATCCAGTGGAACATCAGGGCCTTCATGGGGGTGAAGAATTGGCCTTGGATGAAGCTCTACTTCAAGATCAAGCCCTTGTTGAAGAGTGCTGAAACGGAGAAGGAGATGCAGGTAGGAGGAGGGGATGAGGCAGACAGCCGGGGATTCAAAATGGTTTGGGTGGGGTTGATGGATGAAGGGGATTGGATGTGGCTACTGGTCTCTTGGGCTTTGTTTCAGAACATGAAAGAAGAGTTTGGGCGGCTGAAGGAGGCCCTGGAGAAGTCAGAGACCCGGCGCAAGGAGCTGGAGGAGAAGATGGTCTCCATGCTGCAGGAGAAGAATGACCTTCAGCTCCAAGTGCAGGCTGTGAGTAAGACTACCCCCCAAAACCATGTCAGGGCAGTGACCAGCACTCCTCCAGGGCTACCCTACTTCATGTACCACTCCAATACAGGAGCAGGACAACCTCAATGATGCTGAGGAGCGCTGCGACCAGCTGATCAAGAACAAGATCCAGCTGGAGGCCAAGGTGAAGGAGCTGACAGAGAGACTGGAGGATGAGGAAGAGATGAATGCAGAGCTGACAGCTAGGAAGAGGAAGCTGGAAGATGAGTGTTCGGAGCTGAAAAAGGATATTGATGATCTAGAGCTGACTCTGGCCAAGGTGGAGAAGGAGAAACATGCCACTGAGAACAAGGTGAGGGTGGAGAGAGACCTTGACCTTAAGTTGTGGGGATTTGGGTCAACACAATCTGATTGTGTTGGGTTGAGGAGATTCAAGGCTAGTTGATCTGGACTATGTGAACACTCAACATCCTTTGGGTTATGTACCACTGCTGTGGCCCATTGGCCAAGGACAACAGCAGCGTCACCGAGCTTTGCTCTACCTCTGGTACTCTACTGGTACTCTACCTCTGATACTGGTACCACTGGAGGCCTAGTGTTTCTCCTCCTTCAGGTCAAGAACCTCACAGAGGAGATGGCCGGGCTGGATGAAACCATTGCCAAGCTAACGAAGGAAAAGAAGGCTCTGCAAGAATCTCACCAGCAGACTCTGGATGACCTGCAGGCAGAGGAAGACAAAGTCAACACCCTGACAAAGGCCAAACTGAAGATGGAACAGCAAGTGGATGACGTGAGTGTGTTCTGGTCCCACCATGGGTAGTGCTAAGGAGCTTTCTGGGGCAGATATGATGGAAAACTGAGGTTTCCCCCATTTCCGTGTTTCCACACAGCTTGAAGGCTCCCTGGAACAGGAGAAAAAGGTCCGGATGGATCTGGAGCGGGCCAAAAGGAAGCTGGAAGGTGACTTGAAGCTGACCCAGGAGAACATCATGGACCTGGAGAACGATAAGCAGCAGCTGGAGGAGAAGCTCAAGAAGTAAAGATGGACCTCTTTCCCCTGGTCAGGGGGCAAGGGCAGGGCAAGCACTGCTAACTGCTTTCATTTGCAGGAAAGAATTTGAGATCAACCAGCAGAACAGCAAGGTTGAGGATGAGCAGGCTCTGGCTCTGCAGCTCCAGAAAAAGCTGAAAGAGCTGCAGGTGAGGGATCTATTCTCTGCTTATTTGGGCTGGAGAGCCTCCAGCTGGTTGGGTTGAGGTGAAGAATCTCTATCTGGTTAGGCTGAGTTTAGGAGTTTCTAGTTGGTTGACAAATGTTCAGATGTCTAGGATGAGCTGAAGAGTTTTCAGCTTATTGGGGTGAGGTGGGTTGCAAAGTCTCCAGCTCAATTGGTTGGGCTGAATGGAGGAATTGGGTAGAGCCAAGTCTGCTGAAAACATGTTCATCCCCGGAGCACAGGCACGAATTGAGGAGCTGGAGGAAGAGCTGGAGGCAGAGCGGACAGGCAGAGCCAAGGTGGAGAAGCTGCGCTCTGACCTGTCACGGGAGCTGGAGGAGATCAGTGAGCGGCTGGAGGAGGCGGGTGGTGTCACTTCAGTGCAGATTGAGCTCAACAAGAAGCGGGAGGCAGAGTTCCAGAAGATGCGGCGGGATCTGGAGGAGGCCA
>JBBMKD010000102.1:81621708-81664185 GCA_037834095.1 Argya squamiceps
CTTCCATCATCCCACTCAGGTTGTATTCTGACTCTGTCAGTGGTCTTTTGTATTATTGCATTTATTTTATTTTACCTCTTTTTTTTATTATTATTAAATTGTATTTCTGACTTGAAGCCTCTCACTCGTTTTGCTTTCAAACCGCTACATCACCATACATCTTGTATGTTGAAAGGTAAGAATAATGTTATTCCAAAACACCACAGACAAATTTCTAAGGAATATTCAACTTATTTATTTGACTATGTGATGCCACTGCAGCAGCAAACTACCTCAAGTATTTCTGGTAGGATGAGACTGAATGTATTGAAAATATTTTTCAGTCCAGTGTGACTAAGCAGTTATTCAGAAGAGACATGCAGGATGCAATTATGGAGTTAAACCCCAAAGGCTGCCCTTAGGAACAAGTGCAAAACCATTTAACCTCTAAGGGTACCTCTTCTGCTCGGTTTGGAAAATATTGTTCCCAAGTGGGCCCTTGTTCTCAAGGTTTAAAACTTTATGCTGCTTTGTTCTGAATTGTTAAAATCTCCACCATTCCTTGTGGTTATTTCTTTGTAGAGGAGAACTGGAGATCTGGGGGACCATTACATGATTCTCCATGCCTCAGGATGGATCCTGTAGTTCCTCCCTAATGCCTTAATCGCAGCAATAAGTCTTACTCTTCTGGCAATTTTGCAAATCAGCAAAGAGTATTAGTGTATGAAGGATATAGCCTTTGTGCTCATGGCAGTGATGGACTTCTGGCCCACGGATAAGCAGTCCATGGAAATCTCACAAGGCTTAATAAGACCAAGTGCAAGGTCCTACACCTGTGCTGGGACAACCCCTGTTATCAGCACAGGCTGGGGTGTGAACAGATCCAGAGCAGCCCTGCCCAGAAGGACTTGGGGGTGCTGGTGGGTGAGAGGCTGGACATGACCCAGCCATGTGCACTCACAGCCCAGAAAGTCAAACGTGTCCTGGGCTGCATCCAAAGCAGTGTGGGCAGCAGGGCCAAGGAGGGGATTCTGCTCCTCTGCTCTGCTCTGGTGAGATCTCACCTAGAGGGCTGAATGCAGCTCTGGGGGCCCCAGCACAAGAAGGACAGGGAACTGTTGGAGGAGTCCAGAGGAAGGCACAAAGATGATCAGAGGAAAGGAGCAGCTCTCCTATAAAGAGAGGCTGAGAGAATTGGGATTGTTCATCCAGGAGAAGAGAAGGCTTTGGGGTGACCTAATTATGACATTCTAGTACCTGAAGGGACCCTGCAAGAAAGATAGAGAGGAACTTTTTACAAGGGCATGGAGTGGCAGGACAAGGGGGAATGGATTCAAAATCAAAGAGAGTAGGGTTATACTAGATTTTAGGAAAAAAATCTTTACTGTGGGAGTGGTGAGGCACTGGTGCAAGCTCCCCAGTGAAGTTGTGGATGCTGCATCCCTGGAAGTGTTCAAAGTCAGGCTGGATGGAGCTCTGAGCAACTTGGTCTAGTGAAAGGTGTCCCTGTGGCAGGGGAGGTGGAACTAGATATTTAAGGACCCTTCAAGGCAAACCGTTCTGTGATCCTTTTGCCTGTGCATCTTATGGCCCAACTGGGTTGGGTTGAAAAAGCTGGGACCTTAAGAAGGAGGGAGGCCTGTATGGATGGCAGGTCAGTTGGATGTGTCATCAGGGTTTGCATCAGCCTTTGGCAATATCCCTTTTGGCACCAGTAAGATTAGTCCTTCATCTCCAAAGTGCTCTCTTTCAGGCAGTTGACTGAAATGTCTGTGTATATATGTACTTAGGTATGTATGTGCTGTAACAAAATGATTGCTCATCTGACGTCAGGATTTTACCTCAGGGAGAGATTTGAAATGTAATCTCGAATTTTGTCCTCGATCACACAGGAGCCAGGATTTCATCTGAAAGCTTTTATCTTACCTTTGCTGGCTGCAGATATCCATTGTTCTTCATATACTAGCCAGGCACAATACATGTTCTATGTCACGTTTCTTGAATCCAAGAATAGTAAATGTGTATTTATAATAAACATAGTAATTCTTAGAGTATATTGTTGCCACCTCTTCACAGAGGGAAGAACACTTTAAACCAAGAACATTCCCTGTATAGTTTGTTTATTAAAAAAATGCCCTGTGTAGTTTATTTATCTGGGAAAATTGATGGCTACTACTAAATAGAGGCTTGTCAGAGGGAAAAAGCCCCCTCAGCTGTAATCATTGGAGTGTAGTGGCACAAGAGTCTGCTTTTAATGCTGAATTTGCCCAGCAAAGTAACAAATAGCACCTGAATGGATTGCAGGTGCCCTCCAAAGCCAAATTCTTATCTGTTCCCTTGCTACTTTTGTCATTAATTAGTTTACTTGGACAGTAGGGAGTGTTTTGATCCCTGCAGTTTATGCTAGCCTCTCATTTAATGCCAAGAAAGGCAACATTTTAAACAATGCTCTTGCTCACAGACTTCAAGACTTTTCTCTTTGCCTTACCTCTCCCTTTTTCTTTTCTTGACTTTATTTTGGAAAGTTGGAACCTTTTTCTGTCTCTAGTCAAAATTTCTCTAGCTTCTGCTCTCCCCTTGTTCTTTAATTAACTCTTTAATTACTAGACCTCCTTTCCTTGTGCTTCCATTTGATGCCAAGAGGAAAATCTCATCTCTTTCCATTTGCTATTTGTGTATCCTGACTGTTACAGATAATCCGTAGCCAATTTAATATAAAGTAATTTTATTTTGCCATTTGAAATCAATCTGGGACAGCCATGATAAAAGAATACAACTCCAATCCCTGGGTATCAGGGTTGGGTGAATGCAGAGACGGCCTCAACTGAACCAATCCCTCCCTGTTTACAAGTTCTTAGGTTCAGGGTGCAGTTTTTATACAGTTTTTCTTCCTTGAGGCAATTTTATTGTTAGTCTTTGTCTACTGTGCATATTCATACACTTTCTTTCTCTCGTTGTTCGGGTTTCTGAATGGCTTTCCTGGCATAGTCGAGGACCTGAATTGAGTTCCGAGAACTGGGCATTGGGATGCTGATAGGTGAGATCTCCGGGCTCTCCCCACCTAGATCCATATCAGGTGTTGATCATCGGAGAAGTGGCGGACCCACCCTGGATGGATGAGGCATCTCCTGTTCAGCCAGATCTTTTTTGTTGTAAATTTGGACTTGGCCCTGCAATTGTCTGGGATTCTTACAGTTGCAAATGGGTTTCGGCAGTCAGAAATGCCTTTACAATTTTTGGAAACCTAAACTTGTAGCACAGTTTTATTTTATAACATATAACATACTTGATACACGAATTTATTTCAGAACATATATCACACTGACTATCAAACTGAGTTGTGTTTCTGTGTTGCTCTGTGTGCCATCCTGTCTTCAGCATGTGGCAAATGTCACCTGAGGTTGTTTTTGTCACTGGAACTGTAGGTAATTGTGTCCTGGATCTGAAACTTGCATGTCAAGTCTGAAGTGGTCCAGTCTAGTGATAGAAGACAGTGCTACCATTTCTGCACGATAGGATGACATTTTTGAAATGTAAAGCACAAATAGGCTGCTTCAGCAAACAGTGTGAACAAACTTGAAAAGCAGTTCTAATCAGCTAATGTGGTTTTTAACCTCCAGCTTGGACAAAGACTCTCCTTTTCATCTCACATAGCTGCCTCTGATATCACTGCATGCTCTTGCTAATCTCATCTCTTCTTCTTTGACAAATGTCGCAGTCTGACTCCACTGAGGTCTGAATGAGTTTCAGCACTGACTTTACACGTGTTTGCATTGACATCCTGCCTCAGAATCAGTACAACTGTCTGTCCCAGGGTTCACTTTCTTCCAGATAATAAGAAAACTTACATTCTCTCAACATTCAGATCAGCTTTTTTTTTTAGTGGCTTCTAAATTATTTCATTGATTAGATGTATTCAAAGGCCATTATACTTTTGTTTGCTCTTTCCATACTCAGTGTACACAGGCTCCAAGAAGTCCTTGGTGTGTTTACATTTTGGAATCTTCTCCTTATAGAGGTTTTTATGGGTGTTTTGTAGTGTCTGCAATCCAAGTGTGACTGCTGTTGGTGCATCTAATTTTTGCACTTTATGATCTTTTGCTCTGTTAATTGTATTGCAGTAGCTATGTCCACATTGGTGGAAAGTATTATCCTTAATGTACTTGTGACTTTACAGAGCAATATATTTTACTTTTAGTTGCCATGTCCTGTTTTTTTCTAAATAACCTGCAGCTAATATGTCTTATTCCATGGGGTGATCTCCTGTGTTGCATGTTTAAAAAAGAAAACAATGAAATAACATGTAGGTTCTAATTAGAAGGATATATTAGTGTAACACAAAAACTTTGTTAATAAGCTTTGAAAATTTTGTGCTATCTTTAGGACTTCCCCCTTGTCCCCTTCATGCAACAAAGGAAGGTCTAAGTACTCTTTAAAGATGTTTTGGGTTTTTTTAACTCATAATTTTTTAGCAACTGTCAGTGAAAAATATCTGGGAGTTGTTGAGGATATTTAATTTCATGCTTTTATTTGAGAGGGAAGTAAGTTGACCCTTAAGTAGCTGTTGATTTTAATCAAAGTTAAAATAAAGAGCTTTGGTATGTGTTGCTCATGTTTCTCCACTACTTACAGGTTTTCCCACTTTTAGTTCCAGAGTGTGTGTTGTCTTTCCCTGGCTTTCTAGGTGTCATCTTTCAGTCTTTTAGTCAACACTTAGTCTCTTTACCTGTCATTGGAAAGATGATGAAAGTAAAATATATTTTTCTGTTGTAGGCTTCCCCCAATAGATATGTATTGGTTTGAATATCAAACCTCTAATTAATATACCACAACAGTTTTCTTCTTGAATATAGGATGTTTTATGCTGTTTGTTAAAAACAAACCCCAAACAAACTAAAAAAGAAGATGCAATAGTAGCAATTGAACTGTAAGTTAATTTCTAGTCTTCCTGACTTTAGTAAGACTGATCTGCTTTCATATTCTGCAAACAGAGAAATGGACCAAGATGAGGTTGCAATGGATAAGTTTGAATTTGAAACTTAATTTTGAGTAGAAGTGTGCTGTGAGGGGAAGGCTTGTGTATAGCACATTGTGGAGAGAGCAAACAGTTAATCTCATGTAGAATAACTAACTGAGGGGCTGCTTCATCTTTTGTTACTCCTCAGTAATTCATTACTATTACTTATGAAAATAATGTAGATAAGACATGGAAATTTGAACACATTTAGGTCTTTAATATCATCTTCACTTACAAAGGCTATGCTATCAAATAATCTTCTTGGTTATTTTTTCATAACTCCTTTTTTTTTTTGAGCTAAGATTTCTCTAACACAGGTAAAGCTCCAAATATCCAAGCTCTAAATATCCAAGCAGAATGCCAACTGTTTCTACAAACAAGGAATTTAGTGGAGCAAATAAGCTTTCCTTCCCACCCATGTAAGTAGTACATTCATGAAAATCATTAAACACCTAAGCCTGCAACTATTCATGTGTACAAGTAAAGTTGCTCCTTGTGAAATTGCAGGTATTAGTGGATATGTGTATGGACCTCGTGGATCTTTATTGCTGTTAAATTCGCTATCATATGTGATGCTAAAATAGTTTTAAAAGCATCTAAAGCAACTAAAATAACAGTACTTTATAACTCATATAAGAAATTTATTCAATATAACTTTGTGTTTGGAAAACAAAGCATGGAGTTGCATATCTTCATGTAGCAGATTTTTATGGTATTCTAAATTGGGTTTTTCTTAATACCAGTGAACAGGTGAAAATGATAATTTACATTGTTAGCTCTGTCAGTGTAGGTTACAGAGAAACACGTAGGACTGACACTTTAAAGAAAGACTTACACTGTAGCCTTTATAAGGTTGGACAGAGCAAAAATACTCTAATGGGCACCTGAAAGAGGTGTTTTAAGCAAATTTTTATGTCATGTGTGATGTGATGTAATCACATTGTCAGCTGTGTGCACAGCTGAATTGTTTCTGCATATTTTGTCTTAAAAATGTATTGCTCAGTCATCAGTAATCCTAGTATGTTTTAGAACTCTTAATGCTGCCATATAAATGATTAACTGTCAAATGAATTTAAAAGAAAATTTGTGACATAATTTTATTTTTGTGCACCACAGAATGAGTACTGTCAGCCTTTTTCACTTACACTTCCTTTGTGGGATTTCCCTTTTGCATTTTTTGTGTTTTAGACCAGAACTGTGTAAGCATTATACATGTAAAATTCCAATGAAACAGATAGCTCTTCTCGTGTAAATTTATACAGTAGTAAATCAGGCATAGTTCTGTGCTTTTGTTCGTTTATTTTTTGGTTTTTCTTATTAGATGATTACATGTGGAATATATGTTTTGTTATTTATAAATAATTTATAAGGCTATAAATGATTATATTTTTAAATTAATGTTGTCATTAGAAATAAATTATAAGGCCTTTTCTGTGCAAAATACAAATTTTCCACCTAGCCCCTTTTTTTGTTTACTTTTGCTTTTGTTTTCCTTTAATGTATTTGTGTTTACAGGCCTGCTCAAAAAAAAAGAGAAGCAGTAAATTTTAGCAAATTGATAAGCAATGTTTATGGGACTGACTGGTTTCAGCTGTGTACTGGATGGGGAAAAAAAGATCGAAGAAACATCAGAAAATAGTGAGCACTCTGAAGGTAATGTTTTTGAAAGCTGTTTTAAAATGAGCTGGACTCTCAAGGTAACAGCAGAGGGCAGCCTCAGTATTTGTGTGCCTCTCTGAATATGGTGAAACACATTGAATTATTGTGCTTACTTTACAATACCCTATGAGCAGCTAAAGAAAGGAGTGCTCCTGTTTGTAGTCAGCAAAGGCAGGCGCTTTCATGGGCTTTTTTCATCTCTACAACTGCCGTATGCTCTGTTCCAATCCAGGGGCTTCTCTGTGATGTATTTCCACTAAATGCTGCAGAGAGACAGCCAGCCTGCCTAAATCTAAGCAGGCTGTTAAATATTTGTTGCCTCTTTGTTATGAATGTTCTTTTGCCCCCAATGTTTTTCCAAAAACTTCTGTCACAAGTGTCATTGGTACTCCTGTTTAAGAAATAGATCCCTGTTTGTAGAAATTTGTCAAAAAATATATGCACATTGTTGAAGGCAGTGGAATTTCAACTGTTTAAGAGAAAAAAGTTATCCAATGTTCACCTTTGCTTGCAAATCTTGCTTTGTCATGCACAGGAGTAATAGGTATGAAAGATTTCACTTGGAAACACTTAAATATAAAGGTTAAAGGGTGGGAAAATTTCCCTTACTTCTGTCAAAGACCTTTTACTTTGGTAACGATGCTGGCTATATCAGTTTTCTATAGCAGTTTTTGTAAATGCTATTGGACCTCCCATTGCATGCACCAGAATTTTTTATTCGTGTCAGAGAATCCTTTTGTATACACTGGATATTGTCATTATTCCCTTGACCTTGATATATTTATGTATGAAAGTCTTAGAGGCCAGGTATTTTAATTTGTCTGATACTTCAGCTCTGTCTGAATTAATCTTTTTGTCTTCCATTAATGTATCTACAGGTTTGTGGGGGTTTTTTTTGTTGTTGTTGTTTTGGGTTGTTTTTTTTATTTTTTTTTCTGTGCAAAACCTCTTCCTCCAGCTGAGTATCAGGAGCAAACAGAGAACTAGAAGTTGTGTGGTTTTGTTCAGAAGAAAAAATGCAACAAAACTGAGGGATGAAGCCAGTCATCCAGTCTGGATCTGGAGGGGAAGCCACTCTTCAAGTTAAGTATCCAAACTCTGATCATGGAGAAGATGCTGGTTTGAGAGGCAAAGTGACCCAACAATTCAACCATGGAATCTAAAAGTGCTCTTCTCAGCATGAAAGAAAACGTTTAATATTCTTGTTTTCAGATTCTATTTAACTTTCTTGTGTGCTGACATTTTTCTTTCCTGTTACTGTGAGTAAAAGGGATTTCAAAATCTCGATTTGATTAATTTGGTAACAGTTGATTTCTTTAATGTGTGTGCCTCTAATGAGACATCTGAGATATAAAGAAAACTTGAAGATTTTTTAGAGTAAAATTTGTTTGATTATACCACTTAGGCAATAGAGAAGAAAAATATAGATACACTGTGAAGGCTGCTGAAAAGTCAGTGTGTTGCATAGATTGACATATAGATACATCTAATTTTTGAGTTGCTTTTATTTTTCAAATTTTTTGATCATGTGATGCCTACTTTGCTTCTCTTGCCTTTGCTTGCAATCATAGCTATTCCAATGAGATTGGTTCTGTATCTCAATGTAAAAGGAGATTTGTTTTAATGTTCTTAACAATATGGTTTCATCCAGATGTGTATCTTCATTCAGTTTTGACCTTGTCCTTTTCATTCTTTTAGGTGCTTGCTGAAGATAGTGCTTTTACATTTTCCCACATGTGTAATTTTTTCTGTTCATCCAAAGCAACTGGCAGCATGAGCACCTTGCAGCTCCCTTTTGAGATGGAGCTTTATCTGTTCTCACTTGCACAGAATAAGTCTTAGACACATCAGGAAGGAAATACAACCCATTTCATATATAAATCCCTTTGTTTTGCGATACAGATTTGCATCACACTGCAAATTTCTTAAGTAGCTTGTTTATCTTGTTAATTCAAATTTAAAAGCAGTGGACTTTATGTGTATTTTGACACGAGGAGGAAACCAAAAGTTTTAGCTGACCTTTTTATTATTATGGTTGAAGCTATTCTGTAAACTTTAATCTTTTTTTTTTTTTCTATTGCAGATTCAGAACGATTTGAATCACCACCAGCAAGAAATGAGTTAAAGCCACCATTTCAGGGATGTAATAAGTAACCTGAAAGACTGTGGGAGAAACTAAAGCCTTGTATTGCTTATATAGCCCACTATTTGTATGTTGGCTAGATTATTTTTGTAATTTAACTCATCCCTGACTGAGAAGTTTTCGAGATGGATGAACTTCGTTGGGCTTGATTACAACAAATTTTAAAGAACAGGCAACAGCTGTCAGTGCTGAGTCCTAGACCTTTTCTTAATACAATAAACAAAATTAAGCAAAACTGAGGTTTTCTCCTGCACAAGACTCCTGCTGCTTTGCTGTTCTCAGACAGGGTTACCATATTGCTGCTGACTTGACTAGACACAGGCATGCTATTATGTGTCCAAATCAGCAAGTTTCTTCAGTTAAGTGCAGCTGTACTCATGTATTATGCCACCAAGAAAGGTGAAGAGGAAGTCTTCACCTTTAAAGACCTGGTGGCATTTCCTGGTATAATCTTGTACGGAAGCTGAATTGTGGGTTAGCAGTTATATGGACTCAGCTATCTATGACATCTGCACTTTCAGCTGTTAGGTAAAAGAATTATCTATCCTGAAGTCTTGACTGCAACAAAAATAAATGCTAGATCACTGTGTTTATTCAAACCAGCAGAAGTTTGTACTTTGAAATAGCAATGAATAGAAGTTGTACTTTAATATTTTGAAAAAATTAAAATATACTGATATTTTAACACTGGTTATTTTATCTACTTGGATTAGGATATATCCCTGAAATCTTACTAATAATTAAATATTGATTATAAAGTCCACTAGAAAGTGGATGCAATTTCATTACCATGATTTTGCTAATAGCATGAAAAATAAACTCTTAATTTTCAGAATTGCCTCTTCAGATTACATTCAGTACATCTTATACTTTTGAATCCAAGTCCTGAAGACTTTAAAATTTATTACTAAATATAGATTTCTTTAAAGAGAATGTTTAGAGTATTTAGTTTAATACTGCTCTTTTTTAGAACTTTGATGTAAAAATTGATTGGAAATAGGTAAACCATTGCTAATCTAAACCCTCAAAATTTTCAGCAGACTGTAGAAATTTTGCTGTTGATGTTGTTAGACCTAGCACCTGAGTCCACCTTTGCTATCCATTATTTTGAACAATTCAACTAAGTTGTATTTAAAAAAATAAAAGGCTAAATATGCAAATCCTTAAATATACAGTTATTGGCTACTCAGCAAACTTTTCTAAATATAAAAAAATGTTACATCAAGCTGTAACTTTAGCAGTGAGATTACTTACCTTGTATCTGTTTTCACTTACAGTTTGTGTTGTGGGTTATGTCCAGATACATTGAAATCATTAATTTTTACTGTGAAGGCAGAGCTTTTGGGGAAATCCAGTTTTCCAGGCTAGCGTAGCAGGGGATGCCAGAGTTGGAGCTCATAGCATTAAAACCTGACCAGTTGTGGTGAGCTGACCTAAACTGAACACTGGTGCCTGCCAAGCCTCTCTATCACTCTCCTTCCCAGCAGGCCAGGGGAGAGAAAATAAGATAGAACACAACTCAGGTGTGACTCCAGTAAAGGGCAATAAAGCTGGTGAAGGTTCTAGAGGATAAGTCCTATAAGGAACAGGTGCGGGAGCTGGGGTTGTTTAGCCTGGAGAAAAGGAGGCTCAGGGGTGACCTTATCACTCTCTACAACTTCTTGAAAGGAGTTTGTAGCCAGGTGGGGGTTGGTCTCTTCCAGCCAACCAGTGACAGAATGAGAGAAAACACCGAGGAAAGATTCAGGTAGGATATCAGGAAGAATTTCTTCACTGAAAGGGGGGTTAAGCATTGGAATGGGCTCTCCGGGGAAGTGGTGGAGTCACTATCCTTAGAAGTGTTCAAGAAACAACCATCCATGACAGTGCTATGGATTAGTTGACAAGGTGGTGTTCAGTTGAAAGTTGGACTTGATGATCTTGGTGGTCTTTTACAACTTAAATGATTGCCATTAATGTGTATTCAGCTTTCCTTAGTCAAGCCAAGTAGAGGTTTGATTTGCACTGTTGGTCAACTGAGTCTGAATGGATGACAGTTTGAATACTGTGAGTTAAAATATTAACAACCTGAGATTTCTCTTCACAAGAGCAGGGGGGTGATCCTGGAATTTGTTTGTGCATTCAGAATAACAGAGAGCTGCAACAGACACGTAATTTGCCTGTTCTCCAAGGGACGTGAAGTCAAAGTGGTGTAACAAATCAAAAAGCTCCAGCTGAACCCAAGGATGGAAGTGTGCTGCTTGAATTCACCTTATCGCAGTAATTACATTGTTTTATTTACTTCTGAGTCAATGCAGTCATGCAGCTGGCAATTTTCAAAATCATCAACAGTTCCATGCAAAACCAGTGGAAGCTTCTGGTTTTCCATTTCTGTTTTTCAGAGAAATGCCAAATTGAAAAGCTGGGTGCTTATTACAAAATCTTGCTGTATTGTTTTAAATGCTGAAACATTTGTTTCATTGCCTTGTGCTCTATTTCTGCCCTGAATGCCTTTAAGTAGTGAGTTTTTTTTTTTTTTTTGAGTACTGATTGCTTTGCAAGCCCAAAGATAAAAGTGTAGTTACATTTTATGAATTGCATCCAAGTATACTAAGCATGTGAATGTTTCTAAAAGAGAATTCCCAATAAAGATTTAACAATAACTTGGCAGTTTAGTGACCGAACAGTAATTTTCCTTTTATATACAACCATTTCACTGTAGTGAAGACTAATATATATCTAATATGTTATTCTAACCACTTCTGTCTTTTTGGACTAGACTAAAATATAAACATGCTTTCAGAGATCAAGGGTACGTATGCATTAACTTTCTTTGTGTAGCAATACAAACAAAAATTCAATTGACCCATGTGCTTCTGAAGCATCTAAAATTCCACTGATTTTGGCTTATCTATTTCTTAAATAATATTATCTGTGCTAAATATGCAGAGTGAGTTGTAAAAGATGTAGGATAAAGCCCAATTTCTTTCTGTAAATAAATAGCTTCATATTCTGCTTTTGGTCTTCTCTGCAGATAATTTTTCAGAATGTAGTTACATATTATGCTATAGAGTGGGATAAAAAGCTAGGAATAGAAATATAGGAGTTCAGTCTTAGCACATTTTGTCCTTCTATTAATAGTTGTCATGATACAAAACATCCAGAATAACTGAAAAATCAAAATGAAGTGGGTAAAACAGCTGCACTGAATTATTTGGCCATTTGACTGTAAAAATGGTTTATGGTGAGCACAAGGGAGAAAATGTTTGATTATGACAGACAGCCTTATTTTCCATAGCTCAATTTTTCATCTATGCGATACAAAAACTGCAAAGCGGACACCAGTTGCATATTGTTGTTATTACCCCAGTATGCAGCTGTGTATTTTTCACTCTTCTAAACAGCATTAGTATCCTTCCCACTAAAATACAAAAAACAAACACAACACTACAAAATCAGGAAGCTAAAAGGAGATTTAAAGTTTTCTAGTGATAACTGAGAGTAAAGGTTACTACAAATTATTAGACTCATAGAAATCCATAATTTATTGAACCTTTCAGACAAGGTAACTATAGTAACTTTATTATCTACAAAAAAGCTATTTATATTGATTATTCTCTTAATATACAGCTGAGTAGAAAACGACCTGAACTCTAAAGCAGACTTTTCATTGGACCCTGAGATGAAGGGCTAGGTAATATTCCTGTTGAAAGGAAGACTTCCTTCCACAGAATTAAACACTCTTCTATGGTGTTTTTCCACTACTATAGCTTGGGAGTCTTGACAAATATTTAAAGAACAGGAAAATGGAAGGTGGATTAGGAACTTGTCCTTCTGTTTCACCCACTGGAAATCTAAACAAGCTGAACAGCTGACATTTTTCTGAGTTTGTTGAACAATTCCTCTTGCACATTGTTTATGCCTAGAAATGCATCTGTGCAAGGGATTTCTCTCTCTTATATTCCCATACAAAGTCCTTTGGTGTGAGACAGGATATGAATAAATTTTACTCTAAATGCCCAATACGTGATTTTTTTAATAAATACATCTCAGCAATGCCTTGTGCCTAATGTGTTTACTGTCCTGAGGCACAGAAAATACTCTACTAAGAAGAGAATTTTTCAGTTGCTCTGTCTCCCAAGTACTCCCTACTATGACAAACTACAGTGTGGTTCTGGTACGAAAACTTACTTTAAAAATTGCATTGCAGGATTGTGGGTTTGGTTACTTTTTGGGTTTTCACTTACTGTATGAACAATGTTAAATTTACGCTTGCAATAGCCGAAAACATCTCTGCTCTTTTCTCGCACAGTGTTTGCCGTGCCCACGTACGCACGAGAGCGGGAGCACCGTGTATGCGCACCGACACACAAACAAGGGCAGGCACAGGCACCGACCTGACTCCTCCATCCTCGGCCGACACCTGCGTAACTGTATCTGTTTCTGTATCATCTCTATCTCTATCATCCCTATCTCATCTCTATCTCTATGATAAGATCCTCCCGAACGCCCGTGCCCTTGGCAGCAGCTCTCTCGCCGAGGCCCGGAGCCCCGCGCCCCCCGCACGCCTCCTGCATCCTCACCGCTCCCGGCATCACTGCCACAGCCCTTCCCGCAGCCTTCCCGGCGCGCAGGGAGTTAACCGGGACCGGGGCGGGGCGGTGCCGCTGCTGGCGGGAGGTGGCTCGGCCGGGAACCCCGCAGCCCGCCCGGGAACAGCGAGCAGCTCTCTTCCTTTCTCAGCGGCAGATCTCGCTGTTCCCGGTGAGAGCCGCGTCCCGCCGGTCGCCCCGGCAGCCCGCGGTCCGCTCCCAGGTGGATGGTGGGGTGCCCGCCGTGTCTCCCACCCGGTGGCCGGACCGCGGGCGGAGAGTGGGCAGGGAAGGGGGGCGGCGGGCGCAGGCGTCGCTCCGGTCGAGCGCTCGTTTCGGCGGTGCCGCGGCGTCCGGGGCCGCTTGCTTTGTCTGCGGAGCCGGGGGAGCGCTCCGCCAGCAGCGAGGGGACCAGCAGGGTAAAAATCAATTTTGCAGTGACTTCAGCTTTTCCTGATGATGGATGAACACCGGACAAGAGCTTTTTCCTGGAGAAACCATTGACTCTAGGCTTCCGTCAACAATGACGGATGGCGGGGGGAAATGAGAGGTGGCACTTATAGTGGATTCTGCATGGGTTTACAGCACCAATCTGAGGATTTAGATGCTTAGATGAGATACTAGGAAGAAATTCTTCACTATGAGGATGGTGAGACACTGAAACAGGTTGCCTAGAGAAGTTGTGGATGCCCCATCCGTGACAGTGTTAAAGGACAGGCTGCATGGAGCTCTGAGCTACCTGGTCTAGTGAAAGGTGTTCCTCCTGCCCATGGCACCTGGAACCAGGTGATCTTTAGGGTTCCTTCCAACCCAAACCATTTTAAAATGTTCACACACCTTAAAACAAGCTGCGTGCCCTTTCTTTGTCTGAGTACTGCTGGGAGCACGTTGCTGAACATCAGTTTTAACTTTGGCTGAGGAAGACTGCAGGAACTTTTGACATGTCTGTAAAAATTTCCATTTGGTTAGACAGTGTGAGAGTTTTGTGGTTTTACATTAACTGGTTGCTTGTCAGCTACTGCCTGGTTGCTGTCAGGGTCTGGCATGGGAAAGCTGCTTTAAGCTCGCTCCTTCTTTCACTTCCTGCCAAGACACCTCCAGCTGGGTGCTCTTGGGGAGGATATGCCGGACCTCTGGACTGTCAGAACCTTGTTCTCAGCTTTTTGAAGTGTATCATCTGTGATTGCTTAGAGGATCAGAACCAAGAACACTTTAAAATTGTGTGGATGCTTAATAGTGTGAACAGGAGCTGAATGAATAACCTTGGTTTATTTGGAGTTTGAATATTCTGGGTTTATTTATTAACATTTTTTCTTGTTACATAAAAATCACTTTGCTGTTTCTTCTTCCTAGCTTCCAACTCCTCTTTATCAGGACTTGTGGCACTGTAGGAAGAAATGATCTCTTTTTCCTGTAATGTACGTGGTGTAATGGTGATGCCCAGTTGTTGCCTATAGCATAAGGAAGTGTAGTTGATGATAAATGCAACTTGTATACTTCACCTCCTTGACCATAGATGGTTGTATACATTTAGTATACCTAGAGAAGTGAAGTTTGGGTCTACTTAATAAAGATTGATATTTTAAATGAAGAAAACTAATTGCCCTTATAAATTTAATACATTTCCATTATTCAGTGGATTTTAACAGGCAGGTCTCTTGTTTATTTTGTTAGGTTGTGCACTTCTTCAGAAATTCGCGTGTGATGTAATTCTGTTGCAAGACCAAATTCTTTCTGTTTCCTTGTGATGTAATCCTGGAGTTTTTAAAGATTACAGTCCTGTCTGTTATAATCTCTGTGCTGTCAGGCCCTTCTTAATGGAGGGTAGAGCAAAACTATGATTCAGTACTTCCCAAAAGGGCATTTCCAGAAAGTACCAACTTCAGCACGTAGCCTTAGTCACTTCTGAAAATAATGACAAATTAATCATTCTATAATTATAATTCTGTCCTCGGACCAGCATGAAAGTCTCAGTGATACATTTGCCTATTTAAATGCAAAGAAGAATGCAGAAAGGAGAAGGTTTTCCATGTAGGTTAAGGTAATGGATCAGAAAAAAATGTATTCAGGATAGATGATAAACTGGAGAGCTGTGGCTTTTTGAAGTTGTGTTTTAGTTACATGTTCCTTGCTTTATGCTGGAGAAAGAAGTGCTGTTAAGGTCAGTAGGAGGAGTTTAATGAGGAGGATATTATGAGTAAGATGCTTCCTGGACTTGGTTTTCAGGCATCTGACAGCTAGAGCTGAGCTTTAGAGACCTTCTAGGGCCAAAGGTGGAAGGGCACTGAAGCTGGTTCGGCAGCCACTGTTGGTGTGGGAGTTATGGAAGAAAGTGGGTGAGTTAGTTAGCAATGAGACTTGCCTGTGTAGGGCTGGTGAACCTGCAGCTGTTCATACCATAGAACAGAGGTAGTGGTGAGGTGGGGTTGCAATAGCAGGGCATTAATTTAGGCTTGAGGGCTTTGAAAATGGTGATGCTCAGCTGTAAAAATTGTAGATGCTCATTTTTCTCCTTTTATAGTCCAGTTATAAAAGCTGTAGTGTGGCTGGATTATTTGGGGAATTTAATATTCATGGTAGTTGTCATCAATACAGAAGGTTTTTCTCTCTGTTAATGCTTCCAGCTTTATAGATAAGACTATCCTGACGCACTTACATTTTTTTATTTAATATAATTCTAGGTATAAAACATACATGGCTCCTGGTTCCTCAAAAGAGAAGAAAAGTGATGATGGACAGACTTCAAAGTAAGATTGAGAAATGAATTATTTTGTCTAAGTTTACACTTGAACTTCCTCCGCAAACTCATTACACACTCATTTAGTTTAAGTTAAAGTTTATGATGATAAACAGTATACAGTAGCAGCTCTCTTGGCAATTTGGTACTTTATTGCTTTATCACACCTGTACAGAGGACTTTGCTGGCTACTCATATGAACTTCTCCCAACAGTGAATTTTTCAAAGTAGGGTGATGTTTTTTTTATTTTAATACAATGAGCTGCTGAAATGTTGACTTTGGTTGCTGCTTCAACAGTTCAAACAAATATTTCAGTGTGTTTCTCTAGTACTTACTATAACTTATTTTACTAAAACCTGCTACATGCCTGTTTAGTGTTTGGATTCATATTTTACTTACACCCTTAGAAGCTGTAGGTGATTTACAACAGCTTTAGGGAAATAAATTTTCTGCCCCTGAGCTTTGCATGGTAAGGATTTTTATCAAGCAAACTTTGCCTCTTCTGTAATTCCATGGCATTGGTCCTATGTACACATAACAATATGCTACTTTTTATTGCTCATTTTACCCCAGGGTCCAAGTCTACAATCAGATGTGCAGATAAGATGAGCAAGTTTATAATGGCCCCTCACAGTGTTGAGGCAGTGGGACAGACAGTTGGTGGGGTGTGAGATGAAAAGGGTGGAACACAGCTACTGATGAGGAAGTAGGCTGTGTTTTGGCCAGGCATGAGGACAGTGGTGTTGGCACATACCACATGAATTTCCTTGCATAGAGGCCTCGCCTTTTTTGATTAATTTCCTGGAGAGAAGCTTTTATTGCCAGTTCTCATGAAGAAGGAAATATTTTTTTTGTTTGCCTGAGGATAGATTGTAAAATGATTTTAAATCATGTCCTATCTTATTTGTATATGACAGCCATTCCAATGGACATCAGTACAGCCAGATACTGGATCTGCATTAGTGAGTGACCCAGTAAATAAATGTAGAGAGTCCCACAAAACTGAACAGGAATAATTCAGGGGAGGCAGCCTGGAAATTCTGCTAATATGAGCTGCTGAATTCCTGGATTATCTGTGTCTTCATGACATAGACCTGCTCTTTAGTTCTCCCAGAGTTAAACTGGTCTCTTGGAAGGAAGAACAAAGTCAGCCAAAGCCTTTGGTTCCACCTCAGGCAGGATTTATATGAAGAGAGGCAAATGAGGCCCATGGGAGATGGAAGGGAATTCCTAATGAAGGATGAATGGCCTGGCTGCCTGGGTGGGCAGCTCCTTCAGTTGCTGAAGGTGATTGTCTATGGTGGGCGGGGTCAGGTAGGGTGGGTTGGGATGACAACTCTTTCCTTGGTTGTGCAGCTGTTACTGGATAAATAATGATGTTGGAGAGAGACCATCAAGAACAGAAGAAATTGCTATACTCAGAATATCTGAGTTGTAAATATTTGCTTTCTGAGGAACAGTTCAGTGACCTCTGCATGGGCATCTTAGCAACTATAGGTTTCCTTTATCCTGCACAGGCAAATGTGGCATAGGAACTATGGGAAAGCACTGCCTTTCTGGAAAGGCATTAGAAGGCGGACAAGATAACTTAGTGACCTAGACCAACTAAAATAGTGCTAAACATCTCTGTTTAGCCTTCAGAGTTGTTCCTGAGTTGTCCTAATGATTTTTTGAATGAAGTCCTGGTGAACTCTTTTGTTTGATTCCTCTGACAAAGCAGTTTGAATTTGCTGAGTCATGCTGTTCCTCCACTGAGCCTTCATTAACATGCTAAGTCATCTTCTTGTGTCTGGAAGCTATTTACTGTTTGATTCCATCTCTCAGAAATTACTTTGAAGTACTGGCCAGTGTTCTGCTTAAGCTTGTGCTTATTGACTAGTCTTTCCTACCTGTTTCAATTGAACTTAAAACATCAAGCACAGAAGGCAGACATTTTATAAATCATTCAGCTTGTTTAGCTAGTCCACTATCAAATTTTCCATGAAGGTGTTTCCACAGGCCAAGTAGTTCAGATTTCCCTCCTTGTCCTGTCATTTTCTGTCTCTTCAGACAGATTAATTTTTATTTTTCTTTTAAGATGTATCATTTCTTTACAAGAAACACTTAGGAAGAAGTTAATTCTTTTTACATCTTCCTCCCTTTTCCCTTTTTCTTGATCTTTTTTTCACTTCTTTGGTTTTCTTCTTGCTTCAGATTTCCACTTTTACTCTTTCCTTATTCAGATCCTCTGTACCCTTGTTATCAGTTTCATGCAATAGGGTTTTCTTTTTCCTCCTGTCTATGTGACAGAGTAGGACGAATTGCCAGAAATCTAGTTTGTGCTTGTCCATAAAGCCCAAATCATCCTGTTCTTCTCAGGTGGCTGGTGGAGTTTCAGTCAAAACAGAGGTCAAGTTTGTTTTTCAGCTTTGCTGTAGATTGCCTCTGTAATATGGTGGGCTATTGAATTTTCCCTGGTCCTGCTCCCATTGTTCTTCTCACCATAAAGACCCACTCTGGTTCCCAGCTTTAATACTATTTAAGATAAAAATTGCACTGCATCCAAACCTCTGGGCTTTTCTTCAGCAATTTCATCCTGTGTGATGAATGGAATGTGAAATGTCAAATGTGATGTTTTATAACACATAAAGCAGTTATGAAGTTTAGGTTTTCTTTAACACAATGCACAAGGAGCCAAAATAAGGTAGTGCAGGCCTTTGTACATGTGGCATTTCCCAACTTTTGACTGCTTAACTTTGAAGAATTGTCATCTGTTCAATGTAGGGGTTTGTCTATATTCTATATGTTTCACAATGCTGCTGTCTTGGCAGAGAGAATTTTATTCATCTCTGCAACCCTCACCTGGAGAAAATGAAAGAAGACATCCTGTACCATTTTGCTCTTGGGACCGGTACCCATGATTTTCCGGCATTGTTTGGGGATGTGAAGGTAAGATGCTCTGCTTTGCTCAGCAAGCCAGAGCTTTTCTGTAAAGGTGAAAATGTAGCTGTCCTCAGGATGAGATTAAATGTGTCAGCCTACCAGAGATTAAGCAGTACATGCAAAAGGGGAAAAATTTTGTGGGTTCTTGTCACTTTTGGTATCCAACAAAGCTGGGGATGATTTGCTTTGACTGTCTGTTTTCATCCAGTAAAAAGGCAATTGCTGTAGGCTCTATTCAGATACAACTTCTGTTTGTTGGGTCTTCATGTCAATATTTGTCTTTCATTAGTTTAAACAGGGTGAAGGCATTTGAGTGCTGCATAGACAGTTGAGGTGTTTTTCTGTAATTCTTCTTCATGGCATTTTAGAATAATTATGAGAAGCACCATATCTGGGGATGTCTGTGCTAACTGAAGGCATCTGCACGCTCATGTTGTTCTTCGACATACGGAATCGTGCAGTTGATTTTGCTTTGTTGAACTCTGTGTACTCCAGTTTGTGTGTGTTGGAGGAAGCCCTTCCCGGATGAAAGCTTTCATTGCCTACATAGCAGAGGAGCTGGGGCTGGGGAGCCCTGGCTGTGACTACCCCAACATCTGCGCGGGCACCGACCGCTACGCCATGTACAAAGTGGGGCCTGTCCTGTCCGTCAGTGTGAGTACTTCCCCTCGGCCAGCACGGGACATGGTTCAATTTTGCCATTCAAAGCAGAAAATTTGAATGCATGTTTCTTTTAAATACTTCACAGTCTCAATCAGGCTGCTCAAAATAGTGCAGTCAGCTAATTAAGGATTCCTTTTCAGCCTTTTTTTGAAAGGAGTTAAAGTTCCAATAGCTTTGGTCCTTCTTGCATCCTTTTTCCTCAGTGTACCACTGAGGTTTTGCAGGAATGTCCTTACTGATTTTTTGAGCAGTTACTGTTGTCTCATCCCTGTTCTGTACCCTGAAAAATGGGGGAAAAAGGTCATTTGGTGCCTGTGGGGTATAGAAAAATGTCTGTATCACACCCAGAGCTATGTATCTGCAATGGCATTGTCAAATGTGCTTAAGAGCAGCATTCCATAGGACTGGTGCCGCCAACCCATGTATGCATTTCAAAGAAATTTGTAACTTTAATTTGTAGATAGAGTTATGTGCTTCAATTGCAATTGCAAAACTGTAGTATTATTTTGCACCCTTTCTTGTGAGCTGTAATTATCACAATATTGTGCAAGCTAATGTGGAATTACATTTGTTGAATGTCAAGACTAAACCAAGGTGTCTGTGCTTTGAAAAAAATTAGCTTAACTATTCACTAGCACTTCAGGTTGGTGATGAAATTAGAGTAGGGTATTTCTTGTGTTTAGGAAACGCTCCATGATGAAGTACAGCTGTTGGGAAAGGACACTCTTTATACTTTTAATGTTCTGTAATTCATGATTTTTAGAAATCCTGTATTTCATCCACAGTCTGTCAGAGCTAGTGGGAGTCTATTTGTAGGCCCTTTCAGTATATTTCTGTAGGCCCAGAGGTTGGGGGTTTTGTGTGAGTGAGTTAGGTGGCATTTGGGAAAACAGTATCAGGCAGGAGATAATGTCCAGCTGCTTCTTTCCAGATATATTTTGTGTTGTTAATGGGAATGTGGAATATTAATTTATGTTTCCTTTTCAGCATGGTATGGGCATTCCTTCTATTTCAATCATGTTGCACGAGCTGATCAAACTGTTGTATCATGCCAAGTGTTCCGACATAACCATCTTTCGCATTGGCACCTCAGGTGGAATAGGTATTTCCCCTCTTGATTTCTCTCTTTCTTTCTGCAAACCAAAGTATTTTTGCTGGAGATTAAAGCATTGCTCCGCATGCAAGATATTAATGGCCAGAACAGTTTTCCACAGAAGAAACACATAATTTTTCTTCTGTAATTTTGAAAGTAAAGGCAACATTAAAGATCTGACAAGGTGAGAACAAGGACGTTCCTGTCCTGTATGGAAAATATAAGAAAAAGTGAAAAAGGAAAGATTGCATTCTTTCAGAAATTATTAGTAATAATAAACTGAAGCAGCTAGGCATGGACAAAAAATTCTCTTGGTGGATTCAGAGGCAAAATTACCACCTTTAAAAGAAGCAGGGTCGGGTCAAGATATTTTATGTGTCTGGAAACCACTTGTTAACTGCATTGTTATTTCCTTTTGCTGCAGGTCTGGAGCCAGGCTCAGTGGTTATAACTAGGCAGTCTGTAGATGCCACCTTCAAACCTCAGTTGGAACAGGTTGTTCTGGGAAAGACAGTAATTCGCAGCACTAACCTGAATGAACAGCTGGCTCAGGAGCTGATGCAGTGCAGTAAAGAAATCGGTCAGTTCAATACAGTCATTGGAAACACCATGTGCACCTTGGATTTCTATGAAGGTAAGGCTGGTGGTAGACTAACAGAAGGGTATTGGTAAACAGCAATAGATAAATATTGAATAATATATTAACATTAAGCTTCCAGTTCATTAACGGAATGCATTCCCTACTCTGGCTTGTCTCACAAATCTCAATTAACCTATTTTCCATCTACATAAAATCAAGCATTGTACTTAGCAGTTTTCTGCATCAAACTTTGAATTTTGTGGAGATCTGTCCCCAGCTTTAATAGATCCTCTGAAGTACATGTAGTCTACTATACACTTCTCATGTACCTGTTAGGTATATTTGTCACAAAATTTACGTGATTTATTGACGCATCCTGGAGGAATAGAGGAGTGGGTACTATTTGTGACTTTAGGGTTGGTTTTCTTTGCACTGGTTAAGCACCTAAAGTAAATATTTTCTGGAAAAAGACTTGGAAGTTGTTTCAGTTGGAGCAAAGCAGTGATCAGACAACCAAAGATAATATTTTTCTGGGTTGTGTCATTGCTGCTATGTAGGAGACGCAAACCTGCAAGGCCTATTTTGGATAAACATACAGGCATTCAGGTGCTTTTCTGATCTCCCAAATCTAGATGTTCATTCAGAAACACTTTTCAAACCTGATCCCACTTTCTCTGTCTGTTGCTGAGTAGGTGACAAATGATCTTCATCATGGGGCTCCAGCTTGGGCAGAAGCGCACACTGTCAGTTTGTGCATCTCAGGCACCAACCACAGGTGCAAGCAATACTAAAAAAAATGTCAGGGATGTTTTCAACTCATACAGCAAAAGCTGAGAACAGGATTGAGGACATTAAATTTAGGAGTACATCTCCCAGACCCGAGAAGATACTGAGTAAAATACAGTGTAATTCGACTCTGCTGTACTTAACCTGCTGCTGTCTTGTCTGTAGGTGATATTCTTGAATAATTTGAGTAAAAAATTTTTCAAAATTTACAATAATACTAGCTAGTTAGTTTAAGAGATTCTATATCTCTTATCTTGGAAAGTCTGTAAGTGATAAACTGTTCATCCTTTTAAGGTAGAAACAGGAAAGCAATTTTAAGCCTGGTGGTTTTTTTAGACAGTGATTAAACATGTTAAAAATGCAGCCCTTCCATACAACTTAGTTTCTTGTGGAGTTTTGATACTTGTTTGTATGGGAATGTACTACGTACATTTTTCTGTTTATGAATTTGAGAATTGAAGCCAAAGAAGACTAATTAAATTACCATGATTCACATTATAAAGAATACAAATAATATGTATATGCTCTAGCAATAGCTAAGAATCACTTTGTCCTATTTGTCTTGTGCACAAAAATAAAGAGTAGTACTAAAAGCTGAACACTGTATGGAGGAAAATGTAACAACTGGATCTTTTCAAAATTGAATTTGCTCTGTGACTTCAACAACCTGAAATGTTCTACAAAATTACTTTCTAGGACAGGGCAGGTTGGATGGTGCAATCTGCTTATATGATGAAGAAGAAAAACTGCAGTATTTGAAGAATGCTTATGAGTCTGGTGTCAGAAACATAGAGATGGAGTCTTCTGTATTTGCTGCAATGTGTAATCTCAGTGGTGTCAAAGGTAAACTAACTTAGTCGCTATATCCAGGCTGTAGGAAATTTTCTGTATTGCAGGGGATTTGTGGCTAAAAACTACAAAGGAATGTTAGCATACCTTCTGTGCATATAAATGTATATAAAATATATTTCTGCTTATAGTGTTGTTGCTATGATTTTTTTATTTGTGTCAGTTGTGTCACAACTTATCATAATTCCTCATGTAGTTTTTACGGAGTTTACTTCTGCCATTTGCTATTCCAGCCCATGGCAACCATGTAAATCATTAAAGTACCTAATTACCCTATGGCATTCATTTGTTTTCTCCAGTTAGCTTTTAAAGTTTACAGAAAGCAACTGCTTAGTTTAAGCAATCAGGTGGTTCTCAGATCTATATATATGTAACTATACTCAGTTCCTATACTTTCATATCAAATGGAACATATAATTATTTTCCATAGACTTAAGACTATGATTCTTAAACAGTTGAGGATTTTTCAAAGTATCTTGAATAAACCATTACAAATCATAAAATGAGTTAATTTTTTTTTATCCATGCTAAGTTAAAAAGGGCAATTACAAATAATGTAATGCAGTGTCTTTGCTCTTATCATATTAACTGTTTCCTTGGCAAGGAATGTGTTCATTTAAAACACTAACGTTTCTCAAATTCCCTTAAGCTTGAGGAGGTGAAAGTGAGGAAATATAAGCAAAAAGACCAATTGTTATATCGAACACCCTCAGTTCTTACTGGCTTGAAATGGATTAAAAACCCAACCAGTACTATCCCTGAGCAATTCAGGAGACCTTTTGCTGTCTCTGCTTTGTGGGTCTATAATGTGTATTTACTGTTTGTGCTCTGGAAATTGCCACTGGCAGAAACCCCAGACAGAGCAGAGTTATAGGGCTGAGTGATAGACTTGAGCTGGAGTGAAAGGAGGGGTTTTGCCTTTGGGGCTCTGATTACTGAAAGGCAGCTTATGTAAACCTGAGATGATCCTGGGGGTCCTCACGTGCTTGTAATGTTCCTTGCCCATGAATGTGGAGGCAGCTTACCTGCTGTTTCCTGAGGGATGGCACCTACAGCACAGACATTCAGGGGAGAACTGGTTGTGCTAGAACAATGTGTCAGGTCACTTCCTACCAGTCATGTCCTGGGCACTTGTGAAATAAACTTCCTATCAAGGAAAACATAGGAATTGTAATATGACAATAAGTGTCTGCAGCTGCCTGAGAGCTCTGACCTTATTAGTGTAGCAAGCATTTCCCTCACACTATTTCTACCTTGTATCATCCACAGCATGCTAGTCCCCTAGCATCTCATGGTACTGCGCACTCTTTCTTGGGGTTTGTTTTCTCTTGAGTTTCTGTTCTTTTAGTGGTTTGGTCAAATGTTTACGATTTTGGACTGTAAAATGCAAGAGTGTGATTCATAACTATTGCTGTCTTTTAATTTCTAGCTGCTGTAGTGTGTGTCACTCTTCTTAATCGGCTCAAAGAGGATCAAATCAGCAGCCCACATGATGTCCTTGTGGAGTACCAGCAGAGGCCACAGAAGTTAGTGGGATATTTCATTAAGAAAAGTCTTGGGAAAGTATGAAATCTCCGTCTCGTGTTTTAGAGAAGGAGAAGGCCTTTATACAGATCCAGTCACAGTTATGACTTCTGTGCATTACAGGTCTTTTGCCTCAGAATAACTTACAGCATTCTGTTTGTCAGTGGAAATTAATAATTTATGTCACTGTTCCTTGGGAACTGAATGTGCTGAACGGACTTCAGTTAAGTTTTGCTTAGTTATGCATTGCTGGATATAAAACTCACTTTTCTGTGAATTGGAAAGTGGATCTGTTGTGAAGGACAAGCCTGTGATAATACATGTAAAAGCTTTATTTATCCCTGATGTAAAAGAAACACTAGAGAGAAAATCAAACTTTTTTGTCAAGTATGTGCATACTGGTAAATTAACTTAAAAATTAGAATAATATTCTTGTTATAAAAAAATTATATAAGTTATAATTGTCTTTGTTGCTTCACTTGTAAAGAAAACTTAAAGTGAATGCAGTTTATTTTTTTGCAGACTTTGACAAATAAACAACACTATTTTCGTATATTAAAATTTCATGAAATTGCAAAGTGTGGGACTGAATTTTCTAAGTGTTAAGGATTTGACTCTGAGCTATTGAATATCTGTACTGCCTAGATACTGATCCATTTTAACTAAAGAATTGAATCAATACCCAGGAAATATTTATGCATTAAATAATTTTGCACTGAAGTACTAGCAATCTTTTACTGAACCATGGCTCCTTTATGAGGAGGAACCAAAAGCATTCTGGAGATGCACAGCATGTTCACAGGCCTGTGTTATGGTAGCCCTTTTTATTTCCTTGCTTTTGCTTTGTTACTTTTTTTTTAAATTGGCATTCATCTGCATTCTCAGAATGTAACACTCACTGTTGCAATGGTTCCCAGTTCTTCTGAGGAACTGGAGTATATCTCTTAGTGCTACATGCCATCAAAACCACTCCTGCAATTGTAGTTTTTTCCACTAACATTGGCCTAAGTGTTTGGGTTTTTTTTTTTTAAATCATACTCCTTGCTGCTTTGCTGCTGTGGTTCAAATGTAAATATGTGGTCAGTTAAAGAAAGTGTGTTTATCTATTTTTCTTCTTTTTAAATTTTTTTTCCTTCTTTCTACTGCAGTGGGGGAGCGTCCACTCCTAGCAGGGGTCACAGGTCAAAAAGTCTGAATAAGCTCTCAGAACAGCTGTGGCTGACCCAGCAAAATGAGATTTTCTTTGTGAGGATTGTATTCTGCAATGCTGTTACCAAGAACTACAAGAGAGTGATGTCAGTAGTAGGCAGAGTCACCAAGTGACAGAGACTGGAAACAATGTGATGAAAACATTAAAAAAGGAAGGGTGACTCATGAACAGAAAACTGCCAGTGAGGATCAGTCTCCTTAAATTTGATTATTTTTTCAGCTGGAAAACATATTGGTAACTTTCAGAAAGTTACGATCTAGTCTTCTTTTAACTTTAAACTGCATTTTCTCATTTATGCTCAGGGTATGTAGTGAATATAAGTTTTCAGAGAAAATATGTTTTTTCTTAAGCTTAAGGGAAGGACAGAGGTGGGAATGGTTCCATATCTTGTTTGAACTGTTTCTCCTTTATTAAAAAAAAAACCCAAAAAACCAAACCTGTGTTTATGCCTGGTTTATGCCTGTTAATATCTGTTTCTGCCTGGTGCTTGCCTAGGTATTGCGTGAAGTCTGTGAGGTCCTTTGGGACACATGCAACAACGCACATCTTTTCTCATCAAGGTCCTGTTCTTGAAACAGTAACAAGGACATGAAAACGAGATCAGTGCATGCTGTGCTCTGTGGTGAAGGAAGTCTTATACCAAATTGACTGGTATGGGTTTGGAGGAGGAAGTTGGCTGTTGTATAAGAGATACTTAATAAGAAGTACCTAAAGAGAAGAAAAAAATGCTTTACCTGGAAAACAAACACCTAATGTGACTGTGAAGCTCTGGGGAAGCATATTACTACAGTTGTCCTGGAGGTATGAGTCTAAAATGATGTGATTTGTCTTTTTAAAGGAAAGACAGAATGAATATGGAAACTTGTTAGAAAGAATTTCTTGAATTGTTTTAACAGTGTGTGCTGTCAAATGAAACCAAAAAGTTTTTGTATTCACAGTTAAATAATGTAGGCACTTCTGAGAACTAATATGAAAACTCTTATGTGCTAGATCCTAAAATATAAATGGTTTTGTGGCCTGGCTGAGCTGGAGCTAAGGGCCATGCATTTGTAGGGTGAGGCAACTATTGTATTAAATCAATGGCCAAGACCCTGGCAGAAGCCTGTGAAAGATGAGCCATTCACCTTTTGCCTGTATGTTCTTCATCCTTCCACTGTTCCTTCGGACACTGTACATCTTTCTGCTAAAAGATTTACTTCTGTGCTTCCCACCAGATGGAGTAAAGGCATATATGAAAGCTTAAAATTAGAAATCAAAAGATACCAAGTGTTCTTCTGTTTCTGCTGTTCTCCCTCCTCTCATGCTGTATTCCTAATGCAAGAGGTCACTCTACAGACACATCTGACATGCAATAAAATACCTTTCATAACTTCAGAGGAAACTTACCAGAGTGTTACCCTGATAAGAACAATTGTATTTTCCCTTATGACTGCAATGGGACAGGTAAATAAAGAAATGAGTCACTTGTGTGCATCCGGCCAAGGAGTTGCCTTCCTGTAGGTTGTATGGAGAGTTATACAATATTTACAGGTTTTATGTGCAAGTCAATTGTTCAATATGAGCCATTCTCATTCTTTCTGTAGAACATGAATCAGGATTTGGAGTGGTGATATTTTAAAAAACACATATGGTATTACATATATGTTCAATGTTACATAATGCTGTGTCTCCTAGTAGATTTACAAATCCTGCAAACCCCAGAAACTCATTTTAAATCAAGGGCTTGCTGTGATTCTCTGTGCCATCCTATACCTAGCAAAATATTATACAATCAATTTAATCCAGGGATCAGAAGGGATAAAAGCAAAGAAGAAAGGCAGAAGATATGAATGGAGTGGAAGCAGGAAGGGAGAAAAAAGTGGTTCCTACCAGTGGTTTGTTCTGTGATTCATGGTGTTCTGGCCTATTCCTACTATTTTGTTGAAGAAATGGAGATCATAATGAAGACAGCCTATAATGCAATGGTTTTATGTTTGCAAGAGACTGAAAAAGAGCAGTAACTAATTCAGATAGTGATATGAAGGAACGGATTTTTATTTTTGGCATCTTGATATATTTCAAAGGATTTTATTTAATGGAAGGTGTGAGAAATCCTGAAAAGGAGCATTTTGGAATGACCTATGTCCAGAAGTGGTTAGACAACAAATGTTTTTATCTGTCCTTTAAAAACCAAGTGAAATAATTTGATAATTTCAGTATTTCTTGAAAATATATACATGTAATAAGCAGCATGTTTTTTCAAAATTCTTCTTTGTAAAGGATTTTCAGTGCATTGTGTAACAAAACTGGATTTTTTCAAGTCTGGATCTCAATATGTACTCCTAAATAAAATGTTTATATGGTTGAATTAGGGATGTTTTTAATTTCCACTGACAGAACAGCTGAAAGAAAACTGAAGCAGCAAACTGGACTTTGGGGACTGGGGATTTGCGTGCAACTGTTGAGTACAGGAAGGCACAGTATTGTGATTTGATGTCACTATTATGGTTTGCTACAAGACATTGAGGTTTGCTTTCCCTGAAAGTTTCTCGGTCTTTGACTGACTAAAAGTCATGTTTTATCTTTCTAAAATAATTATCATTTAATATTATACTCCAGAGTATGGATTAAATTACAAGTCTAGAAAGTCTTCTGCTGAAGAGAAAGGAGGTCACTGAACAGAGCAATATTAAATCTGAAGCTCTATGGTACAATAATAGAAGAAAGAGTAATGCTGACAGGTACAATGCTTTTGCTTGGGCTACAAACAAAGTGAAGAAGCAGCAAAAGACAGACAAGAGCTGGTTTTACATGACACATGAGCCTGATTCCAGACGATTCTTGTTGGTGCTGAGCTTGTAGCTGTGAGAAAATTTTCAACTTCAATGATTAGTCTGTCATTTTATGAGAGTAAACTTCCTAGAGCTCCCCAGAAGCTCAAACAAACTACCAATCTCCGTGGGAGATTGGGTCTGTTTTGTTGGTTTAACACATAGCTCCATTTTAATCAGCCCCATTACTTGACATTGCCCACAACTAACATTTTTCACCAGGCCCCGACTTTGCACACCACAGAGCGTCTCCCAGGAAAGGTGCTACTAATTGATGTCATCCTGCAGGCATTTTGTCTGAACACAGGTCTGGCCCATGTAAATATTTACAAGTAGTACTCCTATTAATGTTAAAAGGAAAGCCTTGTAATCACTTAATAAACCTTATGAAAGAAGTGGTGGGTGGCGATAGGAAAATAGGTTTGCCAAATTCCCAGCCGTATTCTCACATGATTTGACTGCATTCCTGTCTATATCAAACAGTATTGTTGGCTCCAGGGCTTTAACCTATTTAACATATAAAATTATGTTTCTTTGAAAGTGCTTGCCAGCCTACTCTAATTACATTGTATTAAAACTGTAGGCTAGACATGGCATGTTTATGGTATGATATTATAAAGCAGTCAAATTTTAAAACCAGAACTGGATGCTGGCAGGAGGTTTTCTGCCTTTTCAGCCCCAGTAATTTTGGATAACTTGCATATTATAAAAGTAAAGTTTTAAGTTAAAACTAAGGCAAAGCCTGCTAAAGCTAAGCAGAAGCAAAAAGAGGCAGGTCACCCTCTTGTCCTTACTCAAAGACCCAATTCTGAGCCTGTTTTTTTTTCCCATTCCAGAAAGAGTGAGTGGAGCATATGATGAAATCCATGGCTTTCTAATTTGCCCTGCAATACTCAAGATGTTGCTGTTGACTATAGCCACGTTGTCGAGGAGCCCTGAAAGCATTCAGTTAATATAGCTATTACCTGTTGTTTATAGTGAAATAATTATATAGTTAATATAGATATTTAAGGCTGGTACTTGCACAGGATGCTGCTTGATGCTGTCCTGATGAAACCTAGAGATTCAAAAGAGCTTCCAGGATGGCAACAATATAGCTGATACATCTTTCCAAAAATATTCATTAATCCTTTGATCTTCCTGCCTCTGTGCTTCATTTTCATATTATTATATCTTTTGTGCCAAGAGTTTGGTTTGGGGGCGGGGAGTGATGATTTGATTTAATAATTCTGATATTTCTATGACATTCAAAATAAGACAATCAAGCTCATACAATCTGTGTCTTCAAAAATTACTTTTAGAAGTCATTTCCCAGAATGTCACTGCAGCAATTGTTCTTGGTGGAATGTTCATGGGGTATCTTTAACTTTCCTAAATTTCATTCTAAAAAAAAGTCTGCTACTGGAGGACACCAAACTAGTCAAGAATGAATTTCTATAGGAAGTGAAAGACTTCTTTAATGAAGTAAGAGGCAAATGAAGTCAACATAACTTGATGGCAAAAGGTGTTTGTCTATTGAGTGTCTTACATAGTAAAATGGGGCGTCTAGTTCATTAGTACTGGACACTAATTGCATACAAAATGGTTCCTGTTAGCGTGAAAATAGAATGCCACATTTATGAAAATGTAATTATATAGAGCATAATAAATTAACACATCACAGTCGGATGAGCAGAGATTTTGCAGAAAGACTTGTTCAAAATAATTTGGCAAGTGGTTCATGCGAGCTGCTTTAGCCCACACACTTACAGGAAATGTCTTCCATATCAGTTGCTTTGATAAGTAACTGCTTGTAATTCATTATGCTGAGTAATTTATAATTTCCTACAAATCACACTCTATAGATTCTGCTCCCTGACTTTCCAGAATGGCCGTGCGATCCCACACATATTAACAACTAATAGTAGTTCAGTTTCGGTTTCTGAAAAATATTTGTTTAAAAATGCATACTTCTGCTGTGCACAGAATCTGCATCTCTACTATCTCAGCATGTCACCTTTGATCCTAGTGAGAAAAATGACTGTCCATACTCTGAAATAGCAGGGATTTTAGCAATGCTTGACTAAAAGCAGAAGTGCCATTCAAGTGTGAAGTGGAGCTCCTTGGTAAGGTATTAGTTAATCCTGACGCAGAGGTACACATGTGCTTAACGTCATTCAGATAAGAATTAAACTATTTAGTTTTTTAGTATGTCCTGAGGACTTTTACATTTCTATTTGAACTAAATGATTGCTTCAGTAATTTTTCAGTCTCAAAGCAGAGAACATAACAGGAAATCCCACCATATTTGAGAAATGAAGGTGTTTAGCTAGTTGTATTCTGCCATAACTTCATCTGTGATTTCTGCTTTTTGGGAGGTGATTTTGACCAGTATGTAAAACTGATGAATTCATGACACCTACTTAGTCTGTTTTTTTCTCTAATCTTTGAACCATGGAAAAGGTAAAATTAAAACAGAAATTTGCACCATTTTAAATACAGACATTTTTTCAGACTAATCAGTCATTTTCCCAGGAAGTGGAGTAACTAAGTTTACAATGTGCTCTGAAGTGCCAAAACTGCTGCTGGGTGACCCAAATCCTGGGAAAGGGAAACTAAGGCACCAACACTATCTGATTCTCATCCCACAGAAATTGGCACAACTAATTAGACCTGCAGATGTGCAGTTGTTCATTGCAGAAGTAGCAGATTTATTAACTTTATGAATTGCTGCCTTGGCTTAAATCTAATGGAAGTTGGACTCCTCTTTGATGACTTCTGTATCCAAAAAGTTTTGTATTTTGGGGGATTTTACACTTCATGGGGAAACCAGCTGTGAATGTTAGGATGTGTCTTTCATTCAATAGGAATACATTTGTAGAAAGTTCAATGATGCAATTTACTCAGCAATAATAAGAAATAAAGAATATTTGTTCAGGCATCCTGCTGTCCTATGAGTGTGTGTGTGTGAATCATGATTCAGATTCTAGGTGGTTTGAACTACCTTATATAATGGCTGTATTGTGTGTCTCTGTTGATCATAGAGAGAGCTTTTGGGGATCAGATTCTTAGGCAATTCATTTATATACAACAAAAAAACCAGAAAGTTTACTCCTCTGCTCAAAGTGTCATTCCTGGTGGGTAGGGTGGTCATCTGCACCACCAGGTTCCTGCTGGGTCTCCCACTGGCTCTGCTGCCACAGGTCTGCACATGCTCCCCTTCTGCAGAAGGAATTGCCCTCCCACCTCTTTGTTGATGGAACTGCTGCTGTAAAACAGATTTTCATCCCAGGCAGCATGTGGCTATTAATTAACAGAGTTTTCTATTGTTGGAATATTCCTTGTCTATGCAGGTGAAGGAGAATGAAATGTCAAACATACACTCTCTACAAGAGAAAATTCAACAGTCATATGATGATGCATCGGGGCCACTACAGTGCTAGATGTGTACTTAGAAGGATGTTCTAAAAGCATAGTGGCATTTTTAGGGCTATGTGGTGAAACGGTGTTATTTTTATTTTCCTACTATTACCTTTCTTCAAAAATATCAGCATCTGCAAATGAACAGCCATAAACACTAAAGTGACAAAAAGTCACAAAACTTTGGAAAAAGACAAATGTGTGTTACATACTCGCCCCCCCCCCCGCCCTCTTTTTTTGCATCCATTTTTATTCCAGAAAAGTAGAAACAAGTGCAGATGTATGCTGTGAAGTAAAGCAGCCTGAAGGCATTGCTATAAACCCATCCCCTTACTGTTCATTGCACTGAGAAGAAAAACAGAAAGATGAGATTCCTCAATGAAAGCAAAACAAGAGGCAGAAACATAATCTCATCTTTTCCCAGGAAGCAGGCAAATCTCCTGTACTATTCACTAGTGCTGGAATTAATCAGCTTCTGAATAATACGTTTGGACTGCTTGGTGATGATTCTGAGTTAGACAGTCCCTAAGACGCCACTCTGCAAGTGGATGAAGGGAAGAAAAGAAGATATGGGGCACTCTGTACACCAGTTCAAGGCTCTGTTTTGGAAAAACTGGCTATGCCGTGTCAGGCAACCGGTGAGTGTTTGGAAATTATTTAAAAGGGAATATTTTAAATTTTTTAGTGTCTATTAGAAATACTGTGTCTATTGATTTTCTCTTTTCAGTGCAGATTGGTAAGGACAAGCTGGCTGCAAGTGGTCCTTGTTTTGCCTTTTGTCACCTAATTGTTGAAAGCACAAGTAGAGAACAACGTGGTTTTTTAGTTCTAAAATGACTGAATAGAGCAATGCTCCCTAATTTGAAAATGAGACAAATCTCAAAAAAGTTTTGAAGAGCCACTGCTTATCTTTTAATTAGCATTAGATATTAGCAGGGCTGGTAAGCAGTGGCAAGGGAGAAAATCAATTTTCTTCACATTACAGGTGCTTAATAGGTAATGTAAGAAAGCTTGCACGACTGTGATCAAAGTCTAGATATAGGGAATATATTGTGTATTACAATTGTATAAACTTCTAAATTTCCTTTCTTATCTGCTCTCCAATGCCTAATTTAACCTTTCAAATTCCAATATGTAAAATAATGTGGCAGCTACTTCAACAGAAGCCAAAATGAAAAAGATGAAAATTAGATATGTCTTTCACCTTTACTGTGATTGAAATGATTTTTTATCATAGAAGGAAGTGAATTTTCTCAAGTGAAGGAACATTTTTGTGAGAAAAAAAGGCCACTTCAATTAATAGTTTCACACTGATTTCACTTGTGTGTAATGATCTGGGGATTTGCATTGAAGCATGTTGGCTGCTTTGGATAGGATTCTTTCGATTAAATAAACACACAGCTTTCTGTTTCAGAAATATTTAGCCTCAATAAAATTGTGATTTAGAGAGGAATTTCTTCGTCAAATTAATGAAAGTGATGTTTTCTAATATAAAATGTAGTTTTGGGGGAAGGAGGCAGTTGGTCATATTCTTCTCCATGCCTGAACAGTTTTGTATGTTCAGTCGGTGTGCATCAAGTGACTTCTCTGTATCTCCTGTTTTCCTGCATGTGGATCTATTTCTCCTCTTGTTCTGTGCAGTGTTCCCTCATATGTTTCTGAAGGAAAAAAAATCTTAATTCATGTAAGTTTTGAGTGTCTAATTGGTAGATTTCCTGAAAGGAGAACTCACTGAGATGCAGACTTCTCCAAGCCAGGAATTACAAGGGTGATCCAAAGCAAACTTTGTTCTCTGTCTGTTGAGAGGCAGAAGCTGCCCTGGGGAATTTGCAAAACCTCCTTATGTGCTGTTGTGCAAACACTGAGCTCTGAAGGTGCTCCATCTGCAGTTACTGGAGGAGAAATCCAGGTGGATCATCCACCTATGCAGAGGTGGTCAGACCCTTGTGAATCTGAAGAGAGAGGCACCTCCTGAAAGATCTGATGTGCTTCAGCTCTGTTCCATATCGTGTAGATCTGTCTGTATAAAACAATTTTCTCGTGTTTTTTATCAGCAGTTAGGGCTGGAAGACAAATGAGGGCTGTTGACCTAGCAAAATGTCATGAGTGCCATGTGGCATTAGTCCATATTACACAGTGAAGGGTGAAGGGACTGTGACAGATGTAAGGGTTCTGTAAGGAGCAGGTCTTTTGACTGAAATTCAGATTGGCATCAGCACCTTCTATCAACATGATTCAAAGGCAGGACAGGTTCTTTTGTACGTTTTGACTTGTTGGAGTTTGAAATTGCAGTTGTGCCAAAGATACATTGTCATTTCTATTTTCAGAAGCTTTTACTTCAGAACTACAGATTCTAGAAGCTCAGGAGATATACACTACCAGGCAAATATGCTACTTTAGTTTTCCATTGCTGCATTTCTTAACTATCATTTAAATAATGCTTATTGCCTTCCAAATTTGTAGATAGGTAAAGGATGAAATGTGATTCTCAAATTCTGATGCCCTGATTTAAAGGATAATTGGAATTAAAATCAGCTGGGTCCTAAATCTCTGTTACCAAAACTCACAATTCCTCCCAGGGGCATCTCCCCAGAATGTCATGAGCTCTCAGGCTCCAGCTCCCTTCAGTGCCTGGGCAAAGCAGCTGCACAAGGACTGCAATCCTGCAATCTCACAAATACTCTTTCTTTGGACCTTCTGTGGGCACTTTTCCTATTTGAGCACAAGTAAGCCTCATACAGCAGCATTACTTTCCCATGTTTACAACAAATAACTTAGCTATCAAGATGAGTTTTGCATGCTTAATGTCTGCAGCGTGCTGGTGGTTCATTGAGTCCTCCAGCCTGTTGATTCCTCTGCCAGCTGCCTTCTCAGTTCTTATTCCTGTCAGCAGGAGCAGCAGTCCCTGTCCAAGCTGTACCCTCCTCCCATGGACTATGCCAGAGACGGCAGGACTGTGTTTGACTCTCATTGCTGGCTGGTTTTCTGGCTCAGCCTTAGCCCTGGCTCCCCTGGAGATCCAGGCTCCCAGCAGAGCCAGTTGCCTTGCCAGGGCACTGCTGGGCAGGCCCGTCCTTACAAGGGCCCTGCTGCCTTGGCACCCTGCCTGGCTCCTGCCCTTCAGGGAGCAGCTGGCCGGCGCTGTGCCCTTGCTGCCAGCTGGGCTTGCCCTGAGGTGGCAGCAGGGAGCCCAGCCTGTGGCTGTCCAGGGCTTTCTCCTATAAACCCCTTGAGCTCTTGTCTCCCACCTCTCACCTGAACTTCTTGTGGGACCTTCCCCCAGCCACTGACTGTGGGCTGTCATGGTGGTGGTGTGTGCCCCCAGGGACAGCTGGACCCTTTCCAGCCCCTCCTGGGCAGCCTGCTGACATCCCCTCCCATGTCTGTTTTGCAGTGCCCCTTCCCTCAGCTGCTGAAGATGGCTCCTTTTCCCACAGAGAGCCCACGGATACTCTGCAGCAGGGGCTCTGCTCCACAGCAAAGTCCTCCATCTGACCCCAGACAGGAGGAATGGGGATGAATATGCCAAGGAGGGGATGATGCTGTCAGGGTTCTCGGCCGCTGCTAAGCTTAGTGATCCTGAGCAGCCTCACTGGGGCTCAAGGCCCAGCTGAAATGGGACTTCTGTGCCCTCTGCTCCTGCCTGGGATACTGCTCTCCAGCTCAGCCCTTATGCTTGGCCACTGTTTGGCCTGACCTGCTGTGACATTGGCTGAGGAGCTGGACTCCTGGTTGAGATTGGCTCTGATAGCAGGGCTTGTCCTTCTCCCCTTCTGGGGTCCCTGGGATGGGTCCCCTGCCCTGATAGGTGGCACTCTTGCACACAGATCCCTTCACCCTGGGGAGCAGCCAGCCCTTGCTGATTCCTAAAAGATTGAAAGCACCATCCTCACTTTTATTAAGTTGGCTCCTGTATTGTTTTGAGTGTGATCAGTTTAGATAAATGGCAATTTCCCTGTTTCAGAAAACCTTAGTTCCTTGTCTCATGTTCAGCACAGATGTCCTTCTCCACAGGGAAGACTCTGACACTGAATTTTTTTCTTAAGCATTATGTTATGGTTCTTAGGCATTTTTCTGACATGCCCAAGTACTTCTGTGATGGGATTTGGTTCAGCTCTGACAGTTTAGAAATAAAATCCCCTGTATGCTCCAGAGAAGTTATCAGCCTCTAATGGGAGATCTTCAGCGTGGCTGTCATTTCTACAGTGGTTCTGTCCCCATTCACACCTCCTAATGCTGTTATCAGTGAATTGAGAAATCTTTTGAAGTTTGTCTCAATGGCTGTTTCTTCCTTTCTGCTGCTGAAAATTGATGCAATTGCTTTTCTTTGTGTTTTTTCCTTCCTTACAATCCATTTGGGAGTTTGTACCCTCTCTGCAGAGGCATGAATGTGCACTGTGTATGTGCAATCTGCTCAGAGAAGACACTCAAAATCTGAGTCCCGTGGCACATCGGCTTGTGTGCCTTGTCATTGTGGCCCTGGAAATGGGAACACTGGGATATGAGATGTGTGGCTGTGGACAGCCTCAGGCCTTTTAGCTTGGTCTCACTTGGTCTTCCCTCCAGGAGATGATGAAGGCAACTTTTGCAGAGTGCAGGCGACAGAAAGGGAGCAATGGCAGCAGCCAGGGAGCCAGGGAAGAACAAGCAGCTATGCCACCAGGAAGGGGTCAGGGGAGCACGAGGAGCTGCAGCAAGGAGCAGAATGCTGCTGACTTTTTAGGAGGCTCAGATATGGGAAAGTTGAAGGTCGCTGTTATCACCTTGCCAGAGTCTCTGTCTTGACCTGAGGAAAGTATCTACAAACACTATAAATTGAGATGAAAATGACTTTTCTGTTCTGAAAGAAGTTACTTTCACAAAATTATAAGGATTTCAAATAGAAGTGTCAGTTGCTGACTTGCTTTAATGATCTTATTTTTCCTTAAGTAGTTGTAGAGAGGATATTTAATGTTTTTATTTTAAATTAAAAGACATATTTTAGGTTTTGTTCCCAAACTCTATGTTCTATAGACTGATGATGTTCTGATTTCCTTTTTTCAGGTCCTCTCTCTCACTGAAATACTGTGGCCATGTGTACTTTTCTTGATTCTAGCTGCCATCCGCTTCCAGGAGCCCCCAAAATACAAGGAAAACTGTATGTTTTGTTTCACTTGTGTTCTATTTTGGTTGCTTTTTCTTGTAGAAGTATTTAGCAAACACTAAAGACATCCTAGAAGGGGGGACTTAAATGTAGTGGAGACAATGGAAAGAATCCTACAGTAGGATTCAATCTTGTCCAGCTAGGAATTTGAGGAAGCTGTGTTTAGGCAGGAAAGAGATATGAAGTTTAAGACCTGATTGGTAAGACAAGTTTTAAACATCAGCTTTGGAGTAAGAGAGATTATTGGGTTTTAGTTTTATTTATTGCTTTCTCTTGAGCAATGGAGTTTAGATGACTGCCTCAGAGGTGGATATTTGCAATTAGACATGATGAACCTTACCCCTACCCACTTCCTGGGATTAAGAATTAGTACTTTGTTAAATTCTTCCATTTCCTTTAACACTTCTTTCCACCTTATAAAGCTATTTTTGCTTTTATCTTGTCAAAATATAAGTTCATTTAGAAAAGTATTATTTATGATTTTTTATATTTTATTTAGATAGATTTATTGTAATCTATTCAGTTTATTATTCTGGTATTCACCAATGCCAGTAAAACAGGGATAAACCAGCTTTAGCTACATTAAAAATCACTTTGGTAAAGATCTGTAGAGTGAAATATCTGGAGAGAATCTAGCCTGCATGATATACATTTACTCTATGGAGAGATATGGATAATTCCAGACCTATGGAAATGTGGCTGTTTAGACAGTCTTGATTGATGCATGTTCAGATATTGCTGAATATGAGTTTCTTCATTTTTCAAAAGCCTGTAAGAAAAGAGGAAATACCACTTTATGCAGAAGTGTATATTCCAGTCCAGGTCACAAGATTTTGGGCAGAGAGGCTAGCAACCACATGATACTGCAATAACGTTACTACCAGGAAAATCAGCTTTTCAAAGACTGCTCTCAAATGTCACATGTAGCTTGTTGTCCCAATCCAACACAGGGGTTACAAATTTTTTTGATGACTGAGTTTTTCTTAAATGCGACACCTGACATTGATACGGCTTTGTTGCTTGCAGGCGACAAAGAGGCCTTTTAGGACAAGGGGACACAATGTGGTGGTACAATTTGTAAATGCAATTTTACTTGTCTTATTTCTGCTGCTGCTGCTTGGTTTTAGGTTACTTAGAAGCTCGTGATTTACCAAGTCGAGGGCTTTATCCTTTCATGAGGACCCTTTTCTGTAATGTTGGTTCAAGATGCAGGAATACCAGTTACACAACAGTGAGACACAGCCGCACTAGGTAAGTTAGATGAATTTGACAGAGCTGTCACCATCACAGTGCACCTTTTTTTACAGCAAAGGTTCTTACTGCCTTGTAGACAGGAAAAATAGGAACATTGTTATTCTGTGCTAAAATTTCTTTCAGTCTCCTTATGAATGCAAAGGATGCAAAGTCTTAGTCGTACCTCTTGCTAATTTTTGTTTTCATTTCTTGGGCATTTCATGCTGATTTTAGACACTGAACACTCTTTGGAGGCAAAATTGTAGAGGTACCTTATCATATTCTTTCCCTTTTGCTGCTACCATGTGAGTGCATACTTTTATCCTTTACTAGAGAGTCTTTTATTATATGAGAGTGTTGAGAACTAAAATTATATGTGAACTGAAACTTTGAATAGTTTAGAAGCATACATGATGGGAAAAGTGAACCCAGAAAAGCAAAACAAGAGTAACTTTCATGTAAGACCCACAAAGAACCGACAAGGAATAGCAGAAGTTTTGTAATGAGAAAGAACTTGGAAGAAGTTACCCATAAGAAGTCCTTTGTAGGAAGGGCACCCCCCACACCCCAGTGGGCATTCCTGCATAAGGAAAGGTGTTTCAGTTTACCTCTAGACATTTTAGGAAGTTAAACTAGAACTTTCTATAGCCTTCTCATTGTGGTTGGCTTGGTGCCAGCACAAGAGCATTGATTGGGCTTTGGAAATGTACCTCAAAGCCTGTTGCCAATTTCATTGGGCAGGATGCCAAACAGCCCACCTGAACTATTGACTACTAAAGAGACAGCACAGAGGTGCTCTAGGCTTTTTAGAGTGTTTCTAGCAAGTGTCAGAGGTTTCTCTGACACTTATGTTCAGCTTTTCCTTTTGTTTTTGTACTGTTTGTTATTTTACTTTTATTAAAACTTATTGCATTACAAGACACATCTAAAGAGCCATCTCACTATTATAAAAACGTTCTGAGAAGTGCAGGACACTTTCAGAGATTGATACATTTACACTGGGCTCATAAACACTCTGGCCATGTGTTAAACTGGATCAGTCCTTGTCACAGGATCCTAGAATGCAGAAAGAAAAAAAAATTGATTTGAATTTGGAATTTTTCTTTAAGAAATGAAATAATTTCATCTACTCCAAAAACAGATACAAAGACACTTATGCAAACTGGCTGAAGGCTGTAGTCATAAACAGCCTTTCAAAATATAAAATGATAAAGTCAAATTAGGGTCAGCTAATCAGAATATATACATTTATATCTGTATATTTATTCCTAGAAAATTGATAATATCTACCAAAAGATCTTAGAGGGCTGAGCCAGGTGTGTCAGAACATCAAATGTTTATGGTTTATTATTGTAGAGGTTTATAGATAGCAATAAATTCAACATGCAGCAAGTTGGAAAGCTTCAGTACCACAGTAATAGGCCCTAATCTTATATATTGATCTAGATGGTCTGCTTCAGTTATTTGGACTTGTAGAGAGCTGTTGATTGAACATAAACCCATACAAAATAAACCTTGTTTATGGGCTAACATGTACTCCATAAAGCCAGAATTTGTTACTAGAAATTGAAATCTTAACCATTTAAGCCACTATTAGTCAAGATGTGTTATTACTCAAGATACTCACAGAAAAAAATACCCATATTAATATTCTCCTCCACCTCCTCCTCCCACTAATTCAGTTAAAATTGTTACATGAGCACTGAGTTTCTAGCCCTTTCTCTGCGACCTTTCCACAGTTGCTGTGGGTCATGTCAACAGCTGCAGTTGGGGAGGTGATGGGGTTGTTATGGCAAGTCACGATATACAGTATTTACCTGGAGGAATGTGGTGTTAATGGATTCTTTTTCACTTGAGGGTGCATTTGGGGTCACTTATGTTTGCTAGTGTGCTTTTGTACTTTGCTTGTTTCCATTGGTCTGCATCTGTGGGATACATTCAAATTTATGTGGTACACCTGAATGTATATGGTATCTTTTACATGTGTTAGCTACCTGTTATTTTTTCTTGATACTTAGAAATTAGCTTTGTCCAGCTATAGCTCTGAATTTTAACTGAACACTGGTGACTTCTTTATAGCCATGGGGTCACCAGTGCCAGTCTGTGCCCCACCTTTTATCATCCCAGATACTCCAGTACAGCTCATCTCCACCTCTCAAGGTCTCTGCTGTTATACTGGGTCTGTGTTCTTCTGCACTGCTTTGTTAATCATAAATATCTCATTCTGCACTGAATGGTCACTTGCTACTTCTATCTGTATAAAACTATGATGGTGTTATACAATGACAAGTGATAATACAACAAATAGCCAGAGTTGTCTGGCCAGGAAAATTTAAAAAAAAAGGTAAAGCTAACCCAAGTCAAAACAAAAACAAGACAAGTTCAGGCAAACCAAAGGTGGCAAGCCCCTGTGCTGTGGTCTTTCAAATTCAGTACCAAGCCTGTAGGCTCTTACCTGCAGTAGCAATACTACATTACTGGCTTCCAGAGTTGCAGTAACTGCTGGTCTTTTAAAAAATTATTCCCTAAAAGTATACCTTTTATTTATATCACTAGTTCAAATGCCATCTAAATATGTTAAATCTCTAGAAACTATGAACTGTATTGACTGTTCTGCATGATTATTTACACTGTTCTGACATAACTGCCCAAATTATATTCCAGCTCAAAACAAAATCAGGAAAGAGTTTCCTGGAGGCAGTCTTAGACCTACTTAAGAATCAGGGAAATTATTCAGTGGCTTTCAATTATTCAACTGAAAAATAAAATGCATGCATGTATCCATATTTATATGCACAATAGGCTGCACTGAGTAGCATATAGCCTAGGTAAAGAAAAAGGTTAGAAAGGTAGGGTGAAGTTCATTCTGAGGTCAGTCTGTTTCACCAGGTCCATCAGTACAAATTAAATCAACTTCAGGGCTTCTCTAACTTATGCTGGCTGCCAACAGCCTTAGGAATATAGACTGTCAGTTTGATCAGACAAACACAGCTGAATCCAGTCTCTGTTGACTGGAAAGATGCAGTGGCATAGGAACAGTAGTAATAGCAATTACCTTCCCTATAAATTAAGGATTTATATCAAACCATATGTCTGATAAAGGAACATATTTTTTTTTACCTCAATATTGTTGTGTTTATTAAGGGTGAGTCAGAGCCTGCATAGTTTGCATGGGTGCTTGACCATTTGTTTTCACAGTATGTACCACTTTGGTGCTATCAGTTTGAAATGTAGTAGTTGTCTTTGGGAGGAAGTAGTTCTGTGACTACTGTTGGAACCTCCATGGAATCCATAAACCACCATTAACTATTTTGTCAGTGAGCAGCCCCCACCATGAGGGGGGCTGAGCCCAGGATGAAATTATCTTGGTGCAGGCTACACCCTCACAGATGTGTCCCTGTCCCTTCAGGAAACAGCCTGTGATATGGTGAGATGATGAGCCAGGTGAAGCCTACAACCACATTAACTTTGATTTGCAGCAAGATCTGCCACCTCCTCTGATCCCTTGGAACGCATCCAGTTGCAAGAACTCTGTGACTTTTCTCCTTGCTCCTCTTCTCAGCCCCTGCAAAAGCTGCTGGCTGGCAGCTCACTGGTATGATTCCCTAGCCTGATACTGGTATCTCAGAGCAGAGGAACAAGGAAGTATTCAGGAGCTCCCATGGCAAAGAACATTTTTCCCTGCTCTTTCCAGAATGTTCCACTTGCCACCTCATCTTAGTGGAGCACAGCATAAAATTGAGAGAATGCAAATAGGATAAAAACCACACAGCCCAGGAGTCCTATGGCTTTACACCCACACATTTCCATACATGTGCATGGAAACATCATGATTTCCCAGTACTCTGGATTCCCTGGCAATCTTGCAGAACATGGTGGGATTTGCCCTTGCAGTCTAGACTCCTAGATCGCTGTTAGTTAGACTTCTCAATACCTAAAAGAAAATGAAACTATTCTCAGAACCACAAATATCATTAAAGCAGTACTCTAAAAGGTTATTTTTAAGCCCATTATTTTATTTCTCTTTATTTAGCTACAAGTAATAGCAGCCTGAGCAGCCTCATCAGCAGATGTGTTGGAAGCCTGTCGTGGTTTCACGTTCGCCAAATCAAGTGTAGTGGTTTATTTCTCTGGGAGATAGGATTTTCGGGAGAAAAA
>JBBMKD010000102.1:81664285-81735264 GCA_037834095.1 Argya squamiceps
CAGACAAGCTGTCAGTATTTGCTAATACTTCCCTAAAGACTAAAAAACAAAAAACTACCTGTGCTAAACCATCACAAAGCCTAAGTCTGTTTCTGGCACTTATGCTGGATGGGCTACACATACCCATGTGGTAGCTCTGTCTCCTTGTGCACCTGACTGGGCTCCTGGGCTCACCCTGCTGTGTTGGGCCTGTCTCTGGAGGCTGTAACACACCCCTGTGTCTGCCTGCAGGCTGGGGTCCTGGGGGACAGTGTCCCATTGGTGAGGGCATGGACTCTTCCAGGGTTGTCTCAGCTCCTAGCCTGGCTCCCTCCTGGAGCAGGTCTGCTCATGCCAGTCCCTTTCTTCTTACTGTTCTAAACCTTTTGTTTTGTCAATACCTGGCCTGGGTTCTCCAGTGAAGGAGCATCAGAAGAACTCACGTACAAGAGCAGGTGTGGAAGAACAAAATCAAGGGAGGTCTAAGCATCAGCAAAAGTCTTTGTGTCAGAATAGCTTAAAGGGTCAGATTTTTCTTCAAAGAGGTATATCTTCAAATGAGAAAGAGTTCTTCAAGATAGCTTATGGCTGCAGCAAATTACTGCAATATTAACTGTGATCTGGGCCAGTTTTTGTAGTCGCAGGCTGTGTAGCTGGAAAACAGAAACAGAAGCAATTTTTGTGCCTTTGCTTATAGATTGCCAGAGAGTTGGGGAGAAAAGAAAATTTAAACATGGGTTTTCTTCATTTTAGAGCAAATTAAAAAGAATATAATTTTTTTAGTTCTTTATATATTTTGGTCCATTGCATTTTGGGAAGGTTATAATTCAACATGGAAGAGAAAGAGCTTTCTGTGAGAGAGACACACAGTATGTTTTTTCCAGCATGTGTATTGGTATTGATGTCTCCAGGCTTATAACCCTGATACAGTGCAGAATGGAAGCCAGATGCGGCTTTGCAATTTTAGAAAGAAATTATTAATGTGATGACAGGGGTGAGGTTGAGACGAGTTTGCTGAGATGCTTATGAAAATCACCAGTCTAAATGGCATTTCACATCATAGCTGTGTTCTCAGATGAACTCTGAAATGTTCTCATTGTCATCCTGAGTAACTGAGTAAATTGGACAGAATTAATGTTTTTGAGTCATGGCTTTAGGAAATGATAATTACTTTTACATGGTCAAAGAGATGCAGAATCTTTTTGCTCTTTTGCAGCATTTTGACATGGTCAAAGCTTGTACCAATACATGTCTTTAGTTTGATTTCTGTTCTCATGTAATTTGTGGAAATGTACAGTTGAGGGAAGAGCTACCATGGATGATAATGAAATTTTATATATACACTCCCCAACTCCTTCTTCTAACACCCCAATTCTAATTATGTATGTCCTCTCCTACAAATTGCTGGCTTCCTCCTTTTGTCTTTTTTATTATCCCTTGCTTCCCCCTCTCTATTGTTCCTAGTAACTACTGCTAAGGAATTTCCTTGGTACTGCTGGACTTCCTTTACATACAAGTGAGTTAGTGTCGCCTTCTGCTCCAGAGAGCGCACATTGAAGGTCTTTGGGAGAGTAATAGTACAGCAATTAAGTGTTTTTGTTGGAACACTGTCTGAAAATCGTTTGCTTTGAGTGCCTCTGCAGCTGGTTTTGAAGTGTAGTTTCTTGTCTTTCTGGTAAGACGGTGGCATCTTCCTGCAATTTTGTGTAACCTGTGCTGAATTAAGAGATCAGTAGTAACTCGTAGCACTCTTATTAGGACCTAAATGCAGTCCTCTATTACTATGTCGAAAATAAATAAAATCCTTTAATCTTAACACAGATATTCAGCAAATAAGACCTCTGTAATCATTTATTCTTTTTCATAAAACTGAGTTTGATAACCAATGTCATGCCTGTTGCCATTTCCCCTTCAAAAACAGGCTGTGCTCAGATCCAAGAATAACCAGAGGAAGGTCTGTGGCAGTGTTGGCAAAAGAGGGTCACAAATGGCAGCTAGCTGACATGGCTGCTGACCTGGAAATCCCCACAAATCTAACAGCTCACACAGCTCACATCCAGCATGTCCAAACAGCTGCTCTTGGACAGCTGAGAGGCTTGTGCTTAGGAAAGTGGCATTTCTACGGGTCTTTCAGATTGCACTTGTGCCTTCTCTTCTGTAACAGCAGGGCCTTATGCGTTGGATTTGCTCCTTTTGCCATGTCCCAAATATCTACACCCCCCTAGTGTTTCTCAGCTCCCTCTCCACTTTCACCATCAACATGCTTTTCCCTTCACTTCGCCCTCTTCAGAGCTCTTGCTCCAAAGTGTTCTCTGCTGTTTTCTCAAATGTTTCTAGTCTGTGCATGTTCCCAGTCTCATTTCCTTGGCCCCATGTGCTCTGAGGGACTTCACAGGGCAGTAGCTTGTATCCCTAGGCCTCCAGCCTGGGAACAGTGATAGGACAGCCCAGCTGAGCTGTCAATTCAACCTGTGTTATTTAATGTGCTTCTGCTGTGCATCAAACAAGTGGCTAAAGCGCATAAAATTAGAGGCCAAGAGAACGGTTTTTTTTGTTGTTCCTCTGCTGTTTATCAGCCCAAGCTTGTAGATGCAAGGTGCAGCAGAGTCAGTGATGGAGAGCAGAAGGAGTTACTGATTTTCCCTGTCATTGCTGTGTGTGCAGCTGCTGACATGGAGGCCAGGCAGCCCCTGCAGCCCCTAGAGACATTAAGTCCTGCTGTATGCTCCTACATAAGTAAGGTGGCCTTTTTTCCCCTGAGCGTTTCTGTTTGTAATGTTTCTAAAACAGGGAGATTTGGAGGAGGTGATACAAGGCTAGGGTCTAGTTTGGAGGGAAACCAGTCTAGGCTGAGTACTGTATGCCCCACTTATTTAAAAGCCTGTTATTAAGCACCATTGTTAGGAGAGTTTAGTTGTCAAGTTGAAGTTTAGCAAGCCCCAACATAACCCAGCACCATCACCTCCTCCAAACCACTCCCTGTCCTATTCTCCCAACAAAAATCTGTGGGGAAATCCCATGGAAACTGAGATAGAGATTTGTTTTTTTAAGGTTCTGACTGGATTTATGTCTTAACCAAATGTGGTTGTTATTCTGGTCAAGTGCTGGCCTCTTGTTCATGCTCAGAAAGCAGAGTGCTAGGAAGATTTCAGTAGTGTTTCAGTTCTTTGCCAAACACGAGTATTCTCAGCTGTCTGGAATTTTGGGCAGTGGGAGTTTCAGTAATATTGGAATTTATGTGATAGTTTTCAAAGGCAATAGCAAAAGTGCAACTTCTAATCACCCTAAAAGCCACCTTCTGAACAACAGAGAGCTGCTTTTTAAAACTCCATTTAAAAGCGAAAAATATGTGTTGAGGAATTGGTCTGCCTTTAGCCCGCTAAAGTTTGAGGATAGTGAAAGAGTTTTCCAAAATCCTGCTTTCTGTTGGCCAAGTAGGGATAAAATTAGCTGTACTGAAACAATTAAGAACTTGATTGTTTTGAGATTAATTTTTCTTTGTTTCCCTTAATCTAAAGTTGCAAGCAACTCTGTGGGTGTTTGAACAAATGAGAATCAGGGAGGGAGGGAAAGAGAAATGGGAGAATGAGAGTAAATTTTCAATTTAGACTAAAGAGTTCAATAAGTAAAAATTGTGCTGAAAGCAAGTATTGGCATATAAGCTTGATGGGAAAGGAATGTAACTATTATATTTTTGTAAGTGGGCTAGAACAAGAGCCAATGGGCACAACTGATAGACACGAAGTTGCACCTGAACATGAGGAAGAACTTCTTTATTATGTGAGTGCACACACTGGAACAGGTTGCCCAGAGGAGTCATGGAGTCTCCCTCACTGGAGATATTGAAGAACCATCTGGATACAATTCTGTGCCAATTCTGTTCAGGATGCCCCTGCTTGAGCAGGGAGATTGGACCAGTGGTCCAACCACTGTGGTTCCTTCCAACTTGACCCATTCTTTGATTCTGTGACAGCTAATTGTGTTTAAGTGCAAAATAGCAATGTTTTTGCTAGACAGGATGTAGCTCTTAAGGTAATTTGAATCTCCTATAAGATAAAACAAAATTTAACTGCCTAGTAACATGCTAAATTTAATAATTCCTTTGTTTATGGTGTTTTAGGAGGGTCTAAGTAATTTTGTCCTGTAAAGAGGCATTTAAATGGCTCTGACTTATGGTTTCATTTAAAAGTACTGTTAGGAAATTGTGCTATTGAGTAGTCACCAGATAGCAATGTGATAGAGATAACAAGAGATAACATTTACCAGTAGTACGTCTGCAAGCTAAAATCAGGAAAAAGCCAATACTAAGGATAAAATACTGTTTTTATATGTTGCTGCATGTATTTGGAGAAACAAACTGTTAACTTAGTTGCGATAAGAAAGCTTGAATTTTCTCATCCAAGAACTGCCCCCAGGACACATGAAAATCCAGAGAAAAAAAGTTGACTGTTCAGAAACTTTAAAGACTTTCTGGATGTGTCTGTTCTTAGCTGCTGCCAGACCTCAGCAATTTTTCATTGCATGCCCATTTCATTTTCAAAATCTTTCCTGAGGTTTTGAGACGCAGTGCTGCAACTTGCATGCTAATGAATTGAACTAAATAGAAATTGTATAAATACATCATTATATCATCAAAATGTAATCAGAATACTGCTGTGAGTATATACACGTTTTTCAGTTACTTGATTTCAGTGTGTTACCTCATCTGTCCCTCTTTTTTCTGTCAAAAAATAGTACAAGCCCCCAAAGTGGTCCAGAGAGAACCACTGGACCTGATCTACACTTCATGGAAGAGATAGAAGATCTTGCAAAGGAATTTATTGATACTACAGAGAAAGCCATGGCCTTAGAAAAGTTATGGGAAGAAAACTCAAAGCTCTTAGGTAAGCTGTGATCTTTCTAAAAATTAATTTCTTTGCCTATTAGTTAGTGATAGCCATCAAATGAGAGAATATTTTGATCTTAAAAATAAAGCTAGGCAACAAAAAATTTAGCTGTTCTAAAAAATAGCCACTTTTATGATTACTAACACTATGGCCATCAAAATTATCAGAAAAAAAATTAGCTTTCTAAAACTGTGCCCTTGTTTCATACTTGAGAGTATGAAAACACTTAGAGGAAAGCTTAAAAGATAAGGATTACAGTCAGAGTACAAGGTTACTTGGTCTATCATGCATTTTAAAAGTAGTTTATGTGGATTTAGCTCTCCCTCCCCATATTTTTCTGCTGTACTAAAGAGTATAGGAATGGAAAACAACAGTAGCTCACACCTGGTGACCTTAGGTGACCTTCAGTCTTGCACAGAAACAGTGAGACTGGAAATAGCAGGGTCTGAGCCTCCTGGTCCAGCCTTGTTGCTGTAACAGGGGGGACATGGAAGACCTCCCACTACCCTGTGTCTCTGGCTGAGTTTTCAAGCAGAAAGATTCAGGTGACATTGTAGTTTTCATGCCTGGACATCTGATAGGTAGGATATCCATCTAGTGTTGATATGATTATTTTGCCTTACTGAAATATTGAACAGTAAGCAATGTCTTTTAAATTGTTTTTGTGATTACAGTCGAAGTATTGGGAAGAGAAATTAGAGAAAATCAAATGGACCACTATCTTTGGGATATTAATTGCTTCATGTGCCTTTACTTTTCTAGAAGCATCCTTTGTTCACTGCTTACTCTTGCTTATAATATTGATTCTTCTAAAATTAATAATACTTCTCTTTAAAGGAAAATATTTAATTTTACAGGGCTCCATAACATCACCACTTTTCTTATTGTAAGTATTTTTTACAGTCTTATTTCTAAATTACAGTTCTGGGATTTGAGGCATCTTTATTATAGTGGTTAGAAATTTGTATCCTGTCAAGTTTAAGTAAACTATTTTTAAAAAAAATGTTTGAAGGAAAAAATGATGTCTCATAAATTTAATGGGTGTTCAATGGTTTCTAGATTACTTATTTAAACCAGTGTAGTTATTAGTAGCTAAAATTCACAACTATTTGAAGAGTATTTATTTATTAGGAGCAATGTACAAGTGCATCTGTCGGATTTTTTTTTTCCATATTTGAGTGATTGTTACTGCTACTTCATGAAACCTGGATTTCCACTATATAGCTTGAAATTAGACAGCATTTTTATAATAACATTTTTTAATTGCTCATAAGATCATTGATTGAAAGGAGCCATATCAATATGAAATTTCATTTCTGGAATGGAATATAGAATAGAAAGGATGTATTTCTCAACATTAAGAAAATATTGACAGTAGATTATCATTATTGGAAACAGAACTTGTATGCACAAACTTCTTTTTGCATAAGCCATGCTCATATCACCATTATGCAAAAAAACCCCCTAGTGAGACATTAATTTAGAATAGCAAACAGTGCATAATAAAAAAGTGTGATAAATCCTGTTTTGCACAGGCATCATACTATGAAAGAAGTTGTTTTATCCCAGGCAATTAATCTTTAAAGAGCCATCCTTGTAAGTTATTATTTGAGACTCCCACAAGCCCTGCAAAGAGCTTTGAGGCAAGGATGGCAAGACCTGGGCAGTCCCCTGATCCTTGTACCCTAGACTTAGAAATTCATTGTGGGGCTAAAGAGTTTCTTGTGCTGGAGAGCTCAAAGAAAATCCTTCCCTTGGTTACAGTTCTGAGCAGAAAGAGAAGTCTTAGCTTTACTTCCAGCTCCATTTTTTCCATTGGAGCAGAGAGACATATCAGAAATAAAGCATCCATGAGTTCAAAATACCACCAAAATAATGTGGTATATTACCAAAGCTAGAGGTATGTTTCCACTTTAGAAAAATATTTTGAATATTTTAAAATTCAAGAGGATCAGGGAAATAACAGGCACCTGTTGGTTTTGTTTTTTTTTTTAATTTTTATTTTTATATTTTCTTCTGTTATTGGAAGCGTTGCATGTAATTTTTTTTTTTTTTGCACCTAAAGATGGATTTGAATGAAGCAGAGAAAATTATTTCTAGAGCAGAAGATCTGTACAAGCAACCATATTTCTGGAATCTTCTGCATTCACTCCCTCATCTTGAACTGAACAGCTTCTATACAGAAGATGAGTTAGCTACCATAGCACAGTTTCTAAAAGTTATTCAAAAGTAAGTAATTTCACATTCTTGAAAGTGCTCTGTTTTAAAATCTTATCTGCAATTCTTGTTCTTTTCACTTTCTACTTAATAAAATAAGCAGTGTAGAGGCTTAAACAGTGTAAGAGACCTTAACAGTGTAGAGGCTAAAATTTTCTTCTCTTTATCAAATTTTGCTTTTATAAAGCTGCATTAAGAATTTACACCCACACTGATTCCTTTATAACTGTTTTGCTTCTCTGCCAAACTCAACAGAGATGCCCTAGGAGTCTTTGATAAGCAGCTTCATGTTAGCAAGGCCTGAAATTAGCCCATCACATAATATGGCTTTGAACGTTTTAATGTACTTTGGGGGTCTTTGAAAGACAGAACATGAATATAAGAAAATAATTTTGATCCTAATCAGATCCGAATTTATGTAGCACTTGGTCAGTATCAGGAAAATTACTCAATTTCACTTTTTAAGCCTCTTGCTATCAAAATAGCTTTAGATGTTCTCTTGCAAGAAATGAAACAGTAAGAAAAATACCCCAGAGGCTGTATTCGGAACCCAGTAAAGGACAGTTGGATTCAGAGGAAGACAAAGAATTAAAGCATAGACCAAGACATACATCTATGGGAATTTTTGGTAAAATAAGGTAATTGTTAGGTGAAAGTCAGATATGTTTTTGCCAGGGTAGGCAGTTTGTTGTCATAGGCTGATAGGCAATTTTCACTGTAGTCAAATAACAGTCATAAAGCAAGAGAAGCCCCCTGAACCTTGCCCTTGCCTGTGCAGGACTGGCCATGCACCTCACCAGCCTTAGGTCATGGGGAAGCAGGGCCCCAAAGATCATGAATGAGAAATTACTGTGCTGTTCTGCCATCCTTTTATCATCCCATTGTCTTTTTTTTTTTTTTTTTGAAGTTGAAGAAAACCCAAACCAAAGAAAACCAACAAAAATAGCTCCTCACCCAGATAAGAAGGATATGATAAAATAATTTTTTTCGAACTGAGAAATAAGTCTCTCTTACAATATGTGGCTTTACACCTATGTTGGTGCTTGATTTTTAAAATTTATTTTTACCTTATGCCTGAATAATTTGTAACCTTAGTCCAGCTTGTTCTCTGAGTTATTCACATGCAAAACTACAAAGGGGACTCAGATGTTTATATACGAGGTTTGGTGTTTTCATTTACTTGGAGATTTTTAAGATTTCTGTGCCCTTCAGTGGCCAAATTTACCTGCATCAATGCAATTTGGAAAGCAAACCACAAAACCAATGCTTGTTTCTTGACTAGTTTCGTACTAGATTCTAGTATATTACATTCTAGAGGTCCTGTCTAAGGCAGAATTTACCCCTTAGGTTCTGAATTTACATTTCTCACTTTCTGGTCTGTACCATGTTTGCTGCGTCTCAGAGGTACTTAAAAGTGACTTTTTACAGCTACATGACTGGCGTTGGGTTTTTGTGGTTGTTGGTTTGGTTGTTTCTCTGTAGTTCTTCCTTTTTCTTCCTTTTCTCCTGTCGTCCGGCTTTTCTCCCCTCGTCCGTCTTTTCCTCTCTCCCATTCGTCTTTTCGCCCTTCGTCCGTCGTTTTTCTCCCGGTCTTTTATCTCTCTGTCTTTTCTCTCCCCGTCCGTCTTTTCTCTCCCCATCTTTTCGACCCTTATGTTTTCTCTCCCTTCTTTTCTCCCCCCGTCCGCCTTTTGTCCCCCCCGCGTCTTTGCGCCCGCCACCTTTTCCCCCTCGTTATTTCTACCCCGTCTATCCCTTCTCTCCCTGCCTGTCCTTTCTCTCCTCGTCCTTTCTTTCCCCGTCTGTCTTTTCTCCTCTTGTCTTTTCTCTCCATACATTTTAAGTAGTAACTTGCAGTTACATTAAAAGAGATGGTTTTTTCGTAGCGAAGGTGACAGAGACTTGTAATAAATTCAATAGATGTATTTTTATCAATGCATTCTGTACTGCACTTTGTTTAACTTCTTGTGAGAATAAGTATTATGTTGGTTTAAAAAGGTTTTTTCATGCAGATTGATGGGAAGTAAAATATAAGTATTCTGCCTCCTTGTGGGGATAACAGAGAATGTTTTGTGGTAGTTTTACTCTGTTTTTTATCAACCCCCTTTTCTCTCTCTCTCTTTTTTTTTTTTAAGAGGACATTGATCCTCCAATTGACTGATACTCTAACTGTAAAATCTCAATTTGTGTTTTGTTCATTTAAACTCTAATTTCATAAAACATCTGTTTTTCAACAGTAAAAAAAGTGTTTTATTATTCAGCTGCTTGAGGGTTGTCTCTTTCCAGCAAGTCCTTTCAGATTTTTTTGGGTGTATAGACAATAGCTCAATTTTTGTTTTATTTTCGACTTTCAGTACCTTAGCATCACTGAAGGATTTAGCTGTGATGCCACTGGGCCAAAGTTTCTATGAAGTGGTGAAAATGGCATTGAATTTGACTGCTGCATCAGTACAGGATAGGAGCTTAGAAGGTAGGAAAATTGCTTCAGATTTTCTTTGAACTACCTCATTGGCATGCTGGAAATATATGATAATAGCTGTTGGACCTCCTGCTAAGTTCCTGATGTGCAGGGTCTAAACTATATTCCTGTAGTGCTAACCCAATTCTTTACTGATCTGCTTTTTAATTACCAGTACTAATAAATAAATTTTATCGCACTCTGGCAATTATCATATAAACAAAGCATCAGATAAACTGGTCTAATACATGGTGTTTAGAATGGTCTTTGGGGGATGAATTTTGGAGAGAGACTAAATCAATACAAGGGAAAGTTCCCTCCATTTGATGGAAGGAGAGCTTTTTGTTTTGGACATGTGTGTTCAGCATTATGACTGGTTTAAGCTTCATTCTTTTGTTCTCATAAATTCTGCTGTCAGCTGAAGCATTACATTTCTCCATCTTCTGCTTCACAATGGAAGATGAGTTTAATAGGAGAAAGTAGGCTGGCCCGAGAAAAACAAGAAAAGGTCAGGAGCAAGTTTCATGGGCAAACTGAAGCACACGATGTCTAGGTGCAGCTGTCTGCTTGGAATGGAAGGTCAGGCTAAAAGTCATATGCAGTCTAAATCCCACTTCACCTGTAAAACTGAAGGCTGATGTGGGGCAAAGGCGATATGCTGGAGCCCTTGCACAGAGGATGAACTTGATTTCTCTGGAACTTCTGGTATTCTCCTGTTGCTCTCATTCTCAGTAGTGATTCACATCTATTCCATACACACACCTTTGCATGACTCTGTACAGTTCAGAATGGCACCCCACTGAGTTTGCTGGCAATCACTATGCAGGGGCATCCCACCATCATTGTATCAATTGCTGAAGTGCCATCACATTAACTGACTTTACCGCTAGTGCAATCATGGATTTTATCCCAGGTGAATTGGTGTTCAGGTGCACACATCCTGCTATCCCCAAAAAAGCTGGGAATATGATACTTGGATCTCAATAAGTGTGAACCACCAAGAAACAACGTGAATAAAAAGAATGAATTGCATAAACAAAAGATTTTCTTTCTCACAGGTTTTCGATATAATCTTTCTTTTGGGGATGTTTTGTGGAATCCACTTGCTGTGAAAGCAGAACTTGAATCCAGGTTTGGTTTTGATGGCCCTCATGTTGAGAAGCTGCTAAGTTATACAGCACAGTTAACAGAGGTAAATCAGTTGAAAATTTCAATGTCCTTCTCTTTATTTCTTTTTTTTTGATTTTTACCCTAAATGTATTTTCCTGGATTACAGAAGCATAGCTTTGTGAAGCAGCTACAAGGTTGTAAATATCCTGACTTCATTCCTATCAAATAAATGTATTTAGCTTTAGCTGAAATCTCTGCACATGAAGATTCTGATAGATCTAGTTGTGTACATTAATGAATTTATGCTTCTCTGAAGTCACTACTGTGTATGGCAGAGTCCTGAGTCTATTATCCAATCCTGTAGAGAATTCTGAGGATTGCTCCACTAAGCTTTTAAACCAAATCCTTGATTTGAGTCTGACAGGATTAGCTTGTCTGGTAGCATTTTTCATCTGCTTTGCTGGACAAAGAATACCTGTCTCATCTGTGTGTAAATTAAGGGAGACCAAGAGGCCTTTCTTCTCAGTTGTGCAGTCTTGATATGAATATTCTAGACTGAGTTGTCTCAGTGGTGCTTAATCAAATATTTTGGTGATGCATCACATTTGGAAGAAAATCTCTTTCTTTAAGATAGGACGCTCTAACCTATCCTCTAGACCCAAGTGGTCTGTTGTGGTGGTCTGGTTTGAACTGTGGAAAACTGGAAATATCGTTTGAATTTTTACTTCAGTCTACAGTTTCTTTAATAGAACATGTTGGTATTTATGTGAAATCTGTTTGCTCTTTGCAGAGCAGTACAGTTTAGAGTTACATTCCAGAAGAGCTCATTGTAAAAATAGCTGATTTAAACAAATGGATAAATTATTTTAAAAAGCCCTTGACTTTTGAATGGCCTTTTCATGAAATATCAGTCATGGCCTATTTGATCAAATGAACTGCATTCAACTGCAGCTTGGTAGCTATGGTTGACTGTGAAATCCTAGGCTACTCACTTGCTAACTACTTAAACTAGTATCTCAATATTTTGTGCTTGTGTTAGAGCATTGAAGACCATCAAAAACTATGAAAGCAAATGTGGAAGCCTGGACAATGTTTGTTTTGAGCACTTGAATTCTCTATCTAATGCCCATTTTGTTTGGTATCAAAGCACCTGCAGAACTTTTTATGAATTCTCTGACCAAAGTTGAAAGGAGCAAGGATGTAAAGTATCTCAGAAAAACAATAACAGAATTAAAATGTGTGGCATTTTTTTTAAGCTTTAATAATATTTGTAGGCTTGGGATGTTTAATCTTTCATTACAGAATTTAAAAACTAGTCTATGACGAACATACTCTGTTCTCTTGGCCACTCTCTTGAAACCCACCAACCTCAATTTAAAACCAATCTGCTGCATGTAATCACTGGTATAGATGTACCATTGTACTAAGTACTTTTTATATCAGTAATTTTTATATTTGTGAAGTTGTTTCAGTATAGTTATTCTACTGTAGGGGCACTGTATCATAGTCAAGTTAGTTCAGCACCAGCCTGCAAATTACTGTAGAAGTAGCAACACTAGTGTAGCTACAAGGTGAAAATTCCTAGCATATAAAAGTCTCATCATTCTGCCTGCTGTATGAGCACCTTAATGGGGACACTGGTATTTTATACAGCTACCTGCGTGTGGAATAGTCTGAAGTTTGTGCCCAGGAATATGAGGCTGGGTAAATGGGCTTTGTTCTCGCTGAAGAGGCTATGTGTTATTCTTATTTTCGCTAGATAAGTAAGTTGATAGGAGAGATAACACTCAGCAATGCTCTTGAAATACTCATAAATTTCTTGTGTCCTTGCCAGATTCCCACAGGAGAGACACTGGAGCAGTTTGTGTGCTCTGCCCTGGCTGTTGTCCCAGAAGATGGAGCAAACAAAGAGAATAATGGAGAGGGCTGTAATTCTGCACAGCATGAGGCCAAACTGTATCTTGTTCATGCTGTCAGCAAGTTCAAACTCTATGCACGGGTAACTTTAATAAGTTAATAGATTGAATTCCTAGTTTTTGCATGTAGATTGTCAGCAGTAACTCAGTTAAAAGATCTAAGTTATCTATAAAATTTTGTTTTCATGAACTTTCTTGCTAATAAGATGAAATATTTCTTATAAAGAATCATCACAGTGGAAGTATAATCTATCATCATGTGTCTACTTAATCAGATTTTCTCATTATCAGAGATTCAGATTTGAAATCTAATAGGGAATGTAATGAAATATACTGCAGTGCGCAGACCTGTCAGAGGAAACTGTTTACTGTTCCAGTAAACATTTACTGTTCCACCTGAGACTGAATGTTGAACAAAACTGAAAAGTGACTAGACACCTCCACTGATACATAATTAATTTACTTATTATTCCCCTTCACTGTCTGTGGCAATGGTGGCTGAAGCAAGATAAAAGTATACCTCCAGCAGAGCATCTTAAAATTCTGATCTGGCAGGATAGCTTGGTATGCATTCTCTGTAACTGACATATGTGTAGTTGCATGGATGAAAGAATTCAACATTCAGATGTTTTCTAAGAAAAACACCTGGCTACTTAAACACTGGTATTTGTTTTTATACTGAATATCATGTTTTTCTCCATTAAAAAAAAAAAAGAAGAATCATGTATCAAGCTTCTCTGGAGATGTTTGCAGTATTATATAAAGAAAACATATACAGCTTCCTGTGTATTTCCTCAAAAATGTAATCTTTGAGAAGGTTTCCCTGCTGTATGATGATGTAGGAGGTAATAACTCAATGTGATTGCCAAAACTAATGCACTAATTTCTATGTAGAAAAATCCAGTAATAATTTCAGCTGTGATTTTAAAACTCTTAGCAAGGGTTGACATTCTTATGGGAACCAGAAATACTGTAAGCTGCTGGCTGCTCTGAATTATCTTGGTGAACAGAATATCTCTGAGAGTATATGTGTTATATTCACTTGGCATTAAAAAGAAAAGTAATGGTGAAGGAAAGGAGAGCAGTCAGTCGTTTTGGCCAGGCCCTATTATGCTTATTTCTGGGCTACACAATGGGAGCATGCAGGCTCCTTCACCATCTCTGTGTTGGGACTCCAAAATCTTCCATCATACTGGCAGTGTAGGCAGAAGTCTGGTAAAGAAAGCCTGAGTAATTGGCTGTGGAAGTCAGCTCTTGGTTGATTTCAGCCTCAGTCCATCTTCTTTTCGTTCCTGGGTCTTTAGGCAAGGTCAGCACCACATAGGATGTCAGTTGTCTGTGTGCTGTAGCCTGTTACATTGCCAACTTGCATGTCAGTCAAAATTGTATTGAAAATCAACCTTTGTCATGTCAGTCATTTCAGAGTCTAGAGAGGTTGTTAGGGAGAAGTTTTGATATCATTGTTGACTCTGTGAATTTTTTTAAAGACATGCAAATTCTGTCTACTGCCTAAGTAAGAAAGCTTTGATTAATGAGATATTCTGTTTTGCATTCAATCCATTAGATACTTGAGCAATGGTTTGGCAGCAGCAGTCTCTCTCAGAATCTCCTTTTGGAACTTAGAAGAATCATGGCTGATTTAATGTCTCAGTTTCTAGATGACAGGGAAGCCAGGGAACTTTTGTCAGAGATAAATATCCTGATTGAGCAATGGAATGAGAAATCAGATGTCTATTTTTCAGAAGGATATGTTTCACCTCATGACTGGTAAGTTATACTTGTCTTTCTGCAGCTTTTCTTATAAGATTAAATCAACCTGAATATTCGTTTTCACTTTGCATTCAATTGATTTCTGACTTTTGTCTGTTTTGTGATTTTATTTTTTATTCTGTATTTCAAAACCTTGTATACAGTAAAATAATTGTGCTGAGGCTTATATATTCTGAAAAAGAAATTAAGTTTGTGCTTCAGAATATAGCTTCCTACAGGTTCAACAGAAGACCTGACTACTACATGATCATGACTCACAGGAGTCAGCAGCTGTGGATAATAGGCATTTTGAACTAGGACCTGAATTCTTTATCTTGTTCTGCAAACAAAGTTTAATTCCCAGAAGTACTTGATGTGACTCAGTAATACTTCTCATGTATAGCATGTCCAGTGCATGTGAAATATTTAGAATTTTTATTGTAGAAGTCAAACTCAGTTGTGCAGGAGATCTTGTAACAGAAGCCTGCAGAACAGCTACAAACTATAGAAAACAGAGTTCTAAACACATAGAATTAGTTGTACATATGTAGTTTGCAATCTCATCTAGGGCACTCTGAGTCTATGATTTCTTTTGATGTTTTTGAATTTCTCTTACACTTTCAAGTTTCTCTTTTAAGTTCATCACTTAATGCAAATGTAAACACTTTTATATAAAGATGTGGCTGTAAGCCCTGTGCCTATTAAGAATGATATGTTTTGTCAAGCTGTTCAAATATTCCTGGTCTGAAAGGTTCTACAGAGGAGTTAAATTGTACATAAAGGGAGTTAATGTTTGCCAGAGTTGGCAGAGCCTCAAGAAAGGTCTATGGCAGAGCACAGGAACTGACACTTCCCTCTTTCTAATGGCACACTGGATGACTTGCATTGCTTCTGGGAGTTATAATATTGGCCTCAGTTTCTTATTGCTTGTAATTACTTGTTCATATCAAGCACAGGAACTGACACTTCCCTCTTTCTAATGGCACACTGGATGACTTGCATTACTTCTGGGAGTTATAATATTGGCCTCAGTTTCTTATTGCTTGTAATTACTTGTTCATATCAAGCACTATAACTGGAGGAGATACGATTCATGTTATATAAATTTGAAAGAAGCAATCCATTATCAACTAGTAAGAGAAAGATTGCAGTGAAGTTGTTCAAAAATTTAGTAGGGTGTTTTGAAAATTGGTTCTAATTTATAAAAGGAAACTGCTGTGCTGCTGCAGTTGTAAGCAACAAAGTATGTTTGCGGTACACAATGTTTTTGTGCGCTACCTCTGTTGATTGCAGAGTCTGGAGAGAAAGAAAATATATTTAAGGAGAAGACATTTTCAATTTGAGGCCTTTGCATTCAAAGGCTCTTTTTTCCACACACCTCCGTTTGACCAGTCTTACACAGCTAGTAATTGTTTTTCCTTTTGATAAGTAATACTGACAATAGAAACATCAGTTGGTTCATTCCAATTTTCACTCTGATTTAATGTTTTTGTAGATATTAAAATAGCAGTGTTCGGCTATCAGGCGATCAATTGGAATGTTTTAGCTTTCAATAATTATGAGAAAACAAAAAATTCTTTAGAATTCATAGAAAATCAGAGGTTTTGATCAATTTATTGATACATTCTTGTCTGTAAAATTAGTCTGTGTAACATAAAGGCTTTGTTCTTTTCAGCAGCTGAAAATATGATGTGTTCAAAGGTGTTGGACTTTCTGCGGCTTTCAAGCTTGATTAAAAGTACTGATAAATGCACAATTCTTTAACTGCTGTCTACATTCAGATTTTGATTTGAATGAAGGTGTGACTTTCCAGTAGGGTTTTTTCACATTTTTTGAAAACCAAAGCAATTGTCAAGTTTTGCTATTTCAGATTTTGTGGAGATTAATTTGTGACTGCTATTTTAATTATATTTGGAATTTCCTTGAATTAAGTATATAAACTTAGATTCTAAAATTAAATAGTATATAGTTAAAAAAATCTTGTCTGCCTGGTAGATAACTAACAAGAAAAAAATTTATGATTAATTTTTCAGGATTTTGACATCCTTCAAAGAGTTTTTGAAGTCAGAAGAAAACTTAAGGATTTCTGGTGAAAAGAAAAGGCATCATCTTTTTCATCTTGTAGAAATCATAGAAAAAATTATGATGTTTGATTTCTCAGTTTCTTCAAACAAGTCTCCAATTGAAAATGCCTTGAATAATGCAATTATATGGATAAAAAATTTTGCTGAGGGGGAGGAATCTGCCACCAACTTCTCACTTGCCGTTTCTGAACTCCATAATGAGCTACAAAAAAGTTTCCAGCCTCTTCAGAGCTTCTGGACAAAAAAGAAGACAGAACTTTTCTGGCATATAGTGGAAATTTTATTCCATGAACTTGATTCTAGGGTTTCCCTTTTAAGTCAAGTAGAAGAGGAAGAGGTAATTGAGACCTTATCTAGAATTTTATCTTCTATTGCAGAAAATAAAATCTATAATAGAAGTATCGTGTTGCTCAAAAATATCCTAATTGATTGGCCAGAGTTAAATATTACTGTTTGGGACCATTTAAAACATTTAAGTGGACACTTCCAAAGAAATCTATATGAAGTTGGACCATTGTCTCGTGATCATGTCAATGTGTCATTTAGCACAATTCCTGGAGTGAGTAATACCTCCTCTTCATTTCTCTCAAATGCAACTTTTATGTATAAGGTACAAGAATTAGGAGAAATTATGCATGATTTCCTCAGAAACATCCAAAAATTAAACAGTACTAGTGTGGCCTTACTTGTTCCAAAAATTTTGTCACTGTACCAGAATGATGATCTGGTTTTAAATATTAAGAACAATAGCACTCTGTTAAAACTTCTTTATGAGACTTCAAAAAGTATGTCATCTTCTCAAGTATGGCATGATTTGCAAAATAAGGAACTAGTTTCTGATTTTCTGTTTGAAACTTTTGATCTTCTCTGGAACCTCACCAGTAAGTCTCTCTGTGAAAAGTTACTATTAATTTACAACTACACAGAGTTTCAGGCACGATTTCTCACACAGAATGGAAAAAAAGATATACAAGTTGTTTATGACACTCTGAGCAGCCTTAAAACTTTATTTATAGATGAAGAGCTCCAAACAGCTGGCTTATGTTATTTGGAAGAGTTTCTTGATCTGCCTTCAAAATGCCTGGTAAATAATGGGTGCACTGATTTTTATCTAGCAAACATGAGTTCTGAAGAACATTCAGCAGAGGTTTATAACTTACTTCTGCTTCCACTGGACAGTGTCCTGTCTAATGTAACAAACTGGGGAGATAAGGTAAGTGTGCCTTCTGCTTTGCACTGCACTTTTTCATGGCTTCAAGCATGGACAGAAATTTTTGAAGAAGCATCGGAAATCTTAAATTTGAATTCAACCTATTTTGTCTGCTTAAGAGATGATTTGGCATATCTCTCTGAGAACCTTTTAAATGTAACTCAAGATGAACTGTGCAATAATACAGCTATGGCTATTGTTGAAGCTACAAGAGTGGCAATGAAGCTATTAAAAGCTGTGTTCCAGGAACATGGCAATTTAAATGAGTTGAAAGATTTTGAGGCATTCCTTGTTAATCTTCAAAGTGTAATTAACAATGCATTTGGTGTCACAAACTTGCTTAAAGATAGCAGTTTCGAAAGTGTTTTAGAGACAATGGGAATCATGATAACTAAAATGCATAAATCTCTACTGAAGATTGTTAATGAAGAGTTTTTGAATTCTTGGCTTGATGCCTTAATCTCAGGACCTGAGGGAGAAGACAAGGGTCCTGGAGTATTTTCCATTGGAAATTCCCTTTCTACTATTCTTAAGCTCTCTCAAAAGGAACTTGAAATTATTCTCACTGAGATAAATGATACATCTGCTTTTTTAAAAAGTGTACCTCAAGATAAATATATGGTTTGTATCAACACTTTCCAGAATATTACCAAATTAATTTTGGATAGTACTTCAAAAGACATAATCTACTTGCAAACAAATTTTTCATCTCATCTTAACTCCTTTCTAAATTTTCATAGTACAATGGATGAAGCACAGGATTGTAATGCATGGATACATGGATTAAGTAATTTCACTGAAAAGTACAAGTCACCTTCCCACCTTGAAAGTGCAAAACATATTTTATTTCTTCTACAGTCTCTGGGAAAAGCTGAGACAGATGCTAAGCTAACAAATGTGATGGACTTTATTAATTTGGTTTTTAATTTGACACTCCCTGAATGTTCCCTAGGTGGTTCTGATGTGATTTGTATAAGCGTTTACTTCAATATCATAACAAAAACTATGAAATTTATTCTCCCTGAACTTTATGTAAAAGATGACATTAATATACTTGAATTTCTTTTTAAACTTTTAAATATTTCTGGAGAGCAAACACAAACCATTATCAGTGATTTAATTGGGAGCTCATTGTATATGTCAAATAAGACCCATTTTAGTCAATCAACCCATGGTTTTAACAGGATTTCAAGAATGCTTCTCAATCCTTTTCGCCACATTCATCTTATATCAGTGGAACTTTTGTCAGAAATTCAAAGTCTTCTGAAAAATGAAACTTTTGAAGTCCAAGAAAATAGCTCCTCTCATTTGGACAATGAGGTGGAGCAATTTTTGTATGGGAAAAATATCAGTTTGCTGGTGGACTTTTTTCAGTATATGATTGGAAAACTTGACTCAAACTTGCAGAATGAACACAAGACATTTTCTCATAAACTGATAGAAACAGCAGGTCTGAGTATTGAACTGGTAAGGAAGGCACTTGAAATTTTCAAATCTCCTACTTTTATTGTCTTTCCATTAAGAGACGAAAAGGAGTTTCTAAAGCATATGGTTGCCTTGGTGCAGAACATGAGAGACATGGATGTTGAGTTTTTGATAAGCAGATTCAAACAGGTCCAGGAGAACCTAGAAAATTTCTTGAAAAATATCAAACCTTTTTCTCTTGAGAACTTTGAGTTAGGTACTTTAACAGACTGGTGGGATGCATTTGAGAACATATCATATAACTGGAACCTGACTGGTATACGCCAAATAGCACAGCTTTTTGAACAAGATGAGCTCTACAGTATAGAAGATGTGTTCAATCTCCTCTTTGATGTCATCAGCCTTACAGAAAGATTGGCTCATGGAAACATTACAGAAGCACTAACTGAAATATACACTTTCATACTGATTCAGGAAGAAAGAATGCCAATGTTAACTGATGAGGAGTTCTCTAATCACATAGACGATCTTCTAACGTTGCTGGAGACATTGTCAGACATCTCCGATGAGCCTGGAGAGGCCTCTGTTTGTTTTTCTGCCGCATTCTGCTGGACTCTTACAACAGCAACGCCTCAGGGTGATCCCACTGTTAAACCTTGTGACTCTGTGCATACCAATTTTACTCTTCATTACAATGCAGTCATTGAAGTCATTAAGGGTCTTAAACTCATCACTCTGGATGACAGTCTGGCTTGCTCTATGGAGGACATTCAGATGGATATCACTCGCAATCTGACTTGCTTTTTTCATCACATCAAGGAATGGAACTCTATAATTTTGAAGTTTTCTGTGCTCCATCATGTAAATAGCTCAGTTCTCAAAGAGCTGCAAGATTTTTGGAATGAGCTATCCCTATATGCTGTGCCACTGCAGGTGAATAATACACATGCAATCAATTGTTCCTCCACACCAAAGAGCCAAATGGCTTTACAAATCGTGGAAACTCTGGGCAGCATTTCAGTGTCAGAAATGGAGATGGCCAAAAGTCTTCTTGAAAAGCTGGATAATCTTTATGGTGGACTAAGCTGGAACAGAGAGTCAAGAACATCACTTAAGAGTGTTCTTACTACTGTTAAGAATATGACCAATGAACTTTCTAGACTCCTGAATACTGAAGCTGTCCTTTCCTTTCTTTCCGTAATTCAGCCTTTAATGACACTGTCATCTATTGGAAACCAGACACACGCAATGCTTATGACAATACCAGCTTTAGGTGGGAACATGAATATATCTGATGACTTTGAGAACTTCTGGCTTCCTGTAGTTACCAACATAGAAAATTTATTGGTGAATTTTAGTATTAGGCATTTACTTGTGGTGATAGATCAAGAGTCTCAATTACTAAAGTTTGCTACTGGACAGTCATCTTCAATGGCTCCTGATGTTTTACTAGAGCAGTTTAAGACATCATCCTTAGATGCTATATCAAGAAATTTTGAAGATATACAAGACATTGTGAAGAGCATTCTATGCGAGTGTAAAAATAAAAATTATTCTAAAATAATGCATACTCTAATTCTCCTTATGGCTAATGGAAGTTCATCAAATGACCTACTGTTGGCTGTCAAAGACATTGTTGCCTTTCTGGAGCTATTCCAAAATAAGTCTAAGAAGGACTACACTGGTTTGTTGTTTGGTGACAGTCATTTTAGCAGAGAGAAATTGAATAGTACACACACTGCTTTTTCAGTTGTGCTGAACAGCCTCCTTCATATAATTGCTGATCTGGATGTTGTAGAAGCTTTGCATACAAACAATACTGAGCTTCATAAATTTGACTTCATTGATCCATTTTTTTATAATGCACCATATAGAGACACTTCTACTCAGTCCCAAAGCAGAACTCTGGAGATCATACAAGAGATTTTGCAAATAATATTTCAGTCTACTGCAGAGCATGACAGGAATAAAATAAAACTCCTACTAATGAATTTGCATAAGGATATAATGGCAGAACTGAGGTGAGTGTTTTCAATATACTAATTTTGGAAAGTGTGCTTACAATGACAGAAAGGCTCTCTGTTAATGAACAGCTCAATCAAAATTTTATTTAGTTAATTAGTATTTCATTTCAGATTTGTTCCAATTTACGTTGTTCAGACCAGCTGTATTTGGTATCAGAACACATAACACATTGTGTGGACCAGATTATTGTGTTTAGTTTATGTTAACGATATGTGTTTAGTCATACATATTGATACTTGAATTGCTTTCTTTGGAATTATTATAGAAACAAATATTTGAAGATATTTGTCTTTTAAAATCCTTGCAGGTCTGAATACTGAACCCCCACTACTTGGCAGGCGACAGTCATTTTTGCCTATGAAGCTAAATGTTAAGGAATGCTTGGGCCTAATTCTTTGTGACGTGGGTGGAGGTTTTCTCCTATATCCAAATATAGCTACACAAAGTTTCTTTAACTTAAATTTGTTGATGTCTTATTGTTATTGTATTAAGTTTTTTGGTTTAACAAATGCAGTATCTGAAGGAATCTTGAGCCCACGATCATTTTTGCCTGATTACACAGATCAGAATATAATCCAGAAGCAGAGGAAACTGCTTCAGATTTACTAATGGCTTACTTGACAAAAAGGCTGCTAGACTGGAGTTGCTGCATTTAAACAATGTTGAATGAGCCCACAAGTTGGTTGCTCCAAACAGCTCTTGAATATCTTGCTGGTGGAGCTACTGGTCCTACTGATGTCAACCAGCTAAGAAATGGCATTGTAAAGTTGATGCTCTGATGTCATATTTTGACCTTTACGATTAATTTTATGCAAATTCATGAAACCATTGTCCATCAGGGTCAAGTATTAACCTAATCTGTTGAAAAATATCAAAAGCAAGTACTAGAAAAGTGGTTTCCTTACATGCTGATTAACTGCTCTTTGCCATCAAGTCAGCATGTCCTGTGGGTTCTCAGTATTTCTGAAGCTATTATGATTTTCCTTATTTTGTGAAGGTATTTTCTAGTGCTCCTAGGGTATATTTTTTAACATGGAAGTATTATATTCTGATTTTGAAATAGTTCCAACAAATGTAATAACTGTTAATATTGAAATCCATGTGTGGTTCGTTGAAGACTGCATTTGTGCCTTGTCACTTCTTGAAATTTTTCTGTGGTATCCTTGGAATGAAAATAATGTTTTCTTATTGATGTTTCTACAGAGCATCTAAAATCTGCAACATTCTTCAGGAACGCTTATACCCTGATAGTGTCATACTATTGCAGAAATTGCAATTTACCATTTTGAATATTCTCAAAATCTTTTCAGGTTGGTTACCACAGTAGTGAATCTGAGTCCCCATGTGCTAGTGCTGTTAAGTTAAGGCTTTACCCTAAGCAAACTTTTGTACAAAAATGTTTGGGTGATGCCAAGCAAGGCAAGCATGTTGATGCCTAGAAATTAAACCACTGGAGGCACAGAAAAAAACCTGATGCAGATCATACAAAGTGATGATTTCTTTCTGGAGTGTTCATGCAGATTTAAAATCCCAGTGAAAGCAGGAGATCGTGCTACTCTTACTCAGTTTGAGAACTGAATTAAGTCATAGGGTATTTTTTTTTCAAATGAGCCAGACTTGCCACAGGGCAATGTGGAGTTGACAGGAAGAAAAGATGGGGCAAGTATTTAAAGGAAGTAGTCCTCCTTTAAATCTCCCACTTCTTGCCATGTCACATCAGTGAATTGATTACCTGTAGCTGAAAAGCTTCACCTTTAATAAATTGTTCAAATTTTAAAGTGTTACCTTGTTCTATTCCTTATGTATACGCTCCCAAGTTGCGCCCTTTAAGAAAGGCTCTATATTGACCCGAGTATAATTTCATATTATGTTTTCTTTGGAAAACAAAAGCCAGTGCTTTTCAAAGCTCATATTTTAGCCAGCTATGCCCAGAACTGTTTGCAAAAAGCAATTAGGAGGCATTAACCTGCCCTTCTAGAGCAAGGGATGAGATATGTAATGTCTTGTGCCAAATTAATTTCCAAAAGAGTGTAAAATGTGATTACAACCAAGTTGACTGCCTTCTCCACTCTCCTGTGACAGATGTAGTTCCAAAGAGTAAAACAGTAGTGATGTTGATCTAGGATAAGTGATACTGAATTTGTGTAGCCAGGTACCTGTGTTCTGTTGACCTCTGAGGAACAGTTTATTTATTCAAAGAACTGAGATTAGGGAACTAAATATCTGTCATTCTCATTTCATTCATCTATTTGTGGGGATGTTTCATAATGTTTCATTTGTTACAGAAAACATTATGAAACCTAATGAGAACAGATGAAATCTTGATTTGGTTTGATTTGAGGAATTGTATTGTATTAGTTCTATGAGCAAGATCAAGGTTTGCTTGTTTTATAAGCAGTGTTTAATGTTTATTATTCTTTCTACTTGACTTAAGAACCAAACTTAAAGAAAAAAAAAAGCATAGTTGAAAAATTACCTTGATACTGAATGAGAATTCAGCAGTCAAGTCAAATTCCTTCACTACTATCCCATGTACAAACCCACTGCAGACAACGAAAAGGAGGCTTTTTCCAAGGATATGATGGCTGAAAGCTTGGGTAGAAACAGCCTCCAAGGGTGACCAGGGGGATAATACTATCACCCTGTATGGGTTCATTATCCCAAGATGTGGAAAACGCTTATGCAATGCTGTGTCATTCCCCCTGCAGTTTGGGTTTGAAAGTTACTGCTCATTGGAGAGTCAGTAAGACTCAGGTGTCCCTACAGGAAATAGCATCAGGGGAGTCTGCCTGAGGAGAAGGTAGATGTGGTTAATATACTCAGCTTCTCACAGTTATCCTTCCTGTTCATGAAGAGCAAATATGAAATTTTCTTCTCTGGTTCTGTAGTAGGTAGGGATGTTCTTATTATTGATCAGGAAAATGTAATGGAGAAGAGTAACTGGAATTGTATCAAAGCAGCCTTTCTTGTCCTCTGAAACGATACATAAATCTAGTTAGAAATATTTCTCTGTGCCTTAACACATCAGATGTTCCTTGTTTTTAAAAAAAATTCTCTCCCTTATTAGTTGGCTAACTTTAAATTTGATTTCAAGGTGTTTTTTTAAAAAATCTGAATAAATCTTGACATTTTCTCTTACAGAGGAGCCCATTGTCTTTAGCAACATTTTCTGTGCCATTACAAAGTGTAAAGATGGATTAATGAGTCACTTGCTCCTCTCTGTCTTTGAAGGGATTGCTGTGGTTCAAGATCATTATCAGGTCTGAATGATTCCCTCACGTACCAGTGTACTATACAACATCCATTAAACTTTGGAAATTAATGAAAGTTTTGTTTTTTCCTAATGTCTGATTGACAAGTCCCCAGAGTGGCTATACAAACCTGAGGTTTAAATAGGTATAGCTCTGATAATTTTGATAGAGATATCCAGAAGAAATTCCTTAAATAAACATTGGTAGGCTTCACAAGCTGTAAGTATGACTTTGAATTATTAGAAGTTCTATAACTAGGATAATTGGGTTGTCAATCAATGTTAAACAGCAGTTCATTTTTAATTTCTTTAAATTCTGTCATTCTGCTAATTTAATGAGTTATAGTACATTTATACTTTTAAATCTTCACAGGAATATTTGTGAAATTAAACTAGAAACAAATAAACTTTTTGGCCAGAGTAATTCCAGCTACAATAGCAGCTATGATTACCAGTTAGGTTCAGCCTGTTTTTCTTTAGCATGGAATTGCCACCAGGTGAGAGTAATATTTGGCATTTGGAGACTCACTTAGAGTTGGAAGCAGGCCTTTGGATAGCGCACATGTGTGTACACAGACGAAATACTAAAGTCATGCTTTTTAGCATAGAATTTGTCTTCTCTTTATTAAATAGCTCTGCTGCTTTGTCTACCTGGACATTTTTCTGATACAAATGTGTCAAATGTGTTAAAGTAAACAGATGACAAGTGGCATCACTCGTATCTCAAAGCAGACTTTTGCAGGCCAAATGCATTTGTATAGCCACCACCCTTCTATGACCTATTCTGCAAATATTAAAAAATCTTTGCAAAATCAAAATTGTAAATATTCAGGGGAAAGTATAAAAGTGCATACAGAGCATAATGCATGAAAAACTTTGGCTATGAGGATCCACATATTTTGGTTTGCTGAATGGAAACTGATGTTGTTCAAAACACTTTTTTGAGAGAAAGATAAAAATGGTCAGACTAAAATGAAAAAAAAAGAAAAAAACCTCATTTCATTTTGAAACAAATTTTAAAAGCTTGGCATTTCAATTGGTGGATGACTCTCTTTGACAGGCTAGTTGAAATCCCCAATCTGATTCTTTCCAAAACTCAAATATTTGAAAATTCCTTGGTTCTTGAAAACATTTAATCCAGTTTCAGCTAATCATACAATGACTAAGAGAATATTACTCTACCCATATTCTCATTTGAAAATATGAATCATCTAGTTGCTGAGAGCTGCTACTTCAAACTATAAAGTAACCTTGTGAATTTACTAACCATATGATCACCATGTTCTGCAGGATATTGGAAGATATTTGCCTGCTTTCAACAAGGGGGATTGTGAGAGTATGGCATATATAAACCAAAAACTTACCAGTGCTTTGGAGAGCTTTGTGGGAGCCTTGCAGAATACCAGCAGTGACAGCTGTGAATGCCAGATAATGTTGGGGAACATCCAGAGACAACTGCAAATGTAAAGCCTTTCACATTTTGGCACCCCAAATGGTTCTTCATCATTAGTGATGTTATTCTGTGCATATGTCTGTGTTCTAAATTAAGTAATTACAGGAGAAATAGTGTCTTTTTGAGTTTCATTCATTTAACTTGAAAATGAGTGGAAAAAATGTACAAGTTATTTAAGATATTTAGAATAACTGAATATTTCTAAAAACCCTTACATTTTTTGCCGAACACTTGCAGCAGATCTTGCTTCACCACCTGAATGCTTTGGATCAAAACTAGGAAAATTTTCAATTTCCTGTGCCTTCAGTTAGGTAAAATTTTTGATATGCAATTTTTTTATTTATACCTCTTTTGATACGGCTTTTCCTCTCAACAACTGAATATCTTTTTTTGTGAAATATTAAGCATTCAGATCAGTTCAGCAGTTCAAAGAGTTAGAAACACAGTAGGATTATGGGAAACTGATGGGACTGAACTCCAAACAACTTCTGATAGTTGTTATTTTTATGGGGAAAAACATTAGATTTTAAGTAAAGCTGCTACTACAGAGTATTTCAGTTTTGCAATCAGCTAGAAGTAGACATTGTTATAATTATTGCTATGCTGGTTTGACTGTTGGATTGTTTTCATAACAGGCATGAATGGTGTCTGTGAATTACAGTAATAATACAGAAGAACTTGAGCATAGATTCTGCTCCTAAATACCATGGGCTCATGTCCAGTTTTGAAGAGAAAATCTAATTATAATTTAAGTAGTAAAGAGTATGTGTACATACTCTCTATTACTTACATTATAATTAGATAGAATTTTTTTCATCCTGAACTGCAGTGAGTTGTATCTCTAGGTTTTAAAAATGTCGGTTCAGTAAGAAACATGGAACTGAGATATTGTTAGACCTGTCCTTCTCCATAAGCTACTGTTTGCTGGGGCCTTAGTCATTATGGGAATCTATCTCTGCATATGTAGAGATATACCTGTGTATCTCTATATATACAGTCTCATTTAGGCATGAAATATGATGACCACTGCACCATATAGATACCACATGAGAAGTTTTGTAGAGGTGCTGACTGTGTGTGCACAGTGTGTGCACACAGAGAGTAACGGGTCCCTGTCGCCTCTTTTAGTTCTGTTTCACCATTTATGTTAGCCTTTATACATAGAAATGCCAATGACTTGGTTCTGATGACTTGTGAAACTAAGGCTGTCATTCCAGGGTGACTGAAAATTTGCAGCTACAATTGTCGGGAAATCCAGCAGCAGCTTTCCTCAGCAATTTTAATCTTGTGAACGGTGGGTTCCAGTTTTCTTCACTTTTTCTATATGTCACTCTAGTGTAATTTTGTAGGACAATAGCTGTTTCTTTCAAATTCAAAGGGACACTGTTTATGGAGATGATTGACTTAAGCCAATATTTTCACACACAGTGAATTAAATGGAAAGGATACAATCTGTAGGAAATTTAATTAATCAAATTGGTGCTCTTGATACTATTTTCTTTCTCTTCCAGATGTGAAAGTCAAAAATTTTGTGCAGAATATTACTCAGTTGAGGCTGGACATTGGTTCTTCTGTCAATATTTCTGAAGAAACTCTCAATACCCTCTTGGAAGCCAGTGTCTCTCATTCAGAGGTAAAAGATGAAAAAGGTGTCAAATTAGTGGGCCAACCTATAGCATGATGTGCTAGATGAAGCAAAACAAGCCTCGTTGTTTGTTTGGAATCTTGTATTTTCACTTATTACTTCCATGTAAAATACTTTGGGAATTTTAGGACTTTAAATTAATAATGTGATGCATTAACAGATGAGTTTATAGTAGCACTATTCCTCTGGTCTAAACGGCAGTGCTTCATTACTTTCAGCAGTGTTTTACCCTCTTGTGCTGACACAGAATTGGAAATTTCTGTCTCAGTACTGTAGAAAAGATGAGGTTTTCTGGAGATGTCATTTTGTACCTTACCACCTCCTCTCCTTGTGGTATGGGGTTGTCTTATGTATTTATTTTTTAAATTCCTTTGTGTGTTCCTCACTGTTCTTGCATTATCTTACCACTGTCTTGCTTCACTTTCACTTTGAGTTGTTGACTCTTGAGTATTATAAGTTTTCTGAGGGATTCTGAGGGAATGAGTGTTACTATTGCTTTTTCCTGCGATCTCAGTGGTCAGCTGAAATCATGAGAAATGCCAGCTGACTCATAGTGCTCTCTGCTGCGAGTGTCTGTTCAGGAGATGAGGGTAAATTTGGTGTAAATCGGTCAGCTTAGTCAAGCAGCCACTGGGTGTCAGTGATGCTCCACTCGCAGAAACCATCGCAAGCTCTGTTCGTGAAAAGTGCAGCATTACAAGGCGATTCGGACCGTCATAACTACTTACAGATGATTTGTTCCTCTGCCTCTGCGGCAGTGTGACTGCCTTTATTGTTAGCTTGTTATTGTGATACCACTAAATGGTAATGAGAGAAGTCATCTGCAGGCAATTCTGTTAAATGGGATTCAGTGCACCTTTGATCCTTTACAATAATAATGCTAATTGGCTAAATTGTCAAATTACTTTTCATCCTCACATTTTGCCAGTCATATGTAGAGCTCAGATATATACAAACATCTCACATTTGGATAACTATGCAGAATTTTTTGTTTGCTTGGTGCTTAAATCCTCCCCCAGTCCAACTGGAGCATTAAAAGCCTCTCTTACTGATTATGAAGGCTGCACAAGTACTTTTTAGAGCTATATTTTAGACATTCCCATTATGTTTATTGTCTATACAGCCACTGTCTGATAACCTAATGATAGGTATAAGCCCATTGCAGACTTACATTTCTGTGATTATACGCTACTACCATGCTTGCCTCTGGAACAGTAAGGGTAAGCCTGGGAATTTTTTGTGCTTATTGCACTTACCCATAATTTCTGCTACGATGTTATATGCTGGCCATGCTCATTGCCATGTGATGAAGTGATTTGAAATCACTTAAAACCTGTAACCTGAAGACTGTAAGCATTCATTTACTGAATGCAGGAGTTTGGATTAACTCTGATACACAGAAAGCTGCAAGGAAAGTTCAGAGGAACTTAACCTAGGTGATAAAACATAGAATGTGTTAAATCTGTACTGAAATGGTGATATTCATGTGAGGCAAATTTGAAATAAATTTCAAATTGCATCACAGTCAAATTTCTTCCCCATCAAGAAGTTTGAATCAGTTTCATCTTAAACTGCTTGCAGAATTATGTTCAATTCTGTTTCTTGAATGGACACACAAAAAAGCGATTCTTTAAATATATAGAAAACCTTGTGGAATCACAAAGGCAACATTCTGTTCCAGAATAAAAATCAAAAAATCAAATTTTTAAGTTGGAAAACAAAATGTTCATAGGAATTAAAGAGTTAAATTCCATATCCTGACTGTCTTGCAGATCCTCTCCCTGATTGATAGCAGCAGGAGATGCAGTCAGTGGAGGGGGTAGAGGCAGATTTTGTTCTAAGCAGTACAATGGAGTCCTGTACTTTGGCTCCTACAGACTCCTAAAAAAAGTGTAGTTTTTTCTGTACTTGTTGAGAATGGGTAGCTAAGAACTCCTGAGATATCTGGACTTTCATCACTTGCCATTATCCAAGATGGTTTTATTACAGTCTCACTCAAGGTCTGCTTAGGTATTTGTCCCTTCAGCTGCTATTAAATAATACTTTAAAGCAGTCTTTAACTGAGAAATGTGAGCTGGCTCAGAGTAGATGTTGTGCCATATAGGCATCCTCAAGTGTTAAATTTGTGTGTCCTTTGAAAGAAGGAAGGACCATATTGTTTGATGTTAGTGATTCACACGCCTAGATTTTGATCTTCAGGTGTTTCTGCAGCAGAGGTGTAGATCTGCTGGAAGAAGTATCCTCAGTGTTGTAAATATGCTTGCTTATGGCATGAATGCTCAAGAATGAATGATTGAACAGTGAAAAATGAAAGCAAATCCTTATAAGAAATATACTTCATCTTTTTATATGTACAAGGAGTACAAAGTAAGAACATAGCAATCTGATATAAAGCTGTATGGTTTATTATTTCAGGTCTGTTGGTGCCTGCAAATTGTCATGTTGCTGTGACACAAATTTTCACTTTATTTACTATAAAAAAAGGTGATGCATTTCTGGGAGAAAATTTTTTAATACACATATGTTGTGGTAGGTTCTTTACAGTGCCTTTGTGGTTGCTTTAACTGGAAAGTGTGATGAAGAAGTACTTAGCCTGCTGCTAAAGCTGCCTGAAAACAATAGAAATTCCATGGTAGTGGAAGAGTTATGTTCTTTACCAGCACTGGACTTGTATACCATGTTTGTGTTGATTATACAAAATTTGAACGTACGTCACATCATTTACAAGGTAAGATGATTTTATTTGAAGGTAGTATGAAACATACAGGTAGATAAATTAATAATTCTGTTATTTCTTCAGATGTTCTTTCTCCATGAAAACAAACAGTGGACATACGGCATTTTTGGTCTTTGTTGGGGTCCCCAAAATATAACAGTTGAAGAATGAGGCTAATAGATGCTTCCTCAGAAAAATTATCTCTGAGGAATTAATTATGAAAGCTTTGCAGAAAACACAGGAGGTCAAAGACATAGTTTTATTAATCTTTAGCAGAGTTTCCAGTTCATGCAATTAGTCATCTCATTATTTGTAAGAGTGGAAGACTGATCTGACAACATTTGGACTAAAACTAGCATAGAAGCTCACATCAGAAGAATGACAAAACTGTTTTCTCAGAAGAATTCATTCACAGTGGATGCAAATGTGTGTAGCACAACTGTGTTATCTGTACAACTGTAGGTAATCTGGAATCTAGTATATATAACATTGTGAGGAAGAAAAGTTTGTTCTAAAGCCATAGGGATCTGGTTGTATTCTGGATGCTGCATGCTCAGTTAAGCAGGTTAGACATAGAATTTTAAAAGCAAGACAATTTCCCACAATAGGTAAAGATACCAGAGGGAAAAGAAAAGATTTTACTTTCTGAATTATCTGCAAACATAGAAGGGAAAAAATATTAGAAGAAAATAAACCAGTGCTTATTCTCATGAGTGCTTCTACTGAACTCTACGGAAACCTAATCAAGTCCAAGCAAAGAGTAAAAAATGTTGTCAGCTCATCCTAAATTATAATGGAAGTCATGCCCCTTTTTTAGCCAAATAAGATGCTTTTTTATGGGTGTCTTTCATTTTTTTTTTTTAACTACATAATGGCTGGTGAAAGCTGCGATGGAAATCAAGCACAGACATTATAGTAGGAGGACAAAGGTGGATAAAATAGATAATCAGAGGAAGAACTGAAACTATATAATGAGATTATAGTGGTTTTATTATTTTGCATATACAGGTAACAATGAATCAGTTTGTATTATTGTATCATCTAACTAATCTCCAAAAGCAAAGGGAACAGAGAGAAAATCCATAATGACGAATTTGCACAGTGGAAATAGCAAACAGCAAATTGAACTTAGGTCAAGTAGGTAATAAAATGCACACTATTATTTTGGGCATGAAAAATTCAAAGGCAGGAACAGTGTGACAGGAAAGTTAGTTAATTTAGGGGTCATATTAAGCAATAAAAGTGGTTTCTAGATTTAATTTAACTTACAAATTATTTTTAAAATATGAAATTATTGCATTGAACATTTTTAAAGTGGTGAAGGAAAAGTTTCCATTTACACTGAATTCTAAAAGGATAGAATGTCACAGATCCCATTAGCATCTTGGGTTGGAAAACTCTCTTTAACTTGGCAGGTGTAAATATGTTCTCTGAATATTAATTTATGATTTTTCATAAGCCAGATCTAACATTATATTGCAGGGAACTTCTCTTCAGCTTAATTTGAGAGTAACTGGGGAGTTATAGCAAAAGGAGTTTTGTTAAACATGGTTTGCAAGGAACATTGTATAATCAGTTTTAGAAAAAGACTGAATAATTTTGAATGTTTCATTGGAAGCTTAACATTTTTTTCTAACTGGAATTTCTTGTGGTGTTTAATTTCCTTCTTTTCCAAGGTCCAAATACCACCTGAGATAAACAGTGTATTAAATATGCTACTGGATGTGGTTTCTAGTATCAGTTCACTTCTCAATAAAGTCCACCATGTCATGGAAAAGCTTCCAGTGTTCCTCCAAGGAATTCAAAATATTGGTGTGCTTGACATCTCCACATTGCAGCAGGTATACATAGGATTTCAATATGCAAAATTAATTCCCCTGGTGAGGTGATTAGGTAGAGATATGTGCTTAGTAAGGAGGCACACTAATAGAAATAATTTCCTAGAAAGTTGGGAATGCAGAGAAGAGTCCATAAACCCTAGGAAGATTCATTTTGTCTCTTTCAAGCTGTCTGTTAATTCCCAGACTATTAATGTGTTGTTTCTGTCTTTTTTTTTTTTTTTTTTTGTTAATGTATGAGATCCTAGTCTAAGTTACTTCAGTGTTTGTCAACTGACTAACATTATAATTTATTATCTGTGATTTGGAGATAGCTAGTCAGGCCTTTTCTGCTAAGTGTTTCTTGTTTTTTCTTTGGTCTATTTTATTTTTTAAAGAGCAGATTATTATTTTGTTTACAAGAAATAGCTTTGCTTTCTTTAAATAATATGAGTTCAAGACAGTTTATGCATTTCTTGTATCTGCCATGTGTTTCTGTTCGTGTGACCTAAGGGGTTTGTGTGATAGTCCTGCTCGCCATTAAAAAAAAAAAGTGGCATGAGGTGTGAGTGAGGGTATTCATTTTGTCCCTGCCTTTAAGAGCAGTTGCTGTATGTACATCTATACAGCCAGCACAGTGGAGGTTCTAGTGTTAAATGAATCATCAGAAAGATTTCTGTCTCTAAGCAGGTTCCAATTCCATAGGAAGACCTGCTGACCCCTATGGCATTGCCTTTTGGGTTTGTTGTCCTTTGTGGAAAACTGAGGATTGAATCTGGTTTAAAATTCCAAACCTCTAAGAGATCCTGCAGTGGTAAATGGTGCAATATGATCTATTGCTAGAGTACAGAGTGAACACTGCCCTAAGTACTATTTTGCTTAGTGTTATCTTTTCCAAGATCTTCTAATCTGTGTGATAGAAACAGGTTGAAAAATGTTTTTCTGGTGCATCTATCGGTTTTGGTGTTGAGCCTCTCTTTTTGGGGTAGCTGTTTGGCTGCCACAATGAATGGTGACTTTCATCAGACACTTGCATTTTTTTCTGCTTTCCTTGAACAAGCTCTGTTTGTGTCAGACTTTCCTTCCAGTAAATGAAATATTCTTTTTTGACTAAAATTGCAAAGTTCTTTATTTGATAGAAGAATCTCTCAAAAGGTGCTGTTTAAAAAACTTTGCAAAGGAGCAAATGGAACAGCAGAGGGCCATCTGCTCACAGTTTTAAGCTTTGCTCAAGGGCCATCCCTATTATCCCGTAATAAACCATAGATTTAACCTTGGAACTTTTGTTCTTTTTTTGGTTCTAACCTTTTTTGATTATTGTTTCTTTTTTGCTTCTTTTCTATGGTGGCCAAACTTGTGCTATTGAATAAATGCTCCACTGAAGTGCATATATTGCTTATACACTTCCCTCCTTAAATGCATTCTTCTATTTCCAAAAGAGTCCATCTTTCTGGATTTTTGTTTTCATGATTACCAAGAGCAAAGTAGTTCAGTGACACTGAAAGATTATCAGATAAAAAATGTAAATGTTTTTAGGGTAAAATATGTGGACCTTTGTCAGACGGACATTGAAATTGACTTAAAAAAAATTGACTTCTGTAATGAAAGAGGTAATAAAGCAATTGTCAACTGTACACATGGATTTCTGTCTGACAGGAAAAATTAAAAGGAAGAAATAACTTTGAAATATCTGTAACATGCGAAGTTGAATTGAAAAGGTATACATATTGTAATAAAAGATGATGTAAAACTCATCATCTACCCATCAGCAGTAACTGGAATATGGTGCCAGATTCTACTGTTAAAAACACTGAGTGAATGGATAACTCCCTGGAGAAAAAACACTGCTGATTTCAATCATGATTTTTTCTTGTGTTTTGCTGTTTGAAATTATTCACTTATGTTTTCATTCCTAATTTTTTGTTTGCTTGTCACTCACCAATAAATAAGCTGCAGGGAACTTCCTGAGTTGCTGAATGCAGTTAATTGTGAGAGGCAGCCTCACTCTGTAATCCTTCCACTAACTTGAACAAATTCTCTGTTGGACTTATCATTGCAGAACAACCTGCTGAGGTTTTAAATTAATAAAATTCTGACTTAGGTTTATTTGTGGCTACTATGTTTATTCTTGTATCAAAAATTTTCTGTAGCATTTTTGACTTCTCTGGTTTACCCATATGTTTGTGGAAAGCCAATTACAGTCCTTCTCTGTTTTGCTAGGTTGAAATGATTTATTTTAGTATTTGTTTTTAATTTTTTAATTTTTAAAATTAAAATTAAAAAAATTAAAAATTTAAAATTTTAAATTTAAAAATTTAAAATAAAAAAAATTAAATTTTTTAAAATTAAAATTAAAAAAAATTTAATTTTTTCTTTTAGATTAGGCTCTCAGTTGCTTAAGACAGTCTAGCATCATTTTTGCATGCAGGTTTAAGGCTAGTCCTGAATGTCTGCAAGAATTGTGTAGAGTGTTTGGGAGGAATTACAACTGATGACTCTTGTAGCCTGCTCATTCTTGTCTATACCTACTAAAATGACTTTCCTAAGCTTGCATTCAACTTTGTCATAAACCGCATACAGTTTTGTCATTATATGATTAAGGATGAGCTATATACTGAGGTAACCTCCATTTTAGAGCAACATCTCATGATTTCAGTTGATAAATAAGATTTTGCACTGGTTATCTTTCTATTCAATTTGCTTTGAATTAGGTGTTTTGGCGTTTTGCCATATTGCATTCTGATCTTCTTTTCTCCTGCAATGCCTTCTGGTATTAAATGATAGGCAGATTTAGGCAATTTGCTTCTTTCAGGGCTCACAGGAATAACACTAATCACTTCTCTGTAATCCTGTGCTTTCTTTCCTGTTAAGAGGCTCCCTGCAATATCTTCTTGATGTAATTTTTTTACCCACCACTATTAATCAGCAAATTGGATGAATGATGATTAATATTTTCTAGAGCAAGAATATTAATTGGTTGTTAGAGTTCACCTAAATTTCAGTCAGCATGTATCTTTTTTGTGGAGAAAGGAATTACCCTCCCACATAAATATGTTGTGTTGGTCAGGAATGATAACTTGAGAATGCATTAAATTTTACTTCTCAAATATTTCTTGCCTTTAATGTTTTCTATTTTAAAAATTTACTGTATATCTTGCCCTAATTAACATCAGAACCAGATATCCATTATTTCCTGGATCATTAAACTACTCATTTTTGAGTATATATGATTTTTCTACTTTTCCAATAGTGCCATCTAAATTTGATAGGCTTCTGAAAAGCTGCTTAATCAAATCAGAAATTTTGCTATTATCCCCCTGATTCTGTCCATTTCAGGACAAAAAAGACTGTTCTGTTTATGGTTTTTTTTCAAAGAATTAGGATTATCTATTTGTTTCCTTTAGCCCTTTGGTTTCATCAAATTTTGAACTATCTTTAGGCTCCTTGCAGTTTTCCAGGAAAATTGCATTATTTTTTCTCTTTCTTTCTCTCTACTGTAATGATTCAGAATATGTTTTAGATTTATGTGCAAGCTATAGTCCAGTATGACTTTTAAGGTTTTTTTTCTGAGTAGCTGGTATTTCTATTCCATGTGAATTTGTTTTTATTCATAACATTTCTTAGTCATACAGTTGTTCAGTTAGGTCAGGAGCTCCTATGCTATGAAGTTTTTGCCTCAGTTTGAAAATTCAGTTCCAGATAACCTTTTAATCTTGCATGCCAGCCTCCCTCTTCCATGAATTTGTTACAGTGACTTGCTTGACTGATTAGTTTGTAAGAGGCTGGTTGTTTGGATTCATCAGTCTTGATTACAACACTACTTTATACAGTCTAAACTAGATCAACAAGATCAAAGATAACTCTTTTTTTTTTTTTTGGTGAGATCCATACTATATATTTCTCATACTTTATCAATGCCAAATTTTAAGAAACATATCTTTTTGAGTCAGTGGATATTTAGTTGAAAGACAGTAAGTAGATTCAGCCTGTTAGTGGCAGCTTACCACATAAATATTCATTATTTGAATTTCAAGTTATTTTGATTGGAACTAGAATTAATTAGCACGTTTGTGCTCTTTGACTGAAATAAGCCTCATTTATCCTTCTAGTGCAAATAGTCACTAATAAAGATTCATAACCAATTTTATACAGCATTGTGCATAAATAAAGTTTATTTCTCCAGTGAAGTCCATGCCAGCAGATTCATTCAAAGGCTGTGGATGATTGTATTATGAAATATGGGTATTATTTATTTACTTTGCTCTATGCTGAAACTGTATGCTACAAGTAAGATTTTGGGAGCAGCTAACACTGAGTTTTAAACAACACTTACTAATATTCCTCCAGGATTACTAAAGAAGCACCTGGCACTTCAATAAATGCATTGATCAGGATAAACTGTTTCTAACAGCGCAATTTCCAAACTGTCTGTGATTATGTCTTTATGTAAAGTGCTGTGTTACTTTGAAAATTGACTCTTCTGTTTAAAAAAATTCCAACGATAAAATGCTAATCTTTTTCAGTGCCGAATGTGTGTGTTTGACGTATCACAGTGTTTTTTCTACTTGCCAGTTGTGGAGTCTTCAAATGATGTCTGATAGTCTACTTCTGCCTTTCTTGACAAGCATCTGCAACAGTAATGAGGATCAGGCGAGCCAGTGCACTCTGCAGTTGTACCACAGCAGCGTGGTGCCTTGCAGTTGCGTCCTCTTAGAGCTATGCACCTGTACATCCTTCCATGAGATATCACTTACAATTGAGCCCCTTATTTGAAAAGTGGAGTTGCACAGAGGATGAGACTATTGTTCTTCTTCTTTCTTTTTGAATGTGGTGAATGATGGTGCTTAAGCCATAAGAGCAGTCAGATTGCTCCCTCTCCTCATTAGAAGTATGCTAGTCATGAACAAATGGCAATAATAAATGCTGGTATGACTCAAGATGTGCAAAAACTATAAGCACATCTAACAAGCTAGATGATGTACTGAAAAAATAGGCTTTTAGGGCATGTGCATCTGAATATTATTATTTTTTCCTTATTAGCAACTGTCTTCACTGTAAATGTTCAAAGAAAAATGGCTTTGGTTGTTTCTGCTGCCTTTTTGACACAGAAATAATCTACCAGAGGAGCACATTTTGTGAAAACTGGCATTGGAATCAGTGTATCTGTAGTCCAGTTGTCTTGATATTTTCATTCCTTTTCTGCCTGACTGCTACACAGTATTTTTCAGGTTTCAGGGTAGTACATTATGCTGCTGTCTGTCATTAAGTATCCTGACAATTAAAACTACATTACCTTTCCCCATAATAAAAGTGATCAGAAGAACAGAAATGAGCACAGCAGGGCCTCATCCTAATAGGCTGTTTCAACAGTCTAATTTTGTCAATCTCCTTAGACATCAATATTGACAGAACACCAGTGCTTCTCCTTGAAGCTACTTAAAGCAACTTTGATTCATGTGTATTTTTGTTCATTTGTTCTAGTTTTTGCAAGGTGGGCAGTTCAGAAGTTCAGCTGTTGGATCCCTGGAGTCTGTAATCAAGGCAGTGTGTAAAGAAGAATCTTCATTTTTCAGCAATGCAAACCTGTTCATAGACATGCCAAGAATCATGGGACCTTTGGAGGACAATAGGGCAAAATATGGCATTCCTGAAGACTCAAGTAAGAAAAAATATCTGTGACAGGTTGCAGTACGAATTTGGAGTTAAGAGAAGTTTTTCCCCACTTAAATGGAAATATATACCGACTGTATACCCACTAACATCTCAGTTGGCATTGTCATCTTGAGCACAAAGTGTTGATCAATTTAAGTGGCTATGAGAAAATTGTGTGTGAGACAGAAGAGATTGTTTTTTTCTATCTTTGAAAATAGTAAATAAGAGTATTCCTGTCTTTGAAACATTTTTATTAACATTTTTAAAACACTTGGTATTTAAAATATATCTTTGAGATACAAGATTGAGAATTTATTGCTGCTTGCCTTTCTTTGGTGAACACAAGGCTGTGGTATTATTGAGCAGTAAAATATGCAAGCCTTCTAGATAGAATGAGTTTTTAATGGTTGATATTCCTATTCTGTTTGTCAAGTGCTCAGAAAAATCCCTTAGCTCTCATATAGTTTCACCTTCGCTCCCTTTCCTTAATACACATTTGACTTACCCTGATTAATTTTAATATTGTTAATAACCTTATTAGTGCCTCAGGTGGCCCTGTGCACGGGAAGAATACAGTGATAGAGTGTCACTAGGGAAGCCTCTGTCATCTGTTGGTTTCTACGGCAGAAATTGTTCCTGGCTTGGCTGGGACCCTTGGGAGGGAGCCAGAGCTCTTCTTTGGCCTTCTCACTTATATGTGTGGGATGCAGTGGTAAGCAGGCAGCTCTGCTTTTCTTTCCTGATGGAAGAATGAAGTCAACTGGGTGGCTGATTAGACAGATTGTTTGGAACTTATTCTCTTTAAAAGCTGTTTAGGCCAGAAGCAGTGTTTCTTGATCTTTTTTTTTTCAAGTTGTCACAACTCTGCTGTGCTGTGAGACATTTTTTACCACAGGATTCTGAAATATTTAAGGCATCAGTTCCAACGTTTCCATGAGTGAATGAATACTGATGCCCATATTTTACAAGTTTGTATACGGGGCAATGGAAAATGAAAATTAAAAAAAAAATTGAAGCCACAGAAACTTGATTCATGCTGCTTCTCAGTGGTTAACTTGTATGTATTTTGTGTATACCAAACACTTCTTAATGATTTTCTGAAGATCACAGCAAACCCAGCTTAGGAAGTCTTCTGTGTCCTTAGTCTATTGACATTTCTGAATGATCAACATGTACCCTCTTAATTCTTTGCTATTGTTTAGCAAGGATTGTGCTTAGTAATGATTGAAGAAAGTAAAAAATTTGAGCAAAGAACTGGTCTGTCTTAAGGAAACATTTCTGACACTTCTTTTGTTTAACTTTTGTCAGGTGTTTAAATGATTTTGGCCTAGTTTTCCATTATGTAAAAATATTTACCTTCCTTGAGGAGTTAATGACATTATTTATTATTTCTTAACAGCACTAGAAATGGCATATTTTGAAAACATTTGTAATAAATAATAAAACGGCTCAAAAACATGAGTTGGGCATAAAAATATAAATATTTCTTATAGGAACTCATTGCCTTTACATGAGTACAAATACAGTGGGGTATCTTGGAAACTCTTCCTTAGATCCTATTTCTGAAGGACGTACACCCTAATGCATTAGTAGCCCCATGTGGTGTTGGAATATGTTTTTTATTAAGGAAAAGACAACAGATTAGATTTTTCAAATCACGAAGTTAAGCGCCATGACAATTTTTTGCCTGTCTTTTTGGTAGGTTCTTGTAAGGTTATATAAAAAGAAAAGTTTTGTATTTGTGAAGGATTTTGTATATTCCTACTTCTTTATTATATAGGAATCCAAAGCTGCAGAACAATGGAGGGTGTGGAGGGATTATTATTTTTTTTTTCTTTTAAAGTGACTCTTCCCTCTGAATTCACTTTTGTGGGCAGAGGTTTTGCATATGTCCTTCTGCTTTAAAATGTGCTAATGTAACACTTAGGAGAGATGGGATTCACAGGCTACTTTTCAGCAGCCTGTGAGGAACTCTTTAGATTCTGATTTTTTTTCCTATTCAGTGTTTAGAGTTCTGTATCCTCAACGCTATCATAGAGTGTGTTTAAACAATTCCTATAGGGGCCTGTACTGATTGCTTAGTGGCAGCTGGATGGTGTTGTTACCAAAACAGTTTTTGGCATGGTGCTTGGTAGACTCTAAAGTGAGACTCAAGCTTTTATTTGAATAAAAAAAATTAATCTCACCTGTGTTGTCTGTCTGTCTTTGTGAGTGCCAAATGTGAGTCTGTCTTTGTTTTTGCAGCTCCTTTTTGCTTGAAGCTTTATCAGGAGATTTTGCAGGCTCCCAATGGGGCTTTGCTATGGACTTTCCTGAAACCTTTATTACATGGGAAGATACTGTACAATTCAAACATCAACATGATTGACCTGGTGATGGAGAAGGTGAGTATCAAAAAACACCACTATTTCTGTGTATTGATTTTGTCTTTGTAATTTGTTTTAAAGGTCCACTTCTTTCAGGGTAGACAGAAGCAATTGGATAATCGCCTTTCAGAAAAATAGATACAATCTGCCCCCTGAGTCTCACCTGTTTCCCACTTTGAACTTAATGCTTCTCTTAACTTTTATCCTACTTGTTACAGTGGTTCAAACCCAGTGTGAAAAGCAGAATTTTGCTCAAAGTCCTTTATAAACCATGTGTAGAAAGATTAAAAAGAACACATTAGCAGAAGTGTCATGTGGATCATGCTGAATCGAGGTGTAGGGTGCACATATTCTAGGGAAGCTTTTGCCTTTAACGTTTTCTTATCAGGCAGCATAGAGACCTGTAGGAAGGGTTGCCCCCAGGGAAGAGAAGCTTGTTCTTAGGGAGTTGCTGAGCTGAGTTAAAAAACAAAATTTAAGAAATCTATAGTTCATCCTTACTGATTGTTTGTAACACTAGTAGTTGAGTGACCAGCTGGAAGTGAGGTTCTCTATGTATGGATGCTGATAATGGTATTCAAGAGTTTTACTATCTCTGCAGTTCTTCTCTGGTTGGGGTTCTGTCTTGAGTTTGATTATTGACAGTGACATATTTCTTCATGCCTAGCTTAGAGGTACATCTGTAAGAGAAGGGTTTATGAATGGTTTTAGATTTCTCTGCAAATTTTGCATTGATCTTCTAAATATATGACTTTTACTCTACAATATTAGTTGTTGCAAGAACGGAAATTTGGAAAAAAATAATTGCTGCTTGTAAGTGCTACACAAAAAGACCATAATAACTTAAAATGTGATGGTAACTATATTCTCTGTTAATTGAAAACTTTGTGGTATTCTGATTCGTGTTCTAAAAAAATAGTAAAAAACTAAGCGAAAGCCCCCACTGTAGATAGAAGATACTACGTAGCTTTATAATTTCTGTTCTGAATTGGAAAAAGGATTGAGGGATTTAATATTTTGCAGTTAAATAACTTAATTTGGGGAACATCAGTTATCACGCTGGAGTACAGCATAATTAATTTAAAGTTTTTAGTAAAAAAAGCTGTTCTTGATGTTTATAGATGGAAATTCTATAAAGAATCAGTTGTAAGAAATGATAAATATTACATATGTTTTTGAACTTATATTCTATGTTACAATGACATTTAGAATATAGCACTTAAAACATTTCCACATTATTTTGCCAATTAATATGCCAAACCTCCATTCTTAAAAACATCTGTAGGAAGGATGAATAACTTCACACACAGTATATTTCCCCACAGACCTTTTAGTGAAATCTGGACTGTGTAATACAGTTCAGAAAGAAGTTGGCTTGTGGGTTGGTTTTTTGGGTTTGTTGGTTGATTTGTTGGTTTTTTGGGGGTGGGGTTTAGTGCTCTGGAACAATACAAAGATTCTGGTAGAAATTCTTGTTCTACTTATATATTCTCAGGCTCACAAAAGGTCCATCAGCTTATTCAGAAATCTCTGTAAATACACTCTTGCCCCTCTTCCCAGTCCTGTAAATCAAACAAGAAATTATGAATGGGTGTCTGTTTACTTGTAAATATGAAAGTAGTGGGAAATTTTCTTGGTTTTATTACAGAAATATCTCAGCTACTGCTTGAACACAAACAAGGTTTAAATGCAAAATACTGTCCCCATTTTCTCAAATGTCACTACGAAACCCCAGCCCTGTAGCCCTTACAAGCCTGATCTCTAACTGAAACTGGTACAGTTCCAGTTTCCTTTACATGGCATGGCCACATGTCGTCTATTTACTAGAAGAAAAAAGCAGCAGATTACAGCTTTGAAGAATACTGATGTTTGTATACTCTGGCATATTCTCTAAGTTTTCCACATGGACTATTAAATTTGAGAGTGTGTAATTGACCATTCTTTGATAAATTGTGAGGTTGCTGGATTTGAGTTTCAGAGAAGGCAACGATTCTACTGTGTGGAGTGATGGTGGTGGCAGTCACAGAAACAGGCTGTGGTGATGACTGGGGATAAAACAGTTCAGTGCCAACTGGCATCCAGGAGTTCAAAGGCCACATGTGATGTCTTTGATCTTTGTTTCCACAACTAAGATTTTTTGCCACTGATGAACTGATCTTATGGAAGTATTTGTTATTTCAGAAGGTTTTCAGAGATTGATCTTATATTCTTATAAGATCTTATATATTCTTACTTATACTTTTGAAGAATTTTCTGCTATTTCCAAAAACTTTGGGATCAGGTTAGCCAGGACTTTGCTGCTATAATTTGTCCACTTGCTTTTTAGGTTATCTGAATCCCTACTATTTATTGTGCCTGTAGTGAGTTCTGCATCAACCACTTCTTCCTCTCTTGCTTGTTCTTCTACTTCAGACTGTGGTATTTTCTAATTTAATATTTTATGTTTTTATCTCCCAGCTGTAATTATTTCTATTCTCTATTTACTACTACTCTTTATTGTAATTTATTAGTAGTATAAAAAAATAAAACTTACTTAGATTTCAGAATTATTAGTCTACAATCCTCTGGTTCCCCTAGCATCTTTATAAATAGCTTTGCATTTGTTATTTTCCACTTCCCTCATAACAAGGGAATTTTAATCAGGAGGTTACACTACAGTGAGTTGTTCAGCTATTTAATCCTCAAGTACTTTTGAAATTCTTGGCTGAACATAATCTTTTCCTGGAAACTACTTATTCTTCATTTTGTTTAGTTGTATGAATTTTATACTGCTGCTTTGATTACAGACAGATTCTCCAAAGTGTTCTGCATGGGGAAGGCCTCTGACACAGGAACTTCCCAAATGCCTACTGTCATGAATGAAAAAGAAAAACCACTTTTGAACTAACTCCTTTTATTTTTTTTCTTTGCCTAGGATTTGTTTGGGTTTTTTTCTTATTTGGATGTAACCTTCCTTTGAAAGGAAGTTTTCTAGTGGTTTCCTGCTTTGTAATGCTTTGTAATTTGTGTGTGTGTGTATATATGGTCTTCCTCAAATCCTTTTTGATAGTCAGTAGGTATTTGTTCAGTTTCCTCTATGCTGCCTTACACACTGTACCTTCTGCACACAGATTACCACTTTGCTGCTTTTAATTTCTTTCAAATAAGTGCCTACATCATAGAAAGTTCATCTTTTCCAAAAATCCACGATGATGCAGTATTTTTTTTTTGGATAAGGAGGTGAATACGAGCACATTATAGTTACTGTAGCTCTTTGAAAACAATTTCAGTACAAAAATTATTCCTTTGTGCTGTTCAAAATCAAGTTAAGTAGCACTAAGCTCTACTGAGCATAGATCTTACAAGCTGCTTGGTATAATAGTTTCTAGTGGTGTCTGAAAGTTTGATCTCCTTGTGCTCTGGTGTGACCTGCTGTATCCTGGGGAGAAAGCAACCTCCCAGAGTGCCTGTTTGCCACCCTTGCAGCCTTCCTGGTCTCCTTCATCTTGCCACCATCGTGCCTGATCTGGGGGTTTCAATCTATGAGGATTCAATCTATGTTACTTCTGATCAGACAACCTTAGTTAGTCTACTTGATGCAGATTTAGTTTAACATTTAGGATCACTTTCTCTTTAATCCTAATGAATGGTCACTCTTTAAAGTGGAATAGGGATTCTCACAGAAATTAAATGCATAACGTTTTTCAGGGAAACAAAATTACATGCAAGGTCTCTTCAGGGTCTTCTGCGTTACAAAGAGGAAGAAAGAGCCACCAGAACTTGTTTTCTCATGTTGTGCTAAGAGTGGGATTTTGAAAAAAGGCACTTAAAATAATATGGCAGAAATTGTATACTTTCAACAGGAATTATGGCAAAAAGTGTGGTCCCAAATTGGAGTTTACAACTCACTGCAGACACTCTTTGCTGGAAAATGTCACAATTTTTTTCATAACAGCTATGCTGGATTGTTCTTAAATGCACTTCTGTGACTGATAACACCAATTTAAACAAAAAGATACTGCAATATTTTCTAGTCTTTAGTATACTTGTGATCTGTTTAAAACAGGCTGGAAAAAAATTGCTGGTTGTTTACTAAGAGAAATTGGAGCTTGTGTTTGACTGGGACAGAAAATATTTTGCTTTACTCAAGTCTTTCCTTGTGAGAATATTTTGAAACAGATTGATTGATCAGTTATATTTATTGTCCAAACTGTGCTTTCAAATTTCAGTTTTTTTATGTACTCAGTCAAACTAGTTTGAAAAATATCCATGGCTGAGAGGCTTTCTTTTGAATATGTCCTAACTGTATTTCTTTTTTCTGTCTTGCTCAAGCACCCCCATGATACTCTCTATGAAAGAGACACTATAAAATAAAGACATCTTTGTGATGCTTCAGGTGGAAAACATACAGAGCACAGGAAAACTTTGATTTGTATGGTATCGAAAAAAATACTTTCAATTTCTTAGGTAAAGAAAACCCCAAACCACAGATATTCTTACTGCTGGCATCAAAATGGAATGGAAAGAAGTTGCAGAAAATTTAAAGCATGCCAGTTTTTTCGTTTCTTAAGATTTACTGTGCATACATTTCACTTCATTTGTTTCCATGTATTTTTTTTTCCCAGGCTAATTTCACTTTTGGTTTTGTGGAAAACTTGAAGACTTATTCTGAGACATGGCTTAAGATGTCTGAAGTTTTCAAAACCAGTGGAAATGTTCTCAGAGTCTCACGACTGCAGGTTGGTGAACATGGGAGATCTTTCTATTTTCCCACTTTTTGCTGTTTGATCTAGACGATATTTCTATACATGCAAAACCACCCCTTTATCTGACTTCAGATTTAAAAAGAGCTGAAGAAGAGGCAGATTAACTTTAGGTTATGAACCTACAGACTGATGCTGAGAAAATTCTGACATGAAAATACTCAAAAGCATTGTTGCTTCAGTATTGCTCAAGTACCACTGAACAACAGGGGAAATAAAGTGGTGTTGGTTCTTGTTTGTTCATTGCTTATGTTTGCCAGCAAAATGTGAAACTGATGAAAAAAACTGATGAGGGAAATATTGACTATAAAAGAAAAAGGCATTCTTGTTACTGAGGTTTTTCTATTCTACATATTTGTGCCTTCCCCTGTCACCTCTCCTAAATCTCGTTTCTCTATCCCCCTGCCATTTATTTGAAATGTGTGGCATTAACCTGTTAAGAGGGAAAGACTGAAGACATGGAGAAGCTAAATGACTTCTGCAGTGTGATGCAGGAAATCTTGATAATAGAACTGAAAATTAGTACGTATGTATATTTTGTATTTTCTTAGGGAAGATAAACCTAAGATAACATCTGTCACTTTTCATTTCAGGAAGCACTGCAAAACAATTTTGTAAAGCATTTCATAGAAAGCAATTTGGATATCAACATGGAAAAACTCCTTAAAAAAATGCAAGCATATGGTAGGTATATGAAAGTACATGTAATGGTTAGCCTTGTTATGCTTCAGCTTAGAACTATATATAGTTGAAATTGAATATTTTAGCTACCTCAGTGATAATAGTAATTATAGTATATAATTAACTATAGATACTAGTAAAAAAAAAGTAATAAGAGAATTTACCCTCTTAAGTTAGTCTCAAACATAATTGTCTTGTTTCTTTTCGGTGACTGAATAATGTGAATTTCAAATATTGAATCAATATTGGTAACAAGTCAGAAGTGGAAAAGTGTCATGGGACAGTCTCAACCATTACATTCATACTTAAAAGGAGTGAAGGGAGATATGAACCTAGTAGCCACAGTTCCATTAGGTAGAAGTATATTTTTATAGTGATTTTTGAAGGAAATAAATAGAAAATGAGACTGGATACAGTGTTTTTGATCAAAAACTCTGTATTTTTTCTCTGTTTATTCAGAATCAGTTGTGTGAGGTGTTCTTGAGCCTCAGAAAAGCCCGAGAGAGGGTTATAATCAGGGAGTTGTACTGTCAATAGGAAGCAACCTGGCTCAGTCCCAGCCCTGGGATAGCCCAGTTGGGGCCATGGGAGTGATGCTGAGGGCAGAACTTCATCCCATGGGAAGCAGTGTGGGCTCAGGTCCAAAACCATGTGTGGGCTGTGGTCCACAACCAGGGAGCTGCAGCCTGGAGCAGGCCCAGCTCTGTGCAGCTCTGGTGGTAAAGGAGTGGCCCTGATTCATTGGTCTGCCTGGCAGCCTCCCCCTGGGCACAGCTGTCTCTGTCTGCCCCCTTTCTGCCTTGGTAGTGAGCCCTGGCAATCAAACAGAGAGCCCCCAGGGTTAGAAAGATAGCTCAAGGGGGATGGTTCTTAGTGGAGGAGAAGGGAAGTTATTATTTTGTCTAATTTGGGATATTCAAGGATTTAAGTAGGAGAAGACAAAGGATTATGCTGTAAATTTAAGTTACTTAAAGATTTTATAAGAATTTGATAATTGAAAAAAATTCAGTATGTTCAGCTGTCAGTAAGGTAGGTGCATGATCATTAAAATGCTTGCCAGCATGTGCTAGAAGGAAAACTCTGTACTGAAGCAGATTCCAGTGTCATCTAAGAAAAGTTCATGATTTTGAGAATCAGAAAGAGAGGAAAGTGGGATAAAATGCAGTAACAGACAGTCTGACATCATGGACAAAGGGAGCAGGGTAGTTCCTAGAGGAGCATTGTGGTAGAAAGGACAGATCTGGGTAGTTTCAGGTCAGTGACTGTAAGGATAAATACGAACCAAATAGAAATCTGTTCCAGTTGCTTTCTGGAGGAGAACAGTAAGGAGCTCTCAGGTATTCCCACAGAGGGACTTTGTGACCCTCATTAGTTTGAAAAAATTGACTTGTACAGAAATGTAGGTCATTAAGTCTGCTTTACAGTCAAAGAATTAAGACTACAGCTGAAATAAATAAATGTACCTGAAATACAGCTTTTATTGGTTTTCAGTATCTGCCTCTAGGCAGGAGATGGACCAAATCCATGGAGGCTCCTGAGAGATTGTAAATGAAGTGTGTTCTCAGTCTTGTACTTTCCCCCTGAGCTGGTGCAATCACTGTTGGTGTGAGCTGGTATGGCTTATCTTTAGCAGACAGGTTGTGAGATTTAGTTGAAATTTGCCTTGGTTTGAAGGTTTTCTTTGAAGAGTAGTGTGCCTCTGCACACTTCTAGTAAAAAAAATGGCAAATGGTGTCTAGAATTCAAACTGGAAAGCATCTGGTCTCTATGTCCTCCTTAGGCAAGGGACTCAAATTTGAGTCTGCTTTCTCTTCAGATGATTTTCTTAACCAGTGAACTGCTGGCTAGTCTGGGTTGGGCACAGCTCACCCTTTGAAGTGAAGATGGATCATAATACAGCTAAAAACTAGTCCCATGGAATCACAATATTGGAAAGACTGGATGGAGGAAAGAGCTAATCTCCTAAACTTCAGGGCATGCTGGAAACATAGCTGTCTCAATCTCTTAGTTGAGTAATAGCTGGATTTTGTGTGTGTGGACCTAACACTGAGAACTACATGATAGATTATGGAAAAACAATATTCCATTAAATAGATACCATGATCTCTGGAATTATCAGATCCATCTTCACTGATGCAGACAACATCAAAGAAATCTGTACCTGTGTTTCTCAAGCTATAGCTTTTTAACAGAACTGAAGGACATCTGATAATACGTAATAAATGGTTAATAGTTTGGATGGTCAAGACAAAATATGATTTAAGTAGAGTGGCTTATGAAACTAGAATTTCCTTATTTTAAGAGAATACAGTTGATAAAATTAATATCGTATAAAAGCTGAAATTCAATAGGGGCTATAGATAACAAGAGCATTTATGCCTTCGTGAATCTGATCTCTCCAAAGTGCCAGAACACTCCTCTACATTTATTACACTTTGTATAGATTCACTTGGTTGTTTTACTTCTTGAAAAATTATATGCACTCTTATTTTTATATTAGCTTGTGTACTTTTTGTTCATTTTATTACACCATAATTGTGTGTAACTTAACTGTAAATCTCTGTTCTTATGTTTGTTTGTTTTTAAAAATTTCATTAATCTTATATTGCATCAGATGTTTAGTCCTGTAATTACCTTCCTTGTATCCAATTAAAGCCTTGGATATATCTATGTTACTGGTTTTACTGCTCACAATCTTTTTTATTTTCATCCAAAGCTCAAGCTTTTTAAAATCTCCTGACCTCTAACCTCTAGTCTTCTAACTAAAGCAAATATTCTCTTCTTTTATCACATCTACACTCTCATACAGATGACTTTTAATTATCCTCAAATGCAAGGTGCTTGTGTTTGTATATTTTTTTATTTCTCTACAATAATATAAAAAATGTCAACAGACTTAGTAATGGTGTTTTCTGTGCTACTCCTGCTGTAAAGTGTCCTGGACAGAGTGGATAAGTGTAGAACTCTTTCAGTGTCTCTATAAAATCATCATGCTGCAAGACTTCACAAGGATAACAATTTCTAAAACTGTTTAGCAGGATTTTGGACTGTCAAAATCTGTCAGAGTTACTCAGGTGGAGCAAGGTAAATATTTAGGCTGAGGGTTCAAAAACTTGTGGTTTTCTTTTTAATCCCTTTACTTTCTAAGCTGGCTGTGTGTGGACAAGGCAATTGTTTTCCTCTATGCTTGCTTTGCAGCTCAGCAACTTGCAATAAAAATTTCCTACCAATCTTGTATAAACCCTGTCCCACTAGAACTTGTGAACTCCTTGCTGGGCACAGTCCTTACAAACCTTCAGGAGGCACTGAAAGGCATTTGTGCTGCAAAGCTCCTCTTTCAAATTCTTACTTGCTGAGTGTCTCTCTTGTCCTCCTTCTCTGATTTCTCCCAGATATGAATTTTCTTTTTTCACTATCAAGGACTCTCCCTTACAGAGGGCTACATGTGACTCTGTATATAACAACCAGGGTGATAAAAAACCAAGACCAAAAGAAGCAGCTTTCCTTTGTGCTACCCCTCTGCTGTCCTCATTGTAATGAAATAATTTTGTGCATATTTAGAAGGCAGGAAACAAATAGCTGTAATGCCATCACTGAAAACTGTGCCACCACCCAAATCTTCTGATAACTAGAAGCTTTCTGCTAATTTCTGACCTAAATTTATTTATTCTTCATTTATTCCAATTTATTTTTCCAGCAACTTTTTATTTTTACTTAAATAGCACTTCTACCCAGTGGACTTACATAAAACACTTGTATTTCCTCCCTGCTACTTAATGATAGGATAAACAAGATGAGTGGAAGATGAGGGCTATCTTGATTTTTAACAAAATATGAAGATCATAGTGAACACAAATTTGCCAAGTTTTTCATTCATAATTGCTACATTTGTAAATGGGAAAAAACAAGGTCATCAACTATATAGATCTTGATTTTAAAATCTTCATGTAGATTGCATTTTTTTGTATATGTGTTATTTCTATGATGGGGTACAGAAGTTCATGCACATTAAGACAATAGTTTTTTTCCGGAAATATACCGCACTCCAAGCCAACAGCAATATAGATGTTATTTCTTATGCTAAAAAATGCAACAATTTAACTCATGATAGAAGCTTTTCTTAGCTAATTATTGATTTCAAATTAAGGTCTTGTGTGAGTATATAGCACTCAATGATAGAATGTTTTCAGTGGGAGGGTACCTTAAGGATGATGTAGTTCCAACCCCTCTTCCATGGGGCCACCTTTCACTAAACCAGGTTGCTCAGAGCCCCACCCAGCCTGGCCTTGACCACTTCCAGGGCTGGGGCATTCACAGCTTCTTTGGGCAACCTGTTCCAATCTAAACCTACTCTCTCTCAGTTTACGTTCCCTCTTGTCCTATTGGTAACACCCTTGTAAAACGTCTGCCCCTAGTTTTTTTGTAGGACCCCTTCAGGCCACAATAAGATCTGGAAGGTGCTGCAAGGTCTGCCTGGAGCCTTCTCTTCTCCAGGTTGAACAACCCCAACCCTCTCAGCCTGTTTTCATATGGAATAATGCTATAGGACTATATATAATTGCATACATATATAAAAAAAATATGAAAACGGTGCCATTTGGGCTTAATGTTAGGAATACTCTCTTCTCTCTAATGCTATAAAAAAGGGGCAGCATGGGTGTTTCCTTTATTGTCCTCCTCAAGGATAGCCATAAATAAGACATTTATTATTACTGTTAGGTTATGATTTCTCTCAACCTATGGATTCACCCTGTCATTGTTTGCCTATCTTTTGAGTTTTAGACTGTCAGTTCCTCTGTTTTTTCTCCTTGTGCACTTTACCCTTTCTCGCTGTTAATCATGCCTCTTCTTCAGACTGCTTCATCCATTTTCCACTTATCTGCCTTCCTATTGTAATATTTCCTGTGCTGATGCTGAGTAATGTCTATGATCCAAGATTTGTCTGTCACCACTGTTATCATAGGAGGTCATCACCTGTCCTTTTTAAAGCCTGTATTTTCAAGTGAGTGTTGAAAAATTTAAGATGGAAAATTTTGTAGGATGTTTTATAGCATTGTTTATTACCTGAGAAATTCAGATCTTTTTATTAAATCTAGATGGGTTAAGATTGTTTCTAGATCATGCTATCCTTCTGATTATCCTCTCAAACATAAGGATATAATTATCCCTACATTCTCTACCAATGGATGAAGATCTGGATTCCTCAAAAGGTTGAGCTTTTTTTAGAAACTAGGTTTTGATTAAGCTACATGTTCATCCTGGATCCATCCATAAAGTAAAAATGAAGAGGTTATTAGGCTTTTTTCAGAGGCTTTTAAATGTAGGACTCCTGTCAAAATGCTTGTGCTCATTATAACATGGTTCTTGAAATACCCACAGTATCAAGGAGAAAAGAACTGGATAATATGTTGCTAAATGAGAGATTAATATCTATTATGATGTCTGAAGTACAGTGATTCCCTTTTGTTTGTGAAACTAGTTACGGAAACATAAGAAAAGGTTAGAAGTCCTACAGCTTCGAGGGTGTGGGCTCTTTCTAGCAAAGAACTTTGCTAGAATTTGTTATATTTTTATTCTTCTGAAATTGAAGGAAAGAGTAGATGAGAGCTTGTAGAAGCCACTGAAACATGAATTGCACTTCCACAAGTTCACACTAAATTTTCTATGTTTTTAAATTTCTTTTTTTTTTTTTTAATACAAAGAGGATTTGCTCTTATATGATGTGCAAGTGACAGCACACATTTCTGTTCTGACCATTAAAACTAAGCAAGTCCAATTTGTTTCCTCATCTTAGAAACTATGACGAACAAGATGCTAAACAGCTCAGCAAGTAAACAAATTGACCTGTTGACACAGCTTGTTGTAAATATCTCTTCCTGTGTGCTACTGGACCGTTTCCAGCCTTTTGACTCTATAGAGAAATTGGAGGAGAAGGCTCATGAACTTATGCAGGAAAATAATCTTTTGGCTAGTAAGTACCTTATGTAAAATGTATTTTTACAGAAAATTTCAGACTTTGTAGATGTTGTCTGTGTTTATTGATAAGGTAGGTTAAGGTTGCACAGTTTCAAAGTGTGCATTAAATCACATATAATACAGTCAACATAAAGCACATTTGAATACTCTGATGTAAGCTGGAAAGATTAATTATATTTTTTTAACTGTGGAATGGCCAAATGAATCCTTGGAGACTCTTGTTTCTATCAAAATATTTAAAAGAATGGTCAAAAATATTTAAGAAAAAAAAAAAAGTGGAATACTGAGGAAACTTAACAAGATGAAAAGATCATCTGGTTTGCATATTTTCAAAAATTTTTTTGTATTTTTGACTTTTCAAAAAGGAGGAAAGAAAGGGGTTTTGTTAAGATTTACTATTAAACCAACACCTCAGTGAAATTAGCTTGTTTATTCAGAGTATATAAGCTCTCAAGGAATTTATTTTCTTCCTTGGGATTACACTTTTTCTCCTTTTTGTGCATTATATGTTTATTACTAAGAATCAATTTTCCAAAAGATTTTAAAAGGCAAGAATATTTTTCCTTAACATACACAGCTGTCTTGTCACAGCTGGACAATACTGTACATTGCATGTAGTGTTTCCAAAAGAGAGACCCTCCTGAGGTCTATAAAAAGTGTTTCACAACGTTTTCCCACTGTTGTTTTGGGTTTTTTTGTCCACCTTATGCCTGTAAGTATAGAACAGAAGACATGAGAAAGAACTTGTAAAGAAGGAAACTGTTCAATCTGGAATCCCATGCTTGTTTTGTGATCTGCGCAGTACCCTGGAAATTGCCACCCTCTATCAGTATAAAACAAACAGGCTATACCTTGAGACAAGGAAAATTGCTCAGGAGTACTTTGGAGAAGGCAAATTGTTGCTTTAAGGAAAGAAATGGACAGATAAGTCTTGGCCCTCAGAAAAGTGAATAATCAAATTCTAGTTCCATTTTTCTTCCACTTACCTAGGGAAGGGTCATATGCTTACATAAAATGTAAGCCAAGACATTTTGTTCTGAGTATTTTTCAGTATTCTGGCCTTATCTCTTCACATTATTAGAGAGAGAGAAGATGGCTTTTCAAGGAACCTAATGTGAATGTCCAACATGTTAATGTTACATGTTTTGATGTAGGCATACATCCCTTTCCATAGAAAAATGTTAAACTGGAATAGAATGTTCCTCTCTTTTTTTGTGGTCTTCGAGCCTTCATAGCTTCATGGAATGTCTTAGAAAATTAACCGTTTCTGTAAATGGGAAAATGAGGTTGGCTGTTTGAAAGAAATAAGGTTTGCAGTAAAGTATTCTGTATTTTATTATCTTTCAGAGAACCACATAGTAGGTAAGATATCTCTCCCTTTTCCTAAGGAAGAAAAGGGCAACATTTAGCATTTATCCAAAAGTCCTAAAAAGTCTGGGGTAGACAAAAAAACACAAGTAGTTTCATGTATTTGGCTTCATCTTTACAGCTACGTATTAAGCTTTCATCTAGTTGGGGTTTTTTTCCCTTATATAAAGCTGGAGAAAGCAAACAGGCAAATTCTGCTGTGCTAAACTGGAAGTTCTGCAATTGACTTGAAGATTAATATCAGAGTAAATTTTAGTGGGTTGGTACTGTTTACTTTGTCATCTACTTATGGAAGCAGTTATCCTTTGTTGCACAAATTTTACGGCTGCTGCTTTTACAGTGAAACTGATATTAGCCCCTCAAAAAGGGCTGAATGTGGATGCAAAGAGAAAACTGCAGCTCAAAAAAAGACAAATCATCTCAGATAAAAATGATTTTTACAAACCCATTTATCATGTGAATAATCTTTTACATTTCATATTCATGGACATGAAAAATGTGTCTCTGAAACCTGCCTTTTTTGGGCTTGGGATCAAGAAAGTTTGTAGGCCTGCCCTGACAGATTAACGCATCGTATATCATATGGTAATTAGCCATGAGTTAGTTAAGGACATAGCATAAATTACATAAGCTTCCTTTCTTCTTGTGTCAGGTATCATCTTCAATGCACCAGAGGACAAGAAGCAAGATTCTAGCAATCTCCTTCCAAGGCACATTTCATATACAATTAGAACCAGTGTTCTCTACAGCATGAGAACTGATTTGATTAAAAACCCAACATGGAAATCCCATCCCCACAAGTTGCCAGCTGATGGGTTTAAATACAACCATGTCTTTATTCCTCTTCAAGACATGATTGAAAGGGCAATTATTTCAGCACAGACTGGGACAGACACATCAGAGACAGAAGTTCAGGTGCAAGCCATGCCTTACCCTTGTCACACAAGTGATCTGTAAGTAAAAGATCAGCTTTTTAATTTGATGTATTATCCTTGTTAGATCAGTTCTAGAGAACTTGGGATCCTACTAGGTTCCCACTTTTCAATGGGCAAATGTGTGTCTCTGCACAGGCCTAAACAAGCACATCCAATACCAGAGTATTAGAGCATAGCAAATATTGGCCAAAAGCTGTGTTTAACATAACATGTTATACAGTGTTTGTCTGGCAAATGACCCCTGACAAAATGCTTGCAGCCATAATGTGTAGTAGTCTGCTGGACAGACGCTGTGTCAACATAATGTGCAATTAACTTAGGTTATTCTAAGAGATCCCTTTTAAATACTTAGTTGTCCTGTACACAAACTGTAAATTGATCCCTTGAAGGGTGAAGTTGATGAAGCAAAAGTGTAGGGTTGTTCTCTGTAAAACCATCGAAACATCTCAATTATTAGATTTTAAAATTAGTCAGTGATAATAAATTTGTTAAAGTGGAGTGAAAACTGACTGGGTCATGTTATTCCTTGTGGTCCAAATATATTGTTTTGCCATGGTCACAAATCTGAATTTTGTTTGACTTTGAAGCCCTAAAGAGTAATTGTATCAGTTGTGTGGTTTAAAATAACATAGTATAGAATAGTAATAATATTGTACCAATACATAGATTTAGCTTGTTACATAAAAAATAAATAATTCTAACCAGAACAGGAATAAATCTTATTGTTCATGTCAGATCTTATTTTGTGCATATTTTGAGAACAGTTCCAGTATTAACCTATTAACATTCTGCTAGAAAATAGTTTACCATTGCAGGCTGACAACTCCTCATATTTTTTCTTTCATAGATTCTTGAACAACATAGGGTTTTTTTTCCCACTTATGATGATGTTAACATGGATGGTTTCAGTTGCTGGTATGGTTCGCAAGCTGGTTTATGAAAGAGAAATTCATCTTGAAGAGGTAAGAGGCAGATTAACCTCTGAAAAGAAAACTTATTCATTTCAGTGTGCTGAAATGCAAAACTTGTGAGGTACTTTTAAGTACTTATAATCCAGATGGCTTTGTTTTTGCTTGTTTTGTCTGGGCAGTAGGTTCTAGTTCTTGCTGCCAACTCAGATTTACAACATTGTTTGAGCATTAGTACGCAAATATTGTCCAGGCGACGAAAAGCAACAAGCAAAAGTTGAAGCTGGAAAGTGTTATTTGAGAAGGTCTTGTGATTAGAATTATTTTTGTTTTGGATTCTTTTTCATATTTTGCTCTATGTAGTCTGTAAGGATAAAACTACCTAAAATAAGTCAAGAATTTGTTACATACTGTGTAATTATCAGAAAAAAAAGGGAGATTGCATACCAAATAAAAAAGGGGAGACAATAATTTGCTTCTATCAACAGCTAGTCTTCACAGGTGCTAAGCATTTGGATGTACAGGGTCCTTGTGTTACATTTTCTATAGGGATAAATACACTTTTTAAAGAATTACACTGATTTCACTGTATCAGCAGAATTAGTTTGAATAAGATTTTTAATTTTGGGAATTATTGGGGAACTATATAATTTCTTTACTCTTTCTGTTGTAAGATTTTTTTTTTATTTCTCCAAAATATTAAATCAATATTAATTTTGATGATCTTATGAGAACTTCATCAAAGGTTTTATTGGATTGTATCCAAAAGCATTTTTTTAGAAAAAGAGGGATGTACTTCATACCTGGCTAAATTATTATTTGCCTGGTAATACATAAAGGTTACAAACTGTATGTTTCTTTCAGAAGAACAACAGACTAGGAAAAAAAATATTTGTATATACTTTGCTGTGTATATTCTCAGTACTTTTTAGGGTATAAAAAGGCAAACTCCTCGCTGGAAGAACCAGTAATCTGACATCTGTTCTTGAAACCCTATGCAAAAGAGAGTTTTGCTGAGCATGGTGACTCCTTGTGCTCATGTATGATGATCTCAGAAACTGCGCTGCTTAATAGCGTGTCTGATCCAGGAAAGAGCACAGGACAAGGGCAAAGAAACAAGAAATTTAAGGGGAAGATGATATCCTTCAGGAAGCTGGTAGTGTCTTGGTGGCATGTTTTGTTTAAAAAAAGAGAAACAAAAAGAAAGTTTGTTTCCTAACTTTAACTCTCTTTGCTATGTTGTCTTGCAGTATATGAAGACAATGGGTGTGTATCCAGCCATTCATTTCTTTGCTTGGTTTTTGGAGAATGTCATTGTGCTCACAGTAAGCAGCTGTGCTCTGGCCATCATTTTAAAAGCAAGTGGTATCTTTGCTTATAGCAATGGCTTGCTTATCTTCCTTTTTCTCCTGGGATTTGGAGTTACAGTTATCATGTTAAGCTATTTTTTGGGAGCATTTTTCAGCAGTGCCGATACAGCAGCTCTGTGTGCCAGCCTTGTCTATATGATCAGCTTTTTACCCTACATAGTTTTGTTGGTCTTGCAGAACCAGCTGAGTTTCACCAACCAGATTATAATGGTAAATATTTTTTCTTCTTTTCTAATCTTTCTCCTGCAACTATACTGTGAATTTCTGTAGTTTCAAAACTTCAGATCTTAATGTATTTATTTTTTCCCATGTTTCTGTTTGGTTTTGTGATCATTGGAAGTAAGTCACATTAATAAATCTCCAACTGAGAAAATATTTAGAAGGTAGAAAGGAATGAAAAATAAATTGTCAGGGCAATTTTGTAAACCTACAGAAAAGTCAGGAAATTGCATTCCTCATACTCAAGAGTTCTCTTAATGTTTTAACTGCAAAATATTTGTAACATTAGTGTATTTTCAAGATCAGCTGATGAGATGCCACTTCTCAAAGTCATTATTTGTTTGGAAAAAAAACCCTAGTGACTGATTTTCTGTTAATATAATTGGAGAATAGATCAGAAATTTGTCCAACCGTATAATCTGAGGTTTCTTTGGCATAGGTTCTATCAGGTCCTTTGTATTCCATAGGCTGGTCTATGTCTTAGTACTGTCCTCATATACTATATCCCTGAATGTGACATCAAATATCACCACAATAGAAAGAAAACCATATTTCACAAATTATGGCCTCACTATTTCAAAATAACTCACTAAATAAGGCTGGTGGAATAATTCATACAGTGTTTAAAAGTGCTCAATTTTTTCCAAGTCAGTTGGTCAGATAAAATAACCCTTCTCAGTATTAATAACTAGGTCAGTGGAGCTCTGTACTCAAATACTACTTAGCAAATACTACTAAGGCTTATGGGGGAGTATGGTTAAAACATAAAATGAAATAGCAACCATTAGCCAATGTGGAGGGAAAAAAATAGTCTCTTCAGTTTGTGCTTGATTTTAGCATCACAATGCATTTTATTTCATGGAACTTGTTAACAGTATGTTTTTATTTGATGTTCACATACTCTTTCTCCTCTGATGTTGTAGTGTCTTCTTTCTACAACCGCCTTTGGGCAAGGAATATTTTTCATTACATATTTTGAAGGCCAAGAAATAGGTGAGCTCTTCGGTTAGGAGAAAAGCTTTGTAATTATTATTTCAATAACTACAGTTGGAAATTATTTTCAATCTGTTCTGAAAAAAATCTGAAAAATTATTATTTCAAAAACTACAGTTGGAAATGTTTTCCAATCTGTTCTGAAAAAATATGTTAATAAGTTGGCTCAAGTTCAGGTATTTAAAGGGATGTAATCCTTTTTCTTACTATTATGGCAAGACCTATATTGATGAGAGTGGATATTTTAAACTATTGAAAAGTATTATATTGGTACAACAGTTTGTAAGAGTGGAAGAGACAATTGTAGAAAATAGTACTTAAATTTACCACCAGACACTTCATCAAAATGACTCATCTTTACTGAAGGAAGGGCAAAGTGTGTTTTGGGAAAAACTACTTTCCTTGACCATTGTGGAAAAAGAATTGTAGAAGCAATATCATGACCCATTGTACTGCAAACAAAGTAGAATTTTCAGTGAAAAAAGTGCAATATTTTGAAGAAATTTACAACTTCGTTAGTTTTGTTTACTTTTTAGCAGTATTGTACCTTTCTGTATCATTAGTGTTTGCACATTCTTTTTTCCATTCATGTCTTCTGCGATGTAATAACTTTATGAAACAATTATTCAGCGAGTTCATTTCTGTTTACCTCTGAATGCAGTCAATGGACACAATGCTTCCTAGTTAGAATTCACAGATCTAAATCTTCAGATTTAGCAGTATAGAAATGATATTAAACTTTGTGTAATCCTTTTCTCTGTATCAGCACAGTGGTTTAAGCCTGATTCATTGATCAGTGCCACATTTTGTCAGTGTTGCAGTTCTTTTTCTTTTGCCAAATTCAGGGCCAGCTAAAACTTCATAAACAGCCCTTTCTACAGCAGCTTCTCTACGTTTTCCCAGCAGCAGTGTCACCTGCTGTTCTAAACACAGGGTTGTAGAGGCATAGAAATTTTTTTTCTGTTTGTTAGGATTACTGTTATTAACTATGATTTGTCTTGTGCCCATGCATAAATACTCAGAAGTGTATGGTGTTGATGTGTTTGTGATCTTTAATGCTCTGCTGATTTAGCTTTGACCTTTAAAAAATCATTATTATTACTGCCAGGAATTCAGTGGGATAATGTGCACCAGTCAATGGCACAAGGAGGATACATGACCTTTGGATGGATGTGCTGGATGATGTTCTTTGACTCCATTTTATATTTTCTGGGTGGCTGGTATTTCAGCAATATTATTCCTGGTAAGATCATGGCCTTGTTCTTATTTCATGTTTTTGAAGAAGTTATTTAATATTATTCATCCATTAATCTCTTTGCAATCTAAACAGTTCAGCCATAACAGGAAACACTTATTGTGGCATTGTCTTTCTTCATTTTATGCAAATAAACCAAAAATTTGTGTTTTTCTGAGTTATGGTTCTGTTGTGCAAAACTGGCTGACTTTAGGGACTGAGAAACAATGTCTTCCTAAATACATAGAGTAGTGCTAATACATGGACTAGAATTTGCAGTCAAGCAAGAAATATCTTTTGTTTTCTAATGGGTAGGCCAAATATTTGACAGAATTAGGAATTCATTGGGTCTTCATAGTAAGAGAAGTTAGTCTAATAGCAAAACTTCCTGGAAAATGGAATCTCCTGGGCTGAAACCCATGAACAACAGCATGTTTTTCAGATCATAAAAACCTCAGAGAGCGCAGTAACTATATCTTGCTCCCAATCAGTCCACAGTCCAGTGTATAGAAAAAACAAATTGATTTTCAACTATGTTTCCAGAAAGTAGTGGTGTGTTTTTAAAAATTTTTTCATGAACCAAGTTTTATAGGTCTTATGGAGTTGGTTGATGTATTTTTAATCATATCCTTATGCCCCACCTTTTCCTTGAGGATTTACCTTCCCTCTGATTTGCCTATGCCACATTTTCTTCTGGCTACTTTGTATTTTTTTAAAATTAAAATTAATTTTGCCTTGATAGATAAGGGTGGGTGGAATATGCAACTGAATTTTAAAAACTTTGTCTTAAATTGACACTTGGTTTTAAGTGGCAACATAATGACACTCCAAACAGGGAGAGTGTGTATTTTGTGATGGGTAAATAATGCCTGAAAAGATCAGGCAATGACAAAGATCAGTTTGTATACAGGAGTGTGGGCTTGCCCTTTCTGTTTATGTGCCCCAATAGGTTTTTCTTAAGGTGACTGATTTGTTTGCATTTTGCAGATATTAATGGAAGAACTGGTGCAATGGACTATTTTTATAATTAAAAATAGGTTCTTTCATTTGGCATGTTATTTGGTGCATTTACTTCCCTATAGGTTACAAGATTATGTTAAGCCTGTGATTCTGTTATACTTTGAAGCGGATTTGGAGACAGGGTAAATCATCACTGAGGCTTGATTATTTTATAGAAGGACCTGTTTTTATGACCAAATGATTTATTTTCACATTTTTTTAAAAGTTTAAAGCAGATAAGTATTTGGGCTAGTTAAATGGCCTAACCATCTCATTGTAAACAATAATAGAACATTTTTAGTCTACAAACAAATGCAAAATGATTATAATTTTTTTAACAGTTTATATAATAATTCTAATATAGGAAAATTTGGATTAAAGAACCCATGGTACTTTCCCTTTACTGTTTCCTACTGGAAGAACCTGTGTGGTACAGAGAGAAGCAAGAGACATTATCTGAATTCTAATATGTTTTTCTTCAATGAAAACTTCCAAGAAAAAGGTTTGTAGTAATAGAATTTGAACAATGGTGCTTTTTTCTGAATGGTGTGCTAGTCACAGTCAATCTGCTTTTATCATTGCTTGGTCCGAAATTATACATTTAGATCTTGTCCCTTTCTCTCTTTCATTATATAGTATATACTATTAATATTATATAGTAACTGTTACATTTTTCTACCCGTTTGAATGATTGAATGAATGAATGATTGATTCATTCTGTGAAAAGTATTGTACAGAAATATTTAAGAAAACTCTTTAAAAGATGTACAAAAAGTGTCTCTTGGGTTTATCCTGTCCCAGTATATTGCCTCTTTGTTTTGTTTGTGTCTTTTGGAGTTCACTGAAGCCTTTCAAACTCTTATTGAATCTGAAATGTGTTGGGTTTTATTAACTTTTTTTTAAATTTGTTTCTTGTTTCAGTGGAAAAATTAACTTTTTTCATCTATTTCCCTTCTCTTTCTAATTTCACTCTTCTATAATCACTGTTCTTTCTGTCTCTGCTTCTTAGCCTTTTGTCTAGAAAGCTGTTATTGTAACTAATTTTTATTGGCCTCCAGATAATTTCACTACTTTTCTATGTATGTTCACTTGCTTACAATTAATTCAGATTTTTTTACTTTTTCTCCCTTTAAGGACATTTCCACATTTAGTTTTGGTTTTGGAAATGAAGAAGTCACTCACCCGTATTCCATCTTGGGCCTTAGAACAACATGATGGGTTGTTGTGCTTTTTTTGGAAGTTACAATATCTTAGAAATGATCCACTTGTCTGTAGCATAGGTGAAGAAGCTGAACAACTCAGTAGTTTTACATATATCTGTCTCCCAGATTACAGCAGATTTCAAAATGCCTTGAGGTTCATTTAAATACTTGTGGAAAAATGATTTGTATGAGTTCTGTCTGAATTCCTGCAATTTGGAACAACTCCATTTTGTTAAGACAACTCTGCTTGGTCATTACATAAAATGAAGATTTCCAGTGTTTCCCTCTGGGTTCACCACATAATCTGTGGAAAACAAAGGTTTCCGGCTCAAGTTATTTAAGTGATTGCCTACACTTGGTGGTGGGTCGCATTTGCTCATGTCATGTGGTTGGTAGCAATTTGCCTCTGTGTGAATGCTAAAGCTGTCATGCAGCAAAGGAGCTTGCTGTCCTTTAAAAGAATTGTGTGCCATTGTACTGACAATGGGATAAATGCAGCCATGAAGAATTTTCTTGGAGCAGCAAAGTGACTTGCTTCCAGACAGTTTCTTCACTTGTTCCATGCAGCCCAGGGCTGGTCCCAGGAGTGTGGAGAGCATTTAGGAAATCAGAGGTGTGTGAGGGAGGATCTGGGAGTGTAGGTCCTACCAGCTGACACTACAACTACAGCAGGTCTGGCAGTGACCAGGGCGCTGCCTTCCCTCTTGGAGCTCCCCTTTGGAGAAGTCCCAGGGAAATCAGTTCAATGCTTGCTAGTAGCTTGGAGCTCTCCCTCTGAGTCTTTCCTGAGATGCATTGTCTGAGGCCTACGCTGCACTTGAATGCTTTTTTGTTAATTTAAAGGATGCAAATTTATGAAACAGCAGAAAGGTGCCTGGAAGAGAGGTGCATGGGTAGGGGATCTCAGTAGTGTCACAACTGCTGGTAGTACCTTGCTAGCAAGTGACCTCAAGATTAGAAGGAATTTCATCCAGAAGCTTAAAATTGAGTGTGAAGGCAGGAAAACAACTTCTTCAGTCACAGTGTAAACAAACCAGTCTTTGAAATAATTATGTTTATTTTTTATTTATAATTTGATTTATAATATTCAAGCTTTTTATATATAGGATAGTACTCTGTTTTCTGTCATGTTTGCATTTTATTTATGTAAAAGTATTGCAAAGAACATACCTATAAACCATAAATATCTTATGTAAATGTATATTCATAAGAATAATTCTCTCTTCTCATAATTCTCAGGCATAAAAGTTTGTTTCTTTGGACTAATATTCCAATCTCTCTTGCCTTTGCTTTAAAAGAAAATAAACCAACTCACTGCCAGATCTCTCAGTGGTAATGAGTCAATAAAATATTAAAAGTAATAATGTAATGGAGCTGCTGATTGACTCATGTTTGGAAAGTAGTGCAAACCTGACACAGAAAGGAAGACAACTTCATCGGTGTCATATCAGCATCTCAGTTTCCTGAGGATGTTACCTCACAGTTAGAAGACTGTTGGATATCTGCTTGCCTTGAGCACCTTGAATTATGCTTAGACTAGGCTGCTGCTCTGAATCATTCCAGAGATCCGCTTTGCTTAGTTGACTGAGGGGAATTGAGAAGATTGGTTGCCTGTGACTGTGAGTGTTATGTCAATGTTTGTGCCTGAAACTGGATGACATATGAAGTGACTTACACAGTTAGGATTCTCCAATGCTCATGGGCATGAAAAATGATCCAAGTAATGTTATTATAAACATTTTTTTACTAGAAATAAAATATAGCAACTATTTTATGACTTTATCAAGACATATGCAGACATGCGTATGACTTGGCATAACTGTTACAGGCTGCTTTTTTAAACTGCAAATGGGCCAAATTCTTAGAAAATATTAATTGGCGTGGTATCTTTCATTTCAGTGTAGTTTGTGTCAGTTCAGACAATTTGAATGTCTGTTTCAGGCTTTGGTAAATTGTAGCAGAAGTTATTTTGGTATTCCTTTAACACACACGTGTTTAGATTCAGCAACCTGCTTGTTCTGCTGCTCTTTCCCACACAGACCCAGCACCTCAGAGCTGGAAAGTCCCTTGCACTGAAGGAGCTGCCATTGGTGTTGTGCTGGTGTCCCTCACCAAAGAGCACGTGGATGGTCAGAAGGCTGCTGTTAAAGATCTCAACCTCACTTTCCATAAGGGACAGATAACAGCCCTCTTGGGACCTAATGGAGCTGGAAAAACAACAGTTATGTGAGTCTGACTTTTAATGCTGTTACTATCCCCTCTGATCTTTGCTATGCTTTTTCAATTTAAAACTTTGTGAACTGTTTGCTATGCCTTTTTTTTTCTCCCCAAATAAATATTTGATAGACTCCTCAAAGCACATGGAAAGTGAAGATTGTATATCTATGACAAAAGGAATGTAATGAGTAGAGAACTGAGTCCTCTGTGCCACATAAACCAAGATGTGGTATCTCAGGAACAGCTTAAGTAGGACTTGGCCATATCTGGTTGTGAAGTTGATTACATCTTGAAGGAGTGTTCTTTTCTGGCAACCTGTACCTACTCATCACATGGAGAGTGTGGAGTTTTATGCTGTTTTTATCCCTAGAGATTGCAGGGGACTTCTCTCTTGGCAGTTGACCAGAAATGGAAGTAATGAAATGAAAAATGATCTTTAAAAATATCTTTGTTGGTTATAATCAGCTTTTATTAAGCCAGTGATGCAGGATAGGACCTAATTGGGAAATGCTCCTCACAAAATACTCATGTGGAGAAGGAAGCAATCACCTATTAGATTTAGTTGGGGAAAAAAAAAAAATTTTGTTCTGGAAGAAGACAAATGAAGAACTCTTGAGATTATGTTCAAAAAAAAACACCAGGAAACCCATGAACAAACCAACCAACCAACAAACAAAACCCGCCAAACCCATAAAGCCACCAAAAGCAACAAATAGCTAAACCAACCCCAAAACGTTTGTATTTGTGATATTTCTATAACTATACTCAACTGAACTGATGTTGCTCTAAGGATGCTGAACATGCCTCAGGATACATAAGTGATGAGCTAATTGCACGTTATCTTGATGAATTTTTTTTTTTTTCCTTTTCTTCTATCAGATCCCTGTTGACTGGTCTGTATCCCCCGAGCTCTGGTACCATTCTTGTTGATGGGAAGGACATACGGACGGAGCTGTCTGCCATCAGGATGGAGCTGGGTGTTTGCCCCCAGTACGACGTCCTGTTCAGCACACTGACGGTGCGAGAGCACCTCCTGCTCTACGGGTCAGTGAAGGCACCTGGGTGGACAAAACAACAGCTCAACGAGCAAGTCAGTAGGTAAGTTCTCCTTCCATTTCTTGCAATCTGTCAAGTAAATTGGTAATGACTATTGCAAGCCACCCAAAAAAAAAAAAAAAAGAGAAAATGCAAAACTTGCAAGGAAAAAAACAATGGAAACTGCAGGGTTTTGTGAGTTTTTATCACGTTTCATTCTGAAATCATGACTTGAAAACAGATTCCCTAGTTTCTAACTCTTACTTGAATATATTTGTAGTGGAACTGTCAATGTTTAAAAAGCTGGTAATACACCACCATCAAATAATGATGTTTTCACTGGAGTGGAGGTTGTGAGCCTTGTAGAAATTGCAGGGGTTCTGCCTCATGCTGTCTATCCTTGCTGGAGAAGCAGATAGAAAAAAACCTGCTGTGCTTGCCCTGAGTTTTTTAGATAAATCAGCAAAATAACTTTATATATTTATTATCCTGTATTCCCTAACCTACAGCAGAAGGAAGGTTAGAAACCCACAAAATCCAGGTAAAGGCAGTGCTTGTTATAATATTTTTAAATAGGCCACCTCATTTTTCTTTGCCAAATACAGCCTTGAAATGTTTTGTAGTAAATGAAGAGGTTTAAAAATGAAAAATACAATGGGGTAAACAAGTCTGAGGTCTGATGTGAAATCAGAGGATTTGCCACTTCTCAGGTTAAAAACATTTGCCAGTGTTTTTGTGCTGATACTTCTTTGATACAGGACTAGGTCTTTTATTTTTGCCTAGTGTATATTAAACTAACTAGTAAAGTGTACAAGCTGAGATCTGGTTCATTAATAGCTAACTGCATTTATTCTACTTCAGGAATAAAAGCTATGCTTTTCAAACAGTGTGGCAGTGTAAATCATTTCTGTTTTTCTTCTGATTCATGATAGACTCTGTGAAGGGCTGGGCATTTCCATGCTTCAATGGAAATAAATGTCAAGTTGATGGGACTTCTCCCTAAGTGTCAAATCCGGCATATGTAGAGGCATGTGTGGCAAAGTGGCTTTCCTTTTTGGTATCCCTTTTTGGTACCTATCATAAAAGCCTGTAACTCTTAAATTTTGATCTGAAAAAAAGCAGGTGTGGGACACTGTGTTCTCCCCAGAAACAACAGAATTCCTTCTGTAGAACTATAGAGACGAAACAAATTTAGTAAATGGTTTAAAATTGATGCCAAATAATATTCTGCATCTTATGGTACTTAGACTGCTGAATTGTAATCCTAGCAGCAGTCTGTCATACTAATGGCACACAAGAACACTCAGAACTCTGCAGGCCTTGCTACTAAGAAAAAAATTTTTTAAAGGCAACAAATGCTTTAAAAGACTTCAGAGAAATTAGAAAAGAATGAAACAAAAGCTTTTTATTAACCAAAAAAAGTGGGCTTCTAAAGAGATTAAGAATAATTTTCTTCACTGTATATTTGTAGAACAGCTATTGAAACTTGTTTTTTTAAAAATTAGAAATTGTCTCAGGGTAAGTGGCATGGCTTACAGACTGCATATTCACCAACATGATTCAGGAGTTTAGCTTAGGACTGTTGAGCCTTCTATGTCTTACTTGTCAAGCTGATAGCAACTGAAAGCTCTTTGGTCAGTGACTGGATGCTCAGTGTGATTAAAAATAAGTTAAAGGCCTTATAGTATTGCCTTAATCATGTTTCCATACCATGCTCAGATGCAAGATCAATATCAGAGGGCAAGGGCTGAATTGGAAATATCTGTAAGGGATCTCCCAGTCCTTAACACAAGAGTTAGATTAGTTTTGATTAGCTAGTACTATTCTACCCAGGGATCACTAATTGGTTTATCTCACAAACACATGTCTTCTAAAAAGAAAAAAAAAAAAGGAGTCGTATTGCCTTATTTACTTCAAATGACTACACATTTCCTAAAATCTCAGGCATCTCTAGTGTTCTTTAAGTAGTTTGCAAAATCTGAAGCACTGCTTGAGTTATGAAAATAGCAGTCTTTATCACTATATAAAGGAGCTATAATCTGGAGTTTGCTGAAGTTGTTGGACAAAGTAGTATTTTATTTTATTATCTTTATTTAAATTTTTTTTTACAATGCTTATTTAGAATTGGTGCATCTGATGATGATAAGCATTTATGCTTTGTAGGTAGAGATATTTTTTTCCTATTTGTTTTTGACACTAAAGTATATAATTAATTAGAGGTAGTCATTTTATCACTTTCTATTTGCAGTGACTTTTCAGTAGTTCTCTGAGTGGACAGAATGTGACTGAAAAACATTTTCAAAATTGGTCCTGTTTCTGTACTCCTGTTTCAGAGCTCTGGAAGATGTGGATTTATCTCAACATCAGTACAAACCTGTTGGAGCCCTCTCTGGGGGAATGAAAAGGAGGTTGTCAATTGCCATCTCCTTTATTGGAAACTCAAAGACAGTTGTTCTGGATGAGCCCACCAGTGGAGTAGATCCGTGTTCTCGCCGTAGTATCTGGGATGTTCTTCTGAAGTACAAAGCCGGTACATAGTTTATGCACAAAATTTACTTCTTATTATCTTTCCTGGATTTTTTTTCCCAATAAATTTAAACTGGATATTCAGAGTGTAGTCAAAATATTATCAGAAGCTAAAAACATTAATTTCTGAGGAAACATTAAATTGAACTTGGTATTTTTAAGGCAATTCAAATGGCATTACAAGAATTATCTGCTATTGTACAGAAAGACACCCAATCTAAAAAAAGATTGACCTTAGTTCTAAATCCTGTCCTGAAGTTTCTCCCCCCTCTTCAGCTTCTCAAAATTACTTTTTGGTTCTCATTTCCCATTTTGTATATAGATGCTTTCCCATTTTGTATATAGATGCTTATATACTTCTAATGAAAACATATTCATCAGTCAGTCTGCTACACTAACGCTGAAATTGATTGTGGGAAGAAAACTCTTCAGCTAGTGAGCACTCAATTAGCTGAAGTATCTCACATTGAATGATCCATGGAAAGAGACACTGATGTTATGTTGTTTTAAGGAATTTCTTAAGCTTTTAAAACAGCTGGAGGTTCTAAAGCCTTAATACTCTTTGCTATGTATAAAACAGGGCAAAGCAAGTTTAGGGGTGAATCTAACTAAATTTGTAATTCTGACAACAGATTTTGTTTGTCCTGTAGTTAAGATTTGGAAGAGTCCTGAAAACATGTTTCCTTAAGGCTAAAGGACCCTTGTGAGGGATTTCTCTAGAAATCAGGTTTTGTAGACACATGCCAATCTTTCTCATGCAGGTTGCACACTGATCTTTACCACTCACCATCTCGATGAGGCCGAGGTGCTCAGTGACCGCATTGCCATCCTGCAGCGTGGCCAGCTGAGGTGCTGTGGTTCTCCCTCTTACCTGAGGGAGACATATGGCCAGGGACACAGTCTAACACTCATTAAAAAGGTATGTTAAAAATGTACTGTACTGAACTGGCGACTGCCTGCCAAATATATTTTAAGGGACATGTATGTCCCTTCCAGGAATATGTGGCATAGATTATTAGAGAATCAGCAAAACATGTTTTTATTGGCTTCCTTGATTTTTTGGGTGGGTGGTATTATTATTGCTATTAGGATGAGCACAATGGCATTTCTGAAAATGGTGAATATAAGTATTTAGCTGAAAAGGGGTTTGTCTCACTGTCCTTTATTCCTGGAAGGTAGTCTCTGTATCCCAGCTGTGATGCAGTTTCATCAGTGGAATTTTTCTTGCATGAATTCTAATATTAAGACCAATACTTCTGGTAATATTTAAATTTTTCTGCATGATTATCTTTTTTTCTTCATAGCCCTCTGTGTTTGAAATCCAGGACCCTAAGCACATTGTTCAGGTCACATCTCTGGTACAGACCCACATTCCAGAAGCCTTCTTGAAAGAGAACAGTGGGACTGAGCTGACCTATGTGATACCAGAAAGGGCAGATAAGACCTCTTTTAAGGGTCTTTTTCAAGCTCTAGATCAAAGCCTTCAGCATCTACATGTGACTGGCTATGGCATTTCTGACACAACTTTGGAAGAGGTACTTGTAGTTTTTCTGTGTAATGACATTCTCTTGGTTAGAAAAAATGATTGTACCTTTTATATTGCACAATTTCTTGCAAGAAACGTGTTTTCAAAAAACAGGAAAAAAGAGCAAGCAAGCAAACAATACCTCCCAAAGCAGGTAGAATCTATGCTTTATGGTTTTGCTCTGCTGTTAATTTCAGCATTCACTCTACTATGGCATACTTTTCACGTGAAGAATCTAATGTGAAGAATGATGAACTGTGTAACCCTTAAATGTTTGTTTCTGAATTAACTTCAGGGAAATGTAATGTGTCATTGACTTTATGAGAAGCAGTGTTGTCCTCAACCCATTGCATTGGAACAAGCTTTGAACTTTCAAGTCTGGTGGTTCAGCTCAGGTGGCTCTTTGGACAGAAAAAAAAAATTGCTAAGAATACTTTCCAACTTACTCATTCTGAAGCTTAGGGCTTAGCCAAACTGTGGTGAAACATCTAAAGAATATTTTCCATGTTTACCGAGAGAGAGAAAGTCTGATACATGTATACATGAACATATATACACACATATAGGTACATGTATGGATGTTTTTATACTAAATGGATCAGAGGAAGAGACTCCGTTATGCACCTTCACCATTCTGAATCTAGCTCTGTTTAAATAGCCATGTAAACAAGAGGTTATTTCTCTTGGACTCTTTTTACCCTGTCTATAATTTCTGAATAACAAGATTCCCTAAACCACCACTTTCCAAGTACTGTACTATTATAAATCCTTTAGAAATATTTTTTTTCCACTTCAAGTGATGATAGGAGACTAATGTCTCCTATCATGCATAGTTTCCAGATTTAATAAATATGTTTTTTAATGTTATGAAGTAAATTACATGCCTGTGATACAGTTCTATGAGGCAAGTCAAAATGAATTGAAAAGTTTTTATTTTCTTATATAAAATAATTAACATGGTATACGGAATAATATTTTTCCCTGCCAAACGTTATAGATTTGGAGGTAATGTATGTATTGAGAATACTTTTGGTTTACATCCCCACGGGATAACACAGGACTTCACAGAACTTACATATATAAAGTAAATGTGAAGTTGTCACGGATATGAGGAAGATTCTTCAGTGAGCTGAATCTCTGACTCAGTTGAGAGCTTGCTCTTAGCTGTTTTGTGAAGGGGAAGTTTAAAAACATCATTAAATGTGGTATTAGATATTAATGTATCATTCTTCAGCTTGAAGATTTAATGCATTAATTTGGGTTGATTTCTGTCATCTCTGCATCTCATCATTAGTTGTCATTACAACCTCAATTCTCTTATCAAAAGCCTCTTTGCACTGGGAATGAAAAGGATTCCACATAATAGCACTATTTAATCTATTCAAGCAATTCAATCTGGAAACAAAGAACCCTGGCCTTAAAAGAAAAAATGTGTTACATTTATTTTTTTCTTTCTTTTTGTTCTCTTATACATTCACCATTATTCTTTTTCAAATCTGAGGGACACTCACACTCTCAAAAAATCATATTCACTGAGGGAAAATGGACTTCTATTCATATTTCAAAGGAATCTTATAGTTCTAACAAATCAGTTTGTGACATCTTTAAATCTCACTATATTATATTTGCTCGAATTTAGGCTTTAGATATCTTATCCAAACATTTGTATTTGTGTGTTTTATAATACTTGTAATCCAAAGTGCTGGTGGAACTGAAAGGAGACCAGAAGGGTAGTTAATTAAATTAAGCATATACTAAGAGTTCTCTGGGGGATGCTGTTTCACTTTCTGGCAACCCTGGAGATTTCAAAGCTTATTGCTTTCTTGCTTTTGTTTGAGGAGAGAACAAAATGATTGTAACATCTTTTCAAAATAAGATGTGTCAAAATTTGTTAATTGAGTACTGCTTTTAAATTATTTTCCTTGAAATGACATGAGAGTTTGCATCAAAACTTTCCAGGGAAAGCCATATACCTCCTTGAAATGATGTGGACCTTCTAGTGAGATGCAGGATGCTCCAACAACTTCTGGTGATGGCACAATTGCATTATTCTATTTCACTGTATTATTGTCATATGAGCAGACTTGTTTCCTCAAGGACAAAAAGTGCTTTTTGTCCTTGAAAAGGACAAGTCTTTGGTCAGATACAGACTTGCTAGTCAAAACACAAATTAAACAGAATTTCACAGAATTACAGAATTTCACAGAACATTCTGAGTTGGAAGGGACCCAAAAGAGTTGTCAAGTCTAGGTCTTAAGTGAACGGCCCATATGGGGATTGAACCCACAACCTTGCTGTCATTAACACTGTGCTCTAACTGATCAAGCAGAAATTGCTAAGGCATGTGGGGAAAGGATGCTCTGCTGAGGTTTTGAATACACATTCATTTAGATAAAGCAAGAATATACTGTCTCTTTGCCAAGGTGCCTAATCCTGACTTTTCCAGACCTGTGTGTTTCAGAGGGTACTCACTCTGTTAATAATATTGTTAGGCTAATACTACTTGTGTCCACAGTATCTGGTGCAACATCAGGTAAATTATCCTACCTTCTGTACAATGTCGTCCCTAATGATTCCCATTCTTAAGAGGATGTTTGAAAGCCGCATACCATGGGGAGGACTGGGCAATGGTATCAGGGTATGTGTTAATTAAGTTAAAATAGACATAGGATGTATTAGAAAAGCATTTGGTGGGTTTGTTTCTTTTTTTTAAAAGCTATAGCTGCATCCTCTCTGCAGTGACTTAATGAGATTAAATAAGAGAATGTGTCTGCAACTATTTTGACACTGAAGTAAACACATGCAGGCAACGTTTTGTAGTGTAGGCATAGTCCCAGCAACAGAGGTGTATGTAGTCTGTGGTTTCACCAAGTGGTTGACACACTTGAAGGACAGGATGCCATTTGGAGGGAGCTAGACAGGATGAAGAACTGGGCCCATGGGAATCTCATGAGGTTTAGCAAGACCAAGTGCAAGTTGCTGCACCTGGGTCAGGGCAACCCCTGGTATCAGCACAGGCTGGGGGATGAACAGATCCAGAGCAGCCCTGCCCAGAAGGACTTGGGGGTGCTGGTGGATGAGAGGCTGGACA
>JBBMKD010000102.1:81735557-81807266 GCA_037834095.1 Argya squamiceps
GGTGCTGGTGGATGAGAGGCTGGACATGACCCAGCAAGGGACACTCACAACCCAGAAAGCCAAATTTGTCCTGGGCTGTATTCAAAGCACCATGGCCAGGAGAGAGGGAAGGGATTCTGCCCCTCTGCTCTGCTCTGCTGAGACCCCACCTGCAGTGCTGCATCCAGCTCTGGGGGCCTCAGTACACGAGGGACAGGAACCTGTTGAAATGAGTCCAGAGGAGGCCACCAAAGTGAATAGAGGGATGGAGAACCTCTCTCATGAGGAAAGGGTGAGCAAGTTGGGATTGTTCAGCTGGAAGAGGAGAAGGCTTTGAGGTGATGTAATTGTGGCCTTCTAGTACCTGAAGGGAGCCTATGAGTGGGACCTTTTACAAGAGCATGCAGTCACAGGACAAGGGGGAGTAGGTTTAAGTTAGACACGAGGAAGAAATTCTATTTTGAGAGGGTGATGAGGCACTGGATCAGGTTGTCCAGAGAAGCTGTGGATGTCCCATCCTTGGAAGTATTCAAAACTAGGTTGCATGGAATTCTGAGGAATCTGGTCCAGTGGAAGGTGTTGTTTACTGCAGAGGGGTTGAAACTAGATGATCTTAGAGGTCCCTTCAAAACCAGGATATTCAGTGATTCTATGATTCAGTTTAGTTAGGTTTGCTTGACAGAATTTGTGTTCAGAGCCACCAGCAAGCAGGTCCAAGAAAACAAATTAGAATGTGGCTTTAGACTGTCAGGATCTGCCTCCAGGGTCTAATACAGAAATATCAGGCCAGAAAATTCTGGACTTGAAGTCGTTAATGGCCAAAGTTGTTCCCTGAAAGCTGGCAGGTAACAAATGCAATCAATAACCACTGTTAAAAGACAATTATATTGACTAAGCAAAATATGGTTTTTGTAACAGTCAGACCTTAGAAAGTCAAGAAATATCTTTAAAAGCTATAAAGAACTTCACATTGACTGGTTTTTATTGTCTATTGTATGAGTTCCTTGGAAACAAGGAATTTTTTGTTATAGCTGATATCAAGTTCATTTGTGGGAAGAAATAAATGGTTTCTTAATGATTTCTGAAAGTTGCACTGTGGGTATAATCTGTCTTGTAGCTCAACCCAAACAGAGAAGAAAGAGCAAAAGAAAACTTTCATCAAAACAAGCAAAATTTGATTGTTCTTTTTCTGTTTAACTTGAGATGCTCATGGTACCTTTATTTTCTGTTAATTTTTCTTTTCTTTCATTTTATCTGAGGTTCTTAGATCACTGTTTAAATTGCAGTTCAGGTTAAGATAAGAAAATGTTAATTGTGTTTTTAGTTTGAGCTTAAAAGAAGTGGGTAGTGTGTGAATAAGGCTCACTATGAAAGCCATTCCAAGCTTCTGCAAGGCTGAGGTACAAATAAATGAAATGCATGTCTATGAAATTCGAAGGGCATTATGTGGACAGAACTGTGAAATGGGTTTAAGAAAGAAATAGTGGGTTGAACACAAATCTGTTTGGCAAAGCGCATATACCATTTAAATAGTCCTCATGATTGTGAAGCTGGTGAATTCTGCTGGGTTTTTATAAATTCAACTATTAGTCCCTTCTGATGTGTTCCCCTACTTAAGAAAATTCAATCCTTTCAATTTCAATCTAGTGCGTATTTTTAGATTGCTGCTTTTGTAAAAAAAATAACTTCAGTTTTTCTCATGGCAATTTTAGGTAACAGGATCCTATCATCTCTACCCAATTTGGGGTATGCACACTAATATTTTGCTACAAAACACACATTTACAAGACTTCATTCACCTTGGCTGTATCTGATGATTGCCTTGGCCTTTAAATGTCTTTCAGTAATGATATTGTCCATGTGCTTGCACATACGTAGGAACTTTTCCTGAGTGTCCCTAGACACTGTGAATTCCCTGGAATCTGTAGGTTCTCACTTCTGTAGCATTTTGTACATTAGATTTAGCTGTACTAGTACAACTAGAACTCTTTGGTAACATTCTAGTTGTTCCCATAGATTTCTAGCTGGAGCGTCAGAAGAGAGTTAAGCTGTTTCCTTGGTAAAAACTGCAGTATCTGAGTTCCAACACATACCCATGGCTTAGGAGCATAAAAAGTCAATCAATGGCAGACAGTATATTGAAAAATCTTTGCAGATAGTAGTGTTCTTTGGTCTGCAATGTTTTTCATACGTACTTTTGCATCTATTGACATTTATTTCATTTCCCTTATTCCCAAGATTTTCACTTGAGAGCTTGACTAAATTTATAGTCATATTCCAGCAAGGTGATTACAGCAGTGAGTAGTAATTTCTGACAGTCTGGACGGTTTAGGATTTATATAAAATAGTTTTAGAAAATGGATTCTAAATTACTTTTTTCTACTTTCATGAAAGATTTTTCTGAAGCTGCTGCAGGACTCAGAGAAGATGCCCTATGTTCCACAGGCAGCACACCTGGACCATAAAAATGGTGCTGAATCAGTCTGTAAGTAAAAAATGATGTGTCTTCTGAAGCAACTAGATTTATAAAGATGAAAAATGCAAATGTAAGCATGCACGAAGTTCCCAAAGTTGAGGAATGCACAAGCAAATGGAGAATACTGCTTGCTACCATCTTGTAATTCCTTTTTTGTGTGTCTGCCTTGTGTAGTAGCTTTTTATGTGTTTGCTGTGATTTACCTCTATCACTTCACAGTCATCTTCCCACTCTTCTGTGTACATGCACACAAGCATTCTCTCACTGCAGCAGCACTGGCTTACTGCTTCATACTAGTCCCTGGAAACTAATTATCCTCTTCATCTCATATTGAAAATGGATAAATATTGCAGACATATACCACAGATATAAAATCTCTAAGCTACTAGAAAAGTACATTCATGTTCATCCATACGCAGTTCAAAAGAAAAAAAAAAGCTGGTTCCCCTTGTAGTAGGAGATCATTCGTCTTCTCGAGTGGCATGTTATTTTGGGTTCCTTTACATCTGGTTTTAAAGAAAAATGCTTTGTACTTTCTCTTTTTCTGCCCTGCAAGCCTGGGGAGAGGTCCTTGTGAACACTTCTGAAAACTCAGGAAGATTTTTTTTTCTTTCTTTAAAAAATTCTTTTCATAAGAAGAATCACTAGTCATCACTAATGATCATTGTAGCAGCGCGAGTTTCAGGGTTTTTGAATTTGTATTTGTATTTTGTTATTTGTCTGCTATGGTATGTTCCTTCCCCCCTCCCATTCCTACCCCTGTACCTGGATTCTTCCTGATGTAACCCCACCCTCTTTCCTTCACCATTGGGTCAAAGTGTTTCCCTGCCCAGCCCCCGAGGTGGGAAAAAGGGACACGAGGCCCCGACCCTCTCTCTCCACGCCTCTCCATGTGGAGACAGGGGCTCTGGCAAAGCCTCCTACCACATGGACTGCACTGCAATAAACGTCCTTATTAACCCAGAGAGAGCACGATTCCTTCTTTCAAGCCTCATCCACGCTTCCAGCCAGCTAAGCTGAGGAACCCACAAACTATTGTGGTCTAGGGAGAATCTGCTAGCCGGCCATAGCAGCCCCCCACGAAAGAAACCACAACAGATCATTACACAGTCCAAGACTCAATTTCTCTAATGTCGGTGTCCATCAACCTGATGAATGTTTTTACATCGGTTCTGGGACTTTCATTCTTCTCTACTTATGTTTCTTTCTATTTGAAGATTGACATTTACATTATAGTTTTCTTTGGTTAGATGTCAAGCATTTTCTTCTATGTGCAGTACTTTTCATTTTGTTTCTATAAAGTACAGGCACAGGGAAGTCCTGATTTGTGGACCTTTAATGCTACCGTAACAGAAATAACAATTTTTAGCCAAGCTTTCTTTTTTTCTTAAGATAAATTCAATTTGTTCTGCCAGTAATACGTAATCATTGTCAATAATGGTGGCCTAAGGTGAGACCTTTTCTCACAAAATGCAAGCTTGAATGGAAGACTTTTCCCAGAGGGTTTGTTTGCTGGGCTATTCCAGTCCCTCTTGAATCAATGAAGATGTAAGTGTATAAAACTAAAACAACCTCACTTAGTAAATTAAATTGCCATTTCTGTCATTGGTGAGGATGAGACTTCTATTCAAAACACGGTTTTGAATATCCCTTATTTTATAACAGTCAATTTATTTCTTCAAGACTCAGCTAGGATATCTGAACTAGTTTAAAATCATAACAATCTGTCTTCTCCACATTGCATTTTCATTAAAGAGTAAGATTTACAGTTACTAAAGTAATGAAGACAGTATATTCTTATAAGATCTAAGAACTTGATATACTTTCCCATCTGCATCTCAAAACGTATAAAGTAGTATTTGTTCAAGTTATTACATTAATAAAGCATTGAGTAATCAGAAACTCTGTATTTTTTCAGCCTGATAAATTATAGCAAGAATATGTGATGATAATGCCATTTCTTTGGGGATGAGAGTACTGGAAAATTATCATTCGTTGCAGATGACTGTCATTCATCATTAAGGACAGTTGTGAAGTGTAGGCATAAGGGATCTGGGAAATGGTCATGAAAGGTATCCATCATTGTCAAAGTTAACCAGAATAGTCCATGGGCAATAGCTTGGCTTGTATAACTTTGTCTTTGAAAGCAGGTTCAAAGGCAGTCAAACTTTCTGTTGTCTAAGTAGTCAAATGAATTTTCAAAATCCCCTAGAGCAAGCAGCTGGGATTATTGAGGAGATCACAGGATGCTGCTATTTGATTTGTAAAAGGATCTGGACTAGAGAGATGCTTTCCCAAAGCTCAGATCTGAGTTCAAGCAGGGGTGTTGACTATCCTTTGCTGCTGCTGAGCCCTTGAGGTGTCAGGACTGTGCAGAAACCAACATGTTGTCTAATGTTTCCCAGACTAGGAGGTGTAGCAGAAGTGTACGTCTCTTCTTAAATGAAACAGCAGAAAATCAGTACAGGATTTAGGCTGATGACCAATGCCAAGAGCATGCAAGGGACATTATTTCAGCAAAATATGGCAGTATCTCACTGAAGTCAGAGCTGAGATAATTTCTAGTTATGTTTTACAGTGTCTTAGTGTACTGTGTGTGATTGGAATTGAGTTAAATTTCTTCATAGCAGCCTCTAGGTTGCTGTGTTTTGGATTTGTGTCTGAAACAGTGTTGATAACACAGCAGTGTTTGGGCTATCACTGATTAGTGCTATTTGCGGTGCCAAGGCTCTCTCTTTCCTCATTTCCCTACTGTGAGTAATCTGAGGATGAGAAAGAGGGTGTGAGGGGACGTGACCTGGACAGATGAGCTAAATTGACCTGAGAGTTATTCAATGTCGCAGAGTGCCGTGCTTAGCAATAAAAGCTTTTTTAGGAGGTAGCTGTTGCTACCAGGGGCTGAGCATGTGAGTGCTCAGGGAGGTGGTGAATGATTGCCTTTGCATTATCTGGGTTGGACTTTTTTGGTTTTTAGTTTGTTTTGTATGTTTGTTTCTTTGTTTTGAGTTTATTTTTCTTTCTTTCTCCTTTACTGCTTAAACTGACTGTATCCTGACCCACAGTTTTGCTCACTTTCTCTTTTCCTATTCTCTTCCCCATCCTGCCAGAGGAGGGGGAGTATGGGCAAGAAGCCTTTTGGTGCTTGGCTGCTGCTTATGGTCAGCAATGAAAGTAATGTAAAATAAAGTCAGAATTATTTGAACATTTCTAAATGCAAATGTTAGAGGTAAGTAGCAGTCCATAAATTAAGTTAATTTTAACAGGTTTAATATTGGTAGTTTTAAAGATGAAAAGCACACTTTAGTATCTAGTAGTTTGTTTCCTTTGTGGACAGTTTTCTCAAAATTTTAGTTTTATCCCAATGAAAAAACCTTAGACTAAAACTCACCTTTTTGTGACAACAGTTAAAATTTTGTTTTTAAGTCAGGGGTGACTGTGTGTGCAAACGTAGTACATGCATGTATTATAATACAGTCATGCATTATTAATTTCTATATAGTTGGAACACATGATAGATAGTTATTGTTTTGTAGAGGTATACAGAGCATGCATAAAAATTGTTAGACTGAGCTTGCAGTGGCTGTTTAACAAGACCATTGAAGCCAAATAGCCTAGAGAAAACGGAGACCAACTCTACGGAGCCAACAAAATCATCATAATCCACAGCAGGCAGTATATACATAGAAATAATCAGGAGAGCTAAGAGCAAGTCCAAGAGATGAGTAGCTAAGCATGGATAAATGACAAAATAATCTGAACATATGCAAAAGCACATAATAGGCTAGTGAGTGGTTTCATTGGCTTGTTCAGGAACCAATATTGTTGAATTAAGATACCAGATTTGCTGAAGAGCCAAATTATTTCATTTTGTAGCATTTATTGTCTTAATAATTTCTGGGAGACACCAACTTTGGATCTAGTCACTTCTGGCAGTAAACTACAACTGGAACCCCTGAGGTATACTGAAACTAAACTGTAGAAAATTCAAAATTGATTCATTATATTTTTTGAAATAGCATTGAAATTTCTTGCCATATAATGTTACAGAGATGTAGAGTACAATAATATGTTTAAAAAAGCCAAAGAATGGTTATTAATGGATGCATAATTTGGACAGCTGTGGTAACAGAAATGCTATTAAAGCTTATTTGCCTTTGAGATTCTTGGATAAGTTAGCCTCTGAAACTGTGGGTGTGGAAGCAGGTTGATGCATAACTACTTTTTAACATTGCTTAACTCTTTCTCTGAAGCAGTTGGTGTTAGCTATTTTGAACTATGTTGGGCCAAATGTGACATTGCTCCTGTTATGATTGGTGAGATCAACAATATACGGTGTTCATAAAGCTCATCTAAAAGCTAATTTATTAAGAAATTGTAGCTGTCAAAAAGCAGTCATTAATAGTGAAATATCAAAATGAAGAGCTTTTGTGAATTTCAGCTGGGTTTCAACTCTGCCTTTTAATTATCTTTGTGAGTGATGCTGAAGTAAACATAACCTTGCTGATGGAAAAAAAAGGACAACTGCAGAACTGTGATAAGTAAGACCAGTCCTAAGGACTGAGTTAGATCACTTGAAAAGCTGAATTCACTCTAAATAAAGAGTATTTTAATGAAGCCAAATGCTAGGCATGTCTGTATAATGGGGAGCAATATCCTGGAAAACACTGACTCTGAGTTATCTGCTGAACCTGGTAGAGAAACATTTTAAGACAGCTAAGGTGATTTATATTTGAGTTTAATGTACAAAATGATGCAAAGAGGTCATTTTGGCTATCCATTCAAAATCGATGAGACTGATGCTACAATAGAAGTACAAACTTTCTGTCCACATTTTTAAGTTTGAATTACTTTAGGGAGAAATAGAGAATTCAGATAGTGAGCAGAGATGAATTAATATTGGAGGTTGGCAGTGAAGTCCTTATAAAGGCACCATCAGGGCTCCTTTAACATAGTTTATGAAAATATAAGATAGAGAAGTGGTTTGCTTAAAGATCCTCTTTTTTTTTTTTTTAAATTCATGGAGAATATTGTCTGTTAAGTTATAATTCTACCTTTTATTTGGGCAGAAGAGAGAAATTAAAAAAAAGGAAGCAAAAAGTAAGCAAACAGCTGTAACCTAGACAGGCAAAAGTTAATTAGCAGCTGGGGTTATTCTACCCAGGGAAGTGAGTTGCTTCTCCTGGTGTATTTGACACAAGGCTTGGGTCTTTGCAGAAAATACGCTATAGCAAAGGATGTTATTGATTTCTGCACATCAGCAGCAGAATGGAATTTGATGTCTTTTGGTAGGTGATCAAGTGGTTTCTTCTATTCTTAAACAGTATCCTTTAATCCACTGTGACAAATTTAGTTCACTGGAACAGCAAAAAAAGTCTTTACAGTGATTTTTACAATATCCTTGAAGTTATATTTTAACATCCATTTTTAAACGGACCTCACTTTTTTCAATTCCCTGTAAAATTTGCATACAAGAACCTCAGAAATATTTCAATACTCCACTTTGCAAAGTGTAACTTGATTTATGAGAAGAATATTGTAGACATGAAGCATCAATGTCTCTGTTTAGAAATGGCTCCTGACATGAATTCTGGTAGTAAAATTTCCAAACTGTTGCTATCTTCCCTTAAGGAGAAGATAAAGCATAAATATCAGTCTTCTGGCAGTCTAACAGTGTAGGTAACGCTACCACTTAAATTCAGCACTGAGCCCTGAAAAAAAAGTGTCAAAATAGCTGGTCTAAAAGTCTTGGCTACATTGTATTTTCCTTCAGCTTTTTAAAAGTTGTTTTAATTACTTTCTTGCAGGAAATGTCATGATTCTTGCGTGTGCTGAAAACTCAATTTAATAAACACTTCAAATATTTAGCTTTATATTCCTCAAACCCCAATCTTTCTTTCTTCACCCTTTCAGGATTCTCTGCAGCATAGAATAAGGATGGAGCATCTTTATCAATTGTCACAAAAAGCTGATTTCAGAAATTAGATAATTTGAGTTATTTAAGGTTTATATCTGAATTTTTTTCTGTGTGTAACTGTAACTCATTCTACCCTTCTAAAAGCAAATGGTCAGTTTCTTCCTCCTTCCTCAAATGTTTCACTTTTTTACCCACAACTTTCTTCTCTCGTCCAATTATTTTCCCTACCAGTTGTTTTCTTTGTGATTACTGCCTGATCCACACTATGGACATCTTGGTCCCTCTCTCTTAAGTGGGCCCAGGCTTTAGAGGGCTGCCAGGAAAATAATGGAAATTAAGCTGTTTTCTGGTAAAGGATGCTGCTCTTACAATACCAAGAAGCTCATCCATATTCCCAGCCTCCTTGTCCTTGCATTTATCTCCCTATTTCAGAGACTTGAAGGAAGTTAACCCTACCTGCCTTCCTCACACTGATCTTCTGCTATCTTCAGCTCTGGAGAAGTAAATGGCTAGTAAAGCATTTCCCAAAAGGGGGCTCAATTGAAAAAAATAATTCTGCAAGTAGTACAGAAACAGAGAGAATAAAACAACAATCTGTTTGAAATTTGGGTTTTGAAAATCAATTTAATTGCTCACAGAAATATTGTCTTGATGGAATTGAGCTGATTTAATAAAAATCACTGTATGAAAGGGATTTAGTAGCCCCTTTCCTGTAATTTGGTATTTTTGCTGGTTCTTAAAACATATGAATCTCATTTTGAGTGTAAGGTTTGCTTGAACCAGTAAATTGTGTTATAGATAGAGATTCATACATCAATAAGTTAGAAACTGAAAATATTAATCTTCAGACTACAATCTGAGAACAATTCAGGAAAGTTGTTGCATAGCCCCTTATGATGGAAGAGATGATGCCTCTTCTATCCTGCCTGGTGGCAGAGGATATTGCCTAGGATAGAAAAAGCAGAATCCTCAGCGAGACTTTATCTAAGCTGTGGGTCACCAGAACTGGTATGCATGCAACCTCAGATGGTGATGACTCTGTATTGAATTTCTGTATATCTCAAGGGCCTTCTAAACAGAAAACTGTCTTTGATACTAACATCTCACAGCTCTTACTGCCTGATATGCATGTATGAGAATATGAAAATATTGTGAACCTGTTTCCTTGCCTTTGTCATAATCTGAATGGTTTGTGTATTAGTTATTAACAGCACTTGCTTTAGAAGTGACACTGTTTGGTACCTCTTCCACTGTGTTCAGATATTTCTTTGAGTTGAGAGATAAAGAATACACAGAGGTGCATTGGGAATGCTTTATTTATCCAAAGGTAATTGGTAGAATGTGAGCCCTCTTAATATCTTGAAAAACAAGTGATCAGATAATCTCAGTTGTGTAGCTCTTATATCTCGCCCTTCTTTGATTTCTTCTTGACAGCATATTTCTGCATACACCATTTTCCCTCATACTTGCTAGTGCTTCCCTTCTGCGTCTGTGTGTCTCTCCCTCCAACCTCTCCTTTGCACTCCATAATGTGCTGTTTTCTTTTAGTTCCTATAATTTATTGAGGCTATCTCAACAGCTACAGACTGGAAAGAAGCATGGGCAACCTATATGATCTTTCATGGCATTTTTAAAATCCTGTCTTTTGAAGAAATATTCAGAAGACTTATTTTCCAATCTGAAGGACTGCTTGTCTTCCATTTCATGCTGTAATTATTCTCAAGTAACTGAAAGAAAAACAGGAAAAAAAGAAAAGCACGTAGGGGAAGTAGAACTATTCCTCAAAAGATAATTGAGATCTGGCAGCCAGGATTCATGTGTTCATTTGCTTCTTTTGAGAATGACTTGCACACACTTTTTGCGGGTAGTCCACATTTTTCACATTTGCAACATCACCAAAAATCTGTATTCAGTAAGTGGTTTAGGTGATAATCTGTTTTTCAAAAAGCAGCTGGTATTTGAACAGCAATGGATTTCCTGGTAACAACAAAGATGGGTTGCCCAGTGTAATACTAATGTGATTTTTGCTACACATTTAGTAATACTTTCTTCCTATTTAAACAGTTAAATTTTTTTAGATTATGCTCTTTTTGCTCTTCAGCGATTGGATTTTTCCAAAGATAGTATTTGTATCTCATTTTCTAGATAAATTATTATTTCTCTCCATCATAATATGGGATCTATGGGTTGGAGAAAATTTTCAATCCTGGATAGTCAACACAAAGTCATACATATGGTGTCAGAAAATATTTGTTACTAATAGTTAATCTTTAAGTTTTATACAAAAATTAAATTCTGATGGTTTCTTGTCTTGCCTGAACTTACAAGTGGAGTGTATATTTTATAGATCTTTTTGTCTTTGTGTATATATATTTTTACAGATGAAGAAAACGTATGTGTATGTACATGCATGCATAGAAGTATTTTAAAACAGTTTTGCTTTATTAATGCTGTTGCACTAACAAACACAGATACTTTAAATTCAATTATGTAAGTAATGTAAATCACCAATTTTTTTTAAAAAAATGCTTATTAAGAGTAGGATGCTTACTTTTCATTCTAAAACAGAACATTGCTTAGGGAAGGGGCTTCATGAAATCTTCCTGATATCTTGTGTCATTTATTGTGTAAGTACCATATGCATGTAGAAGGTGTGTTATGCACCTTAGTTGTGCTAGTAAGGCTCTCTTTGAGGTTGATGCTTCTACATGAAACTAGATTTTCACCTGTCCAATGCCTTCTCAAAAGTATCTCCTTTGGTGAAATTGTTGTCTCTGCTTTGTCGCTAAAATATTCCTTTTGTGCAACAAAAGCCCACAAAGACTTTACCAATATTCATGCACCTGTTTTCTCAATACTAGCAACATTCTGCAGTACTACATGTTTGGGTGTTTGTTATTTTTTCTCAAAACTAATAAAAAACTGGTTTAGGAGCTACTGGGACAACATCTAAACTAGCTTCAGCATGAAGGGCAGTATGTGGAGCACTTAGGACTGCACTTTTTTTTGCCGACTTCTCATATGGTAAGTTTGTTACAAGGTGTTACTAGATTTTTATTACACTGTTGCTATCGAATTCCTCATTTGAAATATAGATGGGACTTCATGGCAGTAGACCTGGTGTTGGACTTCTATATAGGTGAAAATTTTTAGTCATGTAAATTTTTTCTCTAGATCTATTTTACAGTTTATTTAGGTTACCATATTCATTGGAGATATTAGAAAAAATGGAGCAGTTGGTTCTGCTAATCTAGATCCTTGAAGCTGTTTAATACCACTATTTATGAGATCACTATTTATGAGAATGCCTGAGGAACAAGATTATTCATGAAACACATTTTTCAATTGTTTACTATAGCTTCAAGTCTGAATAAAACATGCCTGCTGCAGAACTTTCAGTTTTGAATAGTTTCCCTGCACAAACTTTGATATGATTTTTTTATTAATAGAATAACTCCAGTAGAGATATGGTCTAAAAATATTCCTGATTATGGGAGCTGCAGTATTTTAGACCAAGTTATTTGTAATAAGGTAATACTTGCACAAATTCTGAAAGTTAAAGTGGGTCAGAATGTCCTTGTCTGTCACGGTGAAATGTGGGCCCTGCTGAAGTTGTTTCCTCCATTTAATGTCTGAGTTTCCTCTGAGCAATTCCAAGAGGCTTCTTCCGGAGTGCTGTTCACAGTGTTTTCAAAGGCCACTCACAGCAAACTGAGCAGCTGCATGACAGAAGTCATCTGCAGTACCACTATGGACAGTTGCTATTTAAAAGTTCCCTTTCTGGGAAGAAAGTAACCAATGGGAAGTGTTTGAGAACACCTGGTTTGAATATATAGTTCTTTCTTCTGTTGCTATATTTAATCTGTCTAGTTGGAAATGCTAAGATATTTATCACTAAGTCTTACATGTAATGTTATGGGAAGTAGTAGAGCGAACATTCAGATTTTATCACTGTCCTGGCCTTTCACCAGTTTTTCACCAAACACAGCAAAAATACTGTGGGTGTTAGCCCTATTGTCTGCATCGGATTCAATCTTGAAATAGGATAACTTGAGTCTGTAGGTTGAATTCAGTGGGTTAAATTCTAACAGCTTTCTGAGTATTGATTTACACTTCTAGAAAGAAAAGGAACCAACCTCAGGAAGTGTGTTGCTTATTGTAATAAGAGGGTATATTCTAGTGCACAAAATGTATCTGATGGTTGTTTGCCTGTGCATGCACAAATGTATTTTCTCTCCTGGCCGAGTCTGACATGGATATACAGACACCTATCAAATGGACTGGTATTTTTTTTTTTGCAATTCTGACAATCTGTGTTTCTCTTCTATCGTTGTACCTTCAAAGAGTACAAACAGAGGGTGCAAATAGGCTTCCATTCTGTAGCCACATCCTGTGCTCTTTTTTCAGCTCTTCCTTTACTTTTGCCTCTTCTTCCATGTGGGAATTCATTGCAGGTACATCACTGCAAGGGAGATAGTACTGCAATAAAAGGATATCCATTTGCACAATTATCCCCTGGAAATTGGAATTAGCACAGTTGTTAATATTGCAAGTTAGCCATACAGAAACTCAAAGTCAGAGACTTAGGGTTTTCAATTCTGCAGTAATTTTCCAAGACATGATAGTCTGTCTACCTGACAGAATATTTGTCTTTTTTGTTTGTTTGTTTCCAAAGAATGTTCACATCCCATAATGATGAAATTGCTTTTGCCACAGTAGAGTTCACCACACAAGTCTAAAAAAAATACTTGGTGTTTAAATACAACTTCTTTTTCAGTATGGTTTAAACTGGCAAAAATCCCAACTAGAATGAAGAGGAGAGATATAAATTGAGGCAAAGCAGAAAAAAAAAAAATGGAAATGTAACAAAAGAGGTTGTTTTAGGCATCACAAATGTAGAAACAATTGAAACCCTCTGTTTATGAATTATTGGAACAACAATAATAGCATTCAGCAGTATGTCCTCCTCTTCCATCAAGCCCAGACTAGCTTAGGTGGCCATTCACCAGATTAGCTTGGCTGTCAGTGCAGCAACTGTATTTGGCTCTCCATGGTGTCTGTGTCTGTAGGGTGATGGATAGGAAGACAGTCCCATTGTTTCCCATTTCTTTATGCTCATGTACTGTTTGTGTTCTTACGGCTGGAAAGGCAAAGAAACAGAGTATTTTGCATTCAAAAATTAATTCCCTTCATTGAAAGTAATGACAGTGTTTTTATAACCTGGAAGTGTTGCATTCCCAAATAAACATAAACTGAAAGTTTCTGCTATGGCTACATTCCTGCCCATTTCCACACTAGTAAAAACAGCTAGGGCTGATTTGACACCAGCTCACACTTGAGCAGCAACAAGGGTGTTGTTTTTTCCAGCTGCTTGTAGTAGCTATTATTGTTTATTGTGTGAGCTGCGGTGCCTTGGAAACCAAATCTGAAGTCGTGCTCTGTTGTTCCAGACACCCTACAGACTAATAGTAAGAATAAAAAAAACAGGTCCTTACCACCTTTGACAGCTTGCAGTCGAGTTTTAAGACTGAATACAATGAGTAGATAAAACAGACAAATAGGTTTGGGAAGGCAAGAGTATAAAGCAAGTCTATAAATTAAAAGCAGAGGTCTCAATTCACTGTCTGTCTGACTATTTTATTTACTTGCCAAATGCCATTTGGACTTTCTTGCTTCCACAAATTTACACTTAGAGCATGATTGTGATGTACATCAGTTTTGAAGTTTTTATCTACTACAACATATGAGGTGCTGTTGCATGGTGTGGCACTTTTAAAAGATTTTCTGTTATTTGACATGAGTGATGTCAAAGCTTAATGTTTTGGGTTTTTTTTTTGCATTGGTATGAGATTGCATATTCTTGCATTTAATAGAGGGTTAAAACAGTCAGGAAATTCTGTAGGCATGTGAATATTTGTTATATATTAATTAAAGAGGCTGGCTTACCTTCTTTCTGTCTTGAATGGGTATTTCATATATCTAAATTCATATTTCATGTAATATAAATATAATGTTGGCTGTAAGTACTTGTGATTGTGAACATGTAAAGGAAGGGCAAACTAGAATCTAATTTTTGGCTTTAAACTACTTTGTATAATCGTGAAGAAATATTTTGCTTCCATTCGGTGGTGCTCATCTCATTTATTGTTCATACCTCTAGTGTGTTCCAACTATGAGAAAATGCAAGTTCTTGAAATTAAAGGATGATTTTCATATTGTGAATGAGGCTATGTTTTGTCTGGAGACAAAATAAAGACCTTGAGTTGTATTCCTTTTTACACTTAAAAACTGTTCTGAATATTTTGTCGATCTTTGCAGCAGCATAGTGTGATAGTGGTTGGCTGTTGAAAAAGTAGATTCAGGTAGGGACTCTGATCAGTTCACCTAGTAAACTCTACAAAAGTTGGAGAATTTGAGGGACAGGAATAGGTCACTTGCTGCATTTAATGAACTCTTGAGAATCTAGGTGATGTATTCTATTCAGGTTATTTTGAGAGCTATTTTATTGTATATCCTAATGTATTCTCTTCAGTTGGGTTATTCAGTACTCAAAAATTAGTCCTAATTTTAATTATTTCCCAGCCTGCTAGTGACCTATCCCAAAACTATCTCATGGTAGGGTGAAGGTCAAAGAGGAGTAGAGTATTTTAGATTAGTGCTTGAAGTGTTTGTATGAGTCACATTTCATGTGAAACTGTAAGCTGAAAATTCCTTGTTTTAACAGTTCTTCCTTTTCCAACAAAATAATAAAAAAGAGTGGAGCTCATTTTTTGGTGAACAGATTTACAGAATCAGAATCACAGACTCATTTAGGTAGGAAAAGACCTCTGAGATCATCAAATCCAACTTGTGACCTAACACCACCGTATCAACTAGACCATGGCAGTGAGTGCCACATGCAGTCTTTTCTTAAACACCTCCAGGGGCAGCCACTCCCATAACCTCTCTGGCAGCCCTTCCAACGTTGCATCACACTTTCTGTGAAGAAATTCTTCCTAATGTCCAACCTAAATCTCCTCTAGTGCATCTTAAGACTCCTCTTGTCCTGTCACTGGTTTCCGGAGAAGAGGCTGACCCCAACCTGGCTACAAACTCCTTTCAGGAAGTCATAGAGAGTGATAAGGTCACCCCTGAGCCTCCTTTTCTCCAGGTTAAACAACCCCAGCTCCCTCAGCCACTTTGCATAAGAATTGTGCTCCAGGCCTTTCATCAGATTCATTGTCCTCTGGACATGTATATTCCATTGCCATTTAATTATGTGCCTTATGTTATCTGTGCAATGTCTTTACTCCCTACAACAAACCTGAATAAAAATCTTGGATGCAAAGAGTGATGTCCAGGATGAAATGCTCTTGCTTAGATACACCTCTGTCACTGCTTGGACAACAAAGTAAGAGTAAAGAAAATTATTTTATGGATGAAGGCTTTTTGCTCTCTAACATCTGGATGTTTTACCTTTTCCTTTACACTTCTGTCTTTCATTTAACAAATAAAAATCAGATATATCTCCTCTCCAACATGTCAAGTGTGAGGGTACTGTAAAGTGTTTCTCCCTCTAAGATTTAAATGCAGTTGTATCTTACTAGCTCTTCAGCCCCTTACACATTGCTCGGAGTAGATCATTCCTACCCTTTTTAGGCCTGAGTTTAGGATGCATTTCTTCTAAATATGGTGATAAGTTTAAAAGGGGTTTGCCCCATTCTTTTCCTCAGCTTTTTGCATACAAATGAACTTTTGTTCATACCCCTTATTCTAGGAGATAAAAAATAATAAAGAGATTAAAGATGCTCCTTTATGAGTTTGCTAGCAGTTTTTCTAGGGACAAGTTTTTTGATTGTGAGATTTGGGTGTTGAAGTTTCTTCAGTGAAAGTATGCAGTACGTTTTTCTGGTTATGCTGGTTCTTTCTTGATTTTTCAATAGGAATCAGATGTATTGTTCATGCTATCTTTTCAGTAGTCTTCAGTGGTGTGATCAAATATTAAGCATGTCAGATCTCGAACAAGAATAATATCTTAGGTGAGGGAAGGAGATCATCTAATCAGTCAACTCTCTGGCTGGAGGAAAAGGGCTTGGGAGATCTGAGTTCTGAAGGGGGTTCTTTACAAGGTTGGGGAGTGACAGACACCAATTCCTTGCCTTTAAAGCATTTAATTCTGCTGATGAGCTCTTCAGTTGCCTAGATCTCTATTGCTCTGTCTCAAAGGTCTTCAGGCCCATATAGAATTCTATTTTGGGATCTGTGAATCAAACTGTAAAGCTAAATTTTTTATTAAAACCCTACAGGTTTTCCCTTCAAAAATGTTATTTAATTGGATTAGTCAATATGTATGGAGTAGGGAGAAACTCTATGACAGGAAATTCTTAAGACGGAAACAATTTGAATCAGCTTTTTAGAGGAAATGTTCACAATGCCTAAAATTAAAAGTAGCCTGAGGGGGGGAATATGAGGATTTATATATAAAAATGCCCCAAGGGAACTTCTCTTGTGAAATTGCCCCCAAAATAAATATTTTTCTGATCAGCTTTGGATAGAGAGAACTCATTATTATATATCAGCAAGAATCAGTCATAGTATTAAACGCCTACCAGATGTATTCCCTTTATAGTTTACACCATCAAAGTGCCTTTATTCAAATCCCCCACATGAAAATCTGTCTTCAAAATCCTCCTGGAAACAAATTCAATATGATACTAATTTTTATAATGAGTAGGAAAATGTGCAAGAAGAGGAAGGACATTTTTATATCTTCTAATGAAATGCTGTGCACTGATTGGTAGGCTAGAGCTGCCTCTCGGCCAGTATAGCATGTGCTGAAATGCAGAATGATGTCAGTTGGTATGCTCAGCTTAGAACTACTTGTTGGCACAAAACTTCTGATAAGTAAATAAATATGTACTGCCTCCCAATGCAACCAGTTTCATATGAGTTAGCTTAACTATTTTGCCAGGGTATTGCAGTTCCAGTATGACCTTCCCAAAATCTGGATCTTCTCTAAATGACTTGTCTAAAGGCCAAAATGACAGAAGGAGAATTGAAAATGTATGCTTCTGGCTGTCAATTTATCTGTTGCATAGCCCGTCTTTCCTTCTGCACCATGAAAAACGATTAGAATTTCATTGTTTTCTAGAAGTGCAAAATACAGGAGAAAAGGACCATCTAATAGCAAGTTAGAGACTTTTACAATAAAAGTTTCTGCTCCTAATTCTAGAGTAGTCTATAGGCAAGGATTTTAATAATCTTAATTTCTGGATTTTAGGACTTGTTCTGTTTCCCTGTACTGAATATTAACCTATATGTATTGGAAACTAGCAAAAGTTTTGTCTGTAATACAAAGGACAGTCTGGATGAATTGGGAAGTACAAGTTAATTGTGAACATAATTGCAATTCTGGTGGATAATTGCAATTGTAAGTTAAGCAAGACAGCTTCTAACACTTGGGTCAGGTTTTTAATTCTATGATCTAAATTATTAATGGGGATATTTTCATAAACTTTCTGCACAAAAATTGACTTCATAACAGAGAGGTCAGCTGGTCTTGTCTTCTAGCCTTTATGATTCTTAGTGATAATCAGAAGCTGTTTTCCCATAAATGTATGCTGTTTTTATGCATCCTGACATACATACCAGACTTAGTTGGTGAATTATTTGCAAGCTTTATGAAGCAAAAATTAATTCTGTAGGTTCTAGTTGAAAGAGTGATTTAATACCTTGGGAATCTTGAAAGCCATATTGAGTCTATTATGGAAACCCCAATGCAGGCTTACTTTTCACAGTGTGGCTGCAGTCAGATAAGTGGTATGATACATAAAGAAAACAAGTTGGTCAGTACAAGAATGTGCAATATACTATTGTATAAATCAGTAGGGTTTCCACATCTGATAGATAGCTGCATTGAACACATTCTATCTTGAGACTGAACAGTGTTAATATATGAGGACTTGAGACAAGTAGCGAGGTTGATTAGGACTATAAAGATTTTTATAAGAGGACAGTGAAAGGTTGAGATTATTTATGCAGAAGATGGATTGAAAACTTCTATAGCCTGTCTCCTAAAGAAAGATTTAAGAGCCCATCCAGTATCATCGAATAGAATAAATTTAAAAATAAATAAACAAGAATTTTGTTTTGTACCTGAAACACAAAGAAATGACAGAATTCAAGGTCATAAAGATGGAAATTTAAGATAATTCAGAAAGATATTTGGCACCCTTTCGATTAGAATTTTAAACAATAAACATATGAGGTTCTAGAAAAGATAAATCACTTAAAAAAAAAAAAGAAGCAGTGCCTGAGTCAAACAGACAGACATATACTTCTACTATAATGGTTTATTGCATCTTCTTGGGATGTGTCTTGGTTCATTGGCATTATGAATATTGAGTAAGAGTCAGTATATTGGACAAAATGGACAATTATTTATATTCATGGTGACAGTTTCCCTTCCTTTGGCAATCTGAATTAAGTTGTTATAATTTTTCTCTGCTCTGCTCTATTTGTCAAGAAAAAGGAATGAATGGCAGCTCTGATTTCCCTTTCTGTCCCCAGAAAGTAGATGTCATAATTGCCTTTCAGAGATTCAGAGGGTCAAATGTTTGGAGGCTCTATCATTCACATCTCATGTTAATTATTTATAAGCAGGTCTGGGCCTACAGAAAATATCTAATTCTGTGCTTCTCTTCTGGCATTTTGCTACTTAGATAAATGAGAGATGGTATACTTTAGAATTTCAGGGATGCTTACCTGTAAGCACTTCCTGGATGTGTTTTAGTCTAAAAACACTCATACCTTGAAAATTTTTCTGCCTCTGAGCGCCTCAATTTCTGTATTGTGACAACTATTGAGAGGCTTACCATGATAATATGAACTTAATACACTACTAAGAAGTTTTCTTTAAAAAAAAAAATTCTTAACAAGAGTGTCTTCTCCTCCTACTCCAATTTACAGAACAAAAATTTCCATGCCTATAATGTAACCTTTCTTGATTAGGGCACTTGAAAGCTAAATCAGAATCGGAATTCTGAAGCACTTTTTCTCTCCACAGATTCAAAACTTTAAATCCTTGTCAAATTAGCAATCTATGTCTGTGATTAGAACATCTTAAAGAGAAAATGTCTGTTCTATGGGATTTTCTGGGGAAAAAAGAAATAACATTTGGTTGTGGAGTTAAAGGAATAAATACTGGAATTTCCTCCCCTTACCCTCCCCTCAAAATAACCTCCAAACTAATTAGAGTTGATTATAGTCTGTTAAAATCAGAGAATATTAATGTTGAAAATGCAGATCAAGAGCAGGTTACCTAGTGCCATGTCCAGGCTGGTCTTGAGTTTTGTTTTCTTCAGAGTGAAATTTATTTCCCTGATTTATGAAATCAGAATTTCCCAGGTACCAGCTCGTGCCTGTTGCATCTTGTCCTTTCCCTGAGCAGAGATGAGCAGGCTCCCTGACACCACTAGGGTTCTCAGGTGCTGCCAGAGAGTTGCTCCTGCTGCCAGGAGGTTCTCCTTGTCCCCAGTGCCTGACATAAAGATGGCTCCAAACAGGGTGGATCCCCTCCAGGTGCAGGTATGCACACAAATCTGTGTTCAAAGCTACTGTTAGCCAGCGTTGTGCTCATCTTTGCCCCTGGGGGACACCCCAGCTATCAAGCCACTCCTCGGTTGGATCTGGCATCCCTGTTCCCAGCCTGCAGGGCAGTGCCTGTCAGTTCAGCCAGTGGTCCTTTTCCTCCACACCCCATTCAGCTGTGGGAGACCATGTCACAGGCTTTGTTAAATCAAAATAAACAGCATACACTGCTCATACTTCATTCACTAAACCAGTCCTGTATTCATGCTGACCTCTCAGGTGAGACGGTTCAAATATATCATGTTTATTCCTGGCCATTTCTTGTTTTTCATATCTGAGTTTTATTTTCTGGAGAGTTTGATGTGTGACCTTCCCAGGGACTGAGGGTGATTAACCTGCAAGTAATGAGTGCAGAATTTGAGCTGTTTTGTTCAATGACCATGGTCAGAAATTTGGCTTATTATCTGATTAATTTTTCTCCCTGTTTGCCTCACTTCTTGGCTAAAAGTACTCTGTTAGAACAATGCAAAGTGTCTGGGATTAAAATTCTGATAACTCAGAAAAAAACTGTTCTAAGAAGAGGACAATTAATTTGAGGTTACTTGAGAACGTTCATACAAGTAACTGTTTAAACATGGAACGTGGAAATGCTGGTTAGGGTGCTCTCAATACACAGAAGGGAAGGTAATAAGAGGCAAATCACAAGTGTTCATAAAATATAGCATGGCTTTGAGCACTCTAATAAACAGGCTATTCAGTCTTGCTACGGTACAAATACCTGTGGTAGTAAATCTGCCAGACACTGCTATGCTGTGAGGAAGGAAAGAAGTTGAAGGACATTCAATTGGACAAGGCCACTGGCAAGAGAGTTTGATAAGAACCTGCATATACCTAGAAGGCATGAGGGGCTAAAATGGAGGCAGAGTGATTGGTGTGATTCATAAATGTCTGACAAAGAACGATAACATAAAATTAAGCGAGAGTCTATTGGAAAAATGATTGATTTGTGAGATGTTAATAGGCTGTAGACACACTCCTATGTGCGTCTGAAGGACAACCCATGAGCTCTGAAAATTGAATTGACTAACAAATATGGAGATTTTATCAGTCCCATATGAGCAGGGAAATGAAGGGAATGCTTTTATGAGAATCCATGTGCCTAGCAATTTTGATGCTCTGAAGAGGATCTGTTGACATCTCTATGGAAAAGTTGCTGCTCATTCCAGCGAGGTAGATCAAGATATTAGTGCTAAAATAGGCCATGTTTATCAGAGTAATTTGTTCAGGAACAAAGGTGGCAATGCACAAGGAAGGAATGGTCAAACCAGTGCAGGACCATAGGGAATATCTAGGAAAATAGTATTCAGTAAGCTGTTAGCTGTGCATGGGAAGCTATAGAGATGTGTTAATTGAGTATATGTTTTCCCTCATAGGAAGAGTTAATTGGTTATACGTGGAAGTGATATGGTCTGGGGCCATACTATTCCATTCCGAAAAACATGCTAAGCTTATTGTTTGATTTTATTAGAGGTAAAACACTGTTATTATGTTCTATATTTGGCAATGTTGTTTTCTCTGTCTCACTTAGATGTTTCACTTGCGGGAGCCTCGAGTGTGCGTGGAGCCCACCTTGCAGCAACACAGGTTGCTGCCCTTCTAATGAAGAGGTTTCAGCACACAAGGAGAGACTGGAGGGGGAGCCTGTCCAACGTGCTGCTGCCCATCCTCTTTGTTGCACTGGCAATGGCCTTGTTTAGTGTGAAGCCGCTGGCTATCAATTATCCTCCTCTGAGGCTGACACCAAGACTTTACGACAATGCAGAATCCTTCTTTAGGTAAGGGGCTCATCCATCATCATCAATATCCAGGGTTCTAGGACCTTTACCCTTGAGTTCTCCTGTTTTAAAGACTTATTTGTATGCTAGAAAGAATGGTACGTCTCTTTACAATAGTTATGTGGGGGTTTTTTAGATACACTTTTATAGATTATTATGAGGGAAAGATAAAATTAGAAAACTGTGTGTGAAGGATTTTCTGGAGGAAGGGGCAAAGACTTTGAAGATTGAACTCAAATCAAGAGCAGCCACGACCATTTATATGTAGATAAATAAGTGTATTTGAACAAGCCTTTGCATGCTTCATTTTAAGGAATTGCTTAGGTCTGAAGTTATTTTCTTAAAACAATTCTTGGGTTTGAAAATGCCACACAGTATTTACAAAGCCTGCTGCTCTTCTTACTCAACCTAATTTCTATATGTTCAGCTTTGAAACCAACTAAATTATTTTTTAAAATTTATTTTTAATGTGCGTTATCTGTAGAACTAATCTGTGTAGAGTGCTAAGTACACATGTGCAAATACACAGATGAACATAACAAGATGCTCTTTGAATTTATAAATAGAAATTTATTTTATAAGCATAAAAACACTTTAGCAATGCCAACCACTAGGAATGCATGATTATAAGGAGAAGGATGCCCATGGGTAGATGTTGAGATTTGTTTAGTCATAATTGTAATGAATTTTCTTTACGTGTTCACACAGAGTTTTTGAAATGAGATTATTTTGGTATGTTTTCTATGAATGGATTTTATAATCCTTTAATTTCTTGGGAAATAAAATAGGACCTTGAGACTGAAGGTTAATAGAGCTGGACATGTTAACATGCCCTTATTTCTTTTCTTTTTTTTAATTTTTCATTCCTCTTCACTCCTTATATCCCTTATGGCCCACTTTGATCAGTACTGAAGATGACAACCTAGGAAAACTTCCTCAGGTTCTGCTGGGATATTTCTCTGATTGGGACCACACATGCATGCATTCACAACAAGGGTAATTGTAACTAATATAATTATTTCCTTAATTTAAATGTTAAACATTTCTTTCTTTTTTTTTTTTTTTCTTTCTTTCTGTGTGATGGATTATCTTAGGCTTTTTTTGGCAGCATGGAGTTAGTGACAAATTGGTTCTGATAAAGAAGCTGACATCAAGGTGAAGAACAAGCTAGGCTTTACTGTTAAAGATCTGATCCATACAGCTTAAAAGTCAGTGGCAGTTTCCTGATTAATTTCAGGATGATTTTGATCAAGCCTGGTGTCCATATGAAGGATGGATAGGCAATAAGGAAAATAATTGTTAGGAAGCATTGTAGATTTCCAAATTCAGGAATACAGTGGTGACCATGTTTTAATAATTATTGCAAATATGAGACATAAAGCTCATTTGATACCTATATAAATATTTCTAATAAATCAACTTTAATAAAAATGAGTAAAATTTGTATCACTCTAGACACAGCTGCTGCTGTGATCAAGTGCTAAGAAGGTGTTCAGTATGCCAGATCTGCTCATTACTCTCTGGATTTCTTCTGTTAAGTGACATATTCCTTTCAATTGCTAGTTATAATTTTATTATGTTTATTCCCATTAGAAAAACTAATTCATGCTGGCAGATGGAATCTATGTCACCTCAGGATTCATGCAGATGTGTGTCTGAACAGGTATGTGATTTTTATTTACTTATCTATGTAAAAAATATGTGTATGTATATTACTTCTAATCCTTGGCTACTATTTTTGAAGGGCTGGTGAAAGTGATGAGGAAATAAATCCTCACAGGTCACATCCTTTTTTATGATTGGAGATTTACTTCTGTTTCACCTAATGAAATTGTACACCATTTTCTTGTTTATAAATATGAACACATATGTGCACTAGGAATGGCTATAGATTGATCTGAAATAACAGGATCAGAGACAGGTGAGCTATTTTCAGCAGATGCAACTGACTTTAAATATGTTATGGGACTTTGATTAAGAGAAAACACCATATAAAACAAGTTTAAAACGTAACACTTCCATAATGTCTGGAAGACTACCTACTTTCAAAGGGAGGGGCGGGTGAACCGAGCTGATAGAACCCACCAGGAAATTTACACATGAATGAGATTTAAATGTTAGAGTTTGCTTTTGGTTTGGAGTTTGGATTTCAAAATACAACAGCCTCCAAGAAATGAAGGATTTTGAAAAACATAATGAATTTCTGACCTTCTTAACTAATGATTTTTCCTGCTGACTTGCTCTGAGTTGAGTAATAAACAAAAATGTGAAACTGTGTCTGAGGTGACAAATGTATTTCCCCAAAAGGGAATATCCTACAAAAAAGTTTCTTTTGTTTATAAAGATATAATTATTTAGAGTAAGAGTTGCATATGAAATATATCAATACAGTTTTGGGAAAATGGAAGGAGGAAACTTTACTTTTCTGGATAAGGAATAAGTTTGCCTCTAATACTGAAGAGACTTACACTCAAAATGCAAGAAGGTTGAATAAAATACAGATGGGAACTTTAACCCAGGAGAGGTCTATTATCCATGAAAACTCAAAGGAGAGAAGTCACTTGATAGTGGAGGCAGAACTTAATAACTGTGAGCTATGTAAGAGCAATCTTTGAGAGTGAATTTTTATTTTCTGTAGGGTTGAGACATCAAATAAGAATTAAAATTTTTCAGTTGATTGGCATAAAGTACTTTGTAAAACTTCTGAGATAATTGAGTCTAATATCTGTCACCTTTTCATTGGTTATGAGAATGTCCCACTGAATCATTAGAAGACATCTTCCTTTATTCTCTGCAGCTCATCAATGAAATTTTTAGAAGCTTATAACATTAATTAGAATTTTCCTTTCATCTCATATTTATCTGATGCCTATTTTGTGTTTCTTCTCAGGAAAAACAAATAAAAAGGAGTCTTGCCGTTTTCATTGCTGTAAACATTCCTAAACATATTCCTATACTTTTTGATGTTTTCAAAACAAACTGACTGATAGGGCTGCAAGATAAATCAAAGGGATTTCTAACATGTAGGTGGCACAATCATTTGAGTTGCTTTAAAAACATAAAACTATTCATAATTTATTGAAAATCTGTTAAAGCTGAGAAAGCAAATCCAGTTAAAAAGAAATGCTGTAAAATTGACATAAAAATCAAAAAATAAGGCTAAAGGTAGTGCCACTCCTGTTAGAAAGTGCTTTACTTATTTTATGTATACTTTTTTCCAGATGTGCCCGAGTTTCAATACCTCTGCTCCCTATGTGAAGAATAAGAAAGGACACATTTTGTATAATCTTTCAGGGTTCCCTGTGGAAGAATATTTAGTGAGGTCTTCCAACAAAACAAGGTAACCTTAAAATGTCTAGCCCTTGTTTATCCTTTGGTATAAACCCCACAGTCCTTCCTGATCCAAAGCATAGACATTTGTCAGGGAGAATATAAAGGGTTGTTGTCTTTATCTTGTGATTGTTATCAAGGTGTAGAGTTAGGCTGCTATTCAAGGTAACAGGAAAGACCCTCAATGGTCACATCTCAGAACTTTCTCCAGCAGCTGCCTGATGATTACCTCTAGGCATACTCTGGAGTTTCTTCCACGTGGTGAGTTATTTCAGCATCTCAGAGATGCGTATCTAAACCAGGTGAACAATATAATTTCCATTCCTCAGAGACTCAATCAAATAGAGGTGGATATGCTCCAATTAATATTTTCTTTGAAGTAAAAAGGGCGGGTATGCCCCTGGCAATACTTCATATTCTGTGATATTAGCAACAGAGGTTATCTGCTGTATTTTGAAGTTTACTTATGGTGCCTTTACAACTCAACCCCTGCTGATAATGTAGGTGGAAATATTAGACCATGTGTGATTTTATCAAGGAGAAGAAAGTGTTAGCCACTTATGTATTAAGAGAAGATGCATCTGATTTGATATAAATAGAGGTAAGCATCTTTGGATGAAAGATTTGAGCTAGTATACGAATAGTTTGGGAAGAAATAAAGCTGTTTAAGATGCTTCTGGAAGTGAGTAATACCTCACTTGCTCACAACCTTTCATGTTGCTCAAATATTTCAGCTTTCAGAAAGCAAAAATTCTTATCTAAGGGAATAACTTTGCTGGAAAAAAACCAGTAATACTTACTTGATTAAGGACTGCATTGTCTCCCTCTTTTTTAACAAGGAAGGAGTTTGTGAGGAGTGAAGTTTTACTCTTGGTTGAAAAATAAAGCATTAGTGTAGCTATCTCAACTTTACCCTTGCAAGAAAACTGCAAAGCTTAAGGCAGATAACTTTTTGTTACTTTAATTTTTACTACCAGATATGGTGGTTGGTCTTTTGGAGGGATGAAAGCATTTGAACTTCAAGAGAAAAAATTTAATAACACCAAATCTCAGCCTTTGGCTAAGGTAAGAGTTGCATATATGTGTGCACATCTGTATTTATGTTTTGATTACTTTTTCAGACTTTAGACATCACAGCACCTAGCAAATAATAATCATTACATGAAATCCTTACACCCAAATAATTTGGAAAAAATCCTCTGTCTCTTACAGTCTAACTCTCTGTTCATAATCCTTGAAGTATTTTCTTGTGTTTGAGAAACAGTTTGAAATGAGCCAAATGATATACCTTTTTTAAATTTTTTTTTTCCAGTAAACTCATTTTAGAATCTAAGTTTAAAACTTGTTTTTAGATAGTCAGCCAAATAATATTTTTTGTTTGGTTTCTACAAAAAACCAATGTCAGAATTGGCCAAAGTGCATTGAACATCACAGTAATGGGTTGCTGTTGATGGTTTTTCATGCCTACAGGGGATACTTTACTTTGCTTCATTTCTCTTACCATCCTCCCCCTAAGAGTAAAAACGTCTTCTAGGAGCTGCTCCTTCTGCATAACAAATATACTATTCTTTTCTCAAAAGAACCTTTCTAAAGCATTCCAAGGAAATGAAACCCCCTGCACTGGTAAGTACTTGTTAGCCTTCAGGTCTCATCCCAACTTTTCACGATATGGAGATACTGTACCTCTCCACTGCATGCCAAAAGGCCTTAAGGAAGAGCCCATTATTTCAGTTGTGCTTAGAATAATCCTTTTTCTTTGATTTTTGGGATCCATTCAAATGTAGATGAACTGCAAGTAGAGGAACAGCAGTCTTGGAGAAGTATTGATGCATATCAGTGAGAGGTCTCTGTTTTCATATTTGAGGCAAACAAGATTTGTTGAGAGGAAGCTGTGGATTTTCCAGATTAGAGACTGGGATATGAAAGAAAGTTGCCTCTGTCTTTAAATTCTTTTAATGTAAAAATGGATTTTATTTGCTCTTATTAAAAAAAGAAAACAAGGAACAACGTAAATAAGCTCCATCCCAAAATCCATTTTGAGACCAAGTGTTAGAAAAAAATACAGATTTTTTCCAGTCCAGTGTCATTTCATGCTTAGTTTTGCATGAAATAGCTTCCTATTTTAAATACCTTTTCCATATAATTTGTTAGAAATCTCCCTATTTATATAGAGATCTGAGCATGTATAGATTTTTATTTTGGTCATTTGTAATCTCTCTTCTAGTCCCTTATATTTTATAACTTAAATTCCAGTTCCATCATTCTTTCCTGAGAAACCTGAAAGTTTTCAGCAAGATCTGTTTTCTGACTTCCGTTTTTTCCTGTGTATCTTTAATCATTTTAGACTCCTGTTTTGACATGCTTGCAATGTGGTTTTTGTCAGGTCCTTTTTTTTAGTGTATTTGGTATAGAGCTCCACCTGCCATCAGGACAGGGATAAATTATAGTTACTCTTAGTAAGTAATCTTCATATTTTAGACCCAAAACAAACAGTGGAGTAAATTTATAAAGGGCACTGTGTTATCTAAAAATCTCCTGGAAATGTCTTTCAAGTGATGCAATGTCAAGTTATTGCATTAACCTTTCAGTAACTAATGACCAGATTTTTACTTTGACCTTTCAGGTTTGTTCATGAGACAGTGAATCTACCATTTACATAGCCTGATATGAAAGAAAATGAGAAATTTGCATTTGAACAGAATTACTGTATGATTCACTTCATTTTAGAAACTTTCTGAATCTTAGTACATTGTTCTTCAGTACTTGAAGAGCCAACATTTTTTCCAGTTCAAATTAAAAATATTTGTTTAGTAAATATTTTACTCTACCTAATCATACTGTGCTGTATATACTACATACATGGTATATGCATGCACATAAACGATGTGCATATGTGCACACAGGAGGGAGAATATATCTATAACATGACAAATATGGCTGATTAAAAACAGTGATTATTGGCATTCATTGATGATTGGTGCTATGTAGCAAAAACACAACTTCTCAAATTTTTTGTATTTTTCATGACTATATATTCTCTGACTTCCTTTGGTAATATGGCCAAAAATTTGTTCCATAATAGCTTCATAGTTGCTGTTTTTTATATCATAATGAAATATAGGAAGAACATGTGGTAATTTTAAATACTGCTGAAAGGCAGATTGTACTGTTCATGTGTCATTTGGAAGGGTACATTTTTTCCAATCCCAAAGGCTGGAATTTGAGGCTTTACAGTACAGTAATTGTATAAGTGTCCAGAGGAAAAAATTACATCTTTCTTGTTTAATATCAATCATGAGTCTGGTCCACCAATGCTTAGGGACTTCTCTGCTCCTTCTCATCCTTTTTTCTTGATAGGCCATATGTTAGCTAAAATGTCAGTCTAGCTTTATTCTGGAATATTAACAGCAAGTAAAAGATTACGTGATAATGCAAAACACGTCTTCACAGAACTTCAATCTGATGTGGTGAGGGGTTGTGTTTTTCTTTGGGAAAGAATTTCCCCAACTATGGATAGAATATAAAATAATAATTAAAAAATTAATGATATTGATGTATATAGTTTTTTGTTCCTCAGCTCTTTTCTGCCTTCTGTAAATAATTACCTGTGTGGTGGAAAAGAAATATGAGAGATATTTCAGCTAGAACTAATAAATTTCCTTTTTTTATATTTTATCTTTGCTAACAATTTTGAATAAAAAACAAGTCTTTAGAAAAAAGACCTTAAATATGCATTCTGATGAAGTGAACAACCTTAAATATCTCTTTTTCCAGTTTATAATAAATTAAATATCCATCTTCAATTTGGTTTTTTCCTTATGGTTTGATTCAGTTACATAATGCAGCTTGGAGGATAATTCCAATTTACATGTTGGGTATTGAAATATATTGTTAAACACAATGGTCTATTGTGGTATTCATTTGAATACTGGTTGCATTATTATATTTAAAAGGTGTTCTCTGTACATTTGTGACCTTTCCCCTGCCTGCATTAAATAAGGATGTGTTGTCAGAATTTTGCTTTGTTGTATTTTTAATTGCCTGGTTTTTTCCCAATACAACAGACACAATTGCAGTGGAGTTTCATTATGTATGTATGTAAAGCTTTCTATTCCGTGAAAAACTTTCGAAAAATGACAGAATTAGAGATGGATGTACAGGGCTGTGTAAAAGACAGGTTACCCTTGATCACTTGTTTCTGTCTTTTTGCCCTGGTTGCTATTTTCACAGGAGGTCCTGCAGTGCAAAGATTTTCAGTTTTCCTTGGGAAACTTAGGTTCTCTTTCATTACTTTTTGTTAAAGACTACTCTTGTTGATTAATGAGAGAGATCTAGTTTGTGTAATCATTTGTGGAAACTGAACTGGAGAAGAACAAAAGAATTTCATGACTTTGCAAAGAGGGGAAGATGTTAGAGTTTTTTCTTTTCTTCCTTCATTTCTTTAAATGTGGGGGGATAAGAGTTTGAGACATTAGAAAACCATTACATGGCACATGGAAGACATCCAGGGGATCAGGCCCAGCCAACGTGGATTTATAAAAGGCAGGTCCTGCCTGACCAACCTGACCTTCTAGGACAAAGTGACCTGCTTACTGGATGAGGGAAAGGCTGTGGGTGCTGTCTGTCCAGACTTCAGTAAAGCATTTGACACCATCTCCTACAGCATGCTCCTTGAAAAACTGTCACTGTCAATGCTTCTTGTCACTTGGATGGCTGGGTGTTTAATGGGCAAAAATATGACAGTATGGCTGGACAAGAGAGTTGTGATGCTAAACCCATTTGGTGAGATTCAGATTAGATATTAGAAAAAAAATCACTGTTAGAGGGGTCAGGAATTAGAATAGTTTTCCTAGGGAGTTGGTGGAGTCATCCCTGGAGGTATTTAAGAAGTGTTTGAATCTGATGTTGGGTGATGTGGTTTAGTGTTCTAGCAGTTACAGTGGTAGTGCTGAGTTAGTGGTTGGACTTGATGTTCAAGGTCTCTTCCATCCTTGATGATTCAATAATGCTGTTGAGATTTCAAGCAGTTGTGAATACCATGTAAAGAAGAGTAGAAAATATGAAAGGTAAGGCAGGCAAGCATAATGGCAAATCAAAGCTGCTAATTTTTTAAAAAATTACTAACAGAGCTTGTGGCGAAGAAGATTCAAGGGTGAGAAGCAGAGATGAAATGACAGTGGACCTCAGAGTGGTTCTTGGAATCATGATCTAGGACAGATGGGAGGAAATAAAATGGAGAGTTGGAGTATTGTAAACCTCACCTCACAAAAATGAGGAGATTCAAACAAGTAGGTAGTCAGGATAATTAATCAGAAGAAAATAGTTATTAAGAAAAGGAAACAACTGAAGATTAGGCAGGCTGCACTGGGAAATATAGAGGAGAATATGTCAGAAAAAACTGTCAAAGTCTATAACTAGGGTCCAAATAAGATTTGTATTTGGATAGTATAAGAAAAAAGGGGAAAAAAAAAAGGCAGAATTATCTGCAAATATATGAGAACAGCATCAAAGGCATAATAAGAGAATCTTTAGGGAAGTTTCTAAGATGTAACTGTATAGGTGGTAATTCTAGAAATAATCTAAAAACCCCTAAAATCTTAGGAGTGTTAAGACAATAAAGATGTATATTAAATCCTGTTCACTCTGCATTATGATTCAGAATCCAGAGAGACAGTGAGAATTGCCCTACCTAGGATGTTCAAAATGCAGAGTACGAGCAGCTGATATCAAAATGGGAAAAGTTATGAGTTTTTCAACTGTTTAAAAAAAAGGGGAGAAGAAAGTGTGCTATGATGTGAGAAATGGATAGTAATCAGATGGCTTTAAATGTCACTGAAACTGAAAATAAACATACATAATAATTTGACCTGGTTTTCAGTATAGATAATATAGATTCGAAGGCCCTATGATTAACAGTAATGGATGATAAGAACCAATCTCTTAACTGCAGAGGAAACTCAAACCTCAGTATATTTGGTTTTGGGACATATCAAGCTCTCAACAATGGTTCTAGCAAATGGAAGTGTGGATTAAGAGTATTTTATCAAGTCAGGGTGAACCTGTATGATCTGAAGATAAAGTACATGTTACAATAAAATTGTTTCCTTGCGTTCCTCAGAGAGACTGGCTTGCTTTCTCTGCCTTAAAGTTTGTCTGCATCACTTTCCATGGTCAACAAGCCACTGATGCTTGTTGAAGGTGGAGACAGCTTTGTCTATAGAACAGCTTCATGCCTTGTAAACCATGCCTCCTTGATTCTTTCTTTTCCTCCCTTTTAGAATATTCTGGTCCTAGATATTTTATGCTGTGTGTCATATGCAGGTATTACTTAGACAAGTCTCTGAAATTTCAATGATTCTTCTAACTAGCATTAGTTTTACTCATCTTTTTGTATTTTTGATCAAACTGGCAGGTGTTATTTACACATTGCTCTCCTTCTATTCGTACAACCACATGTGTGTAAAGGAAGGGGGACACAGTATTCCATTAAATCATAGAACCTCATTTTAGTGATAAACATATGTGTACAGCACCAACAATAGAAAACTGCTGCATGCTGTTGAAAGACCTATGCAAATCAACTGATTCTGTTCTGCCTGGTTGACTTTCTTCTATAAGTAAATGTCATAACAGAAGAATTAGATATCCTTCAAGAAATTCTTAAAGGTATGTGAGCTTTCAGAACAGCTTCCAGATTGAACTAATTTTTGATTGACAATTTCCATTCTTTTTTCCAGGTGTGGTATAACCAAAAAGGTTTCCATTCACTGCCATCTTACTTAAATGAACTCAATAACTTCATTCTGTGGCTCAATTTACCTTCTCATGTGGATTGGAGACAGTATGGTAATAGCCTTTCTTTGTATTTATTAATATATTTTGGAAAGTAGTTTTTAAATAAACTATAATAATTACAAGTATGAATTTTTTTCAGTTTATGGTAGGATTTCAGAGTCCCATTTCTCTGGAGGATTGAAAGGTGAAACTTTTAATTACACAGAAAGTTTGTGTGGAGAGTGTAGTACACAGTAAGGTAAAATCTGAATTTAAATCTCAACATGCCATATGAATTCCTTACAAAGACATTCCTGTGGAATAAGTAAGCGTAAATCGGTTTTGGATGTTAGTACCCCTGAAACTACTGCTAGGGCTTACTTAAATGGGATGACTAAGGCTCAACAGACTATGGATTTATAACTTCTTTGGTATTTTACTATATCTCCTTATATAAATAACCTGGGCAAATCCAGATTAACCTGTAAATTTACACAACAATGTGATGTTTCATAGCATCCTGTTACTCAAGGAACAGAAAAGGCTACTATATCTTATTATCGTACAAAACAAAAGAGCAAATAATGTACCTGACATATGAGTTCTCTGATTCTGATAGCCCTGAATTTTATAAAAATTTGTTGAAGTAAAAATTTTATGAACCGACATCTAAAAAAATGACTGCAGCCAAAGACTCAGTTAGCACAGATGAACTTTTAGGATGTGGAAGTCTAGTCTGAAATCTGGGCTTGATTAACTTCTGAAGTTGAGGTTAACTTCTATTCATTCCGGTTCCTTTCATTCTTAAGATTCTGTTAAATAGGAATTTGGTTTAGAGAAATTTAAAAAGACCTTATGACCAATTTTAAAACTTCTTGTAAAGTTAGGATGGTTGCCTGTAATGGTAAAATTATTTTAAGTGTTTTTATAATGAAGAAAGAAGACCAAATCAGTGAAAATGGAGAAGGAATCCTGAGAATCTGAAAATAGAAATTTGGTAAGAAACTTTCTGGAATGTCCAAGAAAAAAAAAAGCAACGGCTTGGTTTTAAGGTGGTTGGCGTTTTATTTTTCTAAATTAATTACGAGAATGGATCAAAAGTAATGTGTTTACACAGAAACTTTGAATGAAATGAAATCAGATATTTTAATAAGAATTTTTAATAGAAATCAATTTTTAATCAACTTTGCCTGCACTTCATGAGTCGTACTGATACTAGCCTTTTTTCTGTACTGTTAGATATCCCATTCTGGAACTAAAATGTTTATGTACCTTTACTTTTATATCCATAATGGATAATCAGTTCTTGCTGCCCTGCTTACACTCAGAGAAAATGATAGCTATCCCACAGACTGTGGGAATGATGTATTTTTTGATATTGCATGACACAGAAACACAGCAAGCACAACAGTGCTTAAGAAATACTTCAAGTCTTGTACTGACATCTGTACAAGTATGGGCTCATAGTATAATCTTGTGGGAGAATATATTAGCTGCCTGCAGAAGTAGAGTTTAAAAACTAGAAAGTAATTTATTTATGTCTTCACCTATTGAAGAAATCTAATAAGGAGGGACTTATCATGCTCTTAAGGCATAATGCAGAGGGAACTGTCACAGAAATTTAAGAAGAGAGGTCAAGTTACCAACTAGATACCTGTATGTATGTATTTATTTCTGTAATCACATTTGTATATGTATATGTGTGTATTTTTTGTGGAGACCTGTTGGAACCCTGGTCACTGAGAATTTTAGACTTTCTGTGCTGAGAGGCACTGACCCCCAAGAAAACATTGCATTTGATCTGAGGCTGTGGAGAAGGCTTCCAAAATTGAATGATAGAACTGGGATTATAGGTGTGCAGTTTGAATAGAAGTGTGTAACATCACATGATGGAAAACTTGGGAGTTTAAGGTTTTAGGATATAGTAATATATATATATATATATATAAGTCAAGATGGAGGTTTTAGGGCGGAGGCTAGTCCTTTTTATTCACCTTCTTCTTCATGGGTCTAGGTGGTATTTTGTAATTGGATAGAAAAGTCCACATTGTGGGCCATGGGTGGTTGGTTATTGGGTTAAAAGTAAAAAATAATTTAAGTGTCATTTCTTAATTGGACAGTTTATCCTTAAAAGGCCTTGTAGAGAGAGAGATAGGGCCATATTTTAGTTCATTAGCTGGAAGTGCTGTAGGACTGATGGTTTGTGAGTCTGTAATATAAATAAGAATTAATAAACATCTGAGTCCGAACAAGAAATACTGTCTTGCACATTTAATCCCAACCCTGGCAAAAGAAGATAAAATGAAACAGAGACCAATACATAGGTATATTTTATTTTTAAAAAACTCAATAATTTTCCAATGCTATATGGGCCACTTGAACTCAGTTCACTTTGACTTTTAACTTTCTCTCATTTAAGAATACTATTCTAACAGGGAAGAACTATTCATACATTTTGTTATTCAAATTGCTATATGCAGTCCTGTAAGTCAGCAGTCAGAAGATCACGTACTGTGTTTCAATGCTGAAACCTGTTGTTTTTGATTTTTTTTTCCTCTAAACTCTGTTTATAGGCAAGGTCAGTTCTAGAATATTGTTGAAAATTGCAGTGAGGAAGCTTGTTAAGATGTTGCAGAATCATGGTTTTGTAGTTCTGCCTCGCATTAATGGCATGTTTTTTCACAGAACAACTTTTTTCCTGTCAACAGAACCAGCGCTTCTGTATTACTTTTAAGTGACATTAAAATAATTCAGCCCTTTAAAAAGGACTGTAAGGACTGAGTCTTTCCTTCCTTCACACAAAAAAATAAAGTTGCTTTACAGTAAGAAACTTACTACAATAGAGTAGAGCATTGCCATGGATATGAACAAAATAGCATCAACTATGATATTGAAAAAACCTTGAGTGAGATCAACAAGATCAACAACTTGTTTAAGTGCTCTTACAAAAGCTAAGAAACCCTTTCACTTTGCAGTTATATCCTATGTGTATTTCTTGAACATGAACCCAGTTGGAGTTCTTCCAAGATCTTTGGAAGGAGGGAAGAGTCATTAGAGACCACATGCTAAGTTCTACCTGCTTTGCCCATAAGGACAGGTCCAGTAACTTTCAATGGAGATCAGTAGCACTGGTCCAAGTTTGTGAGAGGTTTTGATAAAAGGGAGCTGAGCAGGAGGCTAATTGCTTTTGTCTAAAGTTCTTTCTGCAGTCATGAGGTTACAGGGAATATAGACTTATGATATGGTATGGAAGTTTGAAGGAAAAAATTTCACCCAAGCCTGTAGAGGACATACGCTCGCTTGCACTGGTTTATATCCCTAGGGATTTGTATGTGTCCAAAAACCTTTGAAAAAAGTTGATTATTGCTTTTTGTTGTGCCAGTCCTAGTTACTGACTCCACAGCATGCAGGAGCAGGAAATTATATTTATTTAGTTATTAAAAAATCTGTCCATTTTGCTATTGTGTAATCTGATCTTCAAATACTTTCTCTGCAAGTAGAGAAATTTCTCCTCACTCCTACCTCTTAACAATTTGGGACTATTGGTAAATTTCTCTATGAGGATGCTTGGAAAGTTACAATGTTTGTTTCTTGTAATTTTCATGTAAATAGTGGTGTGTCTGATGAAGAAAATATGTGTGCCCAGCTGGAGGTGCAGGTAACTAGATGGAGCAAGAAATTGGCCCAATCAGTTTATTTCAGTTAATTGTAGTTAAAGGATCAGGTGTCTGTTTTGGAGCAGCAGTTCTGTAATACTTGTATAAAAATATGTCATTTTCTCTATCATGTGGATGGATATCCACCCCTACCTTCATCATCATGTAAGTCTGTGATCCCATTGTGGGAAAATGTCATCTGTCTCAACTCTGGAGGAAATCAAATGCATTCTGTTTTCTAGTGGGTTATAAAGTCAGTGGCAGATGATGAAAATTAACATGTTAATAAATGAATTAAAAACTCCATCACCTCTGACTGGTATTCAGACTTATATGAATGATGTTTTCTAATCTCTTTCTGAAATGCTGCATTCTTACAACTGAGTAATGTAATTTTGGCCAAATAAAAATGCAATAATGAAGCAAGAGGAATAAAAAACTAAAAGGTAATATTTTTTGCTTAAGCTTAATATAGAAATTTTCATCAAGTAAAAATGTTATTTTTCACAACTAATTGTATAACATTGGATCAGAATGTGTTTATCATGCTGGAGTATAGGAGAAGGACTATCATCTTCTTAGGACTAGGCTATATAAAGAAGGGAGGAGTGGCTGTCATCTGTAATGATGTCTGTAAAGGAGAGAGGTCAAAAAAAGTTCTTTACATCATTGTTCAAAGAACAAAAACATCTCAATATAGAAGAGCTTTTTGTGATGCAGCTGCCCCATCTTGGGATTCCTATTGAAGTCACTGATTTTTAAAAAAAACTTTCATACTAGGATTCATTGTAAGCTTTCATGTAGCACCCACATTTATTTCAGATTCAATTCTTCAAAAGAGCAGAAGAGATCAAGGGAGTAATTTTCAGCTGAATTTTGGTGGAAAGTGGCTATAGAGTTTCCTGAATGCTTTGCAGATTGTAACTTTAAACCTTATCACAAAGGAAAATGTGAAATGGCCTTTGGGTGGAATCCTCTTAACCATGTTCAGTTGGTGGGAGAAACTAAAATAGAAACCATTTATTGTGCTGCCTGTGAAATTCTCCATAAAATATAAATTGCAATTTTCAGTTAGTAGTAATGTTTAATTTTATACAAATAGAAATATTATCCCACACATATATATATATGTACACACACACATACTACCTCCATTTTTCCTATGCATAATATTTAATTTAATCTGAAATAAAATGTCTGGAACAAAGAAAGCTAGATTCGTCTTCTATTCAAGTCTGCCACAATCATGGTATTTAGAATCAGTAGCACAGATCTAAACTGATCCAGGTATACAAGACTCAGCTTGACATAAGAGACAGTTTACAAAGAAGTGCCAAGAGACAGATTCAGACACACCCAAAATACAATACAGAACCATGAAATATACCTAGGGACAGCTCTGACTAATCTACAGTGATGGCGTAAAGGCTTGAAGACCTTTAAGACTTTTTCATCTAGATTTCTCCAACTGATGCTGAAAAAATATTGCTGAGTTCATATCACTTTTCTCATTTTTACTGAAAAACCACAGATTTTGAAGTGTGTTTATGTGGAAAGTTGCATCCAGGTGGGATGGATTGGACTACCAATGTCTTCTGTTCTTTATCATGTACAAGATGGAAACATCCAACTCTCTAAAGTTATAGTGTATGCCTTTATTTTCTGATGCAGGGTCAGCTGGTTCAAATGTGAGATAAAAGATCTAGAGCACTTTCTCCTGAAGGTACAGATGGCAGACTTGTTAATAATATGTTGGTATAGAGAAAGGTGTCCTGAGTTGTGCAGCTCCTGAAAGGCAACAGAGCAGAATGTTCACAGGAAACTTGTCTATTGTGCATGCATTTTTCTTTTTGCTGTGAGCTTTCCTATCCAGAATGGAAAAGTATAGTATTTTACTGTAGGAAATGTTACAATCCTTCTAATATTTTATGAACAATTTATTTCACTAGTTTAGGAATGTCTTTTTAACAAATTAGAATCTAAAATTTGTTTAATCAAGAACAATGTAAGGAAATAAGTAGGATTGTTCCACCTGGAAGGGAAAATACAAAATAGAGAAGCTGAAGAGAGTACAATGAATAGTTTACTGCCTCTTCTACTATTAAGCATGCAGCATGGGGCTCCTAGTGTCATTTTCAAAGTAAATGCACTGTCCTGCCTAGGCCCCAGCTGTGCTACTCCTGAAATTTATAGTTAAACTGTAAAGCTCTAACTGCTTGCCACTCTTTTTTCCATTGTAATGTGGCTTGCAGGACTGGTAAAAATGCTCTTTTTCTCAGTTGTATAAAGCAAAGTCTTTCATTGATCAATACAAGAGATGACAACTGAGCCTTTTAAATTAATAAAAGACAAAAATGAGGGGAGTTGGGGAAAGAACCACACCAAAAACATAGTTAACTTTAGGCAAAACAACTGAGAAAAGAAAGAAAGAGAAGCTTCATAGCTGAATAAGAAGCTAAGAATATATATTACCAAAGTAACTGGCTGCTTGTGCTCTCTGTTTCGATTGCCATCTGGGTTCATTCCTTTTCAGAACTATACACGCATAAATCTCTCAACTAGCATGAATTCAGAGATGTTCCTTTCTTTGAGATGCCCTCCTCTTCACTCTGCTCAAACAGGGGAAATTGTGCCTCTCATTTTGGAAACTCTTCATTTTTATATTAAAGAAGGTTAAAAGGTCTAAGAAAGTCTTTCATCATGGTGTTCTTGCTCTCTCTGGATAGAACATTAAAGTGTAAGATTCTCCATGGTCACAGTTTTTCCCATCCCTGAATTCCTTTTGCATGGTTTTGGAAAGTTTGGAATGGATGTCTGTTACAATTTTTCACCTCTGCCCATAAAATGCCTAAGTCATCACTGTAAAAATGGTGTGACCAACTGCATGCTGAGGACATAGACAAAGGATATGTTAGGACAATTAAGAATAATTTTGGTGTGATTAAGACAGGAGAATATAATGGCAATTTGTAGGTATGGAAGAAATAATTTTTATACTGAGAAATTTATGAAAAGGAGCAGAGAGAGTTAATGCTGAATCATATGATATTTGGTGTTATTGCCTGGCTTGCTTTTCCCTTGTGAATACTGAAATGGTAAAATTTGCCCTGAGCTATTCACAAGGCTTGCAAGTACAGTCCTTAAAAAATCCTTGCATAAACACCAGAAACATCTGTTTAATAGGAATTTTATAATTTGGAACTTCTTAGTTTATATGTCATTTATAATTTTTAAGTTCTTAAAGATGGCAGATAGTTTTTAACTTAATGAGCCTCATTATAGCAGCTTCACATAGTAAAAAGGCATATAAAGGCAAGAAAGTATCAATAAGTACATTTTACATCTTGTTAACAGCCATATTGGGACAGAGATATTTGTAAAAAAAGATGGTCTAGGTAGTTAGAAGAAATGTAGGAAGGCATAGGTTATAGAAGTACATGGAAGGGTTTTTTAAATAAATATATATATATCATAGCTAATACCATATATTAATTCTATTGGTTTGTTCTGGTATTTGAAGAAATTTGTAACTTATTTCTTGAGTTCAAGGGAACTTTTTTCCTTTGTGAATTACAGGCCAGTTTGTTGCCTTTATATAAATTAATAATTTATTTTTTGACAATTTCTTCTATAGTGAAGAAATCATTATACTAAAAAAGTAGGAAATTCAGAGATTGTCATGCCCCAGACTAATTGAAGAAACTTAAAATACCAAATGAAAGGCAAGTATTACATTTAATGCAGTGATAAAATTTTGAATTCTAAACACAACTGAACTTAGTTTAGCACAGTCATACTTTTCTTACTTGTAATCCACAACCTTGTGAAATTTAATTTCATTTGTGAGTGTAAATTAAAAGATAATGTAATCCTTTGTTTCATCTACATGATTTAAATGGAAGATGACTGTCAAAAATATTTGCTACTTTTAAGAAGTGTAATTAGTTTTTGTGACTCATCCATAGAAGGAAATTAATTCAGTGTAATTTGCCTTTTGATTGGTATTGTATGATACAATACTACAAGGAGCATTGTGCTGTTTAATGTCATGGGGTTTTATTTTCCCCTGCAATTATCTCTTTTTCACAGTTTCCCTTTATTCTGTACTAGAAAGTTAAAGCAGTGCACTTCTGTATAAGGGACCCAAGTCAACTGCTGTAGACTTTTGTTTAATATCAATGCAGTAATCTGAAAGTTTTGTTAGTTTCCCCCTGAGATCTTGCTGCTGGGCAAGGAAGGGAATTTTCCTGCTTTGCTCTGCGCTGGAGTGGCCTTACCTTAAACATTGTATGCAGTTTTGGGTGTCACAATATAAAAAAGATATTAAGCTATTAGAGAGCTCCTGAAGGAGGGCCAAAAGGATAGTGAAGGGTTTGGAGGGGAAGTCTTATGAGTAGCAGATGAGGTCACTTGGTTTGGTCAGCCTGAAAAAGAGGAAATTGAAGAGAGATCTTATTGCAGTCTTCAGCATCCTCATGAGGAGAAGTGGAGAGGCAGGTACTGATCCCTTCATTCTTGTGACCAGTGACAGGACTTGAGGAAATTGTCTGCAATTGACCCAAGGAAGATTTAGGTTGGATATCCTAAAGGAAAGATTTTTCAACCAGAGGACTGGTGAGCACTGAACAGGCTCCCCAGGGAAGTGGTCATAGCACCAGCCTGACAGAGTTCAAGAAGTGTTTGGGCAATGTTCTCAGGAACATGGTGTGTATTCTTGGGGTGTCCTGGGTAGGTCAGGAGTTGGATCTGATGATCCTGGTGGGTCCCTTCCAATTCTGCATATTCTATGATTATTTCTTCTGATATGCTCACTTTTATTGAAGCATTGGAAAAGCCTAGAAAAACTTTCTGGGAACTAAACTTTTTTCTCTCATGCTACTTCTCCTTTATGTAAATGGAAATTCAGTGGTTCCAGTGGGAAAAAATAATTTTCTTTGATATGCCAGTTTTGCTTCAGAACAAATAGCAGCAATTGCTTAAAAAATTAATGCTTTAAAAGAAAAACAAAGGAAAATTTTAAACAGTCCCTGAAGGCACATGACATGAAAGACTTCTACAAATAGCAAGGTATCTGCTAGTGATACATCAAAATGTTATCGGCTTGAATCTTCTTTTGTTTTTCTAACTACCATTGGGCTTCAATATACTGTATTTAGCTGTTATTTGAAAAATCTTTACCTCGTACAAGTTTTGTGTGTGAGTTAATAATCATCCTGTTTTTCGGCTTTTTACCATGCAGTGACTTAGTGATGTTTAGATTACTTTGGCTTGAAGATGAGGAATGAAAAATTAAAGGGGAAAAATAAATGCTTGCTTAGTCAATTGCACCTATTGAAGAATGAAGATATTTTTTGTCTTTACACAGCTGGACTAAAATTCAATTAAGTGGTGCCCCATAGAGCCCTTCTATGCTACCAACAATTTATATCTTTATATATTCTTTATATTTTTATATCTTTATCAAAGATGGTGGAAAAATTATGATTGCTGTTAGGATTAAGTTTGTTTCTTTGTTTTAATTTGGAACAGCATAGATTTATTAGACACTAATCAAATAACGCTGATGTCATGGTTTAATTTAAGGCCCACTGACACAGCCCCTTGCTCACTCTCCCACAGTGGCATGTGAGAGAGAATAGTAGAAGTGATAAAACTCATTGGTTGAGATAAAGACAGTTTAATATGTAAAAAAAAAGCCTCACACACAAGCAAAGCAAAGCATGGAATTCATTCACTCTTTTCTGTGGGCAGGAAGGAGTTCAGCCATTCCCAGGAGATCAGGGCCCCATCACGCCTAACATTGACTTAGGAAGGCAAATGTCATCACTCCAAACATCCCTCCCATTCCTTATTCGTCCCCCATGTTACATGCTGAGCATGGTGCCATATAGTATGGAATGTCCCTTTGGTCAGTCAGGGTCAGCTGTCCCACTGTGACCTCTCCCAGCTCCCCGTGCACCCCCCCATGCTCCCCACTGGGGGAGCTGGGGAGGAGCAGAAAGCGTCTTGGCTCCAAGTGCTGCTCAGGCAGAGCTAAAACATCCCCGTGTTATCAAGATTGTTTCCAGCACAAATCCAAAACAGACCCCCACACCAGCTTCTGTGAAGAAAACTAATTCCATCCAGCACAAAACCAGCACAGCTGGCTCATCTGTCAGGCACACCTGCAGAGATAAGTCACAAACAGCATCAAGTCCAGTGGAACACCAACTTTTGCAGTGACAATGTTGTGCACCTTCACTCCGTCACAATTTTTATTCTTTTGCTTGGAAAAAAAAAAGCAGAAAGACACACGTCTTGTTCGTAAACTACCTTCCAATTCCAAACTTAATTTTGCTAGATTGCTACAGGCTGGTTACACCAAGAACCAAAGTAAGCCTAAGAATTCATTGCCAGCTCAGGATTTTTCTTGGTCTCCCAAACTGGGCATGTGTTTGATGTAGAGTTCTACAGTTTCAGTGAAAGGTGTGACTTTTTTTGTGTGTGTGAATTTAGCTAAACAGTTTTTCTCAGCAAAACATCAGTAATCTAAAAACTGCTGGAAGATCCAATCTAAAATCTAAACCAAGTGTATAAATTGTAGTAACAATGTACCTTACCCCAGAAGATTAGGTATATGAACAAATTGTACTTTAGGTTTTGAATTTGGTTTCTCTGTGATGTAGATTCTGTGGCAATATATGGCATTGTTGGACCATTTTCTGAACTTAAGAATGCACAAAAGCAATTACTACTTACGTTTATTCATTAGTTTTTAGTGGTTCCAAACTCTTGAAATCCCTCAGTGGGAGACAGATTTGGGTTTGCAGATTGGTGTTTGACCTCTTTCTGTTGATTACTAAGTATTTAGCCTTTTTATTCTTATGTGTAACAAGTGTTAACAGTGTACTCCAGAACTTGAAGTCCTTAATGGGATTTAATATTTATTTTTCTTTGCACAGGGATAACACTCTACAGCCAACCATATGGAGGAGCCTTGTTGGATGAGGACAAAATGTGAGCAAACTCTTAAAAGGTTTCACAGCAGCAATCAGCAGACAATTGAAACTATAAATTAAATAAGAATATATGTTTACTGGAAAATAGATGCTGTGAATTGATAGACACAATTCAGTTCTACTGAGTGAAGCATTTTTTAGTGTGATCTGTCTGTCAAGCCTACTGTTTATACCAAAAATGACTGCAGTATTTTGTAGAGAAAGACACTGAATTTATGCTGATTTTGTCCTAATGGTTTTAAACAGGGCAACTGTTTCAAATGATTTTGGAGATTTACATTTTAGTTTTTTGTAAAGGGGAAATATTTGCATAAGCTTCACTTTACAACTCAGACACATGGTGTGCTCTGTAACTGACATATAGTTTTGTAACTTAACACATCTTGTTGCTGTTCTTCAACTGTGGACAGTGTAGAGACACTTTGTCTCATTGCAGGGTGTTGGAATTAGACAATCTTTAAGGTCCCTTCCAACCCAAACCATTCTGTTATTCTTTGGTGTTTGCAATCAGGATTAAGGTCCTAATGTCTAGTGTTTTGGTGAGAAGTTGGCCCAAAAAATGCAAGCATTTGAGGAGCTTTTCCTTACTGTGTTTTCATTACACTATTTTGCTTTTTACTCTAGAATGGAGAATGTCCGTCAGTGTGGGGTAGCGCTGTGTATCATGCTGGGCTTCTCTATCCTTACTGCATCCATTGGAACTGCCATAGTGAAAGACAGAGTATCTGGGACAAAACGTTTGCAGCACATCACAGGCCTGGGTTACAAAACTTACTGGCTTGCTAACTTCTGCTGTGATATGGTATGTATTATGTGGGGCAGCATTTGCTCAGATGTAAATTTTAGGTTAGTTTCATATAAATATGAGAAAAAGGAGATATGGTCACAAGATACTTAAGTAAGATGTGAATTGCACAGTGACAGCTCTTGCCTGACAAGCTAACAAACATTAAGTCACCATTTCTATTTTAATGCAAGGTGGGGATGGTGTTCCTTGCTTCCCAAAGTTGAGTTGTAAATGATTTGCTAGCTTTAGCTATGTACACTATTCTACAAATAAAATGAAGTTGTCTAATCAGCCTAGACAGAAACAATCTTCCACACACCAGCTTGCAGCAGGGATTTCTGTACTTTGAATTTTGGCATGCACTCGAAAAACCTTACAAAGTAGTGGAGAAGACAGAAAATACTAGTCAGCTGCTTTAAGGGATGATTATGTTATATGTTGTTGTGGATAATATGAGAGATACTTGTAATGAGTACCTTCTATTTGTGTCAAGCACTGGAAGAGGCAGCACAGTGAAGTGGTAGAGTCACCACCCCTGGAGGTATTTAAAAGCAATGTAGATATGTCGCTGAGGGACATGGTTTAGTGATGGACTTGGCAGTGCTGGATTAATGGTTGGACCTGATGTTCTTAAGGTCCTTTCCAACCTTTAGGTTGGATTCTATGATACCCTGGCCAGGAACAGAAATTTTTGGAACATTCTGATTTCATTTAGACCATTCTAATTCTGAAACATTAGATCTTCACTCACCCATGCTTGAAATCAGAATTTTCACACTTGAGCAATCTTGAGGTAAGAGCACAATTTTTCTACATGTTATTTAGTTGGCCAGTCAGTCTTAGTACTTCTTTTTGCTGCTGCTTCAGATAAGAAGGCTTGGTTAAAAAACAGTCCTCCATCATTCAGTTTCTCCTTGTGAGCAAAGTCAACTCCTCATTATTTTCTGCCAAACTCTCAAAATGTTCTCACAAATTCAACATAGTACTGGATGATCAATCATGATGTGGGAAAGAACAGACACTGCTTTAAATGCTAATTGTGCTACAGATCATTTAGGGACATTGAACACATGAATATATGAACTGTCAAATTTTAAATCCCTGTACATATTTTAAGTATTACAGGCTGTGTCCTGCATTACTGGCAGCAGATTCTTTACTAGGCCTGCAGAACTATTTGATTTATGAAATTGCTCTCATGAGAATCAGATTGTTCTTACTGTATTTATAGGCATGAATGATATTCATTACTATGTTCAACAAATGAAAAAAGTATAAGTGCTAAGAAAATTTGAAGAGAAATAGAGAAATATTGTCCAGATTAAGCTTGTGTCACTAGAAGAGCAATATTAAAGTTGTTTTGTTGTACATGCACAACTTCTGTAATACACCATGATTTCAGGGTAAGATTTCCAGTAGAATTTGATTTTAAAGTTATTTATTTATTTATTTATAGACAGAAGCCCCAGGTCTATTGAAAAATACTGGGACTAAAATGCTTTCTAATTTCTCTACAATATTTTTAAACAGCTTCAGCAAAACTGAAACATATATATCTGTGGGTTGCATGTTATGATACTTGTATATGGCAAAGAAAAGGTACACTGTGAATAAGATGAGAACATTGCATCCATCTACATTTTACTCCATTGCCCTTCTCTTAAAAAAAAAATGTTTTCCCAGTAGCAAAGATGTGATGGCCTCTGGTTTAATTTGGAACAGGTTTTCATTGTACTTCAGTATGAAAGTCTAATTTTAACAGCATTTTGTTTTTCTGCACTGAATATTTAGCTAGACCTTGATTATTTGCCTCTATTGGAGTTGTATCACAGAATCTCAGTTCTATTAGGTTAAAGCTATAAAGCTAAATATTACATAAGCAGAAATGGAGGCAGTAAATGCCCTACTGAGCTCAGGTTCAGTGCACAGAGCAAGCAGACACTGAAAATGGAGGTAAGCACAGGTTTTCACATCCTGACATTGCTATTTGCGAGCAGAACCCCTCTCTCCTGAATTCCTGGATATGAATCTCCTGTACCAATCCCACCCTGCCACCCTTAAGTATGGTTGCTTAATTTGGTTGCTGTTATGTCAAGAGACTAAACAGAGAAACTGCTTTCCCTGCTTTCCCTAATGGCTGTAATGCTTTTACATATTGTGTCCATTCCCAATAAAAGATGTAATTTGCTTCATCAGCACACATGGTCCTTCGTTAAAATCTCTGTTAAAATTGCATCATTATTATTCTCCCATATGAATGCAGCACCAATCAGTGAAACTGCTGTTTCTGAAACCAAGTGTCTGTGTTCACAGTGTAATTTGAGGTTTTGGAGCAATAGCCCCACACGGACTCATTATCTGGAAGAGTTAGCTTGTTAAATAGATGTATTGGAAAGGTCAATAGAAATACGATTAAGGGGGATATAGTCAGATTTTATCTTGTCAGGTTGTTTCTTGTGTAGGGAGCAGTTTCACAGAAAGTGCAGGTATCAAATCTCTAAGCTCTTCTGCCTGTTTCTCCCTAACTTATGGTATAATTGTATTGCAAGTATGGAGAAATTAATTTTTAAAACTTTTCTATGCAAATTAGGTAACACCAGTAAGAGATGCTCACCTGCTTAATGTTTTTTTTCCTTCTGTTTCTAGCTGTTTTACATGATTCCAGTCACCCTGTGTGTTGGTGTTATTAGTGCCTTCCAGCTATCAGCCTTCACTTTCCGAAAGAACTTGGCAGCCACTGTTCTCCTGCTGATACTCTTTGGGTATGTGATTGGAAATGTTACTATGGAATTACAGCTTCTAAGAAGCAAACATAAATCTTTAGATGTAGTTTGCACCTGCTGCTAGATGTATGGTTTTCTGTCTTTGTAAGTGATTATGATTCAGCAAAATATACTGAGAAAACAGGCTGAAACGTGAGTTTGAAAATTAAACACAAGAAAGTGGAGGGACATTTACTCACACATTTGAAGAAAAAAAAAGGAGTGCAAACATTTCAAAAGATACTCAACCTGTGTAACAGTATTTTGCTTGTTAGAAATTGATTGTATGTTATCTTCCAGAAAATGAGGGAATATTAACATAGGTCAGCATAGGTCAGAATTTCAGTGTTTAGCTTTACAGAATATCATCAAGAAGGTAAGAAACAGCTTTTATTACAACTCTAACCATTTTCTGTAAATCAGCACAGCTCCAGGAGTTTATATTTCCAATGAGAAGTCTGTCCAATGTGAGGTAGTGAGCTGCTTGGAGATTTGTCTCCCAAGAGTACTGTGAGAAAGGAAAGTTCTACCACGCCACTCTCTTGCTTAGCTTCACATGAAAAAAACAACAGCAACAAAAGCAACAGCAACAAAAACAACAACAAAAAACCCGCTCCCCCAAAAAGCAAGCAAACAAACAAACAAAAAACCCAAGCGACCAATGAAGAAAAAACAACCAAAAACCCAGTCCTGTTACAGAAGGTTAAAATAACTGGTTCAACAGAGGATTGATATCTCTATGAAAGTAAGGATGTTCAGCCCTGGGTTCAATCAAATTAATTAGTTGATATCAAATCAAATTTTTCTGTTGTGTCACTAGAGGGGCAAAATTAAAGTTATTTTGTTGTACATGCATAACTTCTGTAATACACCATGATTTCAGGGTAAGATTTCCAATAGAGTTTGATTTTAAAGTTATTTATTTTCAGACAGAAGCCCCAGATCTGTTGAAACATACTGGGACTCATAGCTCTTCCCATGTGTTTTCTAAGGTGATATTAGAAATGTTGAGGATTAATTGTTAAAGGAAAAAGCTTCTGAGAAGTTATTACTTATTTCAAGCAACTTATTGTTGCTACCCTTATAGGGGAGAGTGCATATCTTACACAACAGATGTTTAGATAATGAAATATAGCTGTTTCATGAGGGAAAGGTAGGGAAGAAAAGAAGAAAGAACCCTCTACAAGATCAGGACATGTTCTATTCTGGGAAAAGTCTCAGATAAACCCTTCAAAAAACCTCCCAATTTACTATATCGTACCTTGAAACTGCTTTCAAGGTTTTATGCCTCCAGCAACTCATTCTTTGGAAACTGTTTAGGTATCCTCAAAGCTGGATCTTTTCTTGGAAATCCTAGCCTCAGTTTATTCAAAACGTTACTTCATAATTGTCCTTTATCAAATACCTTTTGCAAGTCAAATCAAGCCAAGTCCTGTCTTGTAAAACCTTCCAAATTCCTTGCATAATTCTATTTATAATTTTTCCTTATAGTTCCAGTTTGAGCTCATCTTTCCTGGATGTGGCAAGACAAATTAGTATGAAATATTCTAGAAGTCATGATGCTAGGATGCTAACTTGTATGAAATATCCAAAGTTCATAATTTCCTCTTCTTTGTAACTTTCTTTTGTACCACCCCCACTTCCTTTCTTCTGCACTTCTATCAAGTGATTCCTTGAAGTCAAAGGCACAAATTCTAACCAGTCTTAATGCAAAGATTTCTCACTATGAAATTTCACACCTTTTTTTTTATTAACTTTACAACCTTTGAATCCTTCTTGTGATCCAGTTGCTGTCATATTAGCAAGGCATAGGCTTCTATAGAAATTTTAGCCAAGCAGCAATTGAAGCACACGGTACAGACCTATTTGTCTACTGAAGTCATGACAAGTTTTCCTGGTGTGCTATCGGCTTTGGCCCTGCCCACAGTGTACTAAAAAGTGCCAGTTATACTGGCATTGTTTTAAACAAAATGTTGAGTTAAACTTTGAGTGTTTCAGAAAAAAAGTCATTGAATGAAAATGGATCTTATTTTGTTGACTGCAGATGGAGCTTAATCAGCTCAATATAATCCCTCCTGTACTCTTCAGTTTTGGCTGACATAACAGATGTTGCAGTGATTTTTAACAAGAAAATCTGTGTATTCGATGTGTATTAACATACATTAAAGATTAGCTGTCTGTAAGTTTAACATGTCTCAAGGACATTGATAAACTTCAGAGTTGCCACTCTTCCTAATCTATCATTTATTCAGCCTAACTACACTGTAAATGTGATGAAACCTATTGTGGCCATTTTATTATTCCCCAGTACTGTGCATGTAATCCTCTGCATCCATCATAATCTGCATTTTTTTCCTTTAATTTTTTTTTCTCTTCAGGGTACACTTGTGCAGATTTTCTGGTCTAGAAAAAAAGATAAAAATAGCCCAGTTATATAAAAACGTTGCAAAGAAGAGGGTGTGCTTGAAAGAATAATAAAATTTCTTAGTGTGCTACTTTAAAAGTGACTTCCTTTAAAAATGTAGCTAAACTACATCTTTTTATCTTTTAGATGATTGCAGGGATGTTTTCTAACATCTTAAGATGCTTATGCTTAAGCAGTTTTATCTAAAATGTTCTGTCTTTTATATTAGAAAATACTAAATTACATCTGCAGCGGAAGGAAGAGAAAGAGGATAGAAATATAGGTGTGACTGGCCACAACTTTAAAGGCTGCATTTGAACATCATGTAGCTTTAGAAATCCGAAAGTCTTACTCATTTCTTAGCAGCTATAAGCAAACAAATCAAATTTTGCTTTCATTTACAGCAGAGCAGCAGCACTGTAAATCATGTCTCTCTCCTGAGCTGTTTCCAAGGATGGACTTCTATTTATGATATTGTTATTCTGAGAACAGTGATTTTTGTATGTGCACGAAGGGAAGAAAAGATGGTGTGATTAAGACTGGCAAAAGAATGCTGAAAAGTATAGTGGGATCTGAAATACTTAAAATTTCGTTTGAGACCCAAACATTGAGTCATTTAACCTTTATCTTCCTGTAAACTGAAGATAGCATCATTATTACTTCCCACCAGGTTTTGCAAATTTGTTTTTTAAGGTAAAGTATTTTGGCATTCTCCAATGCAAAAGATTAATCTATAAAGTACAGAATACTGAATTCAAAGGGGACTTTCATGATTTAATTTAGTAATCTTTAAGGCAATGAAGAAGTAAATTCACAGAATCTTGACAAATTGCTCTTGCATTGAGCTCACTATTAAACCAGTTATACATATTAATATTATATAGGAAGTGTTTATATATACACTACATATATACTTATTGTTGTGCAGTAGTGTGTGCTGATTCCTATGCTCCTGCAGTCTATATACTGCTTGTTTGGTAGGTATATCTTGAACTATGTTGAATGGAAAATAAATTGTCTTTATGTGGCATGCATGCTCTGATTGCCTGGCCTTGTTTTAATCTTTATTAATATCTCTTTATAAATAAATAAATGTGTGTTCTCCATTCTGGGTAGGCATCATTTTATGCCTGACTCCCGCCTTTAAAGAGATTCTCATTGAAGATGATGTAGCCATGGACATGTGTCTTATCCTCATAGTGTTATGCACTCATTTTTGATAGCTGTTGCTCTACTGACAACCTCGTTAAGGTAATAACATGGTCTGTAGGATTTTTCAATTCTCACATATCACTGGCACAAATATTAGTTCCAGTTCAAAAATTACTGGGTTTTACTTCTTTTTCTTCTCTTTCTTTGCTCACTACCTCCTTCTTATTTTTTTTTTTTCCATGAAAGCCTCTCAGAAAAAATAACTGCTCAGCATCTATAATTTAAGCTTTAAATATTTGATTTTATTTCTACATCTGTGTAAGAAGCTTGCTAAGGTGCATTCAGAAATCAGGATTGTGAGCTGTCTGAACAGTCAAAGGAAATATCTGCAGCTGATATGTGCAAAGATGAATCTATCTGCACATAACATGGCAGTAAATATGTGTATATCTATGGAAGTGTAAGCCACTTTTTTTAAAGAGTATGTACACCAAATTTGTCCCTTTTGTTCTGAAGAATTGTTTGCCTGTCTTAAAAATAAGAAACAATAATTGTGGGTTTTTTCTGACTTTTTTGGGGGTGGTGAGGCAAAACCATAACTTATTTGTGACAGTTTTGTTTCTTTAAACTTTCAGATATGCAACTTTACCTTGGATGTATCTTGCATCCAGATTCTTCTCAAGTTCAGATGTAGCTTTTATTTCTTACATCTCCTTAAATTTTGTGTTTGGCCTGTGTACCATGCTGGTGACTCTCTTACCTCGCTTGTTAGCTATAATTTCCAAAGTGCAGGTCAGTATAAAATCTTTAGTTTACCTTTTTCATGACTGTATACACACACACACACACACACACACACACACACACACACGCATATATTTGAGAATGTTCATATGTGTGTTTGTTTATTTATTTATACAGATAAGATTATTTTTCCAGAAGGAAAACATATGGTTTTTAAATATTCATGATTTTTCTGTCCTAGAATACTGTGTATTGACTGTTACCATCTTGAATTTTAACTTGTCTATAACCCAAAAAAGCATGCTGTAATAATGGAAAAACAGTGTTAATTGAAACTTTGACATTTTCTAGACCATTAAGTTGTAATTGGCACATAATGAGAGTTGTTCTGGTCCATTAAATAGATTATATGCATTGTAAAATGCATTTGAATAATATTGACATAAGAGATAAGCTGCATATTCCTAGGATCACTAATGCACTGTATGAATAGTAATTTATACAATGCATTCTCACTCCATGTATGCAATTTTAATTAGTCAGAATGGTATTTAAACAACTTAATGGAAAGGAGTTCCAGAATGCATATGACTCTCTATTCATGTACAGGTCAAAAACTTGATGTTTGAAGTCAAATCTGTATTATGTGTCATGCAAGTGTGTAAGCAAATGTGGTATTCACTTGGGTTTAAATTGATGATCAAGATTCGATAGTATTCAAATATTAGAATGTTAAGGAAATACAAGAATCATGGCTACGTGTGTTTTGATACCCTCTGTGAACTTCAACTAAAATTAGAATGCCATGGCTTTAGAAAGTCTAAAATGCAGCATGATATAAACTCTGTCCCCAAAATAGCACACAATGTGTGCTTTAGAATTCAGTTTACCATGAGTGAGATTTGAATGCAGTATCCAATTTTGCAAGTGTGCCCATTAGGCTGTTGGAGAAAACTAATTTTTTTCCCTTTTTTCTTTATTCTCCTCCATCCTTGCCATGTCTTCATACAGAGTTTTCAGAACAGCTACAATATCCTAAAATGGGCATTCATCATATTCCCACAATTCTGCCTAGGCCAGGGTTTAATAGAGCTTTCGTACAATCAGATCAAATTCGACCTGACCAGGAACTTCGGAATAGATTCTTACGTGAGCCCCTTTGAGATGGATTTCCTGGGCTGGATTTTTGTGGAAATGTTCCTTCAGGGAACACTGCTACTTCTTTTACGTCTTTTCCTTCATTGGGATCTCCTCCAGAAACCAAGGTGTGTTATCATTTGTATTCTACCACAGTGGACACTGAACTAATTTTTGGAGAAAGAAAATAGTATGTTTCTTTGAACAACTGATGAGAAATCCTTCTGATAGCATGGTGTACCTGAATTAATGCAAACTACAGAAAAAAATACAAGTAGGTGTTTTTCCCTTGAATTCTGATGAAAATTGATCACCAAGTGCTAAGGTATTACAACCAGGAAAAAAACGGTTATGCAGAGGACAGTAGTGATCAATTTGCCATGTATCACTTACTACCATCCTCTGTTGTAGTGGTCATTGCTCAGTTAATGGCATGGACAGCCCTTCAGAAGATGTTGATGTAGAAATGGAGCGACAGAGACTCTTTGGTGGAAGAACTGGTAATGATGTCCTCCTTCTGTACAACCTCAGGAAGTGTTATGGAGGTTTCAGTAAGAAGAACACAGCTGTGGAAAACATAAGCTTGGGCATACCAAGGGGAGAGGTAAAGGGGACCTTTTTCCCCCCATTTTATAAAGTAACACTTTATTCTGAGCAATTGTTGAAACATACTCCGTATGTCTACAGTGAAAGGTCTGTAGATAGCACCAGAAAAATTTCAGTTGTAGTAATTTCTGGTAATCAATAACTGGATAAAAGCAGAAACTCTGGTGGTGCTGAAGAAGCAACTGTTCATTTATTTTTTGGTTAAACATTCATCAGAGTCCTAATTTTTTTTACTTCTTGCCTATCTTTACCAAATTACTGTATTTTAGGCTAATATAAAAAGCAAGTAAGGTAGCATAGCAGTTTAGTGTTCAAAGAGAAAACAGAATACCCAACTCAATAGCAAACGATGGTCTGAATCTTGAATTTGTTACCACAGGACACTTTTAGCTCCCATGATGTAATCATCACAATACGTTTGAATATAGCATATACAAATAAACTATTTCAATAAATTGAAATTTAGTGCTGAACATCTTTGTGTTTGGGGGCTTTATTCATTTTTTGGATGGTTTGGGGAATTGCAGATATTAATTTCTAAACTACTAAGGAAGAAAAGACTTTTCTTGGTTGCAAATATAAAATTGGAAGATCTCAGAAACTTGCACATGGCAGCACAGGTGCAGTGATGTCCTGCTGCTTACTGATCAGCTGTTAAGTAACTGAGGTAACCACGAGGATGTTATTGTTGATTAAAGCCTATCAATCAATAAAAAAAAAAATGAAAAAAGTATTTCAAATCATAAAAGGCTATGTGTAGACTTAATATGAATCCTATCCTAGCTTAAGCATTAAGTCATTGCAGCTAGGGGCCTGAAATAAGAGTTCAAAATAAGTATGGCTCTTGAATGTTTGGTGTTCACTTGTACAATGTGAAGCAGCTCATGAGAAGCTTGGAAATATTGACTCTAGGGACTGATATCCAGGGTTTGCAATTGGGACCTAAAATCCTCCTGTTCAAATGTAACATTTACTAATAATATGGAAAAATAATTAGTTTAATTGTTGGGCAGGGTTTTAAGGGAAGGGCTAGAATCCTAAATAAATCACTTTTAATGATTAGGGGGTAATCAAGATATGATATATACATGGTTTTTCAAACTGATTTTCTGTGGGAAAGGGAATTTACTCACACATTATATCCATATACAGTTTCTTACAGACATACAATAGGAAATGTGGAAAGGGGAGAAATTTGAAGGGCTAATATTTCTTTTTTTTTTTTCAGTATAGCATATTGATTTTTTTTTTTAAAAATATCTCTGATAGTGTTTTGGACTTCTGGGAACAAATGGAGCTGGAAAAAGCACAACATTTAAGATGCTGACTGGAGATATCATCCCATCTGCAGGACGTGCTGTTATCAGGACTCCTACTGGGTAAATAACACAGGGTTTGATCAGAATAGTGCTAATTGATAATGCACATGATCAAAGACTCAGCATGTCTTCCGTCCTTTATACTGTACTCTAGGGATTTATTTTGTTCCCTTTTAAATGTATATTGCTTTTTGCTGTTAAGTCTCTGTGGAAAAGCATTTTAGCATTATTTAATTCTGTTTGACAGCTCTGTTAATTGAGAATAAACTTGTCTGATAGCAAAAGAGAAACTCTAAGAAGACTTAAAATACATCCTTTTAACATTTTTTTAAAAAATCTTAACATATGTTAAAATGCCTTGGCATATATCCCCCTACAAGTACTGCACTGAAAGTTTTCCAGGCTTAGTCTGATGAGCAGTGCATCAAGTGGGTAATTTTATAGTATTTTCTTACATTTATGTATTTCAGAGTTATTAAATAATAACTGGATCAGTATGCTATGTGATTAGTGGTATTGATAAGAGGTATTGTTGGTGAGTTTTATCATTCTGACGGGGTGGTAAATGGATAATGGACTTTGGGATAGATGTAACCAATACTTTTCATTTTTCCCAGGAAAATTGGAGGGGCAAAAAAGTTATTTTTTTCAGTCAGTAGTAAATACATATATACACATATATAAATGGATTTGGGGCTCTTTTCTTTTCCTAGATGATGTACATTTCAAAATATTTTTTGGACAAGGACAGGTCAAGAGTTTATTTCAGAAATTTTTAAAAGAAGAATTTTTGAATTTTCAAAATGGCAAGTTACATTTCTTTGGTTTAGAAATCAAATGTTTTCATAGGTCAGTGTTTCCTTACTTCTTTATAAAGATAATGATAATCAGATTTAACTTCAAAGAATAAATAGCTTCAGTCTTTGCAAAATTCAGTTTTCTGGAAAATTTGCACTTTTGAAAAGGACAATTTCACCACTATCAAGCATAATTTTACTTTAGTGTGTTTTTTCATTATCTTTCCTAGCAAGTCATAAAAAATGTTGATCATAAAGAAGAAATTATTTAAAAAACCAAACAGATTTTGGAAAAGTTATTCTTAAGAGAAGAAGAAGTGGTGTGAGTGAGACTTTAAAATGGTTAAAGACAATTTTTAGACAGTTGCTTTAATTTATAATTTTCCAGACATTTTAATTTTTATAATTTTCTTTCTTAAACAGAAGACAAAAATTTTCAGATATTAAGCAAAAGTTAAAAAGAAATTATTTAAAACTAGATAAAAAACCAACATTTGTTATTTTTTGGAACTGATGGATGGCTTCGTACCAGGATATGATGGAACTCAGAAGTTTATAGCATGAATCTAAAGAAGATTTGAGATTTGAAGAAGTAAAAATATCTGTAATTTTTTTTAGTATAAAATATTGCCATCAGGACATTTAAACTCATGTTGTTTTTTTTAAATTCTGAGCACTATTTTGCTCTAGATTTTAGTGGGACTTGCCTTGGGTCCTACCTGTGCATTCATGGATCACATATGGCAGTCCCTGTGCAATGTGGTTCCCAGGTCTGTATTCGGGCAAAGGATTTGATCTGGTGTGACAATTCCAAAATTTTAACGTCCACTTGAAAGCAAATATAAATTTATAACATTAGACACTTACAGTATGCTTGTTGACTATCATGTATTCTTTTAGACTCCCCTAAAATAATTTTAAAAAAATAGTGCAAAACAATTCAACAATGCCTGGATTCCTTTTATCAGCCGTGTTGTTACGTACCTGTGGTTAAACAGATAAAAATGTTTCTGTCATCAGCTTTAGTGTGCTATTGATCTTTGACAGTAGGCTAAATGCTGTCCCTGGACATTGTGTGTGTCACTTTTATTTCCCAGGCTGTGTTTTATAAATCCAACACGAAGGCATGTATTAAGATGCAATGTTATTTACCATATACTAAAACATAGGTAATGAAATTTGACACATTTCGGAGGCGTGAGAGAAAGCCTTAGACAACTGAATTTCAGTGTACAAAATACCCTTGACAACATTAATTATCACCTTGTATTATGATGCTGTCAATTGACTTTATGGATTTTTTGTGTTTACAGGGGTTGAAGTGAGTGTAAATCCCATATTCCCAAGTTTTCAAAACTTAACGCTAATTCAAGAAGGCAACCTTAAGCAAGAGGTGCTATTATACAGTAGCTAAACTTAGAGAAATAAACAATTTGAGGCTGTGAAAAGAAATTTATGTCCCTCCTGACTTTGTTCCTTGCTTCATATTTTGGAAATTGCTGTTGAGTAGATCATGGTGTGTTATGTTGCTGTACTCCTGAAAATCACTAAGAGGCAAGTTTTCTGGCTCTTCCAGAGGTGAGATGGTAACCCCAACAGGTCTGGAGAACCATTCCTCAGCAGATAAGGATGACTAAAATTACTAATTGCAAGGAATTTTAGGTGTATTGATTTGCGTTTATGACTCAGATAAATGAAGGAAGGGTGATATTATGGGAAGAAAGCTTCTTTTCTTACTCTGGTAGTGTACTCAGAAGCCTGGTGTTCCTGGCACAGCAACTACAGACAGCAGAAGAAAGCAGCTGCTGATCACAGCTGCAGAACATTTCTTGGCCAGCAGAACTGGATTTTTTTTGTTTAAAATTACATCATGAAGGAGATTCCATAAAAACATTACTTCTGATACCTATTCCTGATGGATAATGCAGCTTAGATGTAGATCCCACCTCTTTTGGGTTTGACTGGAAAGAACACGTCTTTTGTCTTCTGTCACCATGAAAGGACAAGACACTGCAGTCTGATGGATCCCTTACAAAATCATAAAATGATTTGGGTTGGAAGGGACCTTTAAGATCATGTAGTTCCAACCCCCCTCCATGGGCAGGGACATTTTCCACTAGACCAGCTCAATCAAAACTACATCTAACCTTGAACACTTCCAGGGATGTGGCATCCACAGTTTCTCAACCTCTTCCTGTGACTCACCACTCTCACAGTAAAGAATTTCTTCCTGATGTCTAATCTAACCCTACCTTGATGATGTATTCTTCATGATCAAATAATTAAATATAATAGTATGTAAAATTATTATTATAAACATTGGAGAACCTAACTGATTTTATTCCATGCAGAAAATCCTTTATTTGTAACAGTTCCCATTTCCTTGAATAACTATGCCTGAAAGTTTCTGGCTTAAAAAACAAATGTAAAAACAAAGAAACCAAACAAAAACCCCAAACAAATCCATGTATATACTTTCCTTATTGATACTGAATTTAAAATGAAGTCAGGAATGTCTTTTTGAGACAGGTGCACTGATAATGGCCTTGAATTTTATTGGACAGCTATTGCACCTTGGAACAACATGAATTCTGGAAATGGAAGATGGGATTTTTCAAAGGTGTAAGTTGAATGCCAAGTATAATTTTTGAAAAGTCATCTTGGAAATGCAGGGGTTATAGAGAACGAGCCTCACACACCAATAATCAACTTGTATTTAAGGAACTGCTGCTATAGCCTCAAAGAAATTTAAAAGATATACATCTGAGAAGGAACTTCCCACAAAAAAACCCCCAAAAACAAAACAAACAAAAAAACCCAACAACAACAAAAAAAACCCCCTCATTCTTAATAATCTGAGAGAGATCTATGGCTGTTTCATAACAAAAGTTAATAAAATCCATAGAAGCTAGGTATTATAGATGTTAATTTTCAGTATCACTGGGATTCATAAGTCAGGTTGTCATTAAGTGGGAATGTTTGTTAAATACTAGAGCTGACTTCATCTTTTCTGCAAATTGGTTTTTCCTGGCCTTCTTTGGTGGGAAATGATTTTGGGGGAGGGAAGCCTTCTGATCTGTTTTAATTGGGGTTTTCTCTTTTTGATACACTACAAATTAAGTAGATATATTTAAATGCACTATGTTCCTGAACTTTATATCCTACAATTTATGTGACCAACGCACATTTATAGTGTACAAGCTGAGCAGTCTACAAAAACCTGTTGGTTTTTTTTTTATTTTTCATATCCCTCTGCAGAAAATGTTTTAGGCAACTTATATAACCTTTGCAGGCCCATTCTAGTTGTTACTGTTATGTGATTAAATGAGTCCAGTCAGAGAAATAATAGGAATTTATCACCAATCGCAGCTAATCTTGTGAAGATAATGTCTTTCCCAGGGGATTTTACTTTTTTACTCTTTCTTGTATCTCATTAATATTGCTGTTATCAGTGCCATATCTGTGCAAATGAAACAGAGAAGTAATTAGCTTCTAGAGAAGCTAATCCTAATATCTCCATATCCTTATATCCCAAATATATTAAGGATATTTGCCGCCTCAGTATTGAAGAGTGCCAAAGGAACAAGCAACATTGAAACAGTTACTTCAGAAGGCTTGGAAACAAAATAGTGATAGAAAAATACCAGCAGTACCTTTCATAAGGGGCAGAAATACCAAAAGCAAAAAGAGTAATTGCTAGAAAGTAGCTTATTTTAATAACATTTGTTTACTTGTATTCAGAAAGTATGGCTTTATAAGACATTAAGAGACTGACAGGCTTTTAAAGAGTTGTGAAGCTTAAATGTGTTTAATAATTAACTGCATGGTCTTCTTGACAATTAGAGGAGTTCTTTGTGTTCTCTGTAGCACAGCTGTTGCTCTACAAGAGTAAAAATGGACTAAAATTATCTTATGCTTGGCTCTACTGCCATAACTAGATTGCCACCAATGTGGGAGCTGTCTAAATGAAAGGTAGTGTATGAAACTGTAAACATTTTTGTAGTTACTTTTTCTGTCAAACAGCTTGAAGAAGTAAGGTCTGCATTAAATATGTACAAAGAAAAGCTGACACTTAACAAAGTGATATAACAAAGGAGAACAAAGTGAGTCTTCATAGTCTTTGAATGTCTGCTGGGCTAACATGGCAACAGATATTGTACATCTGTTCCACTTTTTTGTGTTTGTGTGTACTTTGGCCAAGCTTTGTTTTCTTCCCCATTCTATACTGGTGTTTAAATCCTCTTTAGTAACTCTGTCATAAAACTTCTCTCAAATGAGGAGAGCTAAACACTGCTTTGAAGAGAAAGTATCAAAAACCTTTTAAATGTCATGGCAAGGTCAATGTAAAATAATGAATAATGTGGTTGTGTGCCTTTTTGGTGCCCTCTATTTTGCAAAATTTTCTTTTGTACTTTACTGAATAGAGATGACTTTAAGTTCTTACTTGGAGTGCAGTGGGATGCATATATAAAAAAATAGATAAACCAGGTGACATCTTGTTCATAAGTTGCCCCATCAAGGACTGAAGCATTTGGCAATCTTTCTTGAGTAATTAATTTATCTCCCATGAATTTCCATCTTCCTTCTGCACAGAGATCCTCCATGACAGCAATTCCCCATCCTATTTGAATTACGTGTCAGTCATCTCAGCTGTCGGATTACAAAGTCATAAGACCAAAGAACTGCTCTACAAAGAGGGAAAAGTAAAATGTTTCTTTATAGCTAGAACTTCAATTCTTTTGATAGGTATGATATTCAGCCTGATAAATAATTAACAATGTAGTTCAAATAGCTTAACTTGAAAGGAAGAATAAATTTACATCAATATAATGGCTGAAATGGCTGTTTTTGCACTGTATATCAGTATAATTAGTCTAATTATACTGAAGCTATACTTGCATTAATTACATTTTAACCTTGATTTTTTGTAATGTTAATCGAGCATTAGTATACACTGAATTGAATATGCAGTTATGACTACAATGAAATGTCTAAGTACTTTTGTAATTTGTAAATTTATATTTCATTTTGACTAATTAATGGAATTTATCTCTCTGCAGAAGCAGATATATATGTATGTGGTATTGTAAGTACCGTATATATCACTACATTTAATTGCATTCAAAAACTGCAGAAAAGGCATATAAAAGTGAAACAAAGTGCACAGTGGAGCCAAAAGTGAAATAGTTTTTCCAAAACCAACCATAAGACTGATATCAGGGGTACTAAGTTGTCTCTGGAGACCCAACACTGAGGTTTACCTTTGAATGCCAGCCCACAACCACCTATAAGCAATGTTAGTGGTAACCATTTGTAACAAACAAGATCCAAATCTAGTTCTGCAGTAGCCATTCTGGCCTTCTAGAAACTGCAGGTCCAATTTGTACAGGAGAAGGAAACAAGTTTTTGTCCAAGATCATATTCCCTCATCCCAGTGGCTATGCTGCTGGAATAGATGGAACGGAATGGGATGGAACAGGGATGGAATAGAAAATCTTCCATACTTCAAGTGCAATAGACTCCACTATTTTTTTTTTTTTGAGGATGCCAGATGTTCTGTTGACCATTTCTAGAAATGCAATTCTGCAACTTTAGGACTATATTTAAAATATAAAGACTTCTGGAAATATTCTAGTGATGTCATTTGTTGCAGCTGTTCACTCTAAAGGAAAACTTAACTAACGAGGGGAAGTATTGACTGAGCATAAGGATGTAGTCTAACAATGAAGGAGAAAACATTTTATATCTTAACTTGATCAGATGATATAATCAAAAATTACTAACAGAATTTAAAGATAACAAGTACGCTGTGTATAAAGATACAGAAAGTAATGTATTAGTGTAAAAGCCTGTTTTCCTCCCTATAGTTTTTAGATATTACACAAAATTTCATTTTGTCTACTGTACTGTATGAACGAAAGACAGAGGGGTTGCAATCCATATTTACATGTTCTTTCTCTCTATTGATAAAATGAGCTGATTTTTTCCTCCTGTATGTTTTGTTTTCCATGTGAATAGTCAAGTAAAAAATTCTGGCGTCCTAATAATAATAGGGCAGGAAACAAACTTCTGTTTTTCTCTAGCTTGAGAAAAAAAGAATCAGCATTTTGTTGCATGTTAATCTGTATTTCAGAAAATATTAAAAAATATATTTCTAATTTGATTCTGATAATAGCGTATATGATGATGTTTGTTAAGGAAGAAAAGGATTGTAATCAATTTAATGAATCAAATCAAAAATTTAAAAAAGGGAAAAGTATTTACAGTATCTCATTTACTGAGAAGATTTTCTGGTATCATGCTATCACTACTTTAAATGTTCATTTAATTTAGACCCATAAAAATTAAATCTGAGAGATTAACTGAATTTCAAGGAAAATAAATTTCCTAAGATGGGAGCTTGTTTTCTGTTGTACAATGCATACTATAATTAAAAATTATATGTGTTTGTCTTTAATATATATTTTTATATTGTTTATATTGTCAGAAAAAGCTTAGGACCTCGCTAAACAAAATTGAACGGTAATATCCAGAATTTTGATTTGGAAATCTGCTCTGTGATGTTGATGAGGGAAGAAGAGGTATTATACTGCACGTTACAAAAAAAATAATCTAATTAAGAGATAAGAATCCTAATACGGCTTTTAAATTTTTTTGGTTGAATTGTTTTTGATTTGACAGATACAGAGATGAGGGGGAGGAGTGAGGTGGAAAGGTTCGTAAGTTCTTTAGTGAATACAGTAGAATCTCTGTGTTAATGGGAAGTCTTGAAGTGTTCAGGGTCAGCACTAATGGGATAAAGTTGCAAAGTAAGGGACCAAACTGAGTAAGAATATTAAATGACGCATTCTCACTTTGCCCTCACTTTATGAAAGCTAGAGGTCAGTGTAAGGTCACTGTGTCGGATACTGTTCACCTAAGACTTAGTGCTTTTCATGGGCAGAGCACTAGAACCCTGTGTATACAATTAGCACTGAGGACACTTTTTATTTCTTGATGCAAACTGAGTAAGGTTGCTCTAATACAGTTCTAGCTAAAGAATATTATGATGCAGAATGTTTTTCTGCAGCCGTCCATATTTAAACTTTTGTTCTTCATTGTAGGGACCCATTGCAAACAAGATGTTTCTGTCCACCTACAGGGTTCATGCAGAGTAAATGTCCCTGAAATTACCCCTGAGTGTGATTTGCTCTCTTCTGACTGAACTTGGCATATTACCAAAAGCCCTGTCTCTTGTTTCTCAAAAGACAGCAGCTGCACCAAAAGAAAACCATGTTCATGAATCTTCCTAGCAAAACAAGCCTCAGACACATCTCTCTATGTTCAACAGCATCTAGATAATATTTCATTGTGAATAGTATTTTGCTATGTTATAATTAACTAAATGAGGAATCCATTGCTTCTGACTGATTATACAAATTGTTCATTTGTTCAATCCATATCTTATGGTAAAGATGAGTACAGAAAAAGGATTTAATTTGCCATAAGTATGGTTGGAAACTGTGACAGTAAAAATTCTGTATATACTTCATTGAAAATGTCCTATCAGTGGATATAAATTAATGAGGAACACTTCTGTTATCCTCTTTCCCCTATCACCCTTCTACCTTTTGCTAACTCATTGTTTAGAGAGGTGTCTACAGGCAAATAACTTAAATACCCCCATCCAAACCAACCAAGATACCATGATTTTATCTTTTATCTTTGCCATTAACAGCAATGGACCATTCTAATTACTCCACAGAAGGTTTGTCATAATCATGTTAATTTATTTTTTGAAAGCATTAAAATATATTTTCATGCTGTGGTTCATTATGTAAAATGCAGAATTTTTTCTCCCCAGACTCCTGAATCTTGTTAACAGGAGATACATATTTATATTTTCACTAGTGCTGGTATTTGTAGATCCTGCAGTTAATGTATTTACTTTGTGTGTAAATGATTAATCATATATTTAGTTCTTTTAATCAGAAATGCAAAAAACCACTAAGAGGAAAAACATTCCGTTACTCAGGATCTTTTGAAAACTTTTTTCCTTTGAAAGCTCAGATTTTTTTAGTATTAAGTATCTTCATTTTGACAGGTTTTTCTGTACATGTAAATCAGCATCATTGAGTGTTGAATTAGATGTTGGAATAAATAGGATAGATTTAGTGTCATTATGGGTAATGAGACACCCTTGCAATCAAGCTTGCTTCTTAGCAATGAATGTAATTTCAAATAATGCTGTAGAGCTACAAAGTGAAGGCCGGGGTCTCATAAATCAGGATAATTTTATAGTTTTTCCTGTATTGTCTTTTAAGTTACTAGGCTTTAATATCCTGTGTTTTGTTTTACTCTTTTTTAGAGAATGCACGCATGCGTGCATGTGGTCACAGACACACAAAGAATACACAGCAACATCTCCCTCTCTAAGTCTTTCCTCTTCAATATTCAATATGATTGACATGAATATAACACTGTATATAGTATATCATCCCATATGAGCAACGTATGGTTTGAAATGTGTCTCCCTAGAGCAGGTAAAAAGATAAAAAGATAAGAGAAGTTAAACTGGTGAGCATTAGTTGTCATGGATGTCTCTTCTTCATGTGTTGATCTGTTGACCTTGACACACAAGTGACAACAGTGTCACAACAGTGATATGCTGGTGGCTGTGCTAACCCAAAAGTGACAAAGAGTGTCCATTGTGTGTGGGTGGTGCTGCTCTAAGTAACCACGGCAAAGAGACTCAAACTCCTTTATCTGCAGAATTGAGGTTGTGTGTGTTTTTCTTATATCTCAAGGGTGAAACCCAGGGCCGTGGGATTTGTTTAGCAACATTAAAATAATCTTTTTTTTCTTTTTGTTTAAACAGGTCTGAAATGGATATACTCTCTGCTAGCTCTGAAGGTATTCTTATTGGATATTGTCCACAGCAAGATGCCCTGGATGAACTTTTAACAGGTTGGGAGCATCTTTATTATTACTGCACACTGCGTGGAATTCCAAAGCAGGATATCCATAAGGTAACTATCCAAAACAGATTTGCGGAGGGAGCTATTGCCAGGCTGGACTGTGGGGTTTATAGAACAATTGTACCTTTTTATCATGAGAAACTATCTAATATTTCATCTTAACAACTTTAGTAATAAGGTTTTTCATTACCACAATTTTATTTAAATAATGTGGATTTTTTTCTGTCTGTTATGCCTGCTCAAAACACAATAACATCACTGCAGATAGTAAAATAACATTATTGCAAATGAAATCTCAGGCATCAAAACCCTAAAAGAAATTAAATTTATGTATGGTTCAGTGCCTTCACTATCACAGTTAAAGAACTGTGAGAGAACACCACATTTTGAGTCTTGTACCTCTGGAAAACTCTTTTCTTCAGTGATACAATTTAACTTTGAAGGAACTAAAAACTGTTGTATGATTCTGTACAAATTAAAGAAACACCTGGGCACTGGGATAGGAGCTGTGAGCAGTCTGCTGTCTTAAACTTCACAAGATGGGAGCAGTCTCTTAAATGCTCCAGCTGCCATACAAAGCTTGGGGCTGTCCAAGGAGAACAGGCCAAAGAAAATGCTTTGAGAACTGACTAGAATAGAAGTTGAAAATATCTGCAAATATCACTGGGAGCTCTTGGATTTACAGATACAGGGGTAGCAGTGCTGATCAGCAGACTGAGCTCTTTTAGCTGTAATGAAGCAACAAGTCAGCCAATACCAGAAATTAAGTATGAAATTGATACAGTGTAAAATATGGGGGGGGGGCTTCTGTATTCAGCAAATGGAAGTTTACAATATGACCTGACTTGAGCTGCTCAGTCTTTTCTGCTTAATTGCATCTCTGTTAACACGAGAAAGATGTAGTGTGGTATGCAATTGGTATCTGTCAATTCCTGCTGTATAGATTGGTCCAAAATAGTAGCTATTCCTCTAGCACTGCCCTCCTAACCTCCAGAATACTGCCTGCTGTTTTCCTTTCATTTTTCCAGAAGCGAAACTGCATGAACTGATATATCTTCTTTTTTTTTTTTTTTTTTTTTTGACTACCCAGAATTCTTCTGGCTGTTGCCTCGGGGTCTAATAAGTGGTTTGCAACCAGTTCCTTGACTGTATGTGAGAGGGCTGCTTTCTGGTTCTCTGCAGCCTGTTTTCTTTTTCCTCAGAAGATAGATACTATTTCAGAAAAAAGTATGATTCCTGTAAGGGACATTGAGTATTCATCAGGGCAGGCAATATTTTCAATTTTTGCTGTCTTAATCTGATAATTTGGGTATTTCTGGATGAAAGCCTGGAGAAAATAAGTGATTCTTCCACTTTTACCTGTTTTAACAACATGTTACTTGCAGACTGCTCAGAAATTATCAGAAATTATCAGTCTTTTGATTGCTTACCCTTCATAACTTACTGGTGTTCATTTTTACTTCAGTCTACTAGCAGGGTACTGAAAACTTGATCTATTTCCCTCGATCCAAAATAAATATATTAAGAGATGGTGGTTATTGCTCTACAGCCCTCAACAATAATTACCTGTTTTCTCCATGAAGTGACAGGTCCTCCATAGTGGTTAGGAAAGAGTTCCTCAAGTGGTATGGTACGTCACATATGTGTCCCTCTTCAAAGGGATGAAAATCATTCATTTAGATAGGAGTTGTTATTACTGTGTGCACTGAGAGAAGACAAACATGAACATTCCTGAGCCTCGGATGACCTAGGTGTAGGCTTAGACTATTCTTTATAGTCAGCCTTCCCTGCCTTAGCATCACATTTGTGCAAGAGAGATCATTCTTCCTCTCAGTTGTCTTAAATTTTTGTCTGCATAGATTGCAGAGCAGACTTTGCTGCCATATGCTTGTGATCAAGGCATCAGAGCGCTCCTGCAAATAATATTTAGCTGCTCTGGTTTACTTCCATCAAAAACTGAAATGCAGCTATCTCAGAGGAAAACAAATGTTTTTGTCAGCACGCCCTTCTGACTGTGTGGCACTGCTGTCAAGCACTCAACAGCTGCTGTGCTTCAACTCAGAAATGGCTGGTGCCCGGAGAAAGTGAGCATTCTATCTGCCTATAAAGAAAATAAGGCTTTGGAATGCTTTAGAGGAGCAGCTATATGGAAACATAAGCTGTTATTTTCTCATCATTCCCTCCTGCCTATGATACAGCACTACAAGCCTGCCTCTGAATATTTACCAGTGACTAATTACACTAATATGCACAGACACATATATTCTAGAGAGTACATTGGTTTGATAAGGAGAGAAACATACATTCACTTTGTTTTTTAAGAAATTGGTGAGCAGGCAGGTGACCTACAGGTTGTGTTGCTGCTGAAGTTGTCTATTAAAGCCCTGACTTCAAGGACCAAATCCTTTGCTAGACAGATTTATCAGCAGCAGGAGTTAAGTGCCTGACATAAAGTTGAGTGCACTTAATGTTCCAAAACAGTAATTAAATGAATGGGAAAGGAGGAGAAAAATGGGTCATTTACTATCAATGTTAAGCTTCGCGTGTAATGTGAAGTTTCATTATACTTCACAAATTTGCTCTGAAAATTTCTTTTTGTTAAAAATTGGAAAAATTAGAGTAAAGCTTTTAGGTTATTTAGAAGGATTCTGATTAAATATAGTACTTTTAATTTTTATTTTTATTTCTTTAATATATCAACTTCTTAGATCTCAATTTGTTCCAAAATACAGCATTCAGCTTGTTAAAAAATTAAAATTTTTAGCACCACATCAAATGGCATCCCTCATTAGCATTAAAACTTCTGTTGCAAATCTCAAAAGAAGCTTTATCAGGTATTCTGAGGTAACTTTTTGGAATATCAGTGTGCGTTCTCTTTTCATGAACTCTACAGGAAGATTTTGCTCTGATGCTAGAATCTCAATGATTTCCTTACACATTATATTCTATAGGTGCTGGAAATAGAGATCAGTAAATTCATTCATTCTTTGTATGTTTAATTTTTTTGGACCCTAAGCAGAATTAGTGTGTATAGCTTTATGAGATTTTGGGATAAAAAATATAACTCCCCAGAAACTTGACCATGGATATACACATTCCAAATGTAAGAAATCTAACTATTCTGAGTATAATTGAAAGCCAAATAAATACCGTTTTGTGTGGAATTGATGAATGATTCCTATATAGGATGTTCAAACTACACTGTATCAATTTATGCAGAAGCTGACACTTTGAATTACTGCTTTGGACATATAAAGTTAGTTTTCAGATGACTCTAGAATTCTATCCATGTTCATTATCATTTATACTGGATATAATACAAATTTTCAGTATTGGGTCAGATTTGCTTTATGAGTATTTGTTTCAATAAATAGCAAGAAGATATGCATTTTATTTATTGTGTCAGCAATGATGAAAACAAATACACTGATAGATACAGCCTTTCAAATCAAGATAGAAACACTATGATGTTTCTAGTCTTGGAATAGATTGAGTCTTCACTAATTCCAAGTTATTCTGGAAGCCCCACAGACTGAGAGTCCTTCACACCACTTAATTTTTTACTCGAATATTAGAGGTCATTTTCAAAGGCAGTGGAAAGCCATAGGCATCCGTGGTTACAAAATCACTGCTTTTCAGTGGGATGAATGTACCTCTTAGTTGCCTAGTGGATGGAGGAGATCTTGCCCACAGATATTGGCATGTGTGCAAAAAGTTGGGTTGTCTTATAGCCTCTTCTGGAATGGATGTTGTCTTTAGGAACTCCTCAAATTATTAGGGGATTTTGTTTAGATGCTAGAGATTTGAGAGCTCATTCCAGTGCCTGTTCTTAAGCTAGGTGGGCTAGCCCAAATTAATTCTGGGGAAAAATCTTTGGCTAAATATATTACAATTGATGAGGAAAAAAAGTAAATAGTTTTAAGAAATATTGGGAAATAGGGAAATATCTAGCTGATAGATGGGAAGTCTGTTATAACTTTTACTGCTGGTGTGAGGAGGAAGGAAGGAAAAAGTTTAAATACATTATTACAGCCATGAATTGACATTAAATATTTTCATGGTTCAAGTGTGTTTACAATGTATATATTTGCACATAACTCTGTAGCTTTTGATTTGGCCTCAATGTTACGAGTTTGCTAGATAAATTGATGTATATCCTCACTGTTTGCTGCTGAAGGTCATTGAAATATTATTCAAATAGAACATCATGGTGAATATGACAAGGAGGGAGAGAATGTGCTTTTGCATATATCTCACTTTCACTACAGGAAGAAAACCATTAGAACTGTAATTCTCTGGCATAAATGTGTGTATGAAGATCGATCACATGCTCAATTCTGACTTTCATTTAAAGTATTTTAAGAGGGATTTTTGTATTTTTTTTACCATGTACTATGATGCAAACCACTGGCTATACAGACAAATGAACTTATAATGGAGGTATTAGGCTCCTCTACAAAATAGCTAATATGTAATATATACCTAATATGTAATATTTTTAATTTCATTCAAATTACTGTTTTGTTGTTGTTTAGGTTATTATTATTGATGAAGCTGAAACATTACTGGAAATCTTATAATATGCATTAAAGAAAAAACTCTGGAGTCATCTCTTCAAAGAAGATTGAGCTCTATATTCTTATATTTGCTGAGCCGTAGTCTGCAGTGCTCTTTTGAATGTAAGAGTTGAGGAGGGTATCAGAAATAGAAGACTTTTTTAGGTGCAACTGGGAAATATTTAGAAATGAGAAAGTTGGCCCGTCCTTCTGCCTTTATGTTGCTGATGTTATTCAGCTGCAAATCAGCTCTAATTTCATATGTTTTGCACCAAAGGAGCGTATCTAGATATGAGGCCAGATAGTGTTGTGCACTGTGATAATCTGCAAGGTTTATCTTGGAAGTTCTCCACTTTTAAAGCAGCAGCAAAGTGGGTACTATGAAATGATTCCCACCCCTCTTTTTTACCTATTTAGCTTTTAAACATTTTCTTGAAAAGTTTTTATAGCAGGATGCTTTCCAGGCTTTGTCTCCTTTTATGAAACAGGAGATTGTGTAGTCATGCTGAATGCTTGGGCACACACCAGGGGGAGGAGGATTCTATGTGAGGAATTACAAATCTTGCAAAGTTAGTTCTTTTTAATGTTGTTCCCTACAAAGAGCTTTATGTTCATACCTGACATGATTGAGTCTCCTTGGGGGCTACTGACTAAAGAAACCCATCTAAATTGAATGGTTACTTTCTTCTCTCTCTGGCACTGTTCCTTCACCTTCTAAATTCTTCCCCATATAGAATTCATTGTCTCTTTCAAAAAAAGGCATTTTGCTGACTTTAGATGACACTTAGTCTTAGATGGAGTAGTTCTAGTCATAGCTAAAGGATAGTTTCAACTATCCTTATGGCACATTTCAGCTATGATACATAGTCCTCTCTTGATTATTTTTCAGTAACTCTGGAAGCTTATTGTAGTTTAAAACATATATTTGGTGTAAACATGGGATTGCATATTTTTTCACTTTCTGGTCTTTAAATTCTTGTGAGCTTTTCCGTGTAATTTGTGTGATTGTTGGTGAACATGTAGGAGTATAATCCTTTAGTCACTAACATTCATGTTGTCCCAGTGGTAGCAGTTAAGTCGGTTTTGTGGACAGGATAAGCTGCCTACCATATTCTTCAGAAGACTTGACTATGTGTTGCTTCTGTGTATATTGAGACCTATATTTGCTAGTGAAAAAAATTACATATCAAAATAAAGCTCAGTTATCTTATCTAAGAATATAGCTTAGGTGATTAACCATTTTTAAAGCCACAGCTATAATCTCTAAATGGAAGTGAATTACTGTGAATTAACTTTGATATGGCAGAAGCTTTGAACTTTTCAGTATAATATTACACGTGGCTAGTTTAACAGTCGTTATGATTTTAAAAAAAACAACAAACAAAACAAAAACAATGAAAAACCTCCTTGCATCTAATGTAGACAGAGCAATATTTCTTGTGCAGTGCTGTCAGCTTATATATACATCCAGGTACCCCAAAAACAGTGACTATGGATACCAGTCCAAGGATCATCACAAGAGTACTGTAGATCCTCCCTGCTGAAGCATTGTTGCTTCTTACAGACAACTTGGCCTCAGAGATGTCTCTTAGGAAAGTATCACTTATAAGTGTCACTTGAAGAATCTTGCTAAAAGTGTCATGAATTTCTTGATCATTTCCAAAGCTGTTTGCATAATACTTTCCCATAGAAAGTATTATTATGCTTGTGGTAGTTTGTCTATGAATATTAATTCACTATTGTTTAGTTAATATTGTTTATTGATTTTTTTTCTATTGGATTTTTAAATTAATTGGAGACTGACCGTCTGATATGCTTCAAGTCCCTCCTTGTTTTTTGCTGAAAGTAACATAGAGGAAGCAAAGAGAATGAACCATACTGCTAGGGGTGCTCTGGCAGTTAATGTTGGGCAATAAGAGCACCATGTATCTCCTTGTTTTACAGCTGTTCCAGCTGTTATACATACAGGTAGAAGACTCACTTGCTGTGTTACAATTCACTCCTTGATGACACAGGCCCCCAGGGGTCTATGCCAAACACCTGCTGCTTTGCAGGGTGCATTTGGCAGCACCAAGTAGAAAAGTTGCTGCTGTGTCCCTCATGGTTTTGATCAATATCTCCTTGGACAGTCCAGCAGTAGTAGCTGATAAAGATGGATTAAGATTATTGCTACATTTTAATATTCTCTACCACCAGTATTGTAGGGAGCCTTATATGTCAAGACTGTCTCTGACAGGGTAAAGAAGAAAAGCCATGGGGGACAGCGTGAGTGTTGTCTCCAGCTGGGCTCACATGCCTTCCCAGCTTGCTCAGATCATACATTCTTGTTAAAGCAATTAAAACCAATCCAGCTAGGATCAATTTACTGCACTCAGTTATTACAAAGGTTATATTAATTTAATCCTGTTTAATTTTGTCTTAAAGAAATTCTAAATCCACAACTGTGACTTGCTTTTCTGACATTTTCGTCTTTTTTTGTAGCTGATGGAGAATTTTTTCGCTTGAATTTTCAGTTACTTAGGTATTTGATCAAATAAATAGTGGAGAATAACTTGAAATGAGAGACATTTTAGATCATTGATCCACAGACACAAACCAAATACAAATGACTGTGCTGAGCAGTGACAAAGCCAGATTTCGATATGAGAAAATCCTTATCCTTTTTGAAGAATGAAGGGGCTGCAGAAGCAGCTTTTCGTCTGTGTTTAATATTCAAAAATAATAATATGCAGCAAGTGTGGGTAAATAAGGAAACAGTATGTACATTTTCTCAACATGCATGAACAGAATGTTCTTTCAATCTATGCACAAATGCTACCTAATCTGGCTCATCTTTGTTGGCCTTCAAATTTGCAAACCACAGGTTTCAGAGGACCTTGTTAACCGGTTACACCTCAATGCCCATGCTGACAAACTGGTGAGAACCTACAGTGCTGGCACAAAAAGGAAGCTCTCTACTGCTGTGGCTTTAGTTGGTAAACCCCAAATACTTTTACTGGTGAGTAAAAGTAATATTGTGCTTATGAAAAATGGGCTACATTGAATTTTGTTGTCTTGTATGTTGCTCTGAAGAAAATCAGATAGTTTTCTGATCAGTCAGGGAGGAATTGATACAGATATGTATATGTGTCTTCTTTGTTCTGCTGTATGAATTACTTCAATTTTATTCTCCAGTGCTCACAAAAATAGAAAGTGAAATTGGTTCTTTTCTCCTATTTTTTTTTCCTTGGAGCAATTGGATGAGCAGAAAAAAAAAAAAAAAGCCCCCAAAACAAATAGAATTGTAGTATTCCGTGGTCCAAATACGTGTTTAATTGATCTGTGTTCTTTCAGGATACTCCTAATTCTTGCTCAGTTTTATTTATTTCATAAATCTGGCGAATTCTTACATTTTGTTGCAATCACAAGTCACACAATCAAGTAGTATGAATTATATTAATTTGAATTACTTATCCCAGGTTGTTATGGTTCTTGCATACTACTGCCCTGTAGGCCTGACACTGGCTGCTCCAGTGTAAACAATGCCTTTTGTATTGAAGATCAGCGAGCTACAAAGCTTTGAGAGCTGCACCATTATGACACTACATTCTCTTTCATACTATTTAGTATTGTTTCACTAGAGAATCTTGAACGTTGGTTTCTTAAAACTTGGTTGGGAAGAGTGTAGGGGTGCATGCCCCTTGGCCAGCCTGCTGTATTGCTGGCCCACCCGGCTGCTTTTTGGGGTATGCCTCCACATTTACGATTTGTGGGTTCTTCTGCTACAGCACCTCGACTGTCGCTGTCATGGCCATGGTACGATGAAAGAGGGCACCCTCAGAGACTTGAGAATTCAGAGGTTTATTGGATGGGGGGGCTGACAGAGATCGCCCAGAGTCTCAGAGGTCTCAGGAGGGACCTCGGGGTGCGTCTGCAGGGGATTTTTAACTGTTTCTATCCCGAGGGGTGGTTACAAGGT
>JBBMKD010000102.1:81807366-81920564 GCA_037834095.1 Argya squamiceps
CAAAGGGGCTATTCTAACTTATAATAAAACCTATAAAAACCAAAGCATGCAAAAATAAATTCAGCAATCCCACAGCAGAGTTCAATAGTAATAACAATAAACCTTTCAAAACAGTCAGGAGTAGGAAAGCTGCTCCTTAGAGCTGAGCGGGAAACCAGGACATCCAGGAAGAGACTGCAGGCTAAGTTGAAGCAGATAAAATTGATGTTCTCTGGGGTTCACATTTCAGAAGATTAGACACATTTTGCTGCCTCTAACTGCCTACCATTTCTTCCCTTCTAAGTGAAGATATTTTATTTGCATTTTATGCTTTAACTGACCCTGGTTCAGCTAGTAAAAGGAGGAGATTATCTTAAATCAGTGTTTTTTCCTGATCTTAGGAAATGCTTCAACTGGTTTTGAGTGTCTTTATGACAGTGTACCACTGCAAGTATCCATTTCAGCCTATTTCTTGCTGCAGGGCACAGACTGTTGCATATAGAATGAAAAGAGGAAAGAAAGATATCTAAACATGTCAAATTCTTTAAAACATTTGCTGTCTTTAGAAAGCTAGCAGATTTTAAAGTAGTTTTTCAGCATTTTAAAAGGAGGTTTTTTTTATTATTTTTTTTGTCTGAAAGCAAAGACACCAATATATAGTACTGAATCTGCTTCTAAATTGCATCCAGGATCAAAGCTATTAATTTGAGCAGTATTGTGGGTTGCTTTATGTTTATTGCTTTTAATGTTTTCTTTGTTAGCAATCCACAGATAATGGGAGACTGAACTGAATTTTTTAACCTCTGACATCAGTAGTGAAGCACTAAAATTAGCTTCAAACTGGATGTTTGGTGTGCTTTGTTTCTTGAAAACTTTGCTTCCAGGTTTCAGTTGGGATTCTTTCCTGAAAATACTTAGGCCAAAGCCATACCTGTCTAACAGGGGCTGACACTCCCCACAGGTAATTCCACTGGATAAAAGGCAACTGGAAGAGTTTCCTTCTTCCTAGTTTTGTAGTAACAGAGACTGGATTTATCAATCAAATATAATTATTTTTGTTTCCATGAATGGATGAAGTAAAAATTTGATTTAGTGAGGAAAGCAGGAATAGATAAGAAGGGGAAATGTAGATTTTGTAGCAGCACATCTTGCAAACCACTTGCAAGTGTCTCTTATCAAAAAGAGTATATGTATATAATGAAACAGATACAGTATAATAAATACTTATACAGTATAATAAATACTTATACATATATGATATATAAAAAATTCATATATGATAAGCATTTATAAATACAAATAGTTTATATTTAAATATTGTTTATTTATATATACTTATTTACTAAAATGTGCATTTCATAAATTTAGGAATTAAACTGTATGTGTTAAAGCAAAACATTGATCAGGGTGTCACTTAAATGACCCTCTGAAAATATGACATTTAAATGGACAAATATATTATTTGGTTGTGAATTGTGTTAATCCTGGGCAGAACCTCTGGTGTACTTTTTCCATGCTGCTGTGTCATTTTCATTTTTCCTGTAGGATGAGCCCAGCTCTGGGATGGATCCCTGCTCTAAACGCTACCTTTGGAAAGCTATCCTTAAGGAAGTTCAGGATGGCTGTGCAGCTGTGCTGACGTCCCACAGGTAATACCCTTATCCCAGCAGCCAGCCTATTCCTGTGCTGCAGAGGAGTATATTCTGAAGACATTCTTACTTTGCTGTGAAACACAGATTAAATCTTGAAATTTTATGGTAATTCCTTCCTATCCATGAAAAAGGAACCTATTTAAATCCCAAATATTTTTCATATTTAATTTTTAAAGAATAATGTTGCTCAAGAGGCTGCAGGCATGGCAAAGATGATGTAAGTGATTCTTCTTTTTCCATGCTCTTTTTATTCAGTGTTGTAGTGTTTCTTCTTGCTTGGAACATCAGGTTACTTTTTTGTATCTGGCTACCTTAAAATTCCTTACAAAGGGAGGTGTGAGTGAAAAACCTTCTGATTTTATTAAGCTTCTGCTTTGCATCAGTGTATGAAAAGAGTAAACCATGGCATCCTGAAGATGGATGCATCACCTATTCTCTTATGCATTACTGGAAATGGTAGGAGGCCCCATCCTCTTAGAAGAGTTTATCTACATTGAATATCTTGTCAGTTCTCTGGTATGGTCGCTGGTACATTGGTTTAATGGAGGAAACATCAATACTGTTTTGTAACATCTATGAAATGAAATAAATTAAATGTTCTCTTAGGTAATATATATATAGTATGTACAATTTTATATAAAATATCTTTAAATGAAAACACATCCATAGAAGACAAAATTCAAAAATCAAAACAGCAATGAAACATTTGGCCAAATGAGATTTGAAGTACATATGAATTAATAAAGGAATGTGGCCAAACTTCCTCCAAGGTTTTCTATTTTCAGATTTTTTTTAGATATTCTTAAAATGTATTTGTTGTCCCAGTCAATTATTGATGGAAAAATTCTCCAAGAAGTTTCTAGTGTTTTATTTATGGAAGCTGAATTTTGAAAATCACTTGCCTGTGTTTGATGGCCAAGTGCTTACCAGCACACTCATTTAGGGAATATGGTTATGCATTGTGAATTCAGCTCAGTGATTTCCAGGAAAAATATGCTTTGACTTTTCAGTCCAGATTAACAACCTTTAGTTGTCAAATACCAGTTAAAAAGAAGAGACCTCATTACTAATATGATGTAGACAAACAAACAAAATCCATCAAATTGTACTAACTACACATTTAGCTTTACAGATGAATGACTTGAAGCAGAAATTATGTACAGTGATACTGTTCACATCGTTGTGCCAGGGTGAAGAAAGGAGAAATAATTTAATACTATCTATATTATTTTCTGAAGGCCATGGGGCTTTGAGATTATTTACTTGTATATCTACAGGAATTTTACATATGAAGTGAACTTTCATGTATGTCAGCAAATACACATGTAAGGTATAGAGAGGGTTTGCTGTGTAAAAATCAGGTTTTGAGGACTGTTTACCTACTTTTCACAGACAATTTTTTACTTACATTTCAGAGACAAAACTTCTGTGTTAACTGGGGAGGAATGAGGCTTTATCAACTGTCCCTAGAGCCCTAAATTTATGCAATTTTGCCGCAGCTGGGGAGAGTTATGCCAAGGGGAGCATTAGGAGTTACTCAGTGAATTTCCTGAATTTGTGGCAAGATGTGTCAGCCCTGTCCCTGTCTCAGACACAGCAATTTGGCAGATCTCACCACAACCCTGTCGTATTATAAAGAAATTGCTCCTGGGGCAGTACTTAATTGCCAATGTTTGTTCAGTCAAAGCACTTTGATTTGGACTGGCCCATGGCTGAAGCACACAAGACATCTCTTGTTTAACTGTCTCAGAAGGCTGTGGGGGGGCCACACAGTGAATTGTAGGAACACCAAACATTTTGAGTCCTCTTTGAGAAGATGGGTGCATCCCGACTAGTTCCTTATGTCTAAAGTGCTTCTTTGAAAGAGCTGCTCACACAATTCTGCATAATATGTAGCATTGCAGTGCATCTGCTGTAAGTTTTACAAGTCAAAGCTATTATTTATCATCTGAAGCAGTCACATCTATGAGGACCCTGCTTTTCTATTCAGATGCATTTGATTTCCTAAATTCTGTTTGGATTGTAGTGTTTTGGATCTTCTTCTCTCCTGCAATCAGGCTGATGGTAACTTTTTTTCAAGGCCATAAACTATGCAAAAGAAAGGCTGAGCAAGCTTTTCATTCTTTTCCCTTTATCCTTTAGCTCAGAATAATCATGAACAAGTATTAAAGGTAATAGCAGAGTTCATGACTCACTCAGTGGCATTTCTGAGACTGCTTATGAGGCATTTGCCTATGGTAATGATACCTTTATACTAATAATTATCCGCCCCCCCCCCTTTTTTTTTTTTTCTTTTCACTACTAATTATTTAATTTTTCCCCTTGATTTATTTTGTAGTATGGAAGAATGTGAAGCTCTCTGCACAAGGCTTGCTATTATGGTCAATGGAGCTTTCAAGTGTCTTGGTTCTCCCCAGCACATCAAAAACAGGTACTATATATCAACATCAAATCTTCTGCACCTTTATTCAAACTAAGAGCTGGTGAGATGCTTTAGTTGTGCTAAGGCATAAACACTAATGACAGCTAAAAACATCATCTTTTTCCTGCTGTCACTGAAGTTAAAAAAGAGCCAATTAGGATAACTTAGGAAGCTAAATTGACATGTGACATTGCTAAAATGCTTTGTAGTCTGCATTGGTAATTGAAAGAGACAGATCTGCATCTAAAATGAAGCACTTCTGCACATAACCTAAGGAATATATTGTGAGAATTCAACATGGTGATGAAATACAGTTTGGTTCCTTCTGAGGATTTTTCATAACAGGAAGAAGCATTTTTAACAGGTCAGCAGCCAGTAAGAACATCTATTTTGAACTCTCTCTGTTTCCTACCAAATTCACTGACAATTGCAGATATTTATGCTGTTTTCTGCATCCTTTTCCTGGCGTGCATAAGCCTCTTTTCTGTTTGAACTCTGCTCATGAGTTAATTTAATACCTATTAATGAGGATGTTTAATTCAGAGGATGAGCTCAAACCACCATAAAGGAAAGAGGATCAGAAGCTGAGGGGAAAGTTGCTGCAACTTATAGCTAGAGCATTTACATTCAGTTGTAAATGTAATTGTTAGGACACGCAGACAGTCAGCTGTGTAAGATGATACAGCTCATTTACAAGCAGCAAAGCTACGCTGCTTTGTACTAGCTCAGCACTTAGTTCTACTAAGTGCAGATGCACTTGACATTGGGAAAAAGCTCTACAGAAATGGCTTGGAATTGCTTTCTTCCCTGTATATAAGGCAGCAGTTATGTGCCTCGTAACAACCTTTTGGCTTTCTGGCCTTCCCTCTGGGTAGAACCATAGATCCTTGCTTCACAGCTGCATTAGCAAGATGGGCCTGTCTCACACTAACTCTCTCCTTACAAATCTTTTCATGAAGACAAACTTTCAGTTAGAGATATTGCAATCCAGATAGTGGAAAAACATTGATGTTTGCATCTCTCATTCTGATGACTCTGCATGATTGTAGCCTTCTTTTCATGTTTACACACCTCTCACTGCCTATTTGCCTCAATTTCTGGTGGCATGAGAAGTCAATTGATCTGCAGCAGTTTCTGCTTCATTCGTATCTGGGTCTTTACTTTTGCCATCCTGTCTCTTCCCGAATTTTATAGCATAGAATGACCTGTTGTCTCACTGGCTGGAGCAGATTAGTGAGTGTGAAGGCATCCTTTTCTGCTTTTGTATGAGAAACAGCTCATGTGTAGAGGACAGTGCAGATCTTGGACAGGTGAAAATGCATTTTGAAGATGTGTGTCCCCTCAGTCAGGAAAGAATAGCATTACTTAGGCATTTCAGCTGAGTGTATAAAGTCAGCTGGGTTGAATGTGAGTCTTGCCTTTTTATATTTCAGATCCTCTGGAGTGAGTACATGTCTCTGTCTTCTCCACTTCACCTTGAGAGGGCAAAATCTGTCCATAAAGGCTACCTTCCCCTTTATCTTATCAGTGACTTTGCAATTTTTTTGCCACTTCTGGTGTTTCCTTTAGCAGCATCTTTTCATCTTCCCTCTGACAGAAAAAGACATCAAAAGCATACTCATAAGTATGCATCGTATTCATATAAATGAGGCACTTCTTTCTCAATTTGCTGCACTGGCTCTGTAGATAAACCTTTTTCAGATCACAGTTAGGAAATCAATGCAGAGGTATCCTGCTGGAAGTGTCATCATATTGCTTCTTATTGAGATGATACTAGTACTATTATTACTATAGAGGTAGTCACAGATCAGCCATTCTGGAATCAAGGCTGTATGAGTGCCTCTTTCAAATACTCTAAAGCAAGGTCGTAAGAAGAATATTTGGCAGTCGTGTTCATAGCAATTACTTTTTTTAAATCACTGTAACTTTAAAAAGCACACATTCTCTGTATTAAAAATATTTCATACTATCAGCAGGTATGTGTTTCATGGCAGTTCTTTAATGTATGTCCATCAGTGACATCCACATGGGAAAATATGTACACTTGAGATCAATATTGATGAGACTTTCTCCACCAACTGTACAAAGCTCAAGCTGCAGAAAGATTTTTCATCTAAAGCAGGACTAAAATCCCTTTAACTGCTAGCTTGTTTGTTGATTTGGTTTCCAAATTTTCCATGCTAACTGTTCAGGAACCCATTGAATTTTTAAAAAACTTTAGAACCCTTTATTAAGAAAAAATAGCCATGACCTTTATCGAAGGATTTAATTAAAATAATACAGTTTTCTGAATTTTTGCTGATTGCCTGATACATTTTCTTGGCTGGAAAGAAAAAAACTACTGTAGAGAGCACAGTCTTAAAGTGTCACATACACACACCTGTTAAAGCTTGCAGAAAAGACATTTCCATGTTTTCTTCGGAAATCTTTTGATGAGTGCTGGGGAGAAGTCAGAGACTGTTCCTGTACTCCTGTTATTTTGTCGCTTAGTCTAGCTTCCAAACACCTCTCCAACACCTGCCAATATGATCTTTCATCATAAAACGAGGGCTATCACACACCTAACACTTAAAGTAGTTTTTAGGAGATTAAAAAACATTGTGGATTCTGTGCAATTAAAATTCCAAACTTTCTTGAAGATGATTTCCTGGTATGCTACCATGTACCATATGGAGCATTCCTGCATCTACATGAGATGGGGAAGGGGCAGAGAAGCAGAATTCCAAAGAAATCCATTGAAATAGTGAAGTTTTAAATAATTTCTAAATCTTAATTTTCTCACTTCCTGCTCCACATCTCAAGAAGCTTCCAGGACTTGGAAGAGTATTGAGTGATTCCTTCCTTCCCTTTTTCCTTCCCTTCCTATGATTTAATAGCCCTATCATTCTCATTGGCATACAGAGGAAAATACTGTTTCTTCTGAAGTGGTAGACCACAAGGATTAGTAAATCTTCACCTCTATTGGGAAATATCTACCTGGAGGAACAGCTGTTTTCCTTAACAGCCACCTCCACTGATATAACAGTCTTTTCCTGGTGTTTCAGTGTTTTCCTGCAATTAACACTATTTATTATATTTGTCCCATTACCATCTCAGTGTAAAAAACCCATCCCTTCTTACATTTTGTTTAAAAAAAAGGTTCCATGAAGAAATACAAGGAAAGCATAAACAAAAATGATTTTGTTGCATCTGATTTAATTTAATTACCAATACCCTTAAAATTCATATTTTTAGATGGTGTTTTTAGTGCTATGCGTGTGAATGAATCAGGCTAGTAGTATACACATATTAACAGGGAAGAATGGTGCTAAAATAAATTAATGGGATGATAGTTGTAGGTTAGGTTTCTTTGTTAGGTTTTTTGTTAGAGTTTATAGCTTGTTTTTTTAAATTGTTCTTATTTATAAGCGGCTGTTGACATCCTTAAGTTTGTTTTCAATTTGTTTCTACAAATCAAATTGAACAAATACTTTGAAATCAACAAGTGTCCTGATCTGGCTTTGAAGTTGCAAGGAGAGAAATCTAACCACTATATGAATACTTAAGCCAAAGAAAACTTTCATACAGCTTTTATTTATAAAAGAATAAATTCAGTACTGTAAGAAACAGAAGCATATTTTGATACTACATGTGATTCTATTAGTATGTCTCAAGAATTGTTTTTGTCTTCTAAATATAGGCACATATATTAAAATGACATTCTTCTCTTCTTGTTGAATTCTGTCTTGATGGAAGTCCTCAAAATTGTTTCATTTGTTTATTCTTTAGTGCCTTTTCAGTCTATAGACTTTAGATTATGATCACCTTTTTGATGTATATGTGATGAAGGTTTAATGGGTCTTCCTTGGGACCCTGCTAAATTTGCTTCTTCACTGTGGTGGGAAGATCAAGGATTCAGCTCTTTCTCTCTGGCTACACTTTCTGCCCTTGGCAGATGTGAAAGATCATAATTTTGGACTGAGTACAGCTTTGTCAGATGGTAGGACAAAATTCTGCTATGAAGGGTATGGGTGAGCTCCAGGAAGATGCTAATGTGAAACATAAATGCTTCATAGGGATATAAAAAGTGATGCTGCTTCTAATGTGTGAGACTTGTTTCATTTTTCCAGCCCTTCTGCAAGCCTGTTAAAAAAATGCTCATCCAAAAATATCTTCTCACTACAAATGTCAATGTTTGGGTTTCTGCTTCCAGCTGATGAACCTTGACTATATTTGTATATGTTTAAACAGATTTGAAGTACCTGCAGATGTTTATCAGCAGAATAGTCAGGATAAAACTTCTTTAGAAAGGCTTTTTTATTCTAGATGGCAAATTTATAAGCAATATCAAGAAATTTATTGGGTAGAAGAATAAACTGAAGGCCAATTTTCAAAAAGTTAGCATCTTAGTTCTCAATGTAGTTTGTCTGAGATTGATGTGTTAACAGTTGTGCCCATTAAAGCCTAATTTCAGGCAACTCCTGCCAACGGAGTCAATTACTCTAAATTGTGAATGGATTACATTTAAATGCTCTCTTCAGTATTCTCCATTATACTTAATGCTTTTTTTGAAAATTCACAGAAGCATTTTCATGTGAGATACAGCTGGCCAATTCTCTGGGAACAACATTTTGAATATTATCCTTCATTCTAGGGCCATCTGGACAGATTTCTCATATCAGAAAAGCCCATACCAATTTGTCAGGTGCTGGACATCAAGTCTTTGCTCAAATTTTATCAGCAAGCCATCTGATTAAATTACCCAACAATTAATTCATTTGCTATAGCTGGGTTAAAATGGAAAATGTGCTTGCAGAATATTTATACTTTACCTTATTTTTTAAAGGTTGATTGAGAATATTTTGTTGCTTTCCTCAAACCTGCACATTAGATTTCTTAAATGGAAAAGAGAAGATTAAAGTTCTCATTAATATTTCAGCCTTTGGTGGACACAGTGTTATTTATTGACATACAAGCAATAAGTTTCTTACATGCTATAAAATATAGAAATTAATATAATTTTCATTCTTCTTGACCAAAAAAAGCTTTCCTCTTGTACATGAAAAATGTATTAAGGCAATGGGTGTGTAATCATGTAATATAGCTATTAGTTTATCTTTCCAGAGGAAAGTTTGAAGAAAAGAGTTCTTGAAACTTAAAAAACACAGAGATTGGGAGTTCAGAATTGAACAGTATCTTTTGACTTTCTGAAAACATTGTGCAATATTTATTCAACCCTACTGTGCATATGTATTAGAATGCTTTTATTTTTGGTCATTTTATACTATGTTTTCCACAGGATGCTGCATTTTATCTCTAAATAAATCATTAAATCAGCAGCAGCTAATGAAGATTTCACATTGTCCTCTTTCCCTAGTATGTGTTTTACTAGGAGTTTTTCAAACCTGTCCTTAAATGCAGTATTATCAGCATTTATTGGATCAGGATGTCATAAATATCAACATCATTGTTTTGCACAGCACTTCTGGGAAACTTGATTTCAAATAATTATTCCCATTTTATAGAGGAGTAACCAAAGATTGGTGCTAAAGTTCAAAGGGTTCGGGTAGTCCATCTGAGCAGTTTATGACTAAATATTTTCCATTTGTTTAACATTGCATTCAAAATGAAACTCCTGTTAACTTCAGCTGTAGCTGTGGGTGTTCCAGAAGGCACTGGAGCCCTTTGCCTCCAGGTGAGCCCTTAAAAAGATAAGAAAGCAGTGAAGAAAGATGTGGTCTGAGTGAGTTACCACAGACCACACAGGTGTATGAAGATGAAAGGGTAAGATTTGGTTCCCCAGGGTGTTCCGAAACTGTGAAGCATTTTCTTCCCTTTTTCTTCCCTTTTCTCATCAATCTGCTGTCTTATTTGCAACGTTTTCTAGGCACTGCAGCAAATAGAACCACTTGTCTGAGCAGGTACATCCAGTGTATCTTAAAAAGCATTCACAATAAGGATTTCATGACAAGGTGCTGTATGATGATGCAACTGAAATTTATTACCTAAAGCAAATATAACTGTGGTTTAAATTTTAGTTTTACATCTTTTCTCTATTAAACACATTTTAGCTTGAGATTTGACCTTGAGGCATTCATAAGGTCTTTTAATAAATATTTTAGATTGTAATACTGTGATTATTATGTTATTAAAAAACAATACATGCAAACCCAGTCATAGCAACACAATGACAACATTACTTACTCCTGCCTTTTCACTGTTGAGCCTCAGAGAGTGCGTTGAGGAAACAGTTTGAGTTCTTTATAGGCTGTACCATCAGCTTGACACAGGATTACAGCACTGCTGCTCCTGTTTCTCTGGAAATAAAATATATAAATAGTACAAGGATTAAAAAATCCCTGATACTTGCCAGTATGTGCAGATAAACAAGCTCAAATATAAAGAGATTTTGTGTGTGCCCCTATATAAACAATTAACAAGATTTTTTGAGGGTTTCACCACATATTTGGAAATCACACTTAAGAATGTACAAGAGCACAGAGAGCAAGGCAAAGTTGTATCCTGCACGGCTCATAATCTGGGACTGTCACTGTTATGACAATTATATTATTGAATACAGAAATTAACTTTAAATGGTTTGATGCAAAACCTGAGTGTGTGTGAACAAATAGTGCATGTACAATATACCTGAATGAGTGTTAGTCATCATTTAAATAACTGTTTTCATGTTTCTATTGTTGCCCTGGAAAAATCATGATTACTTAAAAAATGATGAAACAAACTCTATGAATAGTATATAGAAGAGAGATTTTATAATTTATTTATGTCTGTTTGTTTGCATCTAATCAAGTTTATCTGCTCAGCAATGCTGAGATTCAGAATAAATGCAGAAGGAAATCCCATTTTACAAGTGGCAGGGCATTTGCATTTGTTTTTAGCATTTTTTAAAAAAATGCAAGTATTTAAAAATTTATTACCTTTTTTCCCTCCTTGGTATTGACTGTGCTTGTTTTAATAAATAAAATAATTAAATACATTTTGTGATTTACTATTATCTTAAACTATGATAAATTTGTTTTAATAATTTTCTTTTTTTCTAAGGTTTTTCAAAGTGTTTTGTTTTCAATGCTGTTCAAGATTTGTTCTGTTTGTAAATCGTATTTGTGACTAAGGCTGTGAGAGGAATGACCTGGATGTGTAGCCCATGCTTCAGCAATTATACTGGTTATACTAAGATATCTTGCTGAGATGAGGCCTATTTTAGCTTAAACGATTCCATTATTCTATTCACTTAGGGAAAGTAGAACCATATCTGCCTGCAAATGAATATAAACAAAAGCAGAGGGATAAACAGCACTGTAGAAGATTGTTCCCTCTCCTTGATTTATGGCATATATTCTAAAAGTTCCTTGCAGACATTAAGTGCCAATGTTCTCTTTACTATTTTTATTTTTTTTATCCAATAATGTAATTTTGAAGCAATCCTTTGATCAAACTAGTGCATACACAAAGTATGCACATTATATTTCCATCAGTAAACTTTCTGAGCTGTAATTTTTTGATATGTATATATATATATATAAATATAGCACAACATTCTCCAGGAAATGTACTCTTTGATTAGTGGGAAGAAAAAGCATATGGGTGATTAGATGCTTTTCTTATTCCTTAAAGTTTAGGCAATGGCACCATGTTCTTCATTTCCTGAGGTTACATTCAGCAAATTTTACTGGGGGAGAGAAGAGTTGGTAAATAGGCTTTGGGAAGAGTGTGCTTTGATGAGCTGTTTTTTCTGGACCTGCTGTGGTTTAATACAGAGGTTTCAAAGTTTGGTTTTGTTCATTTGTATACAAGCAAACTCTTAAGGCTTTTAAATGAAAACACAGATTTTTTTAAATTTTTTTTTTAAGCAAATAAAAGTCTGTTCATAGTATACTTTCTTTTTCACCCTGCACATGGAACAGATTTTCATGGGTCAAGCTTAAGAAAATCCATTGAGTTAATTCCTTTAGGGAATCCTTGTGACCAAATGCAGGCTCAGCTATGTTTCAACAAAGACTCTTGTCCCCATTCAACCCTCTGAACCAGGACCCCCAAGGAGTGGGGAGAAGGGAACATTGAGAAGCTACTCTGCCCCAAGTGGCAGCTCCTCTCCTTGATATTCATGAGAATTTTCAGCCTTTGGGCCACTAAATCCACTTCCATTACCATTGCAAGGTTAAAAGAGGACCAGGAAAGCATCCAGGGGGCTTCCCCATGAGTATAGGTTTGGTTACACTTTATTTCAGTGTGTGACTGGAGCTTGTGTAGACACATCTCTGAAGTCGATTTACATAAACTATTTTTGTACTGCTGTGGGGCTGCAAAGCCCTTCTGAGAACTGAGGAATCATTTGGGTGATTTACCCAGGCTGATGTCCTCTTGGTGACATTTATACCAAAAGAAGCCTGAGGTCAGATCAAGCACAGTATTTTCTCTGAAAAGTACAAGAGGAGCAAGATAAGCACAGGAAGTTACTCTACCACATTACTCAGTTTCCTTCAGCAGTTTCTTTTTTAGAGGCTTGTTAAGTCAGAAGTGATTTTAGGGGATCCCCAGCATGAGTTTTTCTGGTCTCTTATTCAACTCACGTCGAGTTGTGTCATCTAGCACATCCCATGTCATTGAGTGTACAGTTTCTCTACACAGTGTAAGGAAGATTACTTCATCTTACTGATTTGGCATTTCTTTTCCCATAATTTAACTCTATGTCCCCTGCTCTTGCATGAGAAACATATGAGTGAAGAACTATTTCTTGTTTTCATTGCTCAGTCATGATTCTGGGCTCCCTAAAAATACTTTTCGACCACCTTGTCATCTTTCTTTCATGATGAAAAGTTCTAGCCTATTTATTAATTCCTGGTATGGAAATATTTCCATCCCTTGCTACCTTTTAATGTTCCTTTTGCTCCCTTCTTATCTGAATGCTCAGATACCTTGAGGAACTATGTAAATTAAAAGTATGGAGTTCTTGTAGTTCTTGCTAAGCTCCTGCTTCTGCAGCTGATGCTGTTGTTAAATAGTCAAGTTAATTAGTTTACAGTCAATTTGGGAATTTATATTTTAGCTTCAGTCTCGTGTTGGCATTTTAACAGAAAAAACACTCCATAAATTATACTCCCAGAACCACTAATGAGGTGAAAGTCAAGTATGAACTGGTAGTTAGACTGAGGAAGAAGTATAGAGAGAAGAAAAATATTTTATTTTGTCAGATTATGTAGTTTTGTGTGTTTGATTATACAAAAATAGAAATGGAGGTGTTGTTAAAATAACATGGCAGTGCACAATATGTTCTCTGTTTAATAGCTTTGAAGAAATGAAGATTCTTTTGCAGCAGATGGCTGCTGAATGAGCTGGCTCAACTTAGGCCATTCTAACAATAATGTCTTCCTCTTTAGGTATTGAACTATCAGGTGCTAAAGGTTTGATCCTTGCAGTGCTAATCAAACCAGATTGTGGTTTTCTCTTTAATTCCATTTTGGGTCTTTGAATTAATTAAATTGTCAGAATCAGAGAGGAAAACAGAGTGAACAAAATGGTCAACTCAGTTTCCATTGCCTCAGTGCACAGACGAAAGCAGCTTGCTGATTATAGCAGGGGGAAATGTTTATTGCTGATCAGCTTACTCTATATAGGGAGCTCTTGTACTAAAACAAAGTATAAAATAATGGTATAGAAGCATCATAACTCGACTAGCCAAAAGAAGAAAATCTTTTAAAGGTTTTTATTGGTGCCATGCTGGTGTTTATGCCATTCACAATTTAGAACTAAACCAAAGTTGCACAGATTCCTCTGTCTTTGCTAATCAGAATTTTGATTCATTTTCTTTGGAAACTTTATTGCATACAGCAATTTTATTTTATGACACTGTTGAATGTCTCATAAAACCCAGCATTTTTCAAACTGTAATTCAATGGTCATTATATAGAAATGCCAAAAAACTGATCAGAATCAATGATCTCTTGTAAAATGTTGCCTCGGGTTAGCTGTCAACCAAACTGAATACCCTTGTTAACTATATCCATCTTCGTAACAACTTTTTTTATTGTCACATGTATTTTTTTCAGGGATGATGCTATGCATTTAAAACATTTAATTAGAGATCTATTTAAAACTTAGTAAATTATTGCTAAGCAAATCTGCCAGACACTGCTTTGGATTCCACCTAATTTTGGATCTCCTTGATGAATCAGCAATGTTCGTCTGTCAGGCTACACTCTCCAGTAAATATTTAGTACCCTGCTGTCTGGACTCAATACACTTTAGTTCATGAAACATCCTTCAGGAACCAACAGACAGGACACTGCATCAGGATGTTTCTTACTCCATTTCAAGTAGTTCAGTGGTTGCATTTGACTACAATAAAAAGCAAACAAACCGAAGAAAGAAACCCAACCAAAGAAAACCCACCCACCCCCCCCCAAAAAAAAAAAAAAAAAACAAACCACCAAAAAAAAACCCACAAACCCCAAAAACCAAAACCCACAAAAAACCCCGCAAACCAATCAAAGGCTAAAAATCCCTACACTCATTTACCTGTAATGGGGATTTTCATTTTTATGCAGAAGCTGCCACTGTTTTATGGTACATAAAAAATTAGGATTTTTGTTTGAGATCCTTGGAAATTGCATTTTTAATTCATGTGAAATTCTTAATAGAAAAAAATCTGCAGTCTATTTTATTTCATTGTGCAAACTTGCAGTGCTCTTAAATCAATGCAGACTGTTCCTTTGTAACAGCAGAGTTTCTGACCCAATGCAAAATAAAAATTAAAGCCCTTGCATTGCTATATACTTATAGGTGAGGAACATGTGGTGTAAGGTTTATCTTTTTGTGTAATCCTCAGTGTTTCATGTTTCATTTCACTGGGAATCACTCATGCACTGGTTAAACCGGACATACATCTCAAAATAGTTCTTTCTATCTTTTTTAACCTTTTGATTGATAATCTATAGATATTTTTTAATGCATTGAAATAGGGAAACATTGTAGAGTGTGCTATGATGTGAAAATGTGCCTCTCACCAGTCAGACCCAATTAAGCCAGCTGCTGCCCTGAATCATGAGTTGTACACAGGAAAGGCACGAGAGAGGAGACTTTTGGCACAAGGGCATATTACAGGGGTAATCACTAGGAACCAAACCACTGGAATAAAGGATTTGGCAATGAGTAATTGCCACACTGGAGAATGAAGAAAAGAGCGTTATGCTGGAATGAAGGATGTGGGAGTGATGGTCAATGGAAAGATAGAGGAAGTGACAGATTTCTGGGGAGACATGGGCAGTGCTGCCCAAGCTCCCTGTCCCCCATTCAGCTCTTCCTTTCCATTGCTCGCTGGAAACAGGGAATAGCAGTGGCAATGGAAAGCTCTTCTGAGCTGGCTCCTGCTGGGGTTTTTCCCTAGCAATTAACCAAGAAGGAGAACCCAAAGAAAGGAGAACGTAGCAAAGGAGGGAAAGGGCATGGCACAGCCCCTTTTTGTCCCATGTCTCTGCTGAGTTCTGTCTGTGTACCCCAGTCTGGGGACTGGTGCAGCACAACCTCCATTGAAGAAGAAATGTGCATAAGAACATGGTTGTCATTTCAGTGTTCACTGGTTTATTGCAACTTTCCCAAATAACCGTCAGCAGTGGGTAAAGCTAATAAAAGTATAGTGTTGGTTAGATTGACTGTACTTACATTTTATTGCATTTGTGCTGGGAAAGACAAATTAATTTCCTAAATTATTCTGAGAGACATTGCATGGTCATAGAGACAAAAGAAAATTTGTTAACTTTTCCGTCGCCCTAAATATCCCTACATTGCCTTTGCATATCTTTAATACACCATTGTACTCACACTGCTGAAATCTGCTTTTGAAGGTGCAGCTTTGTTAACAGATTTGAAAAATCATGAAAAATCATGCTACATGCCCATTTTTCTCATTAGAAAAGTTAAAGGATTTTTTCTTTTTCTGAATATGTGATTAGTAATCTTCATAGTTTTATACTGACAACTAAAGCAATATAACAATTAAAGCATAGTTTACTTAACCAAAGTTGAGGTATATTGAGTAGTGAAACACACTAGTAACTAAAATTAAGCATGTTTATTGTCTCTATTACTATTAATTTTAAAACTTTCTCATTGAAATTCTGTTGTTCAATAACATTATAGTAAAATCACAGTGATAATGCAGTAGGTATGCATGACATTTGATATAATAATAGGAAAAATCAATTGAATCAAATGTTTTTTTTCTTTATGGTATCTTCATGGATTTATGTTTCTGCATCTCATTCCCAGGTTTGGAGATGGTTATTCTGTCAAAGTTTGGCTTCGCAAAGAAGTAAGTTATGAAAGAATGATTTTGGACTGTCTACAACTGCATTTTCCTGGAACACAGTTTAAGGTACAGCTAAAACTCCTTCTTGTAGTATATGGCAGGATTAATTTGGGGCTGGTAAGAACAATATGTACATGTTTGGATATTTACATTTATGGATATATTGATCTTCTTGGAAAAAGTACATATGAATGTCCCTTTTATTTTTCTATTAAGCAATTCATAAAAGATGGACTTGTGATGTTGGTTAAATCAACTCCAAACAGGCACTTAGGCAATGTAAATAAAAAGGTCTTTTCTCTGACTGAAAATTTCCTTTTGCTTTTATTATTGATGAAGTTGAATTAAAATCTGTGTTCACCTGAAGTAGGACTACAGTGTAGTCACTAAGAGTATTTGCTTTGATTGCTTTCTGATAAGGCCCAGAGTTGATAAGTCTCAGCCTTTATGAGATTCTTTGATTTAATACAAAGTCTTATAAAAGACCTCCAGCAATTACATTTCAATAAAAACTCTCAAAGGCTTTTCCTTTAACTGTGTTTTAGGAAAAGAATTATGGAAAAAACAATGTCTATCTTAGATATGAACCTCTTTGTGTGTATAAGTCTGTATTGAGCTCAGACAGCCATGCATCTGTATATACTCAGCCTTTTCCCAGACTGCATTTTAACAGCACTAGTCTGTTAGATTAAAATTGCCCTAAATTTTTACATCTTTTGTGCGATAACAAACCAGTACCTCAGAATACACACAAAATCTGTGCTCCCAGTATGAACTGCTCTTTGTGCTATGAATGTAGACTAAATGTGTTCTTTTTAAAGTGCTCATATTTTCAATATTAATCTGCAATAAGAGGCCATTGAAGTTAGACTGATTATAAGCAAATGTAGCTTCATCACAAAGTACATTCACTTTTATCTTTTTTTTTTTTAAATTTTTGCTTGTTTTCAGGGACAACATCTTAACCTGCTCGAGTACCATGTACCAAGAAGTCAGGGACGTTTAGCAGAGCTCTTCAGAGTCCTAGAGAGTCACAAAGATTTTCTCCAAATCAAACACTACTCCATTAGCCAAACCACATTAGAGCAGGTATTTTATCTTTTGTCTTTCTTTTCTTCTCAGCCCCTGTGCCTTTTTTTTTTCCTTAAATGTGCTGTGTATTGCAGTTATTGTTGTAGTAGAATACTCTATCTTTTGCTGGGTTATCTGATTGTATGCAGTACTCCAGCAGTTCCAGGCCATCTCAAATCACACAATGATTCCATGTCCGGTGCTGCTTTTACGCTGGAGGTGAGCATAACAAAAGCATCACAGCAAGCCACATACTTGCAGTGTACACAAACATAATCTGTGCTTAGATGAATCTGGAGCTGTGCAGGATGACAAGGTGGGACTGTGAACCACCACCCCCACAATCCAAAAGCTGGGATCCTGCAAATGTCCTTGAAAAGGCTGAACCAGTCTCTGTAAATCATGATAAACCTTAGACTTTCAGAACATTTCCTTGTGAGAATTTTAAATGCCCAAACAGATGGAAGAGACCCAACTGCTAAAGACCCTGGAATCCTATTGTGAGAAAAAGAACACATTGATGGCAAGCATGGGATTTTTGGGTGATTGTGATGTGGTACAGCATCTTCATATGCAACTATTTGTTATTCATTCTGCAAACTGAGAGGCACATCTAGTCAAAATATTAATTTTCTATGATTGATGGTGTGAATTTGTTCCTTTTTCCCATGTGCAAATCATTATTGAAGTATTCTCCTCTTTGCTGGTCTACTAACTACTTGTAAATGATCTATTCACTAAATGACTGCATTTAAGATAATTTCAGCCTTTTTCTTCAGGCATTGTTCACTCAGGTTTACTTCCTCTTCATTTCTCATGGTGATGCATCACCTCAGTCACCTACCACTGCTTTCTCTCCCTGAGTCAGTGTCAGTTTTAAACAGGAAAATAGTTCTTCGTGGTAACAAGCACACTTATAATGCACCCCAAGTTTGTTTGCATACGAGGAGGATCATTTGAATAAAGAAGACCCACTTTTCTTTCTACATGCCTTGCTGTGAAATAGTTGTGTGATTAAAATTGAAACAACTTTACATAGTAAGATCTGTGTTTAAAATAAACCAAACCAATTAAAGGAGGCACATTAGTTGTGGAATCAGAAGTGTGATTTCACCGTGAAATATTTGCACCCTCATCTAAAATATTTATTGGCAGAAACAACAGACTTAGACTCTTTAGGTATGTCATTCAAAGACAATTAAAACTATTTTTTCACATTTACTTCTGCGTAAAATATATTTTTCCTATCTTGAGAACTCATTTTACCATAATTTTTATCATTTATCAGCCCCTGTCTTAGCTGGAGAGGGGAAGAGGGATTATTTCTGGAGTTTATGAAACATGTTTTTAGAGGGGTTCCCTCAACATAAGTTATTAATTATTTTGTCAAGCTAAGGAGAGCAGCTAGGAAATACCATCACCTATATTCCAAAAGTCTGAATTTAAGTGCTTTTATTTTGAAAATCCTACTTTTTATCATGTCTTACAGGTATTCATTAATTTTGCGACGCAGCAACAAGGAATCTCGCATTCTTCACAAGGATCTCCTCTTGTTCATCATGATCATCTCCCAGTCTAGGCTCAGAACAAGATACAGCTTCAAAATACTTATGTGTGTGTGTGCGTGTGTTTGCATATATGTATACACAAGCTACATGCAATAACTTTTCAACTGTGAACAATTTGTGTATACAAAACAAATAGTAGAAGCAGAGGTGAGTCTTCATCTGTAGGGCTGTAGGAATGGTATCAGTTCTTGGTTAAGCAAGGAACTGATTATGTGCAAAACAAAAATCTGCCAAAAAGTAATATGTTCTTAATTTAACTGGAATTTTAAAATACAAATGGCCGAATTAAAGCAGAGAAAAAAAAAGGCTAATCTGAAATGTCAGAGCATGGTAGATTTTTCTTGTGATGGCTCTGCATTCATCTGACTGTAGCACTTTTTTGGATGCACTCTTAATATCTAATTTTTACATGATAAGGCAAGAAAAAACAATTAAATGGTAGCAATAGCCATCACCAAGTATTTTTATTTTATCGCACAAATTGAGAGCCTTTCGATTTCCCTGTTATTTTCAGTTCTGTGTTGTGACAAGCTAAATTAACCTTTTTATTTTATAAAGGATGCACTGTATTCCATAAGGCTTTACGTTAAAGAGGTTATTAGTGTAATAGTCTAGCCTGCTTCCCAGCTATCTTAAGTAAATTTAAAATGTTTTCATAAATCATACTTGACAATGAGCTTTCCCCTAAGCCTGCGGGTTGCTGCTGGAAGTATTCTCAAGTACCTTTTTAATGACCTAGTTTGTTTTTCTCATCTTTCTGTTTCCTTTATCTTCAAAGAGAATGTTGAAATGCTGTTTAACAGGAATGTTAAAGGAAAATAAGGTAAACGTTCAGGCTGTGATCAATAAACTTCTCAATAAATATATTATGATGCTAGATACTTCAGACAAGGCCATGATCTTCAGTCTATACTTGTGTAAAATAAGTGAACATTTAATGAATAAAAACTTCTTGTATATTGTGCTTGGAAAAAAAAGTATGAATTTTTTTTTTTGTAGTAAGTGGCTGCCTCATCCAAAACAAGTCTTTGAAGCTCCTATGAAATTAGCTTATGCCACTTTTATTGGACTACACTATCAAGTAGCTGAAACTGTAGAACCAGTGACTTGGAAGTTGATTGCTGCAATATGATTTTGGGTGGGCAGTGGTGAGGGAAGTTCACTTTGAGATAGAAGAATTTGATTTTAAATGGCCAATATCGCAGGGCTGCTGCTATGTTCCCTGCTGTACAATGATGAAATATTTTAAAATATATATATTTGTGTTTTAGGCTTTGCAAGCTGACTCAGAAGACTATTTATTGAAGCTTGATTTGTTCATTTGTTCATTTGTTGCTTTGGCCCATTATGCTTTTTTAAAATCAGGAATTCAGATTTCCTAGTTCAAAAAAGATTAAATTAGATCCTTTAAAGATAAGTAAAACCCTAAGGATTTACAGGCTTTGTCTGCATGTACATACAGGTCAGAGTGAGTGAGCTTATGAAAATGCTTAATCATTAGAATGGATTGGTATAATATCAGAACTCTGCCAAGCCGCTCAGGACCCAAAGCACCTAGGAGCCATTAAACCCCAACAGCCACCACCCTGGTAAAAATGCCATAGCACAAGGGGATGTCCATCAATATTTGATGTGAAAACAGTTATCTTCAATTTCTTCATGAGGCTGGGGGTGGAAGGTTTCTAAGGTCCCCAGTTAGAACAAAAACCGGTCAATTTTACAACGCAGAGTCTGAGATAAATAGTGCACATTAAAAAACAAAAAAAAGGAGACAGATGCAGAAAGTTTGGGCAGAAATGGAAAATATGCCATCATTGAAGTAGCCTGCTTAATTTCGTCACCTCAGGATGGAAGAAACTTCATACTCAAGAACAGCCAAGGATCTCTGGGTCAGTCTGAAACCACTCAACAGAAGAACATTTCTGTAGCTCTTAACTAAAAAAAATAGAAGGGAAAGTATGGCAGTCACGTGCACAGGGCTTTGGGCTTTTTTCTTGTATTTTCATTGGTGTATCTAGACTGGAGATTGCTGATATTATAACTGATTGATTTCCTTTGGTTTTTGGGTTGTTTTTTTGTTGTTGTTGTTATAAACCAATATCTGTCTCTCAACCACCACAAGTCCTTAAAAAGGTGATGAAATGTACTGAAGGAAATTTAGGGATTTGGGAAAGGAGATGGTTCCAGTCCTTGCGGTGTAAGGCAGTTGAGCCAAAAGATGTGATTTGTATGAAATTGTGAAAAGAATGCTTATTCCTGCTGAGGAAGGGTGTCAGGCAGTTGAATTAATAAAACAGTCCTGCAGTTTGCTTCAGCCAAGGGAAGCATAAAAACATACAAGACTCACTGTGGTGAGACTGAAAAATGGTAGCCTAGCTGAATGCTCAGATAGGGGAGCTTCTTCAAGTCTTGGCTGTGTAACACTAATTAAATGCCACTTTTTCCTGATTAAAATATGAAAGATTATATTAGTTTAGTAGATGAATACAGCAAATAAGGTTTGCTTCTGACTGATGGTTGAGTAAATTCAGTTAACAGTGTTTTTCTTTTTTTAAATTACTTCATATGCATCTCAGGAGGCCCAATTTAATTCAGGCAAGTAGCAAACAATGTCTGTCTCCCAATCCTTTATGGGTAAAGAAGGTCAAAATCTAATTGAGTGCCAGTGTACCAGGTTCTGTCTCAGAGGATATATTCCCTTTCTTTAACCTGTGGCATTCCTAACGTATGCAAGGTTCAACAAAAGTGTTCTGAAGATTTTTGTTTCATTCATTCATTTATTTATCAAAATAAATCACTAAAGTAGGAGTCTGGACAGAAAAGGTCAATTATACATTAATGATGAAAGAATCCTTGAATTCATAATTCATTAAGAAATATCTCTTCTTTTAACACCGCTGGATTTGGAAACAAACACAGCTGAGGATTTTGAACAATACTTTCCTTATGTGATTCTTGTTAGGAAAGTTTCATTTTATTTCAGCTGGAAATTTCTCTGACTGTGGAAGTAAGCCCTGAATGATAGAGTTAATCTCAAAATTATAAAATCAACTGAGTATCTGAAATATTCAACACTAGAACTGGGAAGATGATAGTCATACTTTTAAAGGATTATTCCACAGCTTAGGTAAAAAGAAGGATTTTGCCCTACATTTGAGCAGATTTTTTCAGGCCCTTTTTAAATTTTCATACAGAAATAGAATGATGTGTCCAAAAATAAACAGTAGGTCTGAACTTTAAATCACAAAGTATCACAAATTCAGTGGAGGTGGAAGGGTGATGATATTCGTGGACAGGATGGTAAAACTCACAAATCACCACTTTGAATATAGCTGCATATGAAATTTCTGTACAGATTTTCTCTTCTGGAAAGAAAGAGCTTATTTCTCTGGTTGGTTCAGAGATGACAAATTTTGCCCAGCGTAGAGCAAGATGTATAATATGATTTTCAGCAAAGGAATTGTGTACCTTTTGAGCTTGCTTGTCCTTGTGAAATTTGAATCACTGGGGTCTGAAATCACATAAATGTTGAAGCTGAATTGAACTCTTACTGGAACTACTTAACTCCTAGATCTGTCTAAAACCAGTTTAGGTAAGGATATTGCTTTCCTGGTCTTTTCCTAGTAAGTAGTAAAGCTGACACTTTCTTTGATTCAGTTTAATATGATCTAATCTTTTTATGTCAGCACTTTCAATTTTTCTTTCTTAAGAATAGGGAGATTAAAGCCAGCAGCAAAAAGATCTTACTTGAAGTGATTGAGAGCTGACTAGCTCAGATCTACAACAGCTAAAGAGAAAATGTTTCCTGAGTTATGTATGAGATCCTTACGTTACATGTAGAACTGATGCTGCTGCAGGTGTGATGGGGGTGAGCAGCAGGTACGGAACAGAAATCCCAGCTGTCTCATTCTTGAGCAGAAAGCAGCAATCTGCTGCTATCAACAGGTATACTGCTGAATGTTTTAGCAGATGAATCCTCCATGCTGAATAATGATATGGATCACTGAAACAAATCAAAGTATCTTTCTCCTTTATTAAATTTTTCCATCAAGTTATAATATTGTTCCAGCAGTGCCTTCATGCTTATTGCTACATGGAGTTATGTGCTGGGAAAAATTCTGACTCCTTTCACAATGGCCCTGTAAAAACCATGATCAGAGTCTGCAATGTAGATGTGTATGCACATCTTTAGCTTAGACTGATCAAAGCACCAAGGTTCATATCTGCTTTCTATGATATACAAATGGAAAAAAGTAAATATAACCTATATAAGCAAAAGTCAATAGGTGAGATTTCCATGTGCAGCTGATTTATTCTAGCTATAGAACACCACACATACATAATTTTGCATGCCATGGGCAATTTAAAGAAGTGCATTGGGATCAACTGGCAATGAGGTGCCCAGCAGATAAAGGTAGGATCCTCTAACATGCAGTGGTGTAAGGTAAGACAAACAGCAGTCCTTTCATCCTCTTTTCGAGGCAATAAATGCTGGTTAATAGTAAAGTATAATGCATGTAATTTGAGAAAAGTATCAGAAATGCTTTTGTCCTTAACGTGTGCTGAAACAGGGAATTGCAAACTTTATTCCATATATCATTTTTACATCACTCTTAATCATGTTCTACTTACTTTGCTATATGTGATAACTAGACCCCCCAAAAACATCAGTGGGAACACTAAAGACTCAGACTAAAATATTTTGAAATGTGATTCAGCTTCCACAAAATGTGAAAGCTTAAGACTTATATAATTATAGCTGAGTATGTGAGTGAAGGAGGAGTATGTGACATTTATGCTGAATCAAATGGAATATGCATGCAATGCTCTAGCTGAGGAGCTGTAGTCATCTGATACTTTGTAGCTAATGATAATTGTCTAATAAGAAGAACCTGAAGTTGTTTTCTTAGAAGTCTGTTATAAATAATTCTGTTAGCAATGTGTGAATAAAAAACAGATTGAATCTAGCTAAACGAGTATTCTCAGCATGTGAAAGGTAAGAATCAAGGTCATACACAGCATGTTGAAGTGTTGTATTGTTGGGTTTTATTTTCCCTTTCAAAGTTAACTAAGCGATTGGAAGTGGCACTTGTTGGTGGCCAAGCTACATGCTGAAAATGCTTAATTTATGACTCAGAGTTGAGGCTGTTTACATGCTAATCAATTAGTAGTCTCTTTTTTTACTACCTCCATGTTGTAGACAAACTGGCAATTAAATTTATTGCATAAAATTATATTTTGAGGTCCTTGGAAGCTGTGCAATTAAAAATAGATTTTCTGGGTGCCCAGCAACTGGGTAAAATAGACATATTTAAGTATTTCTATATATATAATGTCAACTAACTTTTGAAAGTAGTCTTTGCAGAAATGTTTGAGAAATTATTTTTCCTTTGCATATACTGTATAGATTTCTACCTTAAATCTAAGTGCAAATAAAGGTGTCTGTAATTATATGTTTCTAATTGTTAAATGGGTAGATTAAGCTTTGACCCACAACCTTCAGCTGAGAAGAACAGGAGCACTGAAGATCTGCTATGTGTCTGACCTCGGGGATGGAGACTGACAGCAGACTCTGTAAGTCTGTACCTGAAGGTCTCTACAAAGTGTGAAGAGTCCTCTTTTTAGCCACTTCAAGGTATTCACTGCAGGAAGAACTGAGAAACTTCTTGTTGCAAGCCTTGCTCTCTTTAGAAATACCTGTGATTGCGCATACATAGATGTAGCAGAGAAACTGCCACAAGTTTTCAGGAAGGACAAGATTTTTGTCTGCACCACGGTTGCATTTGCTTCGACCTTGGTCAAGATTATTCTTCTTCTAGAAGACTTTAGTTTTCTTAGTTATCAATCAGTGTTTTCAGGCTTTGGCTTTTACCCCATGCTGTCAAGTGACAGCTGACTTCATGATTTTTTGATACTGTGTGTTACACAGGTCTTTAAATAGACCCCAGCTGAAAAAGCTTCAGGATCTGAGGAAAATGTTTCCCTTGGTACATGTTTTGCCTTTTGTTCACTATACTGGTTGCCAGATCTCGGATGCGAAAAGCTTCCCCAAAATTGTCACTTTAGGGAGTACTGAAGAGCTGGGACTTCTGTTTCACTTCTGCTAAATCATCGAAGTTTTTGATGAGTATTTGCTTTAAATAAATTTACTGCTCTCTCAGTGTTCAAAGACACCAATGATGTCTTTGGTCTATTCTGCTTAGTACCAGAACTCATACTTGCACTTATCTGGCATCTTTGCATATTAGTATCTTAAATATCATCTAGTTCCAGCCCCCCTGCCATGGACAGGGACACCTTTCATTAGACCAGATGGCTCAGAACCCCATCCAACCTGGCCTTGAACACCTGCAGGGTTGGGCATGCATGGCTTCTTTGGGCAACCTATTCCAGTGCCTCACTACCCTTATAGTAAACAATTTCTTCCAAATACCTAATATAAACTTATTATTTCAGTCTGAAACCATTACCTCTTGGTCCATCATTACAGTTCCTTATGAAGAATAGGCCTCTTGTAGGCCCCTCCAGATACTGGAAGGTTGCTATGAGGTCTGCACACAACTTTGTCTTCTTCAGGCTGAACAGCCAGAGCTTTCTCTGCCTTGTTTTTGTAGGGCAGATTCTCTAGTCCTCTTATGAATTTTATGGTTGTCCTCTGGACTTGCTCCAACAGTTCCATGTCTTCCATCAGAGAATGCATCAGCAGGTGTCAGGTGAAAAACACCTGGGTCAGGAAGGCCTTATAGAAAACAGAACTCTGTGCCACTTACAAAAATATGTGTGTGGGGGTCTACATATTAAAGAATGTTTCCTAGCAGCTGTGGTAAATAAAACATTAGATAATAATCAATAAAGCAACTTCTGATTCTATTTGAGCCAACATTCAATATTCAAGGGTGGGAGTGAGATTTTCTCTATGCGTCTAATCAGTACTGAGGTTTGAACATGCTTCTTCAATAATTACAGAAAGTTATGGAGGGCTTTTGGCAACTAATTTTCATTGACACTACAAATTTGAGTTTTAGTTGGTTTCATGGGCTAGCTTGACTACCAGTCTTTTTTCATGTAATTTTGAAAGTGATGAAAAATGTGGATGTCTCACAGAGAGATCCTTGTTGACACAATCAAGGGTACAAATAATAACAGTGTCTCAAAAGCAATGGTCAGGTTTTATGGCTGTTTGAGTAGGTCCAAACAGAGTTGGAAAATCTATAAAATTATTTTTATGTTGTTCAATGTTTGAATCGTCTCATAATGGTATAGGTGGGGCTGCAGTTGCCAGTCTGACCAGTGTCCTCAGGTCCACTCTTTCCTTCTGAACTGAATGGGACAAGGAGACATGTACAAAATGCTGCAAGGTGACCCCAGTTGCTGAAGTTCCTGCCTCTGTTGCCAAGAAGCATTTGAAACAGTTATGACACTAATTTATATCACAATAATATAAAGTGACATAAAAGCAGATAGTACATTTCCATGTTGCCCTTTGGCATTAGTGAAGCCTAGAACGGGTGCAGCAGTCTAAGTCAATTATGTTATGAAGGCAAAGTCAGATGTCAAGAGCCATCTCAAAGACAATACCTGCCCAGAAAAGCCACTATGGTAGGTGTAACATAGGCAGAGGAATGCCTGACAACAGTGGCAGTGTACCAGAGAGCATCAGAAACCAAGGACCAGTCCTTGCATCCAGTTTCTTCCAGCAGAAGCATTTATGTCAATTAGCAACATTGCAAAGATAGTGCTGTAACTGAGGATATAGCAGAGCTTTTTCCCTAATTTTTCGTTTGGAGAAATAAAAAAATCCTTATGTGGACTTTTCATCTATTGAAGTCCATTCTTTTTATAGGGACATATTGTCTGCAATTATGGAATTTTATCTACTCAAAAGCATCATTCTTTTACTAAGAATGCAAATAGTCATTGATAAGAGACTAGGGAGATACAAGCCATTCTTCCTGGGGTTTTTTTAATTATTTCTCTTCCTGTTTTGCTTTTTGGGGTGTGGCGGGGGGGGCATGGGAAGGGAGGGGTGTGTATGTATTTTCTTGTTTGTTTGTTTTGGTTTTGTTTGTGGGTTTTTTGTTTATTTTTAAAAATTAATTATGTGGTCACAAAAATGCTTTGTGTAGGATTTGTGTAGGGGTTTTTATCTTATTTTTTTCATGTGGAAAAGTTAATGTCCAGGAGCTGAAATGGATGAAGAAAACACTTATGGCTCTGAAGTTTTTCGAAAGACACAATAGATATTTTAAAATTATCTTAAGCCTATACTTTTCTTTTTTTGGCCTCTTAAATGACAGATAATCACTTAGATTCTTTTGAAAATTTTATTATGTTTTACCATACAAAATTAATCAACTAAGTATAAACATTTGTTTTGGTGGCAGGTATGTTAATGATTGTTTTTTGCTTACTTCTGTAGATACTTTACATTTTTTGATAAAAGTGCAGATAAAGGATTTATCAAATTTAAATAAAATTTCATTTTCCTCAAACAGACTGTGTTCTATTTTCTTACCAAAACACAATAAAACAAAATATATGACATATTATGCAATAGGTAAAAAGAAATATATTTTAATCAGATATGAATAAGAGATTAGAAGAATCTTTAATTCACTTTTATCTTGCTTTGATCTGAAACCAAACTCTGAGCAGCCAGAAACATTAAAGACTTTGAGAAAACAAGGATGACTCATTTTCTTGGTTCACATTGAATTGATTTTCTAAAGAAAGGAATATGACTTTGAATTGTATGTACCATTTAAAATGTTTTGAGCTGATTTCTCAAAAAGTACACCTGTGTATTAAAAGCATCTGCCATTGTATCAGCATTGGACATGTAGCTGAAACTTTTTCCAGTATTCATTGCTATATTATAGTTTATTTTTCTACATAGCAGTTGGCTTAAGTCTTCCTTGAAAGACTTAGGCATATAGCATAGTGAAGGAGACAAAATTTCAATTGAAGTAATGCAAACAAAAAATGCTGGCATCTTGATCTGTCATTAAAGAATATGACAGTTTATTTGACATAAGAACTTGAAATAATATTTATATATTAAGACCACTGTTGTCTATGGCAAGCTTGATACAGTAATCTGTAGATATTAAAAAAAAAACAAAGAAGAAAGTGTTTTATTTTAATATCATTCTGATCCATGATATTCTTGTGTGTAGCAAAAATAGGTTTAAAAAATATCTTTGAAAACTAAGACAATCAAGGGCTTTGCTCTTCCCTATCTCTAATTTATACAGTGGCAGGAGTACTGTGCTGGTGCAGCAGAAGATTTGGTCTCATTATGCTTTATTGCCATGAGGACGTTTCTAGCTTGCCACCGGCAAAAGTCATACTGGAAAAACTAGAGGTACTAGTTTTCTAGGCTCTGCCCATGTTTGGATCACAAAACAATGTTTTCCACAGCAGATTCTGCAGATGCCTATACTCTAAGTACTTCTACTCCTCAGGAAGTTAATTACCACTGTCTTGTCTTGCTAACTTGGCATTTCACACTTTAACTTGCTCCACTGATGTGCCTGAGAGCAGCATTGTCTTAGGCCAATTGCAGTTATGGGCAGTAAGTGTGCTGTGCTGTGTTCATGTTTCAGATCCAAAAGTTATAGCTTCTCTTTAAAATTAAAAAAAAAGTTCTTTAAATGTAGAAGCAGTGGTGTTTTGGGAATAGGATAAATTTGCTACCTGCTGCCCTGTGCAAATGTGCCAGTGCTGCTTCTCATGTATAATCAAGCAGTTCAGGCTTGTTGCCATCTCTAGCAGTCTGTAAGGTGGCAAATGTTTATGGTGACAGCTAGTAGAGGTTGACTTTTCCTTTAAGCTTAGAAACTTATCTAACTTGTTTGTTCAAAGTTGAGCATGGCTAGCTTTATGGCTCTGCATCACGATGCAGACAAGTTACTAAGTACAACATGCAGACACATTTTTTTTCTCTGGTAATAGGAATGTTAAATTGATGATCATAATTTGGGTCTATGCCATCAATGTGAAAAAATGTTCAAATTTTAGTGGTGTGCATATATGTACTTGCCTTAAATCTGAATATTGCTTTGTCTCAAAAGATAAGCCATAATCTGAGCAATGGAAAGGACCTTACAACAATTTGGACTACATAGCAGCATGCCAAGTGAAGGCATACATTTCAAATTATTGCCGCAATAAATTCAGTCTTGGTCCTTTCCTATCAAGTTGCTTTGGTTGCTCATGATGGGAAAGTAAATAATGAGGAAAACATTCTTGTTAGTACTATGTAAAATTGTGCAGGATTTCTAGGAGCACTAGAGGGAGCAAGAAGGTAAAAGTTCTCGAAAAAGCAACTGCTTACTTGGAGGTTGAATCGTTAGAGGTCTACCCTACCATGCAGGTAAATAAGACTATTACACCATTAAAAATCCCCCAACAAAACACAAACCATAATCAAAACAAATTATATCTTACATTGGTTTTAGCAGTTTTGTTTGTTTGTAGTGTTTTTTCTTATTATTGTCGTTCACCTGGCATACACACACTAACAGCATTCTCCTCCTCCTCCTTCCTCCCCCTTCACTTTCTGTTTATTGTTTTGAGGGAATGCTTTTCCTTTCATGTTTCTGAATGCTGAGTATTTGTTGATCTAGGCTACTGCTAAGGGCTGGCTCTGATGAAACCAGAAGGCCTTGTTTCTCCTCATCAGAGACCCCTTCAGGCAAATGTTAACCTGCCAAGAGCATGTGCATTCCAAGGAAGATTTGCAAATGAACTAGTTGTTTTCCACGAAAAATATTTTCTGACCTAAATTTTTCTGTCCTAAGGAAAAACAAAAAAGAAGAAGAAAAAAAGAAATGGTATGCAACAAATAATATTGCAGATGAGAGGATATTTTCCCTTGTGTCCCCCTTGCCCACTCATACTGACTATTTTTAGAATAAAATAATAAATTCTGGTGAGCACAGCATTTCATTTTGATTATTCACAGAGCTGACCCTGAGCCAGTAAAAGATGTTTTACCCAAGTGAATTAGCCCACTTGCATGTTCGTCTCAATTACAATCTGCCAGTAGCTTTGGAAAGCCAAAGACATTTGGGGAATATTCTCATCTAAGTGTGTTGGATATTACTGGCTGGCTCCTCCTGGGATTTGTGAACAACAATGCCAGTACAATGAAATTTAAATACAATTCTACAGTGCTGAAAAAGCCCATTTTTCATGTGGCACCACAAGCATCATGGTCTTAAATAATTTAAATGTTCTCTTTTCTTTTCTCCTTTGTGTTTCTAGGAAACTTTAGGTACTGCTTTGGATAAATGAAGAGCAGGATAAGTTTGGAGATGCTTGGCCTAGGACATCTGCCAACTCATGCACAGTCTGAGGACAGTGTGAGGTGACACCAGACCCTAAGGCTTAGGGGGAGCTGTGGATGGGCAGGTGGCTGCAGCCCTTGCTAGAGGAATGCTCTTAGAGGCAGAGCGTGTGTAGCATGAGGTTTCCAATACAGAGAGCTGGACTTCTGTCCCTCCCACCTTGCCAAGCTTTGTTTGAGCTTTATAACACTGTCAGCAAGAGGCAGGACCAATTCCAATAAGCAGTTGCCTCTTCTGAAGGTGAAGTGGGAAGAAACTCAGTGCCTGCTTTATTTCATCTCGTTTATGTACACAGGCGTAGTCACTTCAAGACTTCCATGTTGATAGTTTTAGCCCTTGCCTTGCAATATTTCTCCTAAATATACCAAGAATCTGTCAGGCAGCAGTGGCACCTCCCATCCACAGGTACAATGGTGGCATGAAAAAAACTGTGCAGTGAGATGTGGATCTTTGTTTAATAGTTCTCTATTACATGTAGATAGTACATTTTACTTCAATATCTGTGCACCTTTTGTAGTTTTGTTATAATATCTTCTTCCTTGCCATTATATTCTTCCTTGAGAAATAAAGAAGTGCCAACCCTTTGCATAAAATTTAGTTGATTTCTTGATTATGTTTGCTGACATCTTTGCTATACTCCAGTTTTCTTTGCTGTTGTTGTTACAATAAACAAAAATAGGTCAATTTATACCAGTTCTCTGATTTTACTGTCCCTCACCCCACGACTGGGTGAAGCAGTAATGTACTGAATTGGGTGCAGGCATGTACTCAATGACTCCTGCTGCAGAGTGAGAGCTTCTATACTGGCAGGATCCTCCCTCTAAACAGAGTTCTTCCCTTGAACTGGAAATTCAGTCTACAGGACCTTTCCTAATGCTCAATCTTTTGGTGGATATCCTTAATAACTTTCCTCTGCAAGCACTTCAATATTTATTTCCTTAGTACCCTTATTTATGAAAACAGAACTTTATTCCAGAATCAAATCTGAGGTATCTGTGGTAGGTTAGGTGTCAAGAAGGCTTTTGAAGATTAATTTCAGGCTTAAACTATTCTGGAATTAGGGTTGTTTGTCTGAGAAGATAAGGCCAGAATAATTACTGTTACTGCTTATCCAAAGTGGATTACTGTTACCACTTAACAAAAGTTTTATACAGAAGCACATTCCTCTACCCTGGAGTCTAGCAATACAACACTGTCCCTAAAGATTAACTTAGTGTTGTGGTTTAGAGACAGTATTCTCCAATTTAGTGTTCACACTGAAGCCACTTTAAAGCACGCACTGTTTGCTCGCTCTGCCCCGTTCCTCTCACTTCATGCCTCCACTCTGCTCCCTTTTGGGAAGCTGCAGAGGAGAAATGGGGACACAAAAGGTAAGAACAATTTACTGGAAAGAGCAATGAGATAAAAGAATGAATAGTAACAGCAACAACATTCATGACAGAGTGTATAAGGAATGAAACATTATTGCTCACTCTGCAGAAACCACTGACAGTACCTGACAGCTCACTCTGCCAAACTGCCCTGACTCAAAGTGATGCCTTCCCCCTTTCCTGGAAAATGAGTGAGGTAGTATAGAATAAGCCATGTGCCCTTGTCATGTCCCTGTCCTGGCTACTGCAAAAATTAATCCTGTCCTGGCCAGAACCAGGACACTTAGTCACTACATGTCCCAGTTTAGGAAAATATCACTCCTGAAAACAGCACTGAAAACAATATTCAATAATAATCTTAAATCTCACTGAGTTCAGTGAGAACTTCATGCACGCCTGGAATTTAATATGGACTTTAAATGTTTCAGCCAATGAGGAAGATTTTAATCCATCTTTGGAAGGTTATCTATCTGGATGCAAGATTCCAGAGACACTAACTCCCATCCTTTGCGTCCTTCTGAGGTCAAACTGTCCTCAGCGTAAGAGACCAAAGATGCCCCAGGTTCACAGGCTGTGGGCTGGTTTTGGACCATTCTGATCATGTTGTCTGGCTTCTCTAAGTCAGAGTTTAACTTTTACCTCAAGCCCATAGTAATTTTTTTGAGTCAGAGAAGGCCATAGGCTGAAAAACTGTCCTGTGATTAGGAGTGAAGTATGAGCCAAGTTGTTGAGTTCTATCTTGAATTCTGTTTTGTGTTCAAATGACCAGCTTAACATAGACCCTGAATGCGTCCAACTTTTCTGCTGTTTTATTTTTTTTGCTGCCTTCCATTCTTTCACAATCTTGATGCAGCTAAAATGATAAGAATTTTCATTTGCAATATTTTTGGTTTCTTTTCAGATTTGTGAAGGTTTCTGGAATTCCAACTAGTCTAGGAGGCAGCCTCTATAAATACTTGTATACTGTGTATGTTTTTGCTGTGAAATGTATCTTAGCTTCCCTGCAGTTTTCCAAATGAAATGATTGAAATCATTGGATGAGAAGCCTTAGATGAAATAGGTCTCAATATTTGTGTATTATCCAGGGTAATAATGAATGGCTCCCTACTTGAATATAGTTACAGACTCTCATACTTTTTCCAAAGCCAGAGAATACATTTTCTTTATGTGTTTTCATTATAATTTTAATTACATATTTTTTCATAAGTACAAGGCTTTTTAAATTATATATTTCTTATGTAGGAAAAAAACCACTACATTTTACTTTCAGATGTTCTGATTATAAAAGAAAAACAGAAGAGTTTTCAGTTATCCTGGTATGAACTCATAGTTGCTAACTCTGGAGTTGCTAATTCTGCATTTACATAAAGTTGAAGACTGGAAAAGTCTGAAAATTAAAGTTGTGAGAAGAAGAAATTTCTTTTTATTGACTGTCATGGAAAATGGGAAAGCTGGCATGCTCACGTGCCCTCAATTTATTGCTTCCTTGCTTGGGCTAAGGAGCCACAAAAGGAATAAATGAAATGGATCTATTGGGTAAATAACATCTGGATTTTTGTAATCCTTTTATGTACTTACAGAGCAATGATTAAGTGAATGTGGCTTCTTAAAATTGGGCAGTATTTTAGCTCATCATATTGATATTCCTGATATGCAGCTGTTTTGATAATTATGCGTCTATTGTCAGAGACAGTCTCCACTTGTATAAAAGCTGCAGGTGTTTTTAGCACTTATTAAAATCAGGCAATACATCTGTGGTCAAAAAAAGTACATGCTTCAGCCTTTTTACCTCTACATGATATTGAATAAAGTTTTGCAACAAACTTCAAAGATCCAGCCCAGTGCCCCTTCTTTTGACTTATTGAAAGAGAAAGGAATTGCTCTTTACTTCTTTTGTATGCATAGGTAGCTGTAGATAGGATTAGCTTAGTTCTGCTTGAATATTTGCTGTCAGAAGTAGTGCCTTCCTCTGGCAGTTGCTTATGACAAACTGGAAAATGGATACCTTTTTACTTAAGGACAATACTTAGGATAAGTATTCTAGGTGTTCTCTTGTTTGAGGCAATAGTTGGCCATGTCTTTTTAAAATTTTACTTTACTTGCTCTTCTTCTTTGATGTATGAAGAGAGTGAATGGAAGTGAGTGAGAGGCTGAGATGTTCAGCACACAGCACCCTGGAGAGAGAGCACTGCTTCTCATTTGAAATGCTCAGCTTTCTGTCAGCTGAGCTCATGGAAATTAAATATGTGGCTCATCTGTACCAGTCACAGGATAATGTGGGCTGTAGTGTTTAAGCTGTTCACAAAGTGTCAAAAGCACATTTTGTCTGTGCAATACCCACGATATAAAGCATGGAACTACCTTGGCTTTCAGATGCTGTGTCAGCCATTACTGCAGATTTGCACTATTTATCATAGGAAACAGTCAAGCTTTGGAGTTATTTGGATCATACTTCAGGTGGTTTTTTTTTTTTTTTTAGTCTTTAAGCTCTGCCAGCATGCCCAAGTGGAATGAGGTATTCAAGGCCCAAGTGCAAATGGACATATCCTCATGAAAAACTCTGCAAAGTGGTGGTGAAGCTGCACAAAGAATAGCTTTACTTCCCCAGCTGGACTTCTGAGTGAGTCAGGTCTGGGTGCTATGTTTTTCCAGTAGTTATGAAGATTTGTAGGTGGAGGCAGGGATTTTGATATATTATACTTATTTTTGCTGTTGTGTAATAACCTGTTATTTTTCTAGTGCCAACACAATGCCTCAAAATTGTTGGTAATATATATTATATTTTGTATTTTCTCTCTCTCCTGATGATACACTATACAATGGAAGCATTGATAAATATTTTGTAAACAATATGTACCAATTACCTCGACAACAAAAGGCAACTAGCAATTTTTCCTGAACTCTGATTTTGACATCAAATAAGGCACAGTCTGAAGTGTTTCTGCTAAAGTAAAGTTTTCAGTCCTACCAGGATCATTAGGGGTTTTTTTCCCCCACTTCTGCTAAAGATTGTTGCTAATACCTTTGATCTTTTAATGTACATAACAAAATTCCAAAGCCTCATCAAATTAGTATAACATAACATTGAACCATTAGTGAAAAACTTCAAAATTTGAGTTTACTTTAATGATAGCAATGAAAATGAAAACCCAGACTGTCAGAGTTTTTTTGAAATATTTTCATGCATGATTTTAAAAAACAGGTTTCTCAAAGAAGAAGATGTCAAGAAGAACCTTAAGGTTATAGTTAAAGGCAAAAATTTGCTTTGCATTTAATTGATTAGCAGTCAGGCTGTGATTGAAAAAGGATGGCTTTTATAAATTTGCAGAAAAGAAGTGATAATATTGCTGCTTGTGAATAGCATAGAGTCACATCAGTGTTCTTGGAATGTGATTTTATGCTTATTTTTACCATAGTTTGTAGTGGGCAGCCCTCACATTTGGAAGTGAAACCATATTTTCATTTTTTTTTAGTAAATAAAATTAGAGTTCCCAATAGTCTTTTCTTTCCTCTCTTCAGTTAACGGGGGTGGGAGTAGTTACACTGAAGGCATGTGAGTAACTAGAAGAGTAAATCCTTCCAGATTTTTCACCCAGCATATCAGAGCAAATCTGACACTCTTTGCAGCCCTCACTGACCAGTGGCAATGCATTTGCATCTGCTACAATGAAATGTGGGACTTAATTAAAGCTAAAGTGAGCATCTTGAATTTTGATGATCAAGGACATGCTCATGTATCAACTTGTTGCCTACAGACGGTGTCCAAAAAGGCTTTTCAGATGGGCTGCTGTGATGAATTTGATAATTCCTCCCTGATGATGATGATCGTGTCAAGGATCACATTCTGAAGACATTAAATATAACCATGGGTTTCAGTCAACCTTAAAAAGGCTACAGTGCCAGGGAGTGCCCAGATTAGAAGACCAGATTCCTGGCTCCTCCTGTAAGCTTTCTCTGGCTCACTACTGCACCTGTTAGGCATTTGCACAATTAAGGGCTTTGATACATTTAGGCATCAACAGGTATGAGGTAGAAGAATTCAGGTTTACATAGGAGAGATGAATATGGACTTGCACTTACTTATTTTTGCTTGCCTATGCTTAGAGTTTTAGAGATTAAAAAAACCTACTTCATACTTTTAAAGACACATTGACCCCTCTGTTAAATAATTTGCAATAATTATGGACAAGATTCTCTGTTGTAGTTCCATATGTGAATTAGTTGGACAAAGGACATGAGCTGTTTCTTTGCTTTTATTACCTGTATTTCACAGAATAGTCATCATCATGTCTAGATATGTCTTGAAACAACAGAAAAAAACCCCGCCTTGCTGGGATTAGCAGTGTTTTGAAAAACTTCTACAACATTGTAGAAATATTCAGGTGGGTTAATTGCCTCCAACTAAAACACCTGCATTCTGAATACCTACATACTCCATCCAAGCACCTTACTTTTCTCTTCAAATACACAGATCTTAGAGTCTGAACTGTGCCAAAGTTACTCAACAATGTATGGCATGGAAATCCCCCATGATTTTTTTAGTTGGCATGGAAATCCCCCATGATTTTTTTATTTTGCAACAGCTAGCTGGCATTTGTGAAACTTTGCCATCTGTTTAACACTTATGCTGGCGGAGGTATTTTTTTGCTGCATCTCTAAAACCTTTGTCAAGTATATGATACTGAAATAGTCAAGGAACAACTAACTGAACAATATTGTAACATACAACATAGAAAACACTCTAATCTCAGAGATTATTAAATTAGCTATCCTACATTTAAGAGTATTTTTCTTGTTGTTATCATAAAAAAAAAGAAACCTTAGATGTGCAATTCAGACTTTTTATAAGAGAATTTTATTGATCATAATTTCATGACAGAATAATTGAAAAAACTCAGAGACAAAGAAAGGTGAAGTGGGAGCTTGAAAGAGCTTTTTTGGGATAAACCATTATGATTTCAATTAAAAAAGTTATCTGTTTCTATAGTAAATAGAATATTGTGGAGTTTTTTATACAAGTTTGTGTATGGAAGTGGTTTGAAAGGAGAAATAAACTTTTGAAAGACTAGAAATTACACCATCCCAGCATATGAAAGGGAAAATGCAGAATAATACTAAAAAAGATCCAATATCACATGCAAGATATGAAATTGCTTTGCCTGTCAAAGTGTTTTTCAAGTATCTTGCCTCCATAATGGGACAAGATCACTAAGAAAGGAATAATTTTCTATCCTCTCTGAAAAGTACCGATTCTGCATGGAGGCAATCTCTCATGTCCATTTCAAGAGTGTTATTGCTGTTCTCTATAAGCAAAGTATTTTAAGCAAGATGGCACTCACAAAAATTCTATGAAGCCCGAATGATGAGTCCTTGCAGGGTTAAGTCTGATGGCATTGTCTTTCTGTCCTCCAGTGTGTGAAACAGATATGAGCAAGGATGATCCCAAGGGCCATCCCTTCACTTGGGACCTTCACTGGATCCAGCACACTCCAGCTCTGCATGCAGTGGGGTGCACTGGGAAGAGTGTTGCCAGCAGGTCAAGAGCAATGATCCTGCCCCTCTTCTCAGCCCCCACGAGACCACATCTGGAGTGCTGTATCCAGTTCTGAGCTCCTCAGTACAAGAGAGACATGAAGTTCCTGGAATGGGTCCAGCAGAGGACTACAAAGATGAATAAGGGACTGGAGCATTGTTTTTTTGAGAAGAGGCTGAGGGAACTTGGGCTGTTCAGACTCAAGAAGAGATGACTGTGAGGGGACCTCATCAGTGTCTGTCAGTATCAGAAGGGGGTGTGTCAAGAGAGTGGATCCAGGCTCTGCTCAGTGGTGCCCAGCAATAGAACAGGAGGCAACAGGAAGAAACAGATGCACAGGAAGTTTCACCTGAAGGAAGAACTGTTTTACTGTGTTGTTGGCTGACCACTGGAGCAGATTTTCTAGAGAGGTTGTGGAGTCTCCCTCACTGGAGATATTAAAGAACTGTCTGGGTGCAATTCTGTGCCATGTGCTCTGGGATGACCCTACTTGAGCAGGGAGGTCGGACCACAGGTTGCACTGTGGTCCTTTCCAACCCAATTTATTCTGATATTTTGTGTATCTTCCACATCTGAAACAGTTTTATTATTACAAAGCAAAGTAGTACTGAGGAATTAGAGGAGAGTTCCTTTGTGACAGCAATTTCACACTTGCATGTGTGAATCGAGTTAACAGAGATCAAACCTCAACAAGGTAATTCTTGGAAGCACTGTTCAGGTCTAATGCCTTATAGATGTTTTTCTTACGGTAGCTTTATGTGTAATTGATTCGCTGCCTGTCCTATGCAGGGATCTTGCAGAATAGTTATTAAGGGATTGTGTCATGAAATATTTGAAAAGACAGTTCCTTCTATAATGAGAAACTTAACTTGTGATAAAATTACTGATTTGTGCATATCAGTGAAAAGACTCAATTTGTCAGTAAGAATCACATCTGCTAGACTCTGTAATTCTCTGATTGTCAAGGGGGCATCCCTGGTAATGGAAGAAGGAAGATTTGGGAGGGAGAAGTCTTTCATGTGTGCAAGAGAGAAAACTTAGAAACATGGCCTATGAAGATAAGACTGGTATGCCTGTCTTCTAAAGAACGTCTAATAAATGCCTTCTTGGTTATATTTTCACTGTTCTAGCTTCACTTTATTTTGACATGCAGTTCCTCCTATCTTGCTTTGTATAGTCTTGTTTTTCTGCATCCATATTTCAGAATCTTATTTATGTTGAAAAAGACCTCAGGACATCTCCAGCCCGATCTCCTGATCAGAGCAGAACCAGGTAGGTCAGGCCAGGTTACCTAAGACTGTTTTGGTCAGGACTTGAAAACATCCAGAGACGGAGTTTGAAAAGCCTCTCTGTACACCTTGCTTTAACATTTGAGTGTTCTCACTGTGAAAAACATTTTCCTTATATGCAGTCTGAGCCTCTCTTATTTAAATTTCTGCCTGATGTGCCTTTTCCTTGCAGTACACACTGACATCCAGAGCATGGATTAGTTTCCTGGATGACCTCCCTGTAGATAATGGGATACCCTCCTCACTGAAGGCATGTGGTGGTTTAACACCAGCAGGAAATTAAACTCCAGGTAAGCTACTTCCTATTTCCCTCCTCCTGGTATGGGAGGGACAAAAGCAGAGACTATGGGTTGAGGTAAAAATTTACTGAAAACAAAAGACAATAGAATAAGAAATGCAAATTAACAACAAAAATAATACCAAAAGTATGCAAAGAGAGGTGTTTTACCCTCAAAAAATGATTCACCACTGGGAACAAAAATGAGATGGCATAGGGTTCCTGTTGGTCACATCATGTGGCTTCTCCAGGCAAAGGAAATATGGTGACTGTTCCCATGTGCCACCCATATGGCAGCACAGAACAAAGGCAAGATGGCAAGGGGGCTTCCATGGATAGTGTTTCCCACTCACTAGACAAAAACAATGAAAAATCAATGACAAACAAGTCCTGCAAAAGCTGCTCATCCAACTGGGTCCCATTAGCACTCTGCTGGGATCCGGTCTGTACAGGGTCCTCAATTGGTGTTTCTACTGCTCTGCTGTGCTGGAGGTCAGTTCTGCTGTTGTTGCTGCTTTCCATTCCACTACACTCCTTTTGGTCAGTTCATCTGGGCTCTGCTGAGCTTCCTTTCACTGGGCTCCCCAGTTTTGGCCAGGTTGGTGCCTCCCCCAACCACTCTTTTCCCCATGGCAATATCCATCCATAAGTGCTGTTGGTTCAGCACTACAGTCAATTCACATTTTCACTGCTTTCCTTTCAGCACCAAGTCCCGTAGCAACAGCCAGGAGCTGTGTGAGCATGACCAATATCCTGATGTTATTCTATACCATCTTACATCATTGCTGGGGCCAGGCAAAAGGATTCTTTTTTTTCAGAAAGAGTGTTCCTTTCCCATTGAGGGGAAAGCAAGGAGGGCAGAGAGTCTGTACACCATTATTTTTTATTGTTCTGGGATTGGTGAGCATTTTGCACGTAAATCACCCTCTCTTTGTATACTTTTGTTATTAGTATTGTTGCTGTTACTGTTTGTTTTCACATTTCATTGTTGCTCTCAATAAATTCTTCTTATCTCCACCTGCAATCATTTTTGCTTCCAACTGTAGGGGAAATGAAGAGCAAGTGCTACAAGATCCTAACTTGAATAAAAAGTACTGTGCAACAATATTGTGTGTATTTAGTCTTGCCAAAGACAGGGTAAATAAAATTGTTCTTTCTTGCTCCACAACTCCAGTGATTTTAAAATAGAAGTTAACCAGGCTGGTCAGGTATTATTTTGCACTTAGTGAATCCATGCTGCTTGTTTTGAGTCACATTCTCATTCAGAGGCATGAGAATGTATACCTGTAATGATGAAAGGGAACCTGATCCTTTTGAAATTTAGGTTGGCCTTCCAACAAGTCAGTGAAACTGGGTGGCATTTTTGTTCCTATGAAGGGTGAATACTGAACATTTCAAGTCAGTGGGAGTTTTAGCAGCCATTTCAGTGGAAATAGCTCCTAGCTGTAAACTAGAAATGGGTTTGTTTCTTAATAAAAGGTCTTTCTGAGTAATCATAGTTTAAGACTGAGTACAGGACTTTTTGTTTCTTTGGTTTTTTAGGCAGAACCCATAGGCCAACAACAATAAAGAAGGAAGCCTTGCCCTGGGAGCTGCTTTCACCCAGATACTTTTTGAACTTCATATGATGCGGAATGCATTACAAACTAACCACAAAGAGCACTGCCTTTAGTGCACAATAGTTAGGAGGACTCCTGTGTCTTGAAACTCAGAATAGAGAATTTTAACTCAGTAGGTAGGAGACAGCTTGAGGATCAAACCTGGCCTAACCTTCATGATGACTTCAGCAGAATTACTGAAAGAATTTTACACATTTACCTTTTCTGTCTTTTTTGTTTTACTGAAATTTACAGTCCTTAAATAATGGATTTGAGACTGCATCGCCTAACACAATAGTAAAAAGCACTGTGATACATTAGCAAGGTAAATACTTGCTTTGTCTTGTTGAGTGATAAAATAATCCTTTTTTTTTTGTTGTGTATTTTCTTTTTTCTCCTGTTCTTTAAACTTGATTCTCAAATGCTATTTCAAATTAGATTTAAACTGTGTGCTAGCACATTCCTCCTAAAAAGACATGCTCTTTGCTAGTAACCAAGGAGTTTTGTGAATTCCTTACCGCAAAGAAAAGGGTAAATGCACCCTACACATGCTTATATATTCCACAACTGGTACAGCTTTAAATCACTTGACCAAGAGGATACTTATTGCCAGGAGTAGAGCCTATGCTCCACATGACTACGCACATCACAAACATTTGATATGGATTTCTACCTGCCTCTTGATTGTGTACTACTCTGGTGATATTAGAAAACTTGACATCTTTTCTTGCTTTGGCACAGATTCCCCTAATCTAATTTGACACACTTAGCTGCAAAGCTGGAGTTAGAGGCATGGTCACCTTAGAGTGTCTTGTAATTAGTATGAAGAGATAAGCACATCCTAGGAATGATTCAGCCCATCTCTGTTTATCTGCCTGTTGCTAATATATGGAATTTGGGACAGTTAGGCTCCTATTTTGTGTCTCGCTAAAGTAAACGTGTCTGTCCATGTTTTCATCTAATCTGGGGCAAACGTTGTTGCAAACAGAGTAGTACAAATTATTTCACCCACTTTCAGACCTTTGAAAGATTTAGGATTTTTTTCAGCTTCTTTTAACATGTTCTTGAAAGGAGTGTGGTGGAGAGAGTTATATTTTGATAGGCAAAAGTTTCATTGAGCAACTTTAATTTCTGTTATTTTAATGAATTTCTGGATGGACATTATTCAGTACTCAAAAGTTTCAAAAATGTGCAATACCAAGGGCTAATGCACAGCTATGATAGGCCAAAAGGTAATATCACGAGCCCCAAAGGTACTACTTCAGTACATTAAATTCAGCAAATCACCTTGGCTTCCCATTGCTTTGCTTTGGTCTTCAGAACGGAGTGGAAGCAAAGATAACTGAGGATAAGTGCATCAATGGACTTTCAGGTATGGTTTGGTTCTGCAGACAACCAGACCTATTCAGACATAGGCCCTTTCTAGAGGGATAGCATTTCTATTTATATGGCAATGTTAATGCAGGAACCAATGAAAGCCTGGAATGGGTAAGACATTTATTACAAAAGACCACTGAATACAACTGGAGGGAAATACTTCAAGAGGGGGCCTGCACAAGAAGAAAGTTGTCTTACAGCCTGCCCCAGGCAAGGGAAAAAGACAGGACTTGAAAAGTTTTACTCGAGAAAGCTTTAGTTGGAGTGCGAACCTTTCTTGAACTGGCAAAGTTATCTATGGCACGTGTGCTCATTTTTCGTGCTCGGTGTATCATAGAAGAGCAAAGCTGATATTAACTGCAGCCTCTGGGTGTTACTTGTTTCCAGAGTATTTATAGGCAGAACAGGTCTATTCAAATGTAAGAATAAAGCAAACAGGAGATGTAAAAGAATATCCAGGATTCAGCACATCAACACAAGCTGATGCATTTATCACCCAGAATTCAGCTCTCATATTTTTGTGAGGTACAGAAGTGCTGTTACTTTCAGAATATTGATGGTACATGCATTAAAGTCTAGTGGTATTGGGATGTTTATGATAAATCCCACATGGAATCTGCAGAAAAGCATGAAGAGAATTCACAAGGTCAGCTCTGTGCCTTCATTCTCAGATGCTGCCCTTCTTTACTCAACTACTAGTCGTGAATTTTTCCCGACCTAATGAAAGCTGTTTTTTCTCTAATTTGATTCCATTGCTTTTCCTGTCCAGTTTTTCTAATGTCTTGATAAGCTGAGCTTCTGAATTCAAAAATAATTCGAAAAGAAAACAAGAGTATGTTAAATATCATATACAGTATTCTTCTGTGTAACTGTTAAATGAAATGCAGCAAATAGTCCCATTTCTCCTCTTGCTAGTTTAAGTCACAGCTATAATGTAAGTTGTGATATTTATGTATAGAGTAACTTTTGTTATCATGTTAAGAAAAAATAATAGTTTTTTTACAGAACAAGATCTGGCACTGCCCTATACTTTCATAGAACACAAGTGAATCTAACATCATACATGCTGTTTCTCTATTTGCTGCTGCACATCTCTGAAGTACTTGGACAGAAAAAAAAATTCAAGTCCCTGCAGAAACCCTTAATCCTCCTTGTATAAGCCCCAAGAATTATCAGGATTTGCAAGAGTGCAAGTATACTTGATGAAGAGTCCTTTCAGCAGTAATATCTTCTGAACACAATTTCTGTGTTATTCCTTACTGGAAGAACACAAGAGATGTTGCAAACAGCTGTCCCCTTGTTAACATAAGATAACTTTTCACAAAAATATTTGTGATGGTAACATACAAGTAGCTACCACTGGGCATTATTAGTTTTTTATATCTAAACTCCAAGATAAGCCTAAAAAATTCTAAATTTTAGCAAATTCCATAGCACTACTTGAAAGCATAATAATTCTCATAAAGTGCACAAGTGGTGTTGGGCTACCTACCCACAACATGACAAAGAAAGTCTCTTGGTTTAAACTGAATGAGTTCAGTTTAGCTTTAGTAGTGGTAATTTTTTTCACTCAGCTAATCATCCTCCCTCCGGGCTAATTTTTGAACATTGCTCTTTATTTTCTCTTTACAGCTGTACTTAGGAAAGGAAGAGTCACTAAGACATAGTCGTATTTTCCTCATTTATTCCTTTAAATGAAGTTAAAGAAACTCTAATGTTAAGGAATGAAAAATCTCAGGAAATGTTTTCATTAAAACTCTGCTGGCAACAACTATGCCTCTGGCATTGAGGGTTGCCTGTGTGTTCCTCAGTTCTCAGTTGCCCTAATGAATGGTATAATTTCTTCCTCTTGAATGATTCAATGTGAAAAAGAAACTCTTTTTTTCCTATATTCTGATGTCAAATAAATTATTATTTTTAAATATAATACTTTTAAGGCCTTATCCCAGCATTGCCAATAGTGTATTTAGAAACTATGAGAATACTAAGGCAAGGACAGAGGTGTTACAGAGATGAGACTTTAATTATAAATTCATTCTGTTCCTGCTTTCTATGTTTTTCTGCCAACAGAAATATTTCTATATCTTTGCTATCTCTGATGTGGAGGGATGCACCTATAATGGAAATTGCTGATTCTTTTTAGCCTAAGCATCTGGTTGTGAAAAGGGCCCTTGAGAGTTCATCATAGAAGAGAGGGAAGAAACCATGTGACATCTGGTTGGACCACAAAGTTAAGGTAGAATATAGATGAATATCCTATTTCTCCTGCTAGCTGTTCTGACAAATGCATAAGTTGGCAAACCTTCAGCTAACTTTCTTGTCAGTTTAGGTTCTTTTACATGTTCTCAAGAAACCTTATTCTCCTTTATTTTTCTTATACCTCTTTCTTTCATTCCAATGAAAAGTCCATCTACAGAAAATGGGAGCCTTTATCTTCTTTTAAACTATTTCTTCAATACTTTGTCATATGCCATACAATCCTATCCTACAACTGGAAAATTTTCCTGCATTGGGTTTTTTTCGCATGAATAACTCTTAGGCATAGGAACATTTTCTACTCCAGATTTTCTGTTTGTCAGCATAGAATACTACTTAAGGTGGTTAATAACAGGGTTTTGTAAGTTTAAATCTTTGCATATGCAAGAACCAGTGGCAATTAATTCTGGACATTTAAAGAATACTCTGTGGAGCTGTTGGCACATTCAGAGTACACAATAATTGTCTGGATTTAATCAGATCCATAAAATACTATTGTGATAGATGATATCGCAAGGAAAACTGTCTCTGTAACTGCAGTGTGTCTGTATGCAGTTGGCTGCTTGTTATGCCTTATATTTTGTAGTCAGCAACAGAACAGAAATTCTGTGGTCTGTGCTGGCTTTCTATGGGTTTTTCATCTTGAAAGTGTGTTTTGAGCAGCAGCATCACCATTGGGCAGAAGGGGAAGTGGAAAGCTTTTATCCTGTACACAGAGACAAGCATCGTATTGTCTTGTTGTTTGCCATACAAACAGAGAAGATATGAAGACTCAGGAAGACAGAGCTGATAGTAGGAGGCGAGACCCAAGGAAAACCTGTGAAGGCACAGCAGTTTGAAACACAGTTTTGAGTGATCTATGTTGCTATCCCTATTTTGGGAAAGTTTAAAGAAAACTAAAGACAGAATACAAAGACTTTTCAGAAACCTAAAAAGGGAGGGGCCTGTGAATGCTGTTTCTCTTTGCTCCTCATTCCTGATGCATTTCCTGATATGCAGAGGTCACCCCTCCTCTCCTTCTGTAGGTGGAAGCCTTGCCATGAGGCATGGGGATCTTAGTTGTGAGCAGCACTGTAGGCTGGAGGCTTTTCTTTGTGGGAGAGAGGTGCATGTACAAAGCCTTTCTGTAAGTTTCATATGCATATATATCCACACGTATTTACATATTAAGTATGTAATGAACATGAGAAAGAGGGAAGATATAATAGGTCCTGAAAATGTGTCAGGGGAAGTTTAGATTGGATATTAGAAAAAGTTTCTTCACCCAGATGGAGTTTGGGGACAGGAACTGGCTCCCCAGGGAAGTGGGAACTCTCTCAGCACCAGCCTGAGAGAGTTCAAGAAGCATTTGGACAATGCTCTTGGGCCCATAGTACTGTGCAGGGCCAGGAGTTGGACTTGATGATCCTTGTGGTTCCAACTCAGCCTATTCTGTGATTCTGTAATATATTAAAAAGCATAGAGATATGCGAAAATATTTACCTTCTGTGGGATTTAATAAAAGGGTCCTCAATGGTTTAAATTCAAAGGTTGATAAATACAGCATAGTCTAAGCCCATCTAATTGTAGTGTCATCAGCAATGTTTCTGAATAAAAACAAACAGCAAATCTAAAACTTATTTCAAAAACCAAGTCTATTGAGTTTTTCAGATTTAGACCAGAAAAATACTTGTGTAACTATGCCCACATCTTATGGGAATATAAAAATACGTTTGTAACTTGCCCCAGACAAGTATGTGTGCATACCACTAAAAGTCCTCAGTATTTCAGTGATCCCTTGAAAGGTCTGGTATAATATGCTGATGACAAACACATTTCTTGTTTGTCAGATATGCACAGCTGTATGAAAACTTTGCTGGTATATCTGAAGAATATTTGACACACTGACTGCTGTAATTTACAGCTAAGATGGAAGAGAACAGACTATGTCCCCAGGGCAGCAAAGCACTCTTAATATTTTAACTTTCTTATATGTCTTTCAAAGCAAATTTTCCCACAGAGCTTTGTTTGTGTACACAAAATCATAGCTAGTTGTGAATACAGGTGACAATGCTTAATTCTTGTGAATGCAATTGTAAGTATTTCAAGAACGTCAACAGTTGGTCCTGGAACTATTTATATTTCCTGATAAACAGATTCATATCCTCTTATGTTCTCCAAGTAAATAGTTCATACTGTACAAATTTTTATAAACTAATTTACTTTATAAATTGAGAGCCAAGATGTTTGCACAATAATTTGCTTGTAAAGATTATCTGGCTGTGTAGCACTTTGCCTCCTCCAGTTTTAAGGTGTGTCATACTGAAGTGTACAATTGTTCTTCAATGAATACTCCTGGTATTGAAACAGCAACATAAAATTCCAGCGTGTCCCATGACTGCAGTTGCAGTTATGTCAGGGTTCAAAAAGGACAGGGGGTAATGGGCTATGGAAATCAGCTGAAGAAAAGTCTGTATAGATTTGCTCAAGTATGTACTTGTATTCTGGGTGGTTCTCTGAAGCAAAGTGCGCTTTCCTAGTCTTAAATCCTAAGGCTTCCTTAGGTTTCTGTGTACCCTGTTCTTCTTTCATGTGACAGTCTTTCAAATGATGTTGAAAAATTCATCCCTGCTCCTTCAGCATTTTTCTGAAGGAGGTCCATTTGTTTATTTTTCAAAGAATAAAGACATTGTTTCTTCATATTCTCTAGTTAAATTCACAGAGTTCTTTAGTTTCTGTCTTCCATCTGCTCTAATTTTTCCTTTGATTGTAAATTTTATTAAGCAAACATCCTGCTAGTGTAAATTAATGGAGTCTTATTGACTTTAATGGGAAAATGATAGTTTATAACAGCTGATGATTTTGCATTATGTGTTAAATGAATATGTAAACAAAAATTGGGACGTTGTCATTGGCTATGCCATATTCCAACAATACTCTTAAAGTTATTTATTTTTCCCATGAGTGTTGTTACATTGGGGGTTTTTGTGTGTTTGTTGTTTCAGCCAGTATAATCTATGGATCTCTCTCTTTTATTTGCCTTATTTTCTGAATATGCAAATTCTTTTAGTCACGCTATTTTTCTCTGTACTAAATTGCCTGCTTCCCATCATAAAACAGGGAGGATTAATCAATCTCTGGAAAGGTGTAGAATGTCTCTGTCATCTCTAAAGGAAACATAAATGATTAATTTAGACTGGAGAGGGAAAACTGACTTAACCAAACTCTGTCTGTAGTGACTGTCTACCTTTATTGACTTTGTCAAATAGTCCTTTTTGAGCACATATTGCGATTTCTGAACTCTGGAAAGGGAACTCTGGTTTCAGATTTCAGTGATATGGGAAATAAAAAAGAAAAACAAGGCATGCATTCTGAAAATGTATTTACCATGAATTTATGAAAAGTACCATTCAGTGTCTACCATTACTTCCTGTTCTTTTGGCTAATGTCTCGTTTATTATTGCTTCAGATGCTTCAGAATACTTTGCACTATCAGAGGTGTACCTAAAAACATGCCCATTTGGTTAAGCTATAGTCCCCTCCTTTCCTTTTGAAATAGGATATTAAAGGTAATGATTTCTGTTGTCGCTTGATATCTAAATCTTCAGACCTGGCAACTGCATATTTTCTGTTTCTATTTGATAGTCTCTTGCGGGGTTGTCCTGTTCTGGGTTGGCTATTAATCACTAACCTAAGCAGCATGATTATTTGTAATAACAGGTAGGGAAGTCTCAAAGTAATCAAATCTGGAAAGGTCAGTAGTGGAGAATAATTCCCATATATGAGATATTTTCAAACAGGAAATGGAAGGCATCAAGTGGCAGTCCTGTAAATAGGAACATAATCAAGAGTGCAGTTGGAAAAAAATAAAGAAAAGTAGGTCAGGGATGATTCTACTGATACAGCCAGAGAATAACTGATGCGTGTACTAAAGGCTCTGTCATTTCCATGAAGAGTTTTATCCTACAAAGCCAGCAAAAAATAGAGTTGAAAGTGGAAGAAGTATTGAGTGGTTCAGAGCCTGTTTGTATTTCAGAGAGATAAACAAGGGAAATATGTGCTGCAGTTGAGTCTGAAACTGCAACAAGAAGAAATCATCAGAGTATAGCTTGTTGGACACCATTTGTTCTCTTCTTGTTAATCAGTCACTTTCCTGGATATATGATGACAAAAGTGCAGTTGTGTTGGTACTTGTCCACAAATAGCTGGTCTGGTCATCTGTAAAATGAGTCTTATTAGGATGATGTAATTCATATGGTGTTGTAGTGCTGCTGCAGATTGTGAAAATCTTTTCCTCAAATCTGCTGGTGGCTTCTGTTTTTAGCTAGGAGAGTCAGGGATGACTCATGAGTGTTAATTTGGGCTTAAGGCTGTATTTTTAAACCTCATTCTCCAGTTTGCAAGCACTCAGAATCTGTGCCAGAATCCAGACCTGCTGCTATTTAGGGATTATTTGTATTCACACCCTATTGTTTCAAAGGACAGACAGCATCAGTCAGGGCATGGCGTTAAGTGGACATACATCAGTTTGACAGAAAGTGTCCTAATCTGTACATTCAGCACTGTTTCAGTGATTCTAGTTTAAGTTTCCCTCCATGTGCATTCAGATGCCGTTACTTGTTTGTCTTGTCTCTGACAGATGTTTGCTTAACATACTTTTTCCTTGGGTACTGGGAAGCAAGGCAATTCTCTCTCTTTATCCTTGCAGTTGCTTAGAGCTACTTCAATAATGCAAAATGGCAGTACATTTTTCTGGGACAGATCTTGGGCCTCCAGAGTTCTCTTTGCACAGGGAAATATATTGGAAGCATGGTGTTTGCCCAATAGGAGCAGTGAACTACAGGTGGTCAAAGACATTAAAAAAACTCATGAAAATATAACTACAGAGCTCCAAAGGTTTCTGAGTCTAAAAATATCTAGATAATGTCTGTATATATCCACTCTTTTTGGATAATTTATGTTCAACCAGAAACATTTACTTATATATGTATACATCCTGAATACATTTTTCAGGATGAAAAATACCCATTGCCACTCTTCTGTTACAGCAGTCATCTGAACTTAATAGAGCTTTTTATCTAATTAAGCTTTTTGTAATTGTCCATATTTAGGCAGTGGTGAGCTTGTCTTTTCATCATGTAAGAAAAAATTTTCATTCTCAAATTCATGTTTCTGTCCTTTCTTCTCTGCTTCCCCTTCCAGTTTCCACTCAATATCCTGTGTTTCTTCCTGAACTCATTACTTTAACATTTTACTAATTGTCAGTCCAGTTAATTTGATAAGTAGGGTTAAAATTGTTCAAAATCGATCAACACTGTAGCTCTGATTAGCACTCTAAAGTTCAATCATTGATTCTAACGTGTCTCTTCAATTACAGTGACTGTCACTTCAGGTTGCCAGTGAAGTTTGTATCTATTGTAGTCAGGGTTATGTTAACTTTGAAAGTCCTTTTATTATGCATTTTTCTGTCCCGGTTAATTTTTTTTTCTCTCTATGTCATGAAGTTGAATTACTATAGGAATTCTATTTTGTTCCTGGAAAAAAAATATGGAACCTATCTTCTCAGTAAGCATAGAATTATTTGGCCTAGCTCACTTGGGGAGGAGAAAGTATGCTTCTTTTTAAATAATTGTAATTATTAGAGCCTCTGAAAGCTACTTGAGACCCTGCTTGTGCCTTTACCATTTCTGCTCACTGTAAGATTTTGCCTTTTGTCAAAACTCAATTCTATGTTTTCTAAAAAGGATTTCTCTTGAATGTTCAGTGAAGAACAGCACTTCTTTTCGCTGCTATGAATAGTGTTTTTCAATGAATAGCAACAGCTGCTGAGAGAATTTTTCTGTTTCAAGTTAAGGTTGAGAACAGTCTTTAAAGTCTTCCTCTTCTGTCTCCCAGTTAGCAATAAAGCTCACAATGGATTTATGCATGTGTGTGCATAAATCAAAAATGTTTGTATACTGCTAGAGTGAACAGACAACTTTTAGGTTTTTGACTCAGCATGGTACAATGCTGAAATATAATCTAAAGTTAATAATCAGATTTCTTTTTCTGAACAATGGAGAAGTTTGGTCATCTCTGGCCAATTCACGTACTTCCATTTTAAACATAACTTGGAAGGTGGAAAATATTCACTGAATTCTTTTTCTCATCATCCTCAAATGTTAAGTCCTGAAATCTTGATTTAATATTCATAGGTCTCTGAATTCAAATTGCAGTACAAGTAAGTGCTTGAATAAACTACAGAAACAATTTTAATCATCAACAAAAATAATTAAGTGATTGATTACTCTTGTTAAGACTAATTTCTAAGGCAACAAAATAGCACTATTTTAACCTAGATCTCAAACTTGTGCAAAGCAAAATTATTTGTAAAATTAAAATATATAAACCCCCAAACATAATGAACTACTGGTAAAAATAAGCAGGATAAAGGAAAATCATTTGTGTGATTTTTGAAAAATTGCCTACAGTGTATGAAAATTATATAGGCCTAGCTTCTCATTAGTGTTGTATTTTTTCTGTATCTAATGATGTTCCTCTGAAAATTATTGTTGTGGGTTTGATCTGAGAATTGTAAAGTTTTTCACTGTCTCCCCTAACATTTGAAATTGAAATACTAAGTAAATCCTTTACAAAAAAAGCAGTGTTGTATGTTGCAAAGACGACCAGCTCCCCATTTCTTCCCCTTCCCTTCACACTAATTTTGGAGAGGAAATATTTAATTTCCTGATGAATACGAAAGGGAGATGAAAGGTATAATGGAAGAAATGGAGATATATTATGAATTATAGAAAATTTACAAAAGCAAATAGCTCCTAAACACATGGAGTTAGGTGTAAACCTTTTATCTCAGACACTCTTTTCCAGCCTCATTACATTTTCCCTATTTTCAAATACAGGAAAGTTAGGTAAGCTGACTTGCTGTTGTTCTCACACTGTATGTCCAACTCCATGGTACTTCTGGCTGAAAAAATGTTAATAGCAACAACAACAAAGAGAGAAACCGTAGCACAAAAGTGTTTTTTGTTTCCCTTCTATGGCTTGACACACTCTGAGCTGCATCCTGCTCCCTGCAAGCTCACCTAATCTCCAGGAAGGCATTTGGAGTCATAAGGCAAAATGCCTGGCTTTGCCTATGAAAGCTGAGATGTTTATCACCAGAGAATGGAGCACAGTGCAAATTCTGAGCTTGAAACAGGGATCAAACAATAATCCTCTACACAGTGTTTTCAAATATTCTTTTGGTCTTGGTACCAGAGGGCAGCTTGGAAATTAGATTCGTTGCCAATACAATTGTATAGCCCCATTTCTCTTGTTTTAAAATTCAGTTTGTGCTTTGTTCAACACAAGATGAAGATGCCTTTTAAGCTTGAAGGCTTTGTTTATTATTGCATCATCAAGGCTGACTTCCTAGACCAGCAGTTCAAAACAATGACATAAAAGAAAGGATTTTTTTGTCATTTTTTAAAATAGAAATTATGTCCTCATTGTGCATCTTCTTCTTGAAAATGACAGTTCTTACTCTTTGAATAGAAATGGTACAAAACCAAAATACAATCAAACATTTCCTATCTGTCTCAAATTAATTCAAAGCAAGAAAATGAGCACAGTATCAACCAGTGTGTCGTTAGTGTTATCTTTTGAAACACAAAGGTGACGACTAATGAAATTCCAGTACAAACACTGATGAGTTTCTTCTGAGTTTTGGGGATGGGTGGTAGGGAGGATGTGTCTGAACACGAGCTGTGAACAGGTTGAAACAATCAGGGACTGGTGCAACAAAGGGAACCTAGTGACTGGTGTCCGCTGCAGGGTGCCTGATAAAGGGAGCCTATTGATGAAGCCATCTTGCTCCAGCTACAGGAAGCATTGCACTTGCAAGCTCTTGTCCTGCTGGGTGACTTCAACCACCCTGATATCTACTGGAAAAGTGTCATGTCAAGCAGAAGGCAATCTGGGACACTCCTGGTATGTGTTCTGGGTAAGCTCCTAAGCATCGGTAAGTTCCCTAGGGGATCAACAGCAGCTCTGTTGAAAAGGGCTTGGGGCTGCTGGTGGATGAGAGGCTGGACATGAGCCAGCAAGGTTCACTTACAGCCCAGAAGGCCAGTCATGTCTTTGGCTGCATCAAAAGCAGTGTGGTCTAGCCTGATTGCCTAAGTATACATGTGCAGGCCTTCTCAGGAGGGCTTTATATCCTCTGCTGAGCCACTCTATTTTCCTCACCCAAACCAGCACATCTATAGGTTCAGATGTGTTATACATGCCCTGGCTGCAGTCCCACCTTGGGCAGCCTAGTGGGCAGATACACTCTTGTAGACAGGGAGATTGGACTCAACCTGTACAAGTTTGGTGCCTAAACATAACATAAAGCAACAGGTCAAAATTAGACTGGTAGCCTGACATTATGCAAATCATTGGTAGGATTGCCCACCTGCAATCCTACCTGCAGCTACTGCCTTCTGTAACAGTCCTTCTTAAAAGGGAGGGAAAGCATAATAAACAAAAAGCGTAAGGAATGCAGGAATTTGAAAACCAAACATTAAAAATAAAACACCCCAAAACCAGAGAAAATACACTGTTTTAAAAAAGATTGAAAATTCAAGGACCACACAATTAGAGAGAAAACATGGATGTCTCTGTTGGTGACCAAATCAGGAATGACAAGTGATACCTAGAACAGAAATCAGGTGTTCTGGTTAATCATCCCTCAGGATGATGTTTTATGCCATTACCACCTCTGAAATAGTTTCAGGCTTGTATGTCTCTTGGGATCATGTAATAGGGGATGTTATATGACAAATCTATTTTCCCATTTGTAGATTTGTAGATATCAACAATTTTTGTATATTTTTATCCCTGTCTGAAGATACCACCTGCTTCAATTTCACAGCAAAAAACACTGCAGCTAAACCAGCTTTGAACTCAGACATAGCACAGGTCTGACTGTTCAAAACAACCTTCTAAATAATCCCAGGTTTATGTTCCTGAACTGACACTTTGTTATTCAATTGAGTCTTTGCTCTTAGACTGATGCCTTAGATACAGATGTTCCAGTGATTTAAGAAGCAAAAAGAAAGGCACAATTTGCATTTTTACAGGAACTTTTCTTTCTTTCAGTGAAGCAGTTAAAGGGCATCAGCAAACTGCAACCATTATACATGCATCAGCTTGCTGCAGGTTTCTCAAGTTTTCATTTTGCTTGGTTTATGTCTACTGTGGAGCTGATGGCCTTCAATATTCACACCATTGTTTTCTGGAGTTTCTCTAAACTCGATTTTGAATTTTGAAATTGTGAAAGCAAAAGAGGATCAAACCTCTACATCAAAAGGGAGGGTGGAATAATTTATATGCAAAGAAACAGTCTGAGCAGCACCTTAGTCTTTCATAAAATAAGAGTTGCAAGCCCAAAAGTCAGTAATGCACACCCCCTGTGCTTGCTTGCTGGCAAATATGATCACTATTAACATAGACTTTATGGGGCATGAGATAAATTGTTGCTCCAGAGAGCTTATTCTGAGCAGGAACAAATGTCACTGTTGGTTTTTCAGAATTTTGAAGGGCAGATTGGACTTTGGAGGTCCTCAGTTTAACTCTGATGAATTAACAAAACTTTTAAATCTAAAAGAATGTTGGTGGAGCAGTAGGATTTTATCAGAGCATTTTCACATACTGTGTTTCTGCATAAGTGAGTTGCATAGGAAAGAACATGTGCTTCAATAACTATCAGCATCTTCCCAAGGGCACATAAAGAAAATTCCACTTTTATAACTTAAAAACTGACAGCTAACTATGGCTCATGTTTTCAACTTGCCCTTTTCTCTTTCAATTGGATGGTTTGACATCTCCATGAAGCTATATCTAACTTCAGTCCTTTGAAAATGTTCAATTACTCTTCATCTTTTTTCCCACCACTGTTTTGTTTTCAGTGAGAGCATGCCACTCCATCCACATCTGAACAGACTCATATCCCTAGGATTTTCTTTTATATCCTCCGGTGAAATGAATAGTACTTCTGTGGATTTCTGAATTTACATGGAATTTGTTGGGGGTTTTATTGCATTCTCTGTCTTCCCATGTGCAGGCCTGATTGTAGCCATCTACAGATTGAAAAGAGAATTTAAGAAGCTTCTTTTACAATTCTTTGCTTTCTTGTGGGAGAGAGTGAGCACTTTGTAATGGCTGCCTAACTGTTTCTTTTCAGCAACTTTATGAGTTGCTGATTGATTTAAGACAGACAAACTCTGAGGGCTGTCATATAGCACACATAGAAGTTATGGGGAAGTACTTGATTTTCAATGCTTACTCCAATTGAAAGCAGCAGAAATGCTTCTTAAGTTAATGTCCTGCTTGGTTCCTAGGTTCAGATGCCCAGGTTGTCTTGAAGTGCCTTATTGCAGGTATAATGTCAGGTACCACTGGTCTAGAAACTAACACTGAACATTGAATTTTTAGCAGCAGCCATGTGTGAATGGCTCTCCCATATGCGATTAAAGTGGAAATATTAATCACTTGTGCCTTGCGATTTGTATAACAGAGGTTATGAAAAATACTGCATCAAAAGATATGTAAGGTAATGCAAGGTTCTCTATGCAAAGTCAAAAAAGTTGAAAAAAATGCTCCCAACATAAGAAGGACATGAAACTGCTGGGGGAAGTTCAGAGAAGGGCTGTGATGTTGACCAGAGCACTGGAGCATCTTCATTATGAAAACAGGTTGATAAAGTGGAGCCTGTTCAGCCTGGAGAAAAAAAGCTTGTGTTGAGACCTCATAGTAACCTTCCAGTATTTGAATGGAGTTTACAGGGAAGTTGGAGAGAGAAACATCAGGAACAGAAGTGATAGGACAAGGAGTAATGGGTACAAATTGAAAGAGGAGAATTAGAAGGAAGAAATTCTGTACTGTGAGGGTGGTGAAACACTGGAACAAGTTACCCAGGGAGGTTGTAAACGCCCCAGCCCTGGAAGAGTTCAAAGCCAGATTGAAGGAGACCTCAGGTAAACTGGTCTAGTGAGTGTGTCCCTGTCCATGGCAGGGAATTTGGGACTAAATTATCTTTAAGGTCCCTTCCAACCTATTAAAATTCTGTGATTCTGTGAAATTATTCAGGCCAGGGCTTTATTTTCATGTGCAAGAAACAATTCAGCTAGTAGTTGAAAAATGTTTTTCTAGACAATTTAGGTGCTTTTTATCCATGAAAGATACTTAATCATTTTAGTGGGTTATCTTTTAAAAACAGTCTTTATAAGATTTTCACAGGAGGCAGTTCAGTCAAAAGAATGTTCTTTTCCACATGAGACAACATAAATGGAAATCACTACATCTCCCAGTAGGTGATGTCTGCAAGTACTCAGACTAGTTGTTGTGCTTCACTAGTTGCCAGTTCGAAAATACGTCATAAAAGTGAACTGGAAAGCTCAAATAAAAATATTATTATTTCTAGAATTATGTTCTTGAAGCCACTGTTGATCAGTCTTTTCATATCAAAAATGATATTGCATTTTTATCTCACTAAAAATATGTCAGAATATACTATTCTGGTAGCACAAATTGCAAAGGTTTTGTTGCTTCTTTTTTTTTCTTACTGAGATCTGACAGTGATGTTTGACAATAATCTCCTTGAGTGAAAAAGTGCCAGTAATACCTTTCAGTAAAGAAAAGGGACTGCAGAGGGATGAGTGGGAGTAAAAGATGACATATATTTCTGTACTAATCTTGTTGTAAGTAGTAGGAGAGGGCACACAGCTCTGAAATAAAATACTTTGAAATCAGATTTGAGAGTGCTGAATAAAAGAAGTCTGGACACCTACATATTTGAAGATAGGTAATATTTAACATCAGGTACAAAATGAGGAATGATGGAGATGGTGACTGCTCTCTCTTAAATCTTTGTCTATAAATATCTGAAAGGGGAGGGACCTAAAAGATCATCTAGATCCACCCTCCCTGCTATTGACAGGGACAACTTCCGCTAGACTAGGTTGTTCAAAGCCCCATCCATCTTGTCCTTGAGCACTTCCAAGGATTGATATGATATATAAACAATCCCTGTGAAATCTATAGCAGCAGTGTTTTCAGGAGAGGGGTGATATTCAGTTGTATGTTTACCTTGCATAGAGGATCAGTTACACAGTAAATATCTCAGGTTTACTTACAGAGTTTTGAGCAGGGTGAGGTTGAGATGGCCGAGTCTGATTCCTACCCATGTGAATTGTTGGAGTCTGCTAGAAGAGGTGACTCTAAATTCAAATGATTAAATGTATCTATGGCTTCAGCCTCCAGTGTGTGTTTCTAAAGTAAGGTGGAATGGAGTGATAACACTGATGTTGGAGATAAGGGAAAGCATGTTCTCATCCAATCAGTTAAAAGAATGCACAAAGTTTTTTGTAGTTGGCTGACTGGATTGATGATATATCCAGAAACTTGTACACTTAACTCCTGTCTGAGAATAAGTTTTTTGTTTACTACACTTCTTTATTAAGCAGTAGATAGTAAAGAGGGGTGATCAGAAGAGGTAGCATAGTAGTTTAAACTTTAGTGAACTTGTAAAGGAAGGTAACAGGTAACAGTGCATCCTACTGTCCTGCTGTGTGGGTCTAATAGTATTTCTGTATTTCTGTATTTCTCCATTTTTTGTAAAAGAAGAAAAAAGACCATAGGTAGATCTTTTTCCCCTGCAGATAAAATTAGCCTTTCTCTATACACCTGTAGATTTCTATCTAAATATGCAAACATATTATTTATGCTAAAAAGAGTACTTTAATAAAAGGTCTTGCATCCATATGCATGATTTAGTACTGTTTGACAAGTATGAAAAACCGGATTCATTATTCAAAGATGATGATATGAAAAGTCCCAGTTTTATCTGTGACAAAAATTTATGGCTGATTTTGTTACTAGACAAACCATTGTACCTCAAAGCCATGCATGGTCTTCCTATTTTCACTTTGATTTCACTTTATCATGATTTGTTACAATTTTCAGTCAGTGTTTTCTTTTGTAAAACAGTTCTCATGCAGCATGTATAAATCCAGGTAAATTTTTAACCTCACAGGTATTCCTCATCCAAAAGGCGATAACAGTTCTATTCATGGCTATTGGTATCAGAAAGGATAGTGCTTTTTGGTGTAAATTTTTGCCACACTACTATGCTTTCCTACAGCAGCATAGATCAAAGAAGGCTGTGTTGGAGACACTGCAGAGAATTTTGGGATCAGGGCTGAAGGTGTAATCAGAGCAAACAGTAGGTTGTGACAGTCCTGCAGTTCCTCTAATAGATGACAGCACATAACTACAGCACAAAAATCTTTGTGATTTCTAACCAAATAAACATATTACCATCTATCTCTGGGGTACAGCTTCTTCACTGCAATGAAGTTTCTAAGAGGTTGCTGACAGGAACAAACTGTTAAATAATCAAGATATATCAAAGACATTTTTCTGCTTGTTTTCTTTGTTCCCTATCTAGTAGAACAAATCTGACATCTGGCAACAGCAAGTCAGCATTATTTCTACATTTGTTGCTCCCTTTTTTCTGTATTATTCATATATTGATGCTCAGGGAAGTCAGTACTGCAATCTTCCATTGAAAAGAGAGTTGGGGCTATTGCAAATATTCTCAAGTCTTTTCTTCGGTTTCTGTGGACAGATATATTCAGTGAAGACTATTTCTCCAATTGAAGTGTGGGAGACTTTTATTGTTTTCAAAGATCTGTTTGTAGAACTTAGAGAGGTATCTGTTTATTAGCTTCTTTGTCTTTTTAAGAAGCTGTAAGTACACATTGTGATTCTTTTGCATGATAGCGACAGAAACATACAGAATAGCTGCAAAGCAAAATTCTATGGTAAGTTCTGGTAGCTTGGATATTATATTTTGTCAGTAATACAGCTGATTATGGGACAAGTTAACCTCAAAAGCTAACATCCTGGAGCAGATGAGATGGAATATTGCAGCTTAGACCATAATTTGCATGTGTGTCATTAGTTTATGTTGAAATGACAGAGAAAATCATCCTAAAAAAAAAAAAAAAAAAGTCACTTTTAGGGTGGTCAGGCATTCGAATAGGTTTCCCAGGTAGGTGGTGGAGTCATTATTCCTGGTGTTTAAGAGGCATTTGGATCTAGGGCTGGATGATGTGATTGAGTGGTTTAGGGGTTACAGGGCTGGTGCTAGGTCGGCAGTTGGACTTGATCTTAAAGGTCTCTTCCAACCTTACTATTCCATGATTATATTTTGTGACTATATTCTATGATTCTGTGAGCCCACATGTTCCACTCTGATGCATGGATCCAATATCTGTCATCATGAACTGCCTTAGTGAGTCTTGTTGCAAGTATAATAGAATGATATCCACCCCTATGACTCACAGTGGAGCTGGAACACTGATTTCCTGCTGAATATTCAGCCTTAACTGAAATTGTCAATCAACAAGAATGCTTAATGTGTCCTCCTCTTTACAAGGTTCAGCCTTAAGCTCAGCAGGAGACTTCTGTTTGTTTTTTATACTCTGCCTGTCCTAATCACAATTTTTTCCCAGTTAATGGAAGGTGGTAGGGTGAAGCCAGTGTATGCTTTGAATGGGAAAGAGAACAAACTAACTGCAAGAAGGAGACTTTAGCAGGGCACTAACCTTTCCCAGCCTGAGACACACAAAGGAAAGTCCTTTAGAAGTGCACAATGTGCAGAGGTAAATTAAGGTCTTTGCTCATGCTTGGTAGCAGGGAAACCCTTACACCAGCTAAGACCAGATACTGATGCGCTCATTTCAATGCAAGATGACTTTAAGGACTTTAAATCATCATACTGTGTGCTTTTGAATACCCTGCATGAGTCAGCAGTGAGTGTCCAGTTCAATTGTTCTTTCTTTCTTAGGGTATCCTAGAGGGTGTCCTAGTTGGGTATTTAGACTGCAAAAGCTGTGATAGCCATAGAAATGAAATGGGTGAGGGATGGATAAAATACCAAGAATGGAAGCTCCCATAAACAAAAGAGCTGCAGTTGTGTTTATATTGCTAAGGAGTAATAAAATTGTCTGAAACAAAAGCTTATTTGGCAAGAGGAAGTTATGAGGCTCATTACCTACAGATCATTATAGATCCATCATTTAGGTCTTAAGTTCAGGTCACAAAATATTTCAAAAAGACAGAAAACAACATGGAAACAAAGACTCATAATATCCATTAGATGTGTATAATTAAAAGAGCAAAATGAATGAAACTATTATGGCTTGCATTACAGCAGAAAAGGGCTAATGGTCAACATCAGAGATTAGCCTGAAGGAGTCTAAACTGTTATAATTTACAGTTTACATAAAATCTTCTGTCAAGGCCTGATCCATTGTTCATTTAGAAACCTCTTATTCTAGCTGTGCAGAGAGTAATTCTGGACATGGAGCATCTTTGTTGGCTCCAAGTTCCCCATAATCATGCCCATGGCATAAAAGGCAGAACAAAAATTTGAATTGTTGCAAATCTCCTGCTTCCTGCATTCTACATTAGGGAGTTGAGCTTGTGTCAGAGACAGTTCTGAAGGCTACTTGTCCTCTCTGGCTCATCCAAAGGGCACAATATTGGTATTTATCACTCTTGGAGATGATGAAACAATAAATGTTGAATAAATTTTGAATTAGTTTACAATAGAAAGTGAAATGAGGAATACTAAGAAAACATAATTGAGGTGGGGAAGATGGGACCTCTAGATAATTTGCTGGATTCAAGGTATAACTGTTCTTCCTTTACTTCGTTTACGTACCAAGTATCTGAAAGTTCTTATTAGACTGAAATGATCTTGAGCGAAACAGGAAGGACTCAGTAATAAATATCCTAGTTTATATAAATATCAATTCAGCATAAGAAACAATCCCGACTAAATATAGTATAAAATCAGTAGACCAATTTAAACAAGAATAAAAGTCAGCAACTATGTGAAAAGTGTAAGCAACAACAGAAGAAGCCATAAATAATGCAAAGAATTTAAGCAAGATACTGAATGCTATAAAAAGAAGAATGCATTAGAGGAGAACTAAAATTAGACCTATAGAACCACGTAGACAAGGCTATTTTTAGGTTAAAAAAACCCCTCAAAATTCACTGAAGAAAGAAATTAAAACATCAGAGGAGTGAATTAGAAAAGAAGATGGAAGGAATGATAAAGCATACAATTGCATGGAGGCTTCTCCCAGCGTATTTACTTGAGAGATCAGGAAAAATATGTCATATGACACTACTTGTGTATGCAGTCCTGTGAATGATTTTGTGACCAGTGAGGTGGAAGCATTTAGTAATTTAGCACAAATGAAAACTATCAAGGCTCCAGAACTAAGATAATATTTCTTCTAAGATTTTATGAAGGAGGCCATGGAATAAAAAGTAAACAGGGTAATGAAAAGCAGCATAGAAAAATTGTTAGGCTACAGTGGGTTAAGAGAAAAAAAAATACAGGGAAAACAGGTGAAATATTGTAGAATTCATTTATTGTCCCTCTGCAGGTGTTAATAAGGTAGAGCTCTAATCAAATATAGTGGAGTTTTGTTTTAGTTGGGATGTCTAGTGTATTTGATAAGGAATCTGAAGCCTTGGTTTGCATGTGACAGTGAGGCTCTTATCTGGTAGTTATCGCAAAGCCTGAGGGTGGCTTTTTGGGCTCTCCTACTGAGAGTATTCCATTAATAAAAATAAATATATTTTCAGAGGGCAAAAAAAAAGAAGAAATAAATTCAGTCAATACCCAGTCTTCATCCTGTCACAAATAAAAAATCGGTTTACCATATGGTTTGGTAAGTTTAAAAGATTGGTCAGAGCAGGAGTGAAGAGGACAGAAAGACCTGTTCTTCTGATGAAAAGCATAGAGAGAAAGCAATAGGAAAAAAGCTACATGATTTACTTTAGGGAGCAGAGCTGACTTTTCCAATCTCTCATGCATTGATCTTGGAAAATGTTTTCTCTTGCTCTCTGTTTACAAAACATTTTTTCATGAGAGAAGATCTCTTTGTGCCCCCTGTTGCTCCCGTTCATCAAGCTGATGGAAAACAGTAACTGTCCTTCACCACACTAGATTTTAAATCCTAAATGTGCAAATCATTACCTCTGCTTTACATCAGCTGCTCATTATCCTGTGGCAAATTATAAAAAAGGAGAACAGGAGTTGGTCTGTTTTTATTTCTAGTAACTAATAAACAAATACTCATGTTTTTCATGTTACTTGATGTCTCCAGATAGCCCTTTTAAAACTCCATAGTCTTCGTCCAGCTTTCAGAGTTGTGGCAGGTATATACATTCTAACTAGAGTTTCAGGACCAAAAACCTCAGATTTATCACTTTCTCTCCCCCTTTGACCACCTAATATTTTTATTTTCGGGTAAATATTTTCTTGCCAGGTTGAAGCTGACACCTTGTTGGTTTGTGACTACATACCCTCACTGGTAAAACAGAACGAGCTGTTTTACAGAGGAATTTCTTCAGCTCTGTCCAAAGGTAATATGTCTGCATATACTTTTGTGAATTTTGTTTTTACATGTGAAGAGTGCAATTAAGAAAACACAACACTATCCTGTACATGCAGTTGAGACCAGATAGTCATATATCCATTTTCCTCTCTTACTTCATTATGTTTTCATGTTCATTCAATTGACTAAATACATTGTTGAGACAATGTGGAAAAAACTTTTAGTTTTCCATCCAATTTTTTAACACATTAACCTGGGAATGATACTGAAGCATGAAAGAATGTAGTCTAAATATCACATCCCAGACTGAATTTGCAGGTCAAACAGCTTCATGGAATCACATATTTAATTCAAATTAAAGCAGGGTTTTTAATTATTTGAGAGATAATGCCCAGTTTTGTTTTTATGTGTGCATTCACAGGCAGACTTTACCATCTTCCATTGCAAAAGTGAGAAGGAATAAATGTTGAAGGAGACCTAAGCCTCTAAATTGCCTAATTTTATATATGAGTCCCTTTTTCTAAATAAGGCCTGATCTCCTGCCTTTTATTTGTCTTGTATCCTGGAAGTCAAAGATGACTGAGAGCCAGTGGGATATTGCAAATATTCATACAGTATCTTTCTTTTGGGGACTGTAAAATTTCATTATGGGCTGGTAAGAACTGCAGTAATACGTATTGCAGCTCAGATGAGGTCTCCTTAAGTTCATATAAAAGTAGTAAATATTTTCCAGGTTCTGTGTCTGAGATTATCAGGATTTAACAAATGTTTCCTTGAGCAGGAGGCCAAGTGGGATGTTGAACTGTGCCAACAACCTAACTTTTTGTACAGCTCTAAACCTCTAGTCACAACAGTCCTGTACTTTCTCATGAGGCAAAGCAGCATTATTTTATAGGTGTATGTCTTTTATTATTATAAAACTCTGATTTATGAATTTCAATATTAAGCGAAGCAGTGCTTTCAAGTGAATTGATCTTGAAATAAGCAAATACACTGTTATTTAACCATATGCTTAATGGTATGCTACTTATAATTGTAATGATTGTTTGCCAAGCATAGTTTCAAATAAAGAAAGAAATGCACAGATGGTTTTCTTATTTAAGTGCATTAAAATGCATACAGAATGTTTAGAAATGCAAATCCTTTAAATCAACTATTTGACAAAATCAGGCTTTGTTCCAAGTTGTTGTAATACAGGCTCTTGCATATAAATGAAAGATTGTGTTACAGAGAGAGGATAAGTCATCTGTATAACAGCAGTCAAGAACTGAGTCTGAAAAGGGTGAAAACATAGGGCTTTTATAATATGAGGAGTTAGGAGAGTTGGAGAAGTAAATTGTCTGCAGTTATTTCAGTGGGCGATTGTACAGTAGGAGCAAGATTATGTTGATGCATTCGCCCCATTACAGTGACTTAGAGGGAATTTAATCCTTTTAATACCTCAGTGTCAGAAGCCAGCATTGCATTATTTTGATTTATAGCATTATTAGTGCAGTTTATATTTCAGTGCCCCCTCTCAAACCTCCCATTCATAGTGTTCTACCAGTTTCTCTTGGCTTTCAAGAAGAGTTTTCTAAGGGAATAGATGTTAAACCAACGCTAACCGTGGTTTATGATGATCAAACATACAAAGCCAGGGGTATATGGGTAGCTGGCCCCGTGATGGAAAGCTTGGCATTTACTGTGCTGGAATTATTAATTTTCTTTGAAATTCAGAAGGGCATCACGATTGTATCAAAGTCTCAATAACTATGAATGGCAGATGAAAGGAAGATATAAAGAAACCTATAAGGAAGGAGGACTCAGGAAAGGCTTGAGAAAATAATAAGTGGGATAATTGTTTGCCTCCCTCCTTTCCTGTGATTGTAGAAGTTTAAATTAATCTAGGAAAACTAATAAACAAATCAGGAAATATTGGTGGGGTCAAACTAAAAAGAGGATGGGGGTTATAGTTTGGCGTTTCAGGTAAATGAATCACTTGACACAAAGTATCTGCAGTCATGGTGTGGAAGGATGAATTATTTGCTAGTTCAGTGGCCAAGTTATATAAAGTTGTGTTTTAGAAGCTTTTGGTTTAATTTTCCTTCTTTTTTTTTTTTAATGCTTCGGTAAGTAGAATATTGAAGACAGTTATTCAGGAAACACTAGTACACCTCAAGGTGTCTCAAGAAGACTAATGAATATTCTTTGCTGGTATTGCAAACTCAAAGAAGCAGAAGAGTATCAGAAATATGTGCAATGAGGAAAGGAGGAAAGGCATGTTGCTCATGTTGCTTGACATCTCCAGATGACCCTTTCAAAACTCCAGTGTCTTCCTTCACCTTTCAGGACTGTGGCAGGTATGGACTTTCCAAACTCCAGGTATGGAGTTTCAGGACCAAAAAGTTAAGGTATATCACCTTCTTTCACCCTTTGACCACCTAATGTTTTAATTTTCATGTACATATTTTCTTGCCAGGTTGAAGCTGACATCTTGTGGTTTGTGACTATGCACCCTCTTACATCAAAGACGATTTTGTAATATAAAGAGGATGAAACAGATGAGTTCTATCTAACCTCAGTCTTCCAGCTGGATCCTTTTGATGCTTGAGATTCTTGCATTTGTGCTGGTTTTGGCAGGCTTCTAGAGTTAATTTTCTTTACAGTGGCTGGGATGGTGCTATGTTTTGGATTTGTGCTGAACACAGGGTTGATAATAAAGAGATGTTTTTGTTATTGCTGAGGGGGCTTAGACAAAGCCAAGGCGTTTTCTGCTTTCTGTGCTGCCACACTGCTGAGGGGGCTGGAGCTGCATGGAAGGCTGGGAGGAGACACAGCCAGGACTGGTGACCCAAACTGACCGAAGGGATATTCCAGACCGTATGACATCATGCTCAGTATAATAGAGTGAGGGAAGAAGGAGGGAACAGGAGGACATTTGGAGTGATCTTGTCTTCCTAAGTAAGCATTACAAGTGCAGCTCTCCTGGAGATGATTGAACACGTGCCTGCCCATGGGAGGCAGTGAAATTAGTTCCTTGGTTTGCTTTGCTTGTGTGTGTGGATTTTGCTTTCCCTATTAAACTGATAGTTATCTACTGTTATCTGTCAGTTCTCTGTCATTATCTCAACCCACAAGTCTTCAAGCTTTTCCCTTTCTGATTCTCTCACCAGTCCCACTGAAAGGGGAGTGAGTGAGCAGCTGAGTGGGCCTTGGTTGCTGGCTGGGGTTAAACAAAAACAGTGTTTTAGCTTGTGACCATAATAATATTTGATGTCACCATTTAGTGCTTCTGCAACCCTTATAGATAATACTATTTCCCTAAATATATGGGACCTAGAGACTACAAAAGCATGCTTGATGTCTCTTTTAGTGATTCTTTAATTGTAGTTGCTTATATAGTCAGTAAAATTAAAATATCAGTCTCTGACAGGATAATTGTTGTATCATTTCTATCTGTATTTAATCCTAAAATAAAAGACAAATAATGTTGCACAAATCTAATATATTACAATTTTTTTTTAATTACTAGATTTTAACAACTTTCTTCTGATTCATACAATCTTCAATGGATCAAATTTCCTTTATATCCTTCAAAGATCTGAGCTATTGTATGAAATGGCCAATAGTGTAATAAACACTGATTTTGCTAAATCAGGTGTAGGTTAAATAGGCTCAGGAAAAGTGAAGACAAGTACAGTTGCTTGGTTCTATATTCCAGTTTTCTTGTATCTAGTGATAATAAATTAATTTTGGTACAAATGAAAGTGACATTTATTTCTGACTGGTTAATTTTTCACCCTGTTTGCTAACCCTCTTTGCTGTCATGAGTAAGTTTCAGAGGAATAGAAATAGATCAAAATCTCAACAGAATAATTTTGTTACAAAAATTACATATGCCAGAGGTGCACAAACTTACTTCCTTTCCCATTGTGGGCATATCTGTTCCTTCTGGGACCAATTTTTTGTTCATAGAAATGTATGCATGCATATTTGAAGTAGATTTTGAGCTTAGAAGCAGACTTCATAGGGTTTAACTTTTTATTCCTTCAGGTTTGGGCCATATCTGATAAGCAGAGGCAATACCCTCTGTGAGGTGAATGATCGAGGGCATATAACAAGTACCTAATTGGGAATAAAATATTCCTCAAATCACAATTGGAAAAATAGCTCTACTACACTGTACCAAATGATCATGTCTGTAACTGTTTGTAACAGTGGTCATGAGATCTCATAGAGGAAAGGTAAGATTAGGCAGGCATGTTTCATTTAACAGTCATCTGGATTGCTTACCTCATTGTACTCTGTATCTATACAGTAGCTATTAATAATTTATTTCATGTGAACCTAAGCCTGCATATTCTCTATCTAACATCCTGTTGCATGAAGCATTTCATCTTTCTGTTGGATTTGAACCTGGCTGCTAGCTTGCTCTGAGTTCTTGCCCTTGAAGAGGGCACAAGCAGTTGGCCCATCCTATAGCATAGTTGCTGTCTTTTCTGATTGCACAAGACTCTGTTACTCATCCAATTTAAAGAGTCCCAATTTACTTCTTCCTCATCCAGCAGCCACTCTGTATCTCGTAGCCCTTCTCTGAACCTTCTCTCACCTCAGATGTGAGTAGATGTATAGAGCAGCACAAAGATACACTGGGTCCTCATGTCATAATAGGAACAGTCTTTTAAAGATACAGAGTTCCATCACTAGCACAGACCACTCTCTCAATTTTCTTGTACTTTGATTATTTCTGAGTGACAGTTTTTTTATTCCACCAAGTTTCCAGCTTGCTTATTCATTCTCAGCTTTCCTTTTCTGCTGTTTTTTTTCCTAGACTTTTAGCAATGTTGTACAAGCGTGTATTTTGTTCCCCTTAGCATCCCATTTAAATGGCATTCTGTCATTTCTTAAAGAACTGTTTCTTATCCTTCGTGAATCATACAATTTGTATGGTGCTCTGTGTAAAAGACATGCTCTTTTATACATCTCAGCTTTTCCCCAGTCTGCAGTCTAAAAGTTCACTTACAAAGTTCACTTACAAACTTTTTGTCTTTAAAGGCCAACAGTCTAGTTCATTTGGAGTTCAAATTAAGTACATCCTCTTTGGCCTTCTTTTACTTCTGAACCATTCCATCTGAATCATTGGTGGGGAATTATTATCTAGTATTAATCTCTTAATATGTTTAAACCAAAAGCAGGAAATATGGTATAAAAGCATAACAAAATACAGAAATTTGATACTACTTTTAAAAATGTTGTTACTAGTTTTTAGATATTTTGGATAATATTTCAAACTTAAATGAGAAAATTAACATATCTTTTATTTAACTAGATCTAAACAGTTGTGGCAATTTTTCAGTGAGATCAAGACTGAAGCTAACTGCAAACTCAATTATCTCAAAAAATAGTCAAGAATATTAGGCTATAAAAGATTCACCACTGTATTTGTATATAGGATCTTGTTGTTCTCATGAATCATCCAAATAATAGATAAAGACTCTGCTTTTTGAAGAAATATAGCTCCTGACTATTAGAAGTATTTTAATTGTATTGAGTTCTGGCAATATTAAATATTAAAAATATATTTTAAAATATATTAAAAATAGAATTCCAGCTAAAGATACTGAGTAGCCTTTTTTCTTATGGGAGAAGACCATCTTGCATCAATGCTTATGGAAGGTCACCCAATTTGACAATATGCTAGAGTTTACAGAAAATGCCAACCAAATGTCATTCTTACTCATTTAAAAGGAACGTTTTTTCCTTGCTTAATGAATTTGCAAAGAAATAATGGTTAGTTTTTTGTCTTAAGAACGACAAACAAAAATACCCAATAAACAACAAAGCTGAAACTGAACCAGGTTTAAACATTTCTTTCCCCTTAACAGTATTGTTAATTGGATTATTTTCATTGTCTAATCAAGTTAGTACCAGAAAACTAGTTTTTTGAGGTTATAATTGACAGAGAGAAAAAAAATCAACCTACTCATAACTTAGATTAGGAGTTAAACATTTTCTGATTTTCCCACTCAAGCCTACTGCTCTTGTGTACAGAATGAAATTAAATGAATGTTGATGTAAGATGTATAAAGCCAATAACACTACATTCACAGAAGTTTTTTCTGATTGAGCTTTATGAGATTTTCTCAAGTGTTGTTTGCCCTTTGATCTGTATCTGCACTAATAACACCAATACTTGGACCAAAAAAATGACTGGAAATGAAGAATGTTTGAAGTTAGGAAATATGAGTTTGTATATGGAATGAACATTTCTCAGTAGGGAAATCAATTGGTGGGAGGTAATAAACAAGGAAACCAATAAAAAGGATTTATTTTTGATTTTCAAAGGAGAGTTGTAATTAAAATAGGTAATCTTTAATTTTATTATGGAGTTACAATGAAAACAAACAATCTTTACTTCTATTAGATGAGATTTACTAATATCTTGGTATCTTACAAGATTCTAATTACTCTAACACTTATATTCTCTTATCTTTCCCTCATTATGCTCTAGAATTTATTCAGGAAAAATCTACAGGACTGTTCCCAGTCCTGTATTAAAACAATACATGTTCTCTGCTTTTTTTTTCTTTTTTTTATAACTAATATAAAATCATGCAAGCATATAAATGAAAATCAACACCATATATAAATATTCTTTACATCACATGGTGATGCTCTTAGAGAAACCAATAAAAATGTGACAGTACAAATGTGAGGTACAATATACACTACACACAAATTCTGAAAAAAAGTACAGAACCTAAACTGATACACAATAAAGATGTACACAGTTTCTATCCAATTTGGGTAGTTCTTATAATTCCAACTTTTTATCCTGCTCTTGATAAGATTTGCAAAGAACTGTCTTGGTTTTTTTCCAAAATTGTGAAATCTGAAATTTAGAAAATCTCAGTAGGGCAGCACAGCCCTACTCTTGAGTACTACAAAATAGTAGATCATTTATCCAAAAATGCAAAATGTGACATATTTTGTTTCTTTCTACTTCTAATTTATTATACTTTGATATCAAGTGTTCTTGAATCTTGAATCTTGAAGTTTTATTTCCAATTTTTTTATAGAGGTAGACAAATGGTAGAATGAATCCTCAAAAATCTGAGTAGTTTGTATATATTATATTGCTATTTACATGAGAGATCATAAAAGCATAATTGTAATACTCCTTACATTGACTGTTTAAAATAAAAATTGAAAATAATTGTAGTTTTGATTAAATAATTTTTCTCTCTCTCCTGAGAAAAATAGTCACATTTTCCACTGCTCCAAACTATTCACTCATTTCCCTTCAGATTTCCTCTTGGATTTGGTATACAGTAAGTATATGATCATATAGCTCAGCTCTAATACTGTTTTTACTAACAAGTTCAATTGCCATTGTTTCTCAGCAGTAATATTTGAAAAGGGATATAATTTTACAGGGAAAATTAAGATGTTATAAAAGGTAGGTAACACTTTCACAGAGCTCCACTGCTTGCTGAAATCATAAAAATAATAACTATATTTCCTGTTAAACTATTCTGTTCTATGAGCTGTATATAAAATAATTGTGTTGTTGCTTCAGGCCCATGAGATCTAAAATACTTATAGTGTTTGCATAAATGATGACATTATAAAAATCATAAAAGATTGGGATTTTAAAAAGAAGAGCAACAGAGATGTGGTTGCTACTACTTGTTTTGCAGTTTTGGTGGGAAAACATATTTTTAGATTAAAGAAATTTTGACTTTTGACCATAGTAACTTGAAAATGGGAGTGAGGCTTTAATAAAAGTATTCACATGCCATGGCAAATTACGTGATTTGAAGCATACCTCTTGAGTTAGACTTGCCCACTGGTGACTAACTAGAGTGTTTTCTGAGTGGGAGTTACTGACCTGTGAGCTTACAGCAAGGTGTCATATTGTTTGATTTCTGGAAGTAGAGTCAATAATCAAGGTCTTGTTGTATTTACACCTGCTTGAGACTTTTTCTTTATGTAACACTAACAGATGTTTCTCCTTTTTCCAGATGAAAGAACCAGACTTCATCTGAAGAGACTTGAAGGGACTGGAAGGCAGGAGAGAAAAAAAATGTACATCAGAAACTGGAATGCACAAGACTTTTGATTCACTAAGAGAGCTATTAGATGGGATCTTTGTTGCTGCTCCTGGCAAAAAGATTTCCATCAATGGAAAACTGCTAAAAGATCTGTCTCTGTGTCCTGGAAATGCTCAAGGTACTGCCTATTACTCCTGTGAAGTCTACACAGTACAAGGCAGCTCAGGCCTCATTAACAGGAAAACCCCATTAATGTAGACTGGCTTAAACAATGGGTTATTAGAATTACCAGATCACAGATCTATGTAGAGCTAAAGTATTTTGTCAAGGACAGACTCTTACAGTGACATTAATCAACCTAAAATTAGTGTCTCTGTATCCGGCTGCCATACGACAGTCACAAGTGTGACCAAAGGACAGCCCCTCATGAGAACCTAAGAATAAACATACATCTCAGATGCTTAACTGTTTGTCTGTTCTTATAGAATAGTGTTAAAATTCAAAAACCTTAAAATGTGTTTTAAATAGCCACTCCTACTCAAAAAGGTGTGCTTCCCTTATTCTACTTCAACTGAGTTTATGTCATAAATAAAACCCACATAAACTTCTTCCAAAAAGAACAGTTTTTCCATCAATATAAGTGATTTTTCCCTGGGCTGTATTTCTACCTAATGTACATCTTAACTGAAAGAAGCAGATATCCATGAGGTTTTTTTGCTTATTTCTGAGAAAAATGCATGTCAGCTACCCTTGAATGATGGATAACCATGTAGCTAATGCACTATTAAAATGCTAGCAAAGAAAATATTGCAAGAAATTGAGAATTAAAATAATTTGCTTGGGCATTTACACTGCATTGCTCATCTGTAGTTTTCAAAAGCAGGTGAGCCATACCTGCGTTTAACAGTAGAGAACTGGAGTCGACATAAAGAAATCCCTTGCACAAAAATGGCAGAAGGGTGATATGGACTGGCTCAGCTGTAGAATGACCCTAGTGACAAGAATCCCTATCCATCACTGGTGATGTCACTTGAGAAGTATGGCACAGATCCATGTCTTGAAACACAGAGAACTTGTTTCCTCACCTGATAATCTACTTTTGAACTGAAGAAGGGCATTGCCAGTAGTCCTGTATCTGAAAGGCATTATAATATAAGTTTCTTTAGTAGAGATGTGTGAAGAGTTTATTGAAATACACAGAGAAAAGTTTGTACAAAAGATCAGTAGGTATTGACAATAGATATAATGAAGATGATATTGAATCACAAAATCACTAGTAATGAGCTGCCAGTGCCACACAGTTAAAACTTCCACTTTGGTCTGATACAAAATGAAAATGAGGAAGTTCCCAGTCTACTGGGAAAGGAAGCAAAATGTTAAGGTAACAGAACAAATATTTACAGATGAAAAAATTACTTATTTAATTCTGCCAAGCTGAAGGTCCTCCTCCCTGGTAATACAACATTTCATAAGGAGAAAATGGCAGAAGCAAGCCAAAGCTGAATTAGTTTTATACATAATTGTTTCTTGGAGCAATAACCAAACTTATTAAGCAGAAAACTGGGGTGGAGGGAAATATATGTAGAAAGAGAAAATTCCACTGAGCCTTGTATTTTATGTTATTACTTCCTTTAAGTCACTAAGGTCTCTGTCATTATTACCACTGATGATTACTTGGAATGCAAATGAGTTGAGGACAAACATTTTCAGCTTTCTTAAGCAGGATACAGGTCTGCTCTTCCCAGATTTTCTACCTTTGTAATTATTATGTGTCCACAGTTATCATGTCTCTTAGGCTAACAATTTATTTACAATCTTACTTCAAAAATTTGGCTTTTCCCTGGTAGCAGTGAGTAATGACAATGGGCAATAGACCCAGATACAGAGTGCTATTTTGCACACCTGAAAAGTATTTCCTTTTTCTGTGTTTCCGTGATTGTATGGGTAGAAAAAGCACTCTGTCATGACAGGTTCACAATATTTTTGATGTTAAACGCTTAACATTTTGTTGTTCTAGAAATGCCATCTATTCTGAAATGCCTAATGCATGTTCATTAAAGTTATATTTCACTGTAATTCTATTTTCCAGCACACTCTTTATCTCAATAAATAACTTTTTCATCTTGTCTCTGGGCATTGGAAGTTCTGTCACATTGCTGAAGAAAGTACCAATGATAAATGATGGAAAAGCTATTCAGCAAGTATTTGCATTTTTCATCTCTCATTATATATGAAGAAAGGTCTCACAGAGAGATTTGAGTGTAGGTGCAACTGCCACATGTGATATCTGTCAAAAAAATGATGAATTGACAGTTATATGCTACCCTCTTAACTCTTTGGACTGAACAGCTTGAGGAAGGCTTTGTTTTTTTTATGAATTGCCATCACATTCATGAGGTAAACTGTGCTAACCATCATCTCTTTCACTGGGGTTTAAGGTAAGGGCAGTGTCAGAAGCCACTACTTAGCATTTTAGCTCAAGAAGTTTTCTGACAAATCTGCTTGACATTGCACTGGACTGAAATGAATTTTTGCTCTGTGATGAGCAGTGTAACCATTCAATGTATACTTGGAAATTCCCAGTCATCTGTGTCTCTGCCGTGCTCTGCCCTACAAAGCTTTGCTGACTCCGCATTCTACTGATTTCTCAGTTCTTACTCAGAAAACATTAATAAGGAAAATGTATCCCTTATGCTTGTAATTTTCCCCATAGATGCTAACATTTTGAATTCTTTCCTAAATTGGAGAAAACTGTATTTGATGCATAACTAAATATTTTCAGGTGGAATCTGTTTACCCATGAGATGTTCAGTCCTTAGAAATGTGTGAATTACTTATTTCCCAAATAATGGTTGAAAGTGTTTAGGAGAAGAAGTGAAGATAAATATCAGACGTTTGAAACTGCATGGAGAATTGTAGGCAAGGAAAATGAAACAGATTACATAGTTGATTGGGATGCTGGAGGCCTTTTTTAAGTCAATATGCTGTATCATTCTTCCACTTAGAGTAATTTATATTTTCTCCCTTGAACCTTTATAGATAGATTTATTAAGACACTCTGATTATTCTGGAATAGGTACAGATTTACCTGCAATAAAATTGCATTTGCCATACAGTAGCCCAGGTACTTAATACAGATTACATAGTCCTTCTGGTTTTTATTTAGACAACCCAAGTAATTTGCAGTGTTGCTGTGGTAATTATAAATTCGAAGATTTAAAATTTTTTGGTTTAAAACTTTTTTACTGTTTAAAAGAAGCTAATTCTTTAAAATTACCCCACACAGAATTTTCTGTAAAACAGAAGTGGAAAGGTGTTAGGTACTTCATATATTACTCTAATTGCAGTAAATAGTATAAATTTTAGGAGAGGTTAGCTACTGATAAACATACAACCTCATGTTAATTGTTTAAATATTCTGAGCTAAGCTGGTGATCAATACCCTGTTTTAATCTTAAGGTATCTAAAATTGCAAAATGAAATCTCTGGCTAGTCTTGGCTTCAAAGGAGAGCTCATCCAAACACATACAGTATCCAGAATGTAAAAAAGAAATACTCTACCCTAACTCAGTCTATGGTGAAAATATCTTCTGGGGAGCACAGAGTCAGTGGAGACTCATGATCAATATTAGAGTAGCTAATGATGGCATTTTACTTTTTCTTAAGGGGCTTTTAATAAAATATATGTAGAATGCATTAGGGAGCCTGATACATCAATGATTTACATATTCACTGCCAGATAAAGTAGAAAATGTGCTGTTCATTGAGCCATTAGGCCAATTTCTCTAAACATATTGGAATTTCTGCACTGAAAAAAGGATGGCATGAATTCATCAACTGCCTCCTCCCTTTACTTGCAAGGCCATTCAAGAATCACACTGCTTTAGAGACTCCTTGCTTAGCTTTGAGATTTTAATTAATTTTACATATTCACGTCAAAAAGATGTTACTCTTTCAATGTATAAAACTATTTTATACATATTCTTAGAACTAAGTATCCTGAATGCATCCTCCCTCATTTTGCCATATACAAATGGGTTATAGCACTAACAAATTCTGCCTTTACAATGGTTATAGCTGCTGGTAACTGTTATGGGTTGTCTAAAAACACACTGGAGTCCTTAAACTAGCATCATATTTCTCTGGTGCACCAAGTTTTCTTCAAGATATCAAGATAATCTGCATAAGTGTTTCTACTATCCTAACTGAGTGAACTCTTGACAGTGAACCAAAGATGGTGTTCAAATTCAGGCTACATATCAGTGGATTTCTCTGTAATTTCCTTTTATCTTCAATGTTAAATGTAGTTTAGAATGAAAATATACTTATCTTCATAATGCCTGCAAGACTGTGATTTAAACCAATGCTAGTTCTGTAGCAGCAGAAATCTGAACAGCAAGACAATGGAAGATCCAAGGATCCTAACTTAATGAACTACAACCAGATCCAGAACTGGTAAAATATTTACTAAACTAACCAGTGAACTGTCACCCTGGGTGCCTCTCTGGTGAAATACAGCCTAAGATATTTCTGGTTCTGTACCAAGATTTGAAACACACCTTGAGAGATCACATAGTTTTAAAGCAGAATTAACTCTACCTCTTTTATTTTATTAATATAATTTTCTTACCTAATTATCAGAAGTGCATGTTCTAATGTTTTACAGATTTTATTTTAAGAATGTGCAATTGGAAGGAGTGGATGCCTAGTAAATTTTTCTTGTTCCACATACCCTGAGAAGGTAAGAAAAGCCTCACTTCATGACAGAAAATGCTTTCTTCATGAGAGAAATGCTGCTTAGGAAGAGCACATCAGCATCAAAATTTCTGTGCCCTTGCACTTCACTAGCGCCCAGGCCTCTTAGAGTTTACATGCCTAATCCTTCAATTCCTTAAAGAGTTTTGTCCTTTTGTTATTTGGTTGTGGATCCACATATTTCTCTCACCCTCTTTTCAAAATGCAGCTGACAGGTGGCTCCCCAGTCTCCTTTGGCATAAAGTTCCAGAAGGTCACTGCCTGTTGTATAAAGTACTTATTTTTATTCATATTGAATTCCTCCTACTAGTTTAATCTTATTTCCCCTTTCTCTGTACAATTTTATGGAAAAGTGTTGTGCATTTTCTTTTAGTGGATTATTTTATTTGTGACAGGTACAGTAATTTTTAAGTTTTCTCCCATTTTTTTCCAGTTGTTTGAATGCTTCAGGACTGTAATGACTTGTATATTTATTTTGTCTTTCAAAAAACTGGTGGCAATACTTTCCCTTCTTCTGATGTATTTTTCAGTTCTGTTTTGGTTGTGCAAGCATAAAGCTTTGTATCTGGCCTGAAACAAAGCCTCCATGCTTGAAGCTATTCCAATGCTGCATGAAGCAGAAGGCTCCCTCCATGCCTCTCCCTCTGTACTTCTGCCTCAGCCCATTTGTGTGGCCTGTCTTACACTCCATCTGCCTTGGGAAGTTTGAGTCCCATAATCTAGAAATTTCATCAACCAAATTATTTTTTCAGAAAGCCACCTTGAGGCAGTTTCAAAAGCTTTAGTTGAAATTTATGGTTTCTCCACTGTCTGCAAAAGAAGTAAATATAATAAATAATAATGAATTCTTTATCATTGTGTTACTTATCATGCATTTCTTGCTTTTCTTCCCAAATGCTCACAAGCTGCTTCAAAATTTTCTCAGATTTATCAAATTGAATAATTTTTATTCAATCAAATAATGACATATTTATGGTTTTGGTTAATTGTCCCAGAATTACAGGTGAGAAAACATCTAAATTTCTTATAATTGCCAGGAAATTGGTCATTTTTTTCTTTTATTTTCCTACTGATCTCAACACGTCCACATAAAGAAAAGTTTAAGCACAAGCAAAAGTGTAGATTTAATACTGCTTTCCTGGTAGAAATACAGCATCATTCTTCAGCAGAACTCATTTTAAATGTACTGCAGTGTCAGCAGATCTGGGTAGCTCAGACTGTAGTTGAGTGCCATCAGACACAAGGACAGAAAGCAAAGACCTCAAATTCACTGATAGCAATCAGCAGATTCCCACTTTTTCCTCTCCCCAAGAGCAAGAAGGTGCCTATTCAGAAGCATCCCTGTATCCCTGTTCTCAGTTGCCACTTCACTCCACATCTGATGGTTTGGCAATAACTTTTCCATAACTCATGTAAGACTGGAATAAGGCAATGCTTAAGGACATGACTGTCCTGTGTTTTAAACAGAGCAAGAAAATCACTGTTTGAATACCAGACTGACTGTTCTCCCTACTTAAACAGTTTGTTTTCCATATCAAGGGGAATGGTTCCAAACAAACAACTGAATAAAAAAGGGAGTGAAAAATGATTGCACAAATTCTGAGCTGAAATATCTTAAGACAGAAAGTTCCATCCTATAAAATGGAAATATACGCATGAAATTTTTATAGTTATATCACTTCTGTTCTAGTTCTCAAAATAAAGCAAATCAGCGCATTTGATGAGAGTCTCAAAGCAAAAAAGAAGCATAAGGGAAAAGTGGAAATATTCTGAGCATCATTTGTGAGTGTTATATAAAACACTGTAATGTTTCTGAGATTTTTCTCTAGACTAGAGACTAAAGAAAGAAATCAAGACACAGATGCCATGATGCTTTTCGATCTTTTATCATTTTTCAGTTACAAGTAATTTTTAGAAAATGCTTTGAAAACAGCAATGGTCATGTTTCAAATATTCAAATGTATTCAAATAAAATCCTGGTTATTTTTGTAATGCTGAAACAATATTTTTTATGCCATATTTCTGCAGAAAAATTCAGTATGAGTTAATGTGATAAAAATCTACTGAAGACAAACCAGCAGGTCAGCATAAGAAACTTCAAACATCCCAGAACTTCAAGAAGAAAATGAAAATAAATTTTAATAAAAATTAACTGAGATCAAGCTGTGAATGTTGAATTTACAGCAGCTTATGTGTGGTCTTCTGAAAAGTACTGTCTGGAGCTCAGTGTAGAAAAGTAGACAGAAGTACTGTCTCCTTAGAAATTTTATCTTGTTTTGAGTGTATATTTGGGAGGAGGGACAAATGTCTCTGGTTAGGCCAAAAGAGATTGTTCTAACAATGTACGTTGTTGCACAGTGGTTATTTGAGCTTCTCAAATAAAGATCCACTGTTGTTGCCCGTTTATGTAAAGGAATACAAAATATTTTTAAAATACCAAAAAAGTACTTTGTCATTTCTCTAAGAGAGTCTTATGTCTACTTTTAAATAAGAACTTGTCTGAACTATCTGAAAATGAACATCATTGCCAAAACCATTTCTACAAAACTAGAAGGCTAGCTTTCAAATATATCTATCTTTCTCTGATATCTCCTTTCCTCTTGCTAAAGGGTAGATTACATTGGAATTTATCCAGTGCACTGTGTCTTCTTAGATTTGTCCATCACCTTCACTGTTATTATTTTTGCAACTCTTTCTGATAAAAGTTGTGCCAAGATTTCAGTACGGAGCAACTGTGTGGCCATAGAGGTTTCTCCCCTGGTGATTTTAACTGGCACAAGTTTTATTACGGTGTGACTTTAGATCTGTGAAGATCAAATGTGGGTCTACTGGAATAACAACTTCTCTGACTTGAATATTCAGTTTGTAATTTTTGATTCCATACCTTTTGGATTGTTTAGATGAAATTCTGGTTGGTGATGTGATGGCGCCTTTCTGCACAGAACTATAGAAAAACTCTAATACAACTTGTTCAAAGCAGGGGCAGTTGTGAGATCAGACCAAGTTGCTCAGGGTTTTACTCTCTCTTCCCTCATTGACAAAATTATTTTAACAGATTTCAGTAATTTTGTTTTTTTTAATTTTCTGGGCAATCTTAATCTAATTTTTGGCTTCAAAATCTGAACATTCCACATCATTAACTGTAATACTCCAATTGTTCAAAAGAGTTTTAGCTAGAAGATTATTTTCTGATGGACTGTTAGCTTACATTGCTCTGTTCACTTATTGCTTAGTCATGGAAGGTATTTCTAAGTGTGAGTAATCCTATCACTTGGATTGCTTTTTCTGTGTACAACAGGGAAACTGAAGGGTACCATAGCAAAGTGATTGCAATTTGAAGTGCCTGTGACTTTTCAAAAGCACAAAATGAAACATATAAATCAAAAGTAGATGCATGAATGGGCAGAAAAATGTCCTGTCTTATGGTATTACACTGAAGAAATTCCCATCTGTTTTTCACTATAAAAAGTCATGCATGTTTAATAAAAGATAATTCCAACCATGAGTTAAATTGGTTGTTATGCTCCTCCATGAATTACAGATGGAAGACGTACTGCTCTCAGCAAGAAGGAAAAAGAGGAAGCAACCTGGCTTCTAACCCAGTTGTTACTTGCTACTGACAAGGGTCACTTTTTTATACAAATGAATGTTTAGCCTATAAGAAGTACACTAGTCCAGTGTATGAGTTCAAGAGAAAATCACTGGTGGGGTGTTTCTTCCTCATCAGATGCCTTTGATTTCATGACAGTAGAGGAAGCAAGACATGTTTTGAAATATTTCAAAGAAAGCTGCCATCCACTCTGTTCTATCCCATGGAGTTCTGAAAGATTGGGAAAAAAAAAAGTCTTCTTTTGTGTTTGGGTTTCTTCCTTCGTGTTTGAGATGGACTCTATACAGAAAAGCTTTTATTTCCAAGCTTTGCTATAAACCCCTTGGAATGGGTCTTAGTGATGAAAGTGCTGACCAACGTTTGCATCTTGCCAGAATGGCACATCTGCCACTATAAAAGCTATACTGTGAAGTGGCAAAAGAAAACCAATATATAATATAATTCTTTTTTAATGGTAAATATAAAGCCAAGCAAAGACAGGGCATTTGCAAATTTAACCTGGCATGATCTAATCCTGTTTTTGCAGTGTTTAATTTTCAGGTGTCTGAGCTATGTAACACAGAAGTTAGGAAGCCCTCTACTAACACAAATTACAGTAACTGAAGGAGGCGTCAGCTCCTGCCTCTTTTAAATTGTGATTTTTTTCTATTTATGCAGGCCCTCCCTGGATCACTTACAATGCATTATAATTATTGTTTAGTGACATTGCAGGGAGTAAAGCTGTTAGAACTGAAATATGCTTATTCAATCTCTCTCCTTAAGTGGTGCCTCTTGATAGCTCATTTCAAAATGGGAACTGACACCTCATCTCTTTGTCTCCCATAATCAAACTCTCTTCTTCTTTCATAGGCTGTTGTTCAGATGAAATTGCATTTTGCTGTAGTTTTGATGTTTAGTGAATCTGTGTTACAGGTAAAGGGGTAGTTGAAGGTACAGAGTCTCAGTTGTGCCCTCAGAAAAAGGTAATGTCAATTTTGTTTGTATTAAGTTGAGCTGAGTAGCAGTTCCGTGAGGGCAAATAGAACCGAAGCTTAGATGATTTTAATTTTAGTCTCTCAGCTGTTGAGGTGTTTATAAGACTAGTGATATTTTTTATGAAAAAGGCAACTTTTTGCTGCAGATTTGGATGAAACAAAAGGTTATGGTTAATGAGGTTATGGGATCTCCTCTGGTGGCATTTTCTCCTTTGCATCCTGATTTTCCATAGCCCTGCTTATTTTCCTACCCAAATTTAGCACCCTAAAATATGCACCTCAAGTTATCCTTCCATCTTGAAAAATAATCATACCTTAAAAAAATTAAGCCAAGTATACATATATAGGTATATTTAATGCAGAGAAATGGGCCTTTTATTTCAAGTCAATAATAGACTGTTTGCATGAGTCCTGAAGTGCTAGAGTTAGCTGTGCACTCACTGTGGGTGTTCTCTCTAGTCTATGGGGAGAAAGTGGCTCATGAGGAAGAGCATTTCATCCTCTTCACAGCTGAACTGCCTTTGTGGACTTGTCTCCATCTACAGACGAGAGGTAGAGTCCAGTTTCACTAACATCCACAAATACGCATGCCATATGATGAACTTCTGTCATATTGTAGAACCAACTGCAGAACTGCAATTGCAGAGCAGAGGAAAGGGAGAAACTTTTGTTTGGCAGAAAAAAATATTAACCTGGGAAAAGAGGAATCCAAACAGGACTAAGATAATTTCAAAGAGTATTTTCACAAGTGATGTTTTCCTCTCGTGTTTGATTCTGACTGTGTTTCAAAGATCTTAATAAGGATCAGTGTAGATACTAGAATGCTTCCCTCTTGATCGTGTTTATAAATCTCTATGAAAAGCAGAATAAGGAACTGCTGGTGGTGGAAACACTTGTAACCTCCTCTGTGAGGATCTATTCAATGAAGAAGTAAAAATGAATTTTATATTCTGTTCTGTTTGAAACAAGTTTGATTCTCTACCTGTTCTAATATCAAGGGGGTGGAGCGTGTGGAATGCCATGTCCTGAAGAAGTTGCAATTGTGGGTTTTTTGGGGAAGAGGGGGTGGGGGGAGTGTTTACTTTAATGTGTAAATGAATAAAAACATTTTTAAATACTATATTTGTTCTTTATAAAGTTGACTTATGAAGTTGAAAGCAAATAACTTCTTCATTAGCTGTGTAAGCACAATGCCCTGTGTTGAGTTCAGTGTAAGCGGATACTAATGGTATGCGTGATGCAAGGATTTGGATTCTTCAATCAGATATCTGTATGGTTTAGCATCCTCAGGAAAAGGTCTTCAGTAGGAATAACTGTAGAAAAAGGCTGTGGAGGCTGTGAGAATCTGAGTGTACCCCCCACCCTTTTCCCATTGACAATGAGCCTTCCTTTCATTCAACTGAATTGGAAACTGTGTGGGGAAGTACCAATTACACTTCTCTGTCCTTCTAAGAAAAGAAAAAATCTGTTCTCTTTAAACTAGACAAATAAAAAGGGTGAGTTCTACACAGTGCAAAACCAAACGCAAATCTCTAGGCTGCTATATTTGGGGAATATATTACACTGGGGAAAGAATTCTGCTAGAGATAGATGCCACCGAGATTGCAAAAACCTCAGCCGAACATGAAAGACACATGCCATTTACAGCAGTATAATTAATGTGCATTATTATTATTAACAGAATAAATACTTCTGTTTCCTGCCAAGGCTGGGGTTTTTTTATCTTCATTATGGCCCACAAATGTGTGTGGTTTTGATCTTCAATATAGAGCAAGATTGTTTCTCACTGCCAGCAGAGTTGTAGAATGACTCATCAGCCTTCCTGTGCACACAGAAGGACAGGTTGCTGCAGACTGTGGATGCTGAACACCATCTGAAGAAAAAAAGCTCCCTTTTTATTGACTTTTCTCCCCCACATCTTACAGTCAATTTCCCTGATCAGTTGTCAGCATGGTTTCTTTTAAGGATGTTGCTTCTAAGATGCATATAGTGTCCTGTGCTTCCACATTCCCTACAGTTCAGTAAGAGAAACTCATAAGTTATTTTGGACAATTTATAGAGCATGTGGTAGGTTGTGGACAGCACACTATGCTACTTTTTTTTTTAATACAGTGGAACTACTCTTAAGAGGTATATTTTTTTCCCAATTATAATTTTCTGCACTCTTTTGTAGTTTAATGGGAGAATCATTTTTTAGCAGAGAAGAGACAATATATGGTTGATGTGAAAAATAGGTGGAGCTCAGATGCTGCTAAAATGGTGTCACATTAATACCTGCAGATACAAGACAATATGTCATTATAGCTCTGTCTTTTAAAGTTAGATATTGATATTTTGTTAAATTTTTACAGTATAACAGAGGATTTAGGTTTGATTTTTCATTTTACATTTGCCAACAAAATTAAATCTATTTCATTTGCAGAAGTATGATTTATGGTTCTTCACAAAATCCTGCTAAATTCAGAGAGAATATGTTCAGGACAATGATCTGTGGAATTGGAGAAAATTGTCAGTAGCAGTGGTCAAACAGCATGGAGAGAAAATGCAGAAACCAACTGTGAAATTCTCATTTGTTGCAGGGGTAATACATATGTACGCAACAATTTCCTGGAAGGCCAAGAGTTCTGTACTTTTTCTGTAAGACGGTGATCGCTTGGATTCAGAATAGGCCTGTTGGGACTTTGTTCAATTTATGTTTTCAATCATTAGTTATTAACTTTGTGTTGTTTTTTTGACTTACCTCTGAGACTGATGACTTTTGTTTATGTACTATGAAAGATGTCTTCCTCCTACAGTTCATGTCTACAATGTTTTTTCTGCTGTAGCTCATACAATTTAGGTCTATCTTCATTCTTGGTTTTATTTACTTTCTTCCTGTGTTCTTTTCTATTTTGCATCATAGTGTGTTTGATTTTGATTTCTTCCAAACTCTTTCTTACTGTTTTCTGCAAACAAGACCACAAACTTTATGTTCAACAGGTAGTTCACCCAAAAAGTAATGGAATACCAGAGATCCTGCAGTCTTTTCACATATAAAGTACAGGTTGCTTCTATTTTCTTTCTAGTTTATGTAATTGCATCTAAACATAGCGAAATGAATTTTGTCTAATTTTCCATTTTTCCTCCCAGAATACAATAACTGAGCCACAACAATGCAGGTCACAAAACTTTCTTTATATACTTAATTTTTAACTCTTGGAGGAGAGAATAGGAATGAAAGAGACTTTCCCCAGCTAAAATGGTGGGTTTTGCTTTCCTTTTTCCTTGCTAGCCATAGTATCCCTGTGGAATGGAGAGCAAAAGTGGGAGTGGAACACTTCCTTATCTGCTCACAGCTTTTCTGTCATGCTTAGAAAACACAAACAAAATCACTATTTAGAAAACAACAGAGTTAACACTTCAGCAAGGCAAGTAATTAATTTAATAAAGTTATGCCCCTGAATATGATTGCAGTTCAATGTTAAAGAAGGAAATCTACAATTAATAGATCAATAATTCATAACAAGGAATATATATATTTTAAAATAAGAAATACTGCTAGAAATAATTTCCAGGTTATCTAAGATAACATATTTAGTTTTAATGTGGAAAACCAAGTCTGATGAAGATCATTGCCTGTACTCTGGCTTTAATTTTTTCACTAAAGAAGTGTTTCAAACATGTTAGCAACTTCTTAAACTCAGTGTTTTAATTTTATTTTTGATTAGAATAGCCTAATTGAAGGTGAAAGTAAAACTAGTAAAAAAATTAGACAAAGTTACTTGAGGAATTGTGAAACATTTAAGAAGGTTTAAAAAGCTCAGAAAATATCATCCTTACTCAACAGGCTTTTGAAATGTTCATTGCATGGACTCTGGCCCAATCACTTGTAACACCATAATAATAATTTATTTTGAGACATCTCTCATTCATAATAATTGATTAATTGTGCCATGGCCATATGCAGGTAAGGATGACATCTGACCAAAATACACTTTATTAATTGTCAATACCTGTTATGTTTGTTTGAGATCTTCAGTGTGGGGATGTTATTTTTTTCTTAGCTTTTATTCTAAAATTTCAGCTCAATGAAAACTTTTCTAGCTTTGGAACATTTCAGCATGGGAACACTTATGATAGTAATGTGTATGCCTTTGGGGTTTCAGCTGTTACTGCAGCAAAGTCTTCTGGTTTTCAGAAACTGCCAGAAGCAGAGGGAATACAGGTTGTATATAGTTTTGATAACCCTCATCATTATCCTTCTATGGCTACGAGGATATTTTTATTTATATGTGCTCCACTTTTTTCTCAGCTCTATGCCAAGTTTTACTCCTCAAAAGAGCCATTTCATTTTCAAAGAGAGATCTCAGGAAATCAAAACTTTTTTTTATAGTTGACCTACAGTGCTTATAAATCAAAACCACCCAGGCAATGGAGAAGAAAGAGAAATGTATACATTAAAAATGGAACTCTATAAAAATAGAGCTAAGAACATCCGTCGGTACAAGAAGTCCTTCAAATACAAGAATCATGAATAATGTAGTTCTCTATTGGACTCATTATGCCCCAACCAGAGGGCAGGCACATTTTGCCAATACCATAGGCCATGAAGCTAAGGAAGAACATAAAAGAAATGACTTCTTCCTTTTCACTCAGCAGGGCAGTAACAGAACTTGCTCAACTTTGAGCATTTCAGACATATCATGACTGAGATAGAGTTGACTGTAAGACAGTAAAGTTCAGCGGAGAAATTGATTTAATGGAAAATATTCAAGTCCAGCAGTCTTGCTGTTGATCAACACCCCACTATGCTTGGAACATTATACCCTGTTGCTTGTGCTGGCACTTGTTCACCCTGTGGCATTATTTTTTCCCTGCTTAAAAGGCAATTGCACTCACCTTTGCAGAGCAGGACATAGAAATGTGATTTTGTGCTTGAAATCTGACAATAAACATATGCTAGTTTGAAGGAATTCATCCCCCTCCTATAAGCCTACTACCCTCTAAGACTCCTTTTCCCCCTTCCTTACTCCCTGGACAACTGCAGGAGGTGATTTTGGGACTGTGCAGCTGTCCTCCATGGGAGCATTGCTATGCCATGAAGGTGACCATGCTCATCTCTGCTGAGCTTAGGTGTGCTTCCCTTCTACAAGATTGACTTCTGTCTTAGTCAAGCCAGGCTAGAGTTTGTCTACCTAGCTTTAATTGGGCTGGGCTGGGGTCACTGGTGCTACCACTATAGCAAAGAGTTCCGTCTCTGCTTAGAGTCTAGTGTCCTTTTTTCTGAAACTGCTTCAGCTGAGCCGTGATGTGGCAGTCACTACAATGTGCAACAGGAACAAATGTTGCCAGTTCTCCTTCTGCAGCTGCCTGGGAGTGAGTGAGAATTATTCTCCTGTCTTGTCTGTGTCAAACTGGAAAGGAGTGCCCGGGTGTCCAAGACCTGTCATTCCCAACCACTCAACGCTTGGATGCTGCTTCTGCACTCAGAATCACACAATTGTCCTTGGACTCCCTCTTGGTTTAGCCTTCCACTACTCGAAGAATAACATCAAGAGTGAGCTCCAAATACTTTACATGGATTTGGTAAGACCTTTAGTGGAGTGGAGTGACTCTGCCTTTCCTTCCTTATCTATTTACATGCCAGCAGTGACCCTTTTATTACATACTGACTCCAGAGCCAGCACATGCATAGCAGATCATCTAGTTGTGAGAGGGTCTGTAGCAGGTATGTGATAGGAGGGCAAAAAGTAAAATACATAAGTTTTGTGTAGTTGGCAACAGAAAATGAGCCAAAGTTCAAGGCTCTCATTTAGTAGAATCTCTAGAAATTAACTTTGGCAGTAAGTCATTTTATTAGAGTAATCAGTGTGAGACTGGATGCCAGTAATAATAATGTTAGCTGTGTGAATTTAAAATCAAGTCGTCATGACTTATTTTCAGGAAGACTTAATGCCTAATACTTCAATTCACTCTCATCAATAAATGAGATAATTATCTCTAATTCTCTCCTCTGGTGCCATGATTTTTTTATTGTGTAGAGACTATGTATTCTTAAAGCAAGTCATTTTTAAATACTAATCAGACCACATATGACAGTTTCCATGACAGTCTAATCGAACACTAGCTTTTAAGCCAGAAATATGAAATAATTTAGACTATTTATTTTAATTGCTTGTATGTTAATTATCAAATACCTTTCCCAGGGTAGTGATTATTTTACTCAATATTCATCTTTCATGTATGCACACACATCCATACAGATTCGCTTTTTAATAAAGTTAAACTTCTCCCATGAATATCATCAGAGCAAAAAAACACCCAACTTTGTCAAGCAATATTATTTTAGCCTGAGCATTTTGTTTCCCATTTCTACAAAATAGGAATTTTTTCCTAAATTATGACTCTCTTCAAATTATTATATTTTATAATGTGTATCCTTTGACATTTAAACAATTAAAAAATTGAATAATTAAATATGAAAACTTTTGATTTCTTAAGAATCCTAATATATACTAATCAATTATTATTCATAGTTTTTGGTTCTGAAGTTGACTCCTGTAATGATATTGCATACTGCAATGATAAGCATGTTGCATAAAACTGGGAAAAAAAGCCATTAGTTAAAGAACATTATATATTCTACTGTTAAGTGATCAATGCTTGGTCACATTCTGGATTTACTGTTGGAGTATATATTTTTTAAGGGAATATTGAATTTATCACTGTTATCACATGATGCAGGTTAAAAAAATAAAGCGTTTAAAGTCTGTTATTTCTTGTAAAGTTTGAGAAAAGGGTTTATGTGAAAAATTTTAAATTCTGTTGACTGCCTAAGGCAAACATTCTCATATAGCATCCTGATCTTACATCATATATTTTTCATAGCTAGTTCACCTCGCACAGCTGAACTGGCATTATCATGGGGTCTGGCATCAGGTAAGTCAAAATGACACAGGAAAAAACAACTTTCTTTTTCTAACAACAGTTGCAAGGATATTCCTCGTAAGTGAGAACATTTAGAGACAGTATAATCCTCTTTGAAGGAAAATTCCGTGTGTTTTGGAAAATTCTTCATTTTACCACTTTGTACAACCCAGAAAGGAAAAATCCCTTCAAACTCGACTTCAGTAGGAAGTTTGATTTTGTAAACTAATTCTTGAAGTTTGCATATGGACACATCAGGGCTCCAAATCCTTTGATATGCACATTGGCTTTTCTTGCTGTCACAGTTTTATGTTTAAGACTCATTGGTGTGACAGGTTGCAGCCAAAATGCTGCTAGTTATTCCTAGTTTTTCTTTAAAGAACATGGAGTCTAGCTACATGAAATAAGATCTAATGACATTCTTCTTTGGCTAGTGATGACAGACTGGTGCAAGTGGACTTTATTGGATCGTTTCTGCAGCAGTTGCTGCAAAAATAGAAAATAAATTCATAGAGTTACAGACACTGGGTTTGGAAAAGGATGCTGGAAATCCTCTGGTCCAGTTCGCTTTCTCTATTTAGGCAGTGTAGGCTAGAGCAGATTACTTAGGACTCCGTCTGGTCAAATTTCAGCTCTTAAATTAAACAGCTATTTTCATTTTGGAAGTATCAGATTGTCACTGGAAACTGCACTTTTTTTCTGGGAATAAACAAAACAAAACAAAACAAACACAAAAAACCCCCACCAATGTGCTGAAAGACTTCAACATTTTCACTGATTTTTCTTTTCTTATTTGACTGAATCCTGAGCAGTGTCATCCATTTCTACCTACAGAGGTCTCATTGTTTGACCTATAAATAAAAATTTAATAGGAAAAAGCTGTGTAGCAGTATTTTAATTTCAGTTTTATGCTTTTGTGGTAGGTTGACCCTGGCTGGATGCCAGGTGCTCACCAAAGCTGCTCTGTCTCCCCTCCTCAACTAGAGAGAGAAGAGGAAAATATACAAAAGGCTTGTGGATTGACATACAACAGGGCGAGATCACTCACCAGTTACCATCACAGGCAAAAAGACTTGACTTCAACAAAAAACTAGGGATCCTTTGACAAAAACACAGCAGAAATATTCAGTGCCTTGGTTACAGATTATACCTCTCCATTGAAGTATTTTTCTACTCTGAGCACCACAAAAATTTCTGGTTACTCTCCTGCTGCATATGGTTCAATACTTGCAAAGAAACCACACATTTTGTAGTATAAGTTCTGAGAGGGAGTCTGCACAGGGTGAAGTGTTAGAGGGAATGAGTTTACCAAACTCAGAATCCCATATTCAGCTCTGCTGTGGATAATGCATTGCCTCTGGCAGCAGTCAGGCTTTTTTAGAGTAGCTCAATAAGTAACACCTTTAGAGTAGATCACTCCTAATTTATACATGCACTCATAGCAGCAGGTATTCTGTTTCAAACATCTCTGCATCTGTAGGCAATGAAATTACCTTTTTTTCCAAAAATACTTTTAAACAGAAGACAAATGACCCAGTTCAGAACTCTGTCGTCTTTGTACTTGTATAAGAATCTTAATATGCATTAAGGCTTACTCTAGAAACCATTGATGGTTAGCTGATTCATTATATTGATTGACAGTAAAACATCAAGAAAAGCATCTATCTGTGACCACTTTGTCAAGAGAAGTACTCTCTGAACGCTGCTGTCTCTGTGAATGTTGGCATTTTGGCACAACATCTAAATCACTAACAAACAAAATGCCATTCTAACAAGCACAGTAATATTGGTTCTGACAAAGTATTTAAAAAGAAGCAGAGGATCAGAGAGCTCCACCTCAGGAAGTGCATTGGATCAAGATTTATTTGCAGAACTTTTCTTTCTCTTTTTGCCTTTCTCTTCCCATCCATATTTTCCATTCTATATCTGACCCTTCCTCCCCCCCAGTCCCCTCCTTCTCTCTGATATTTCTTTTTATTTCAAAACTTTTAGAGAAACAAGGAGAGCATTAACTTTTATTTTTCTTTTTAAATTTGTTGAATATTTATGAATCTAGAAGACTTTCAGTGCTTCATTTTTATTAAGATTTTTGTTTTGATTTATTTTTCCAGCAAGGAACTATAATTAGCCAGAAACTGTACTCAGAATTGTAGAATTTCAGGTGGGGTGAAGCAGATGATGTTTTATAGGATGAGTAGAACTGCAGTGAAACCAGTTCAAAAAGCAAGCTTGTCAACATAAGGGCTTACAAAATCATTTGTGAAAGTATTCAGTGAGTAAAATAGAGCAATTAGTTTCTTCACTGGCTTAAGAAAATGAGACAAAGCAATTTTTATAAGATAATTTCCATTTCTGAAATCTAGAATTGCTCAGCTTCACCATTCATCAGGAAAAAAACATCATGGCATTATCTATGAAAGCTCTAGAAGCCAGATGAAGATAGTCCTTTACATTAGGCAATTAAACAAAATTATAATTGACAATTTAAGTCAAGGTTACATAAATTTGCAAACAATATGTGGATTGTATGGAACTGTAGAATCACAGAAATTACATCTATATATTTATTGAGTGATCTGGATTATGGTGATCACTTTATTAAATCTATGGCACATCTGGGTGTGCAGTCAATTGAAGTTATTCTTGCATTTCCATTCATGTTGAGAATGATACTTGCCATGAAGATCACAGGTCTCATAGGACTGCATGTCAGCTGGTTTTGAACCTTCCTTCAATATAAGTAAGTCATTCTCATACAGTTTGATGTGATAATTCTGTGACAGTTGAAGAAAGAAATAGCAGCCAATAACCTAGAGAAGTACAATGTTGATGTAGATCAATATATATTACTTGCCTCTACTTGTGAGCCAAATTTTAAAAGGCTATATGCGCAGGTCCTGGATTTATCTGCATACACTGTTGTTTCTTGCTTATTCATTTAAAAATAAAAAAGAAAGAAAGAAAAAAGAAAAAGTAGAATTTGGGTGAAAAGCACGTTCGAATTGTACTCAACCTTGGGGAAGGAAATATTCAAAAATAAAAGAGCAAGTCTTCTGCAAATGCGATTTTGTACACGGGTTTGTAATTTCAAAAGTTGCCAATGAGAGTAATCAAGCCCTTCAGATGAAAGTCGAGTTTAATAATAGGCCATAGTTTAAATGATTCTTAATGCACTCATTTCCTAAATGGGAAGATAATCTTTTTTTGGAGGCACTTGTGGATTATTTTTGGAGCCACTTTTTCTGACTTTGTAATTCTTTTGCACAGACATTTAAAATTCTGCCATGTATATATGCTGAGAGACAAAACAGTCTGAAAAGAACATCCCAGATGAGAACTTTGAAAAACAGGAAATAAAAAACAAAGCTCTGCTACAGCGATATAATTCCTTCTTTGCATCCTTGTTTTCTGTCTTCCAAAGCTTTTCTTATGTGTGTGTAGTTATTTTTCTATGTATATACACGTATGTATATTTATTTTTCAAAATAAATTCTCTCTCTCTCACCATTCTTCATAAGCAGTATATGAACTGAATCCAAATTAATGTCAAATTGACGTTTGGGGTACTTTAAGCCTCTTGTAACTGTTTCCATTTAGAATGTTGCCACTCACATCCAGATCAGCTAGACTTCCAAAGGCCCCCTGGAGGTACTCTTCACTTTATTTGTAGTTTCTACTACATAGTGGTGGAAAGAGAAAATGACTTGTTGGCTTGTCATCATGCAGGGCTAGCCTAAATCAGAACAGGTATGAGTCAGGCTCAGTGTGATGTATTCAAACTACAGGGAGTCCAAAAACAAGTGCCCATCCCAGAAAACAGTGCAAAGTAGACAAGATGGCATTGAATTGGTGACCTCCGCTACCAATGAACAGACTTGGGAGGGTGAGCATATCATCTCAAATTGCCAGCTAATAGTGTCTGCTACAGTTTGTTGGGTTTTTTCAGCCAAGAAAGAGACAAGATATGTAAGCCTCTTGGTCTGCTGCTTGATTGCTGATGTCAGTTGAGGAAAAAAGTTTAATTTTTCTTCTGTTATTTCATACGAAGAAACCAGAAGTTTGACTAGAAAACAAGATGAAAATTATTCAAGAACCATTATTTTAGAAACCTCTGTCTGCAGTTAAAATTGTAAATATATTATCTGTTTATTACAATGTTGCTAGATAGTTGAAGTTGTAAAAAAAGGTTTGAATGAATGGAAGATCCCAGTTAAAACTTTTGATATGGCGTAAAGCAACATAGGACTGCTGGGTAACTCTCCCTGAAATATCAATGAGTAGCCATAACTCTTCATACAAACTGAAAAGTTACCTGGACATCCTTTGAGCAGAAGAATGTACAATTAAACATTTCCTGGGCTGGATGCTGTATAGAGCACTGTTCATCAGTATCCAGATGTTAAGGACAACATGGTTGAAAAAGATAAGAAAGGTAAACTGTGGGAGTGCATTTTTCAATTTTAAGTTTAATTCATAAGTTAATATTCTTTTGTAAAATGGTTTGTTCTTTGTACCCTTTCTGTTACCCACTTTTGGTTTATCCCTGTTTTCTCCCCAGTGACAGTTCTATGATTGGTTCTGTGTTCTCCCTAAGTTTTCCCCCCAGAGACAGTTAACTGCCCATCTCCTGGCAGGCAGTCTCCTGTTGTTGTCCATCATTTCAGGGTTCTCTCCCCACTTCTGGAAGATTCTGAGAGAGGCATCGAGTGATTGGATAGAATCTTGATTGTCACCTTCTAATGTTCAGTGTATGGTTGTTTTATATGTTTGTTTATGATATGAGCCACCCCCCTGTTAAACCTTATTGGTTCCCCCTCCCTGTGTTACACCCCCGTTTAAAAGGTCCCACTCAATGTTCAGTCAGGATCCCTGGACACGCTGACACTCGATGTGAGGACTCCACACCGGAGTTCCAATAAATTCGTTATGACCCAGCAGCTCCGGCATCCCTCCTTTCATCCTCCTGCCTTCGCCACAAAGACGCCGCTGAGCAAAAAGGTCCCACTGGAGTGAGACTGGTGGTGAGGCTAGCCAGGCTTGAGAAACAGTAAACCATATCACATCAGCCAAATATTTCTTCTGTTCACTGGAGTGTGTTTTAGGTAACAGCTCAATTTCTTCTTCAGACAATAGGTAGCTATAAAGCAAAGGACTGTCAAACTCATAGTGAAACTCTGGTAGCCCTGATTCCTTGCCTCCAACAAAGAATTCAGGCTATATCTTCAGTTAAAGAGATTTGATGTAGTTCTACTGCATAATTCTGTTTAAATCTTGTGATGCATTATTTTCAACTAACATTTTTCATAAGTATAAGCTTTGCCTGTAAACAGTATAAGGTTTCCATAGCACCTGACAAACCTGTTCTGGCAAAAAATGAATTCAAGTGAAGTCAAAGTCTTATGAGACATATTATAGTCTGAGGAAATGCTATTGGGATGCAAACTCTTGGATGACAGCCTTCTACTTCCCAGCTATGGGAAAAGCACAAGTTTAAAGCTTATTGCTCTAAGCTTGGGACTCAAAGCCTATCCAAAGAACTTACTGAAGATACACAATGTAATTTGGAAGAAACCTTTGAAATTTCTAAGACAGGGACCAAAAGTTGATTTTAGATGGAGACCACATGATAAACATACAGCTAAAATGACTTTATATTAGAGATATGCCAACTCTTCTGCTTTTAACTAAAATTTAAGACACAGTATTGTCAGGATGGTCAGGAGAATTTCATTGCAAGGTATTAAAGCTTTATAAGTTCCATCACTCCAAGAAATATTTTGAAGTAAATGCAAAAGTTACCACTGAATTGTTCCATAAATAATTGCTTTCATTTTAGTAACCTCTTACTAGAATTTCAGTTGCAGTAAAATAAGAAACCTGTCAATTAATCATGCATCAGTCAACTATCAATCATGTAGAAACAAACCTTCAAGTTCAGAATTGTCTGTAAGTAGCAAATACAATTGACATTGACTTCTGATCCTCTGTGTATTCTTTAGGTTTCATTAATTTTAATTATGTTTATCTTAATCTATGAGCAGTTTCAATAAATGCTGAGCAATGAATATAACAAATTATTAATGTCACCATCATAATTCAAAGGCAGCTGGAGATGTGCATACATTTGTTCTTCTAATTTTCATGCTCTATTGTCAAAATGTAGATTATGCTAAGTGTTCTTTTGGGAATTATTAATTAGTCCAAATTCCATCAGTAATAATGAAGTTAAAAGTCTCTAATTGTGTGAGTACTTTGGGATGATTACATTATACTAAAAATGCAGTGGATTGTGGAAAGTGATAGTGGGGACTGTTGGTTAAGAGCAAAACACTGAAGAACAGAACACCTGGATTCTAACTGTGTGTCTTGATGTGTAATTGATGTACCATGATTTAAAGGGTGATGTTTGTTTTCCTACCTTTGCCTCTGCCAAATAAGTAAATATTTAGCTTAGAAGGGTATCAAGGTTCTTTAATACTTGCCATTTTACTATCAACAGCACTTTTATGCATGTAGAAGACAAAATTGACAAAGTTTGCATGAAAACATGAATGTCTGGGACCATTTTATACCATTATTTGAAACATTCCTTAAAAAGAAATTAATATTCCAGAATATTCACATTAAGAAGTAGTGTGACAGGTAAAAGGCATAATCCTGAACTTCGAAGTCTCAGTTGTGTATGTTAACATATTCAGTAGTTGTACAAAATCATGGCCACTGTGTTCTTACACAGATAATAGAATTCCAAATGCAATTTGCTCAGATTTCCAAACAAGCCAAAGGTTTTACACTGCACAGTTTACATCTTGAAATTCAGTGACAAATCCTAGAAAGGTTATAGGCGAGTGCCCCAGGTTAGTGTGTTTTCTATCCCTGCTGATTGAGATCTTCACTGCACAAAGTGAAAAAACTCAAGCCTAGAAGCTATTTGCATCCAAAAGGGATGGTGTGACATCTTTCTCAATTGAGGATAACACACAATGATAGGATAGGACTTAAGTAATTCTTGAAACTTTGGAGGATTTTGTACTAGAAAAAATAATGTGTTTCTGGTTCTGTTGTTTGGGGGTGGGTGGGGGTGGTTGGTTTTGCTTATGAATTTGGTTTGGGGGGTATTTGGGTTTTTGATTTGTTTTATTTTTTAACAAGAGAAAGTATTAAGAGCTGTGTAATATTGTGCACAACGCCCATACCAGAGATATAGTCATAGTAACTGCTGTAGTGAATTCCCCTCACTACTTCTACCTTCTGTTTCTACTGAACCTTGAGAAAGCAGACCAGTTCCCAATCTTGTCTCATATTGGATTTGATGGAGGTATACATGTTACTCAATTTGAACATCTGGCCATATGTATTTTGTTCTTAGCCCTTATTTATATTTTCCAAGACTATGAGAAAACCCTGTGTGTATACTTTGAGCACATGTTCATTATATATTGAGACATAGCTTGTTATATGTCAGCCTGACCTGCTTTTGATTTAAATGCTAATTGGACCATGGAGAAGCAGAAGAGTAGGAAGCAAAAGCATAGGAAGAGGGGTTTATTTTCCGGAAAGTATATTCAACCAGAAAAGGGGAGGGTATTGCTAAAAAAAAATAAAAAAATCTCTGTTTCACTGTGTTTTATTTCATGTTGAAACTCTTAGTCCTTCAGCATAATGCCAGATTTCACTCCAGAAATTAAAATATTTTCCTCCTTATTTTATTTTCAATTTGTTTGTTTGTTTACTCTTTTTGTTGTGATACCCTCCGGATTTCAAGATGAAATTGCTTTTTGTCCACAGAGATAGTCTCCACAGATTAATCCAAACATGAGAACATTCTGTGAAGCTTCTGAACAATTGAAATCTCAAAGTTTTGAAGATGGAGTATGGTGCAGCTGTTACAGCAGCATATAAAGTAAAGTTTTTTCCCATCAGTGTTTCAGTAAGGAAAGGCCACAGTCTTCACTTTGAATTGACACTGAGATGTCTATTGAGGGATGAAGTACAATACCCATTTTCTAGTTGATAATAAGTTGTGCCAAGATTTGAATTGGAATGGATGCTTGGCTCTCTGTTAATACAGAGAAACGAAACAACTTTTCTAACTGAAATGCAACAGGTATAGAAATAACTGTATATATTGTTCTTAAAAAAAATTAAAAAAGAAAGAAAGCATTAAAAAGGAGATTAAAAAAAGACCTAAACATTAACAGTGTGTTTTGGTAAATATTCTTGCTTACTGTTACAGCTGTGCTTTTTTTTTTATGGGGAATTTTTCTATTCCAGGGTGACTTTTTCTCTCCATTTTGAAATATAACTTTTTACCAATGTCAATTTTTTCTTTTTGATGTAAAAACATATATGGGGAATTAACAATGTGCTAACATTTCCAGGCATCTCTGATTACTATAAGCCAAATCACAAGATGGTGAGCTAAGCTACCTAAGTCATTCCAGCTACTTGCAACAGGGCAGAGAAGGGTGGTGTTTGTGCAGGAATCAGGTCAAGAAAGTTCAAACTGATTTTTTTTTTTTAATTTAAATTTTGGCTAGAATCTTGCATAAACCTCTGCGGGAAGATAATCAGTCTTACAGACTGTTACTGTAATTATTTTCCACCTTCTGAGTAGTCCAATCCAAGTATTTGTCCGCTCTTAGATTTGTAATTTCTTTTAGATCCTTCTTTGGAAATAGATGGGATTTGAAATGACTACTTGTTTTGCCTAATTATAGATCTCATGAGGTCTCATCATCTGTTGTTGAATTTCTTATGATTCTTAATTTACTGCTAGAATCATAGAACCATAAAATGGCCTACTGTTGAGGTTTGATGCTGGCCAAATGCCTAGCACCCACAAAAGCCTCTCACTCATTCTTCTCCACAACTGGACAGAGGAGAGAAAATTTAATGAACAGTTCATGAGTTGAGATAAGGACAGGCTTGACTTAAAGATATTAAGTGAATTTATTACTAACAAACTCAGAGCAGAATAATGAGAAGTAAAATAAGCCATTAAAAACACCTTTATTTTCCCTCAACCCCTCCCTCCTTCCCACAGACAGCACAGGGGGAGAGGCAATGGGAGTTTTTGGCAGTATTTAATCCCAATTACAGTTATAACATTGTTTTTTAGATAATTTCCTGAAAAGTTAAAGACACTGGGGAATTGTGATGTGTTGAGGAAAATTTGGTGAAAAAGTTCTGTCTGATGAGCTGAGATAGTGATAGAATCATAAAACGATTCAGCTCAGGTTACAAGGACATTAAGAGGTCATGTAGCCTAGCTTTTTGTGGGAAAGGAAACCAAGACAAGTTTGTCTGGCACCCTGTCCAACTGCATGAAAGCCTCCTGCTGGGTGCTCCACCATATCCCTGGGGATATTGTGGAGTCGGTGATTGTTCTCATAAAAATTTTCTTTCTTAAACCAAGGTGAAACCTGTCCTCATGTAACTTGTACCCATTGTCCCTTTTCAGCTCCCTGTGACTGACTTCCTGTGAAGGAAGAGAGTGCTTCTGTCCTCTAAGTAGCTGCCCTTTAAGTACTGAAATACTGCAACGAGTCTTCTTAGGGTGGTTTTTTTTTTTTTTTTTTGCCTATTTATTGCTTGATGCATTTTGGTTTATCAATAAAAATGTTATAAAGCCAAATTTTTTGTTTTATTAATAATCCCAGCAAGGAGTTTCTAAGTGTCTAACCTTGGTCCTGTAGAAATTGGGGGGTGGTTTGGCCTTTGCACTGAAGAGAAGCCATCTGGGCCCACAGCTGCTAAGTCAAGGTGCCTGGTGTGCAGCAGCTCCTTTTCACCAGTGCATGGCTGAGTATTGTCTCTAGCTACAATTTTTGGAATGTTTGTCTCCAAACAATGAGCCCTGCTTTGCACAGCTACCAGTATGAAAGTGAAATGCTTTCCTGCCCCCACATTATTTGGCTTAAGTTAATTTGAAAGGCCTTTTGGTAAGCTGTTCTCAATTGCAAGTTTCCTAGTAAAGGCTCAGAAGGTCTGAGTTTTGCTTGACACAGGATTTCATGACTTGAAATCTGTGCAGGATATTACAACCCATTTAAATCTGTAGCTTCAGTTGAAAAATATCCTGAGAAGTGTTTGAGTTCCGATAGGACATTAGAGGAACATCTTAAGAAGAAGAGTCTGCACAATGCCTCAGTGTGCAAGCCACACTTTTAACAGGCTGGACATTAAAGCCTATTTACGTACCATCCAGATGAGTCTAGATTATAGAGTACATCAATTGCATTTTAAGGAAAACTTGATCAAAATACAGTTTAGTTGGAAGCTTGTCCTTAGGAAGACTCTTAGTTATATATACAGAAAATACTTTTACTTGATAAATGGATTTGTGTTGCACACTCCACAAACACCTTTAGTGAGAACCAGGCTTCAGTAGATTGCCATAAACAATATTAATTCTTGCCTAGAATCTTCATATTTGTGCAACTTGATTGGAATAGTCTAATTCTGCATGCTTGGCAGTATGTCTTATTTTAGGTAATCTAAATTAAGTCGTAAAATTCTTTCTATTTGCAGGCGATTCAACTTGTTTCCATAGTGATAATTAATTGCATTAATTTTGTATGTTTCTTTCTCTTTATCTATCTGTCTGTCCAACTATTTATTGAATCAATTGTACATTTGTTTTTTTTTTTTTAATAAATTCTCTGAATAAATACAGACAAATCCTCATCTGTAGTTGAGGTGGTTTTCAAGGACAAAAGTGTTTCTTCCATTATGAATTCATCATTAGTACTAGAGAAGTTTTTTCTTAATATGCAAGAGATACACAGGTGCCTCTTAATAGGGAGTTAATTTACTGTTGTGGTACACTGTGAAAGTATTTAAATTAGCCTATTGTGTTATATGTTACTACATTAAAATTATCAAATTCTATAATAATTTTAATTCTTTAATAGTGTTTCCTATGGAAATTAAAAATAAACCCATCTTTTCATAAACTTGTTTTTAAAAGCTGCTTCCAAATACATGGATTACTCTAAATTCAGAAACACTGTCCTTATTGAAAATTCAATGGCACAGCTCCTATTAACATAACTAAAACTTGCTATAGGCATAATCTGTCCCTTCCCAGAAAAGCCCAACAATATTCTGATGTGTCAGGGTTGCGGGTCAAAAAGGACATTTTTAGATGAAAACCTGTTGATATATTTTCATCTTCCATTGCTCAAGGTAGTATACTTAAATTTTAAAAAGTACTGAATTACAAAAATCATAAATATTGAAACAGCATGGTTATACTACACAAGATTTGCAATGAAGCACTTCTAGATCCAGAATTAATTTTTGCCCTTGATTGATGACCTCACAACATTCATAGCTGTGCTATGCTCTGTCACTCACAAGTTACACATAAGGTCATCAGTAATGGCTAGCAATGAATAATGTATTTACAATCACTTCATTCATTATCCTTTATCCACACACATCTCCTTGAAAACAGGTTTCCAATGAGGTCAAGACCTTAAGAAAGACAAAACATTCATAAGCAATAAAGTAGATGTTTAGACAACTGTCTTTTTAGGAATATTTATTGCATCTAGTTTTTAATACTTATTTAGTTATGTTTGGGCAGATGCAGAGAGCTCTGACTCAGCAGAAAGTCCTACACTGAATTCAACAAGATTTGAGCTGAGTTTAGGATCCAGATTTTGACACTTAGTTGCTTTGCTGAATAGGGGATGTGTAGGACTGGAAGTGGCTAAGGAATCCATTTAGTTTTCTGTTATTGGGTCAAAAAGTAACAGGGAAATTCTGTCACAAAGATTCCATCTACCTGGTGGAAAGGAGAGGGAAGGGAAGGGAAAGGGAAAGGGAAAGGGAAAGGGAAAGGGAAAGGGAAAGGGAAAGGGAAAGGGAAAGGGAAAGGGAAAGGGAAAAGAGAAAGGAAAGGGGAAAAGAGAAAGGAAAGGGGAAAAGAGAAAGGAAAGGCAAACCTTCAACATTTTGCTCTTGTCCATCCACTCCTTCTTCCTCACCTTCCCCAAGCTGAAACCCTCTCTCAGAAAAGTGAGACATGGGGGAAAAATAGGGGCTCCTCAATAACTAAATTTTCTTGTTGACTGCAAAGTCAGGCCAGATGGATTCTCCAAGAATGACACAGGACAGAGGGAGTTACTTATGAAGCCAGATTTAGATTGCATGAGATTCAAAACTTCACTCATCACATACTTGTTAGAATTTCTTTGCTTCATCTCTGACCTTCTCTATTCCCAAGGGCTGCATTATAACAACATTTTCCTTCTTTCAGTATGATTTACATTCCATGAGCTGACACAGCACCAATTTTTCTTCCATACTACTATTGCAAAAAATTCAAGAAGAATTTTTGAAGAGCTCAGTGTGACTAACAGCCTTTCAGCTGCCTCACTGTACACCACATCAAAATGGTCTCTCTAAACTAGCTACAAGTACCATCAGTGGACATAAAGGACAAAAGAATCATCTGTAATCTCTGCCTACCTGCTGATAATGAATATTCTTTATATGCAGAATAATTCCAGTTTTCAGTTTGTTTCAGTGGGGCTGTGTGGTGTGGTGAGGGAGGATTGGTATATGTCTAATTCTAAACAGTATAATCAGCATGAAAACTGTCATCTTATTTCCTTTCAGAAAGTTTGTCACTATCTTAAAAAGAATTTGTACAGGGACAACACACTTATTAAAATTCATAAGGTCTTAACTTACCTGGCTATGCCATTAACTGACAGACTGTTTTTCTATCTGTCTCCATTTCTAATCTCATTCTCACATAAAAATGGGTTATTTTTAAACGTTGTAAATAGAAAAATGATGTCAATTTGATTTCTCTATCCTTTGTTTGTCTTATGCTTTGTCAATCACATTGTTATTGACATCACATCACATATCCATGTTACGTATCTGATTGCCTCCTTTTGTTCCTCTTATCGTTCCTGTTCTGTATATACACATCCCACCCCCACACCCACGAGCACACACATATAAAGTCTTGACACAAAGCACTGACAGGCTCCTTAGATTGCCACATGCAGATAAACAGATGTGACACTAAATATGTCATCATTCCTCTATTCAAATAGTTCTTTAGCTTCAATGCCAAGATAAAATAAATTTTGTCTTTTTATTTCTCCGGTCTCATTATATGTGCAAGGGACTTGATGTATAAAATCTTTTCATTTCTTAGTCATAGAAACTCCTTTTTTACTCCATAATGAGATGCTTTGTTGTTGTTTTAGAATTGCTTTTCTGTACTCATTTGAAAGGTATGAAGTTAGAAAATATTCAAAACTTGAAAGTAGTGTTAATTTGACCCCTCTTGATATTATAAAAGTGTATTACAGGCAGGAACTTATTCTCAGCCATGGCCTAAATCAATACCAGCAAAGCCAGCCTTCTCAAATGTAAGTCTTCTTCAGAGCTTAGTGACTTTGAATTTGGTCTTAATGTACTGATTTCTTCACCTAATTAAAGTCAGTGAAAACTTTGGCATTGACTTTATCAGGAACACAATTTGAAAAAACATATTTGGATCATGCTATTTCTGCATACTTCTCCCTCTTTCCACCAGCTGTGGATTGCATTGGGGAGTATCATGAGAGGATTTTGAGTTGATGAAAATGAACGTGGGGGAGATTGTCCTTTAAACGCCATGCACCACTATAGACAAAGCTGTAAAACAATGCGGTGAAGGAAGTTTTATACCCTTCTGCCTTTAAGTAGGGGTTTGTTTCGAAAATGTTTGCTCAATTCTGGAATATTCTGTTTTATTCTCTTGTTATTACAGGGGAAGTCTCTGAGATTGTCACCAGACTCATTCCCTGCTGGCCAGTTTTTCTATAATTTACCTCTGCTCAGATGTTTTGTTGCCTAGGCAACATATTCCATTCAATTCAACTTTTGTTCTAAAACAACCACAAGCCCCTCTTTAGTATATATCTGTGTCCCTGGAGGTGGACTAAGGTTGTTTGTTTAAATGGGCCAGGAGTCAGCTCTTTTCCTGACATGAAACTAATGCTTTTCTAAAGTGAGCCAACCAACCCCATCAAAATGCTTCTATTTATTAAAGGTTGGCTTATTAGGACATAAACATATCACTGAAACAAAATACTTCTCAAAATGGAGAACCTAAATGAAGCTGTGAAAATAAATCTCAGTTAACTCCTCCAGCATGGGTCCCTTCCATGGGGTGCAGTCCTTCAGGAATAAGATACTTCAGCATGGGTCTCCTGCAGGGTCACATGCCCTGCCTGAAAACTTGGTTCAGCATGAGCTCTTCTCTCCATGGGTCCACAGGTCCTTCCAGGAGTCTGCTCCAGCATGGGCTTCCCACAGGATCACAGACTCCTTTGGGCATCCACCTACTCTGGCATGGGGTTCTGCGGTGGCTGCAGGCGGACTCCACTGCCCTGTGGATCTCCATGGGCTGCAGGGACACTGCTGCCTCCCATGGCCTGCCCCACCTGCTGCAGGGGAACCTCAGCTCCAGGGCTCCCCTTACCAAAACCTTGCCACACAAACCCAATACAGCCCACAGGAAAAAAGTCCCCTTTCTATTTCAGCAATTGTGCACAGGGTCATGCCTCTTTATGCTCATGACCCTGTCCTCCAAAACCTGCACATTGGACACCTGCCTGCTACTTGTATTTCCACTGCAGTGCTCTGAATTCTGAGGAGTTCAGAATGTAATCTGCATTCTCCATAGTTTAAATAGATATCCTTGGGCTGCTAGACAAGAATTACAGTTCATTTGTCCTGCCATGTATGAGGCAGTGTTTTCCTCAGCTGTAAGTTATGAAATAGTGAGAAAATGGCTAAAAAAAATCTGGTCTAAGCACAGGTACTCCTCTTACACAGCATTATTTTAGGATTTAGTAAGAAAATAGACATCGCTTTTGTAAGAGGTTTATTTCCTAGTTTTTCTGTATACCCTGAAATAAAAAAGTGAAACAAATATTTTCAATGGCAAATAGAGTAAACTTGAGAAGCTGTTTTCCTAACCTGGGTGAATGTTTGAGAGATAAAAGTCTTATTCAGACGAGAGGGAAAGAGAACTAAAAGAAACTATACAAACAGAATTAAAATAAAGTTGAAAGAAAAATAAATAATGAAGTGAATGTATCATTAAGTTTAAAAGTTATTAATGATATTTTATAAAGAATTAATTTCCTTAAAGGTCTTAAACACATTAAAAGTGGAAAAAAAGCTTAGTGAAAGATCTTTTTGGCCCTCCAAGTTCATATTACTAATATTCAAAACAGGCAATTTGACAAAACTAGGACATTTTTTCTGAAAAAAAGTTTCAAAATGAGAAGTGTAATGTAACCTTCCTTTTTCTTTCAATATAGCCCTTTTTCTGTTGGTGGTGTCAGAAACAGTTGCTTCCAAATCCTATGTTGTATGTGGTAGAAGGAGCACTTCATGTATCTGTTTCCAAACTCTATCTTCTGTTCCTTGTTTGCACAAAACACATCTACATCTAAGACTTTGGGGAAAAAAGCTCAAATATTTGATAGAAATAATATTATTAAGGGTTTGGATATTCCTTTGTAAAACAGGTGAGTACTTTTTTTCTTTGTTCCATTATTTCTTTTTCTATCATGCACTCAAAGATGAGATCTTTATTTTACTCTTTGTCTTGTACTGTGGCTGTATCATTCACTGAAGATTTAGCTACAGTGGTTTATTAGCCTCATATTGTGGTTACAGAAAATTTTATAATTTTTGCATTTAAAACATTGTTTCTGTCTTAGACTGTGTATCCAGAGCCTACACCTTGTTATTGCACTTAAATAATTATTTGGACATATAGGACACTTAAACAAATTGTTTCAATCTTCCTTTATTAAAAGCAAATATGTAGTGTTACAAATTCATCACGAATTCAGCAATAATGAATTAATGTGCCTTCAGAAACAAGAACAGTGTAACTGTAGTCACATTCTTTTTACCTGTCTCTGAAGATTTACTTTAACTATTGAAGAAATATCTAAACCAACTCTTTTAGAACAATGAAAAATAGTGTGACGTATGGTATTGCTCTTATCCTTTATCTTTAAATAAGCTTCTTTTATTACATATTGCACATCACATATTTTATCAGAACATAGTAATTCCATATTAATTGGAGTATAATCTGTGATTTTAAAAGCCAGTTTGTAACAGAAAGCCTTTAGATTTTTATATGAGAATAGTAAAAATATTAGTATTACTTTATGAGGCTAATAAAGCAAAGCAGAAAGATTATACTGCTATATTTTAAATCCTTTTTCTTGTCTCTTAGTGTATCTACTGCAACTGGTAGTTGCATGAATTAGATAGGAGCTAAGTGAAGCTCCTATCTAAAAGGTGAAATTTTGACATAAATTGTGGTTAGGTTGACTTTAGGGTCCTCTGATTATTACTGCCCAGCTTGAAGTACCGTGGAGGAGCTTGATTTTCAGACATGCTCATCATGAAATCAAATTTCTTATCACAGCTTCACTGCCTGATAGCAAGGCACACAAAATGTGCTTTGATTTTGAAACTGTTGGCCACTATGTCAATTTCCCCAGTTTCTGAGATGCAGGGGTCTTCCTTCAGACTCATTACCAGGAAGTGGTGCAGTCCAGCTAAACTGCCTGTCAGATGTCCACAGGAAGTTTATGCTGTTTCTATAATGTAGACCTACAGAGATATTACTGGTATATTTCAGCTGGCTAGAGTGCGTGTTATTTTTTGTCAGAAAATTACATCGAGTTTCTGTCAAAAGTATGAAAAGAATTTTTGACTCAGTGACCCCACAGCCTTGTTATTCCCTGCTCCAGCATACTGTGGAGCAGGGAGGGCAGCACTGCTGTCCCAGCTACAGAGGCACAGGACACCTGTCTCCAGCCTTAGCTGCTTCCTGCAGTGGGGGCAAAGCTTCCAGAGAGAACGAAAGAGAGAGGTAGGCATCACCTCCCTTGCCCTTTGGCGTGTTAATTGTTGATGTATGCCTATATAAACACCCAGGACCTGTTCCTGTCTGAGATCTTTGGGCACTCCTGTCAGCAGCAGTATAAAAAAGGGTGTTATTTACTGACATTTCTAGAGGTGCTCGTGGCAGGCGGTGCAAAGCCTGCCAGTGCTGTGGCTAGCGCTGCACAGCTCAGCCCAGAACTGTTGTTTAGAGGAATTAGTCTGTCAGCATGGTTCAGCTCTTACAAATTGCTAATGGATTTTGTGCATGTGTTATCTTGAGCTCCAGTCCTGCTGGTTTTGTGTGAATGTACTTCTGGAAAACTATGTCGTTATAACTAATAGCTCTATGTCGGGCACGGTTGGGAGGAAAATTCATTTCTGATTTCTGTCAGGTTTGTTTTCCTTTCATTCCAGGTGGCACAAGGCCCTAGACCCTCATTTTTCAAGTCCTTTTTGCTCTTTGGTTCTTTCCTTGTATGTAGAGGCAATATTTAATTTAAATTTTTCAGCCTTTCAGCTTTGTACTAAAATCATAGAACCATAGAATTTTTGAGTAGGAAGTGATCTTAAAGATCATCTAATTCCAGCTTCCCTGAATTGGACAGGGACAATTTCCACTAGACCAGGTTGCTCAAAGCCCCATCCAACCTGGCCTTGAACACTGCCAGGAATGGAACATCCACGATTTCTCTGGGCAACCTGTTCCAGTGCCCTTCAGAGGAAAAGAAATATTCTTAATATCTAATCTAAACCTACCTCTTTTCAGTTTAAATTCAAGCTAGGTAAACAAAAGGAATACAGAATCCTGCACCTTATGATAGCAGACAGAAGAGGATACTGTGGGAAGAGAATGAGAACAGGAGACACCTAGAACCATCCCCATTACCTTCTCATCTTTCATTTTATATTCTAAATAGTGAAGGCAGATGATGACTGGAAGAAAAATTAATTGCCATTTTTTTACAAGGTGAGGAATAAATGGATGGAAAATTTCACCCAGGCATCCAAAGCAATAACTGAATTAATTTGTCTTAGGCCTTTCCCAATAAGCAGCAAGATATCAATGTCAGAAAATACCTGATGTTCATGTAAAAATTCTTTTCTTATGCATAGAGTCACTCATACTGTTAGACTTGGACTAGATTTAGGATTGAAACCTGTATTCTAGCTCGAAGCTGTAGCATTTACTTAAAGACAAGGAATCTACTATAGAGTCAGTTCCTAAACTGGGAACTCCTCAATGTTTGAGTAATTCCCAGGTGCAGGACTATGACAGGAAAAGCTGGTCACATTCTTAAAACCTAAATTAGCGTAACAGGATCTTTCAATGTGCAAAACAAGAACAGCACAAACCTTGGGCTACTGTTCATGGAACTTTCTGGGCCATCCACATAATGATTAGGTAAGATTTTATGAAAAATGGCAATTCTTTTATAGGCGTTAAATTATTAATAAGTATATTATTTATGGTAATATTTTCATAATAATTAATATGCTTATATTAATAAAGATGTACTATATGAAATGTAATTTCAATTAATTTTGTAGTTAAAAAGCCATTCAATTTTTATGCTGCAACATCAGGGCATGGACATTATAGTGTCACAAAAACCAGATAGACACAGTGGGAATACTATTTCAACTGTCCACAATACTGGAAAAAAATCTCTCCTTTACACAACTTCAATCCTCAGCTGATGTCAGGCCCAACATCACAACCACAATTTTGTGAATTTATACCAGTCAGATGCCTTTTAAATTATAAGTGAAAATTATAAAAGCCTGATGTTTCTTTTTTTCATTTTTTTTACCTCTCTCCCCTTTATCTAACTTCTCTCAGGGGATCTGTAACCTGTTAAAGCAATAGTCACATTTTCTTAATAATAATGTCTCAGGTTAGAGCACCTGGCACAAGTTATTCAGTAGAATCTTGGTCTATTGTCAAGATTTGATTTTTCCTTTTCTTTCTATAAGAACCCATGGAGCTGTGCATGGGGACTTTTACTGAAAAATAGATTGCTTGACCTGAACATTGGTTTGGCTCAGAGTTACATATTTTACAGTGCAAAGGAGCTCTGCTACAGGTTTTTTTAAAGTTTTTTGTCTGTTTGGTTGTTTTCACTTGTTTTTTAAAAAAAAGGTAGACCTGCCTGGTTGTATAATAAGTCTAACCTTAGGAGTAAGAGAGTTGTGTGTTATGTATTTCTAACCTAGCACGATAAGGAAGTGACAGCAATGCTGTTCCAGAGGAGCGAGGCCCAAGGACCTTTCAGTCTGATGCCTCTTCTTCATGATCTCTTTGAAAGTACTAGATATTTTGCTAAGTAGGCATACTTTTGGTTTCCCTACCTGTAGGGAAGTTTTCCACCACATTTATTTACTTTCTGGTTTACAACTTAAAGCAAGAGCAATGTCCAGAGATATGAAACATCCATGAATTGCTTCATAAATTTGAAAACATTTGTAATCGATCTCCCTCCTCTGATGTTTTCCAAGACTGATCATGGTTCCAAAAGACTTAGCAGAGATAGGAAAGACTCACACATCAAGCCTTTGGTAAGTGATGTCTTTCTGAAAATTTTTCATTTGTTTTTCACCAAAAATTAAGCATTTGATTTTGAAACTTAAATTTATTAAGCCCCAGCTCAGGTAAGCTCTGTTCAAGATCAATAGAGCTACATAATTAATTCTCTTGTTGCTTAGGTTAATCAAAAAGGAGGAGAGGATTTTGTTTTGGTTTTGTATAAAACTACTTATTCTGGGTAAGCAATGCTACAGAAGTAATTTGTTCACATCTGTTATAAAATATGCCAGCAATAAATTTTAGAAAAATATTATATAGATGGAAAAATATTAATTTTTCCATCTCTAATGCTAAATGAAAACCACATTTAAGGCTCTCAATTTAGTGTCTCATCACTAATATAGTTTTTTTGTCTATTTTAATACCAAAATTATAAATAATATTTTTTTAAAAGACACAGTCTCATTTATGCTTACATTAATGTATGAGTTGACTAGTGAATGCTAAAGCAGTTTGAAGGTATTTTTTCAAACAAGTGTAGGCATACAGCTGCAACAATACTTATCTGCATTTTATACAAAGAGCTTGTATACACACAGGTATTTATATCTATGACTGGCTTTACATACTGAGAGCTGAGAGAGCTTAAGATAAAAGGCTGTCAGGATCTGCTCCTTAAAAAACACTAAAATGTTGTGGGTTTGTTGAGGTTTTTTTAATCAATATTTGGATAGTTTCCTCTGCTTCTAAGGAAAACTTAAGAAAAAAATGGGGGCTCATCTAGAATTTTCTGATATTTATTATATAATTTCAGATAACATTTTCTGAAAAATCTTTTCTGTCTTACACTGAAGGTTGTACGCATATTTTTGTTGCACACTGATTTTCTGTATGCCCTAGAGGATTACCCTTGCTAATTTAGAAAAAAGATGAAACAGACTTACCAGGAAAAGGTACACACGGAGTGTGTTAAATCAAAGCAAACCACACTCCCTGAGTGAGAATGTCACAGTGGTACAACAAGGAAGCAGTGGTCTCAGATATGCCTGCATGCTAAATCTAAGTCCTACTTTATCTTCTTCCCCCCTCCCCACCTTTTGTAGATGATTTATTGCTATGATGCTTAAATATGACTTTGAGAAACTTGTACTATCCTAGCCCTTTCCTACTCTGTATAGTCACTGCAGGGATCACCAGGCTCTCTGTGAGCATTGGCTGATTTTCCTGCCCATGCTGCTCCTGCAGGAAGGGCTTCAGCAACACCCGCAGCAAACATTCAGGTTTGGATCTGCCCATCAATGTGTTGAGAGGAAATTCAGCAAGCTTCAAAGAGTCGCCTAGGATTTTTGGATGTGATACTCTTAACTAAGTAAAATTTCAACAAAGCACTGAACCTCCTCTGTTCTCTATACTCTAAAAGCAGTGTTTCTAAACAATAATCACCTGTCTTGGCTCCAAAAGTCTATGGCCTAGTTTTACAGAGTGTGGGTGGGTAAGTACATTTATAGCTATTTGTTGAGGTGTGTAAGACTGCCTTGAGCTACCTGGATAGCTGACAGAAGGACACAGCAATTTTTGCCTCTCAAGCTACAACCTGTGTTTAGCCATAGCTTTCTTATGTTTGTAAAAAACAGGGAATTAATTGAACTAAAAGCTTGATCAAAACAATTTAACAAAGGAACCACTGTTTTTCTACCTACCTCTTTTAACAGCATAAAGAATTATCCTTGTAAAACTTGACTGTCAAGATTTTGTATCCTCAGAAAGTAATTCAGTTCATGTTCTCTCCTCTTCTGAGAAATAAATGCTAAGGAAAACCACAGCTTTTTCCTCATTTAATTTTGCTGGGTTTGGTCATATAGCAGTTGCAGATACATATCCTAATTTTGTACCCTGCATGTCTTAGGAGGTGTAAAGTTACAAAGTGTATCCACTTGGTATACTTCTGTAGAAAAAAATATTTATATGGGGCATGCTGCTGCTGCCCCAAGCTGTTATGAACCTGTTATTGAGAGGTGTCTCTGACAGAACTAAGGTGAAAAGGAGACCATACGCTGAAGTCAATAGTATGGATTTTATTTAACAGTAAATGTAAGGTAGAGAGAGATAGAAAAAAATAGGAAATAAAGGGGGACAGAGGAGAGACAGAGAGAGACAGATTAAGTAGAAAGATGTCACCACCTATAGATGCAGATGGCATCTCATTGGTCCTGCTGCTTCTCTTCTTGGTGGGGGTTTCAAGAGTCATTCCTCTGGAGGAACCACCTTTATACCAAGTTCTGGGTATCCACAAGGGTGGTCACAGACATTGCCATAATTTGGGGTGCCATATGTATAAGCAGTTGCTTCGTTTCTCAGAGTTTGCCACAAAGGGATTTTTTGTCAGGATGCATTAACTAGGATGTGCTAACCAAATTTCAGCTCCAGTTCGTCTAGAATTAACACCTTCTTGCTGCCAATTCCTCTCTGCTTATCTCAAGTTCCTGCTGTTCTGTGGCCTTGACAGTTTGAGGTAATTGTGAGGTTTAAATCTACACAAGCTCAAAAATCAGCACAGATGGGACAAGATGGCTAAATAAATCCTTTCATATCCTCTTTCTGTGTATGGAGTTAGTTCTTGAGCTGGCATATGTGCATGGGGGTCAGACTGGAGAAGGGAAGTTCCCTTCCTAGTTCTGACAGGGTGTTTGTGGTTTGGACCTTGGTCACAGTGTGCAGCAGTGCCTGTGAAGAAAGGCGAGCTGTGTCTTGCTGTTTCTAAGGGGCAGGAGACAAGTACAGAGTTTTCCAAGCTGTGTCAGGTTTATTAGGTATCTAACTTTGGTGTTAGTTACCCACAGAGCAAGTGATGGGAACAGCTGTCTCTTAGAGTGTCTCAGAGCCCTGAGTTAGCTGGCCACATGCAGGCAGTATATACCCTGCTCAGAGAACTGTTCTGAGTTGTGGGGGCTCCTGGGTTTCCTCTGGAAGCAATGCAAACTCTGGTTGCTACCAAGTGACTGTATGGTGAAGCACTTGATTTTTTTTCTGCTGAGAAATCCATCTTATTCCCCAAAGCAACTGAAGCACAGCCAGCCAAAACAATTTCCCATTAAATAAAGAGTGTGTAACAACAATTTTAAAAAAGTAACTCAGTGCAAGCTTCTTTTTTAGACCTTCTGCACTTCTATTCTGAGGTCTTTTCCTGTTAATTTAATTAATTTGCCATTTAGGAGTGAGGAAGGAGAGGGTCAGTATCAAAGCATCACATTTTCTAACAAGTTATATCTGCAATTGATTTTTTCCACTGTACACCAAAAATTACACTGTCTTGGGATAGTAAAAAGCCATTTCCAGAATAAATTATAGAAATTATTTTTCTTCTGTTGCAAGTGAAACAAAGCAAAATTACAACCCCTAGTGTGCCTGCATGCTGGTTTTTATTTAAGAACCAACAGAACTAGATTTTTTACCCTCAATGTTCATGGCACACTGATTCCCTCACCTTACTCTGGGCTTTATTCCCAGGTCTTGAATTTCCTTCCCTACAGGTAAGAAAGGATGGGTAGAAAGTTGTACTAGTTCTTGCTCTGCCACTGTTCAGTCACCAGTTCTAGGTGTTAATGGGCAAGGTCCTGGGTGATCAGTGACATTGATTTCCACCAAAAATCTGATCTCCAGGATCTGCAGGTTGTGCATCTTCATCTTTCCAAGAGTCTTTCCCCTTTTTGGCAACCCTTCATTTTCTCACCTACTCTTCTTTCCAGAATTCAAGCCCTTGATTTCCTAATCTAAATAGTCCCTGTGCAGAAGCAGAATGTATGACCAGCCCCATGTTTGGTGGTTCTTGTTTTTTATCAGTTGGCAGACTGGGGTCATGCCACTTGTCTTTCATCCACATGTGCATTCAACTACACACACGTTACCTGTCAGCATTGTTAACTTAAAGGTTTTTCACCTTAAAACACCTCCTAATGACAATGATCTTACCATATTTTATTTTATACTGCTGTTCAGTTCAGGGTTTATTTCCTTGTAAAGACCAAGGCCAACTGTAGATGTTTATTAACAATAACCTGAGAAGTCAAAGGAAGTAAGAAATCCCACTTAAGTGTGCTCTTTTCCTCCCTCATTTGCTACTTTCATGTAAGAACCAATCAGGCTGATCTGTCTGTGTCTTCCTTTAACTGCACCTGAGAAAGAATTGGCTGGTGAAAACTTGCACCGTTGTCTTTGAATATTTTATGGAATACTCCAAAGCAAGTGCTATGAGTAATGAAATTCATCAGGCTGTGTGTAAAAACAGAAGCTGATTTAGTGACAAGAACTATTAGTCTGACACAAGAACTTTGCCCCATCCCTGGAAGTACTGCTGCAAGCATTCAAGGTCAGGTTGGATGGGGGCATTTAGCAACCTGGTCTAGTGGAAGATGTCCCTGCCTATGGCAGGTGGCTTGGAACTAGATAATCTCTAAGGTCCTTTCCAACACAATCCATTCTGTGATTCTATGACTCTATGAACTTCAGGGCTTTTAGCTGCTAGACAAAGGGCATTTTCTTCAAGTTAAGCATGGGCTTACCTAATCCCTTAGTATGAATATGAAGCTGATATTGTTATAGTGAAGAGCCTGCCTGGGTGACCATGGTGATTTATAGCAGTGACATGAGTCTCTCTTCTCCTCAATTACCAGTAACAACAAATCTTCTGTTCTCTGTTCTAAGTGCATTTTATGTATTCAGTACATTTTATGCATTCATTACATTTATGCACTCAGGAAAGTACTGTGTTTCATCTGCTGGGTACAGATCACTCTTCTTCTGCAGATCCGAGATTTCAAGTCTCAAGGGAGATAACAAACTTGGCGTAAATTTAAAAGACACCTTGAAAGGTTGATAGGATAAATAAATATTTTGTTTACTCAATATTTGTGTCATATCCATCCAGTTCAACTTACATAGGTTCTAACAGTTATGATCAACTCCTCGTGACTGCAGAGTGAGGGTTGTCCTCTTCCTGCTAAGAAACTGCCAAAAGCAAGCATAAACTGAATGTGATATTGTTACGTGGCAATTCCACCAACAGATTTGTGAAGGTCCCACAGTACTATTCAAAAAACTTTGTTTTGAATGGAAAATGCGAAAGTTATGGTAATTTTAGGGGGATATAGAGTTTTGAGATTTTTATTGATTTTATTTATCTATGTGTGAAGTGTGCAGTTTGAGATATTGATATAAAAAGAAACAAAGTCATTATTATTAAACAATACCTTCCATTGAGTACATACTCCTAAAATATGAGAAAGTATTTTTTCTTAAGTATACATATAGATAAATTACATATATGTAAATATATGTAAATATATAAACATAAAATTGAAATATATGCACTGTTGTTTGGTTCTGGATAGGGATAAACTTCATGCTCATTCACTTACTGGTCTTTCTGCTGAGATTTCCCAAAGTATGGTGGCATGGTTTATGTGGCCAGCTGTCTAGTAGGAAGGGATTGCCATGTTTATCTAAATTAAATTTACTTGCTGACAGATGGCTATGAATTTTGTTCACAGTGAGCAGCACCTGAATTATTCAAAGGTAAGAAGCCCTATATTGTACTGTGGCTCTATTTTGTATAATTTTGCTGCTGTCTGTAGCCATCTTTATTGGCAACATAATGGAAGAAAATGTGAGAGTAGAGAAGAGACCAAACCGCATATCCAAAGAGACTGTTGGATGAAACATATGAAAATAATATCAAGTTTAATATGACTAAATCCTATCAGTATTTCAGGGAATGGAGTAAATGCTGCTGACTGAACTCATAAAATATTACCACAGATAACTAATAAGGGATTTCCTATTTATGAGGAAAATAATTGCAAACCAAGGTAGGTCTATGGAAATTAATTTGTTTATATTAGCTTGAATTGGTTTTAAGATTATGTTTTAGAAGTATAAACTTTACAACTAGTTAAGGCTCCATTGTTACTGTCTTATTTTTCTTATAAGAAGCCTGTTGACAAAAACAGCTCTCTGCCTTGGTTTCTCATATTTCTGGAAGATAGATGTATGGGAATAATGTGTGGATCTTGCATATGGACATATGGGAACACCATACTGAAATCCTGGTACTTACTTAAAAGTAACAGTTTTTCTTGTTTTACACTCATATTAAGCAGGCTTCACTTCAGTTGCATATCATGGTGCTTAAAGACACATTTGTTTGAATCCCATAGTGGGAAGATTGCCTGTATTCATTTAATATAGCTGACAATATAAAAGAATAATTAAAAATCCATGCTAAATTAACAAGGAATTTTATAATCTCTGATGATTTTGTGGCAGTGAGATTCTCTGTAGCTAATCACATTACCTGTCCCTGCAGGAGCCAGCTGATTATATTAAGCTCAGAAATTGCTAGGTATTAATGAGCAGAATTTGTTGTAGCAGACCATTGATGATTAAAAACAAGTACACAGAAAGTATATCATAATCGAAATGAAACAGTAAAAGACCAAGTAATTATTCTGTAGACGAGTGACAGCCCACTTAGACATATTTCAGTTACCCAACAAATTGTTCTCCAGGCAAAACACACATGGGCCAGAGTAGTATATTAACTCACTTCTCAGCTCACCTTTCTGCTGAAAAGCTACCCTAGGTGGTTAAACTTGAGAAGGAAGTAAATATGGATGTGAAAATGTCAAACAAGATTCAGCCAGCAGTTTCTGAACTGTCAGCAGCCTTAGTCGATGATGGTTCTGTGTGTCCATGTACTTCCCTAGAGATGTGATGTGTGCCTGTGCCAAAGCTGTTTACTTGCAGTTTTTTTAAGCAAAGAAGTGAATAATTAATATTTTTTTCCTCTGATATTGGAAAAAATAAGGCTGTATAAATCCCTCACTGCATTCAGCTGAGTTCCAATACTTCTGATGGAGTTTAATTATAATAACATTCTAATTGAAGGTAAATTAAACAAGAGTATGACCAAGTGTTGTCACACTAAATGAAAATTTAAATTACACCAGTAACAGACAGGTCTGTCCTAGGATTATGAATTAAGGAGTGTGACATTTTGGTTTCAGGTTAATCAATGAACGCTCCACAAATATTTTTGAAGCCTTCCTTGATGTATTCTAGGCTAAATTAAATCTTAAGCTCTGACAGACACTGAGCAGGAGAGCAAAGTAAGTTCATTTTGGAGCAGAAAAAATATGAGGCATGGAATGAGGAATTTTTTGTTCAGGAGATGTGAGGCCCTCCCAGCTTAGGATTCCTCCTGTCCTTCTACCAGTACATACAGAATTGCACTTGGCTGGTATTTAACCAGCTGGTATCTGTTCTCCTGAGTTTTTGAAGTATCAAAGGAAACAATTTTTTGACAGGAAGAGAACAAGCCTGACAGATCAGTGAAGCTTTCCTTCATTTCTCCTAGGTCTTGTTTTTGACACCCTGTTTACCACAGAATGTGCTGCTATACTTTACCAAGGGAGTGCAGCCAGTGTCTCAGCCAGCAGAGGGAATGGCAGAGGGAATGGCAGCTGCTATGTGCGATGTCATTGCCTCAAGGGCTTGTGTGAATGTAAGGAGGGACTGCACTGAAATTTTTTCCTCCCTCCCCTCTGTTTTTGGTCAAAACACAACTAGAATTATCTAATTTTATCACATTGACATATCTATCACAGTTTTGTTTTGCAACAATTGTAACTCCCAGCTCCCTGTGGATCCCTTTCCTTCCTGACATGCAGCCTGCTCTGGCCCCCACGCTGACCCAGAAAGAGCTCAGGCAGTTTTACTGGCTCGTGCTCTCCTCATGATCACAAACTTGGCTATTTCTTCACTGCCATCCACCCCCTCTAAAACAAAACCCATGGCATGAATTTGTTCCACTCCAACTCACCCATCATGTCAATCTCTCCTCTCCTTTCTGCTTCTTCAGATGCGTAGACAACAAGGCTCTGAACAAAAAAAAAAAAAAAAAAAAAAGCACTTCCTCACCAAACCTTTTCGGC
>JBBMKD010000102.1:81925636-81965132 GCA_037834095.1 Argya squamiceps
ATTTTAACTGCGTCACAGGCTTCAAGGCCTCAGTTAGGCCTTAGTGAAGGCCTCAGCTCAGGTAGTTCAAGGCCTAGATATACATCATGTCCACTTTCCCTGAGGAATTTTGTAACACGACATCTGTGGGTTGTACCTCTTTCTTAGATCACTTCTAGAAAAATTCATCTGCTACCTGGAAAAAGGAGTGTTTGAACCTTTTTTTTAGAGGAAGAGAACTTTTTTGTTGATTTGGGATTTTTTCACAAACTCTTTGAAACTTTTTTTTCAGCAAATTCATTGTCTATATACTTAACTTTTCCCCATCATGAACAATATATTGTTTCTTCTCTGAAGGAAAGTGTGGAACTTGACAGTTGGAAAAATATAACCTTTGGAATTGTTGTGGCAACAATTTTGTCTTGAAATCTGGCAGATTAACTCATATCCCCCTAGCTGCAGCAATATTTGAGCAAATAACAGATGGGGATGATGTCAGGACAAATAATGTCTGCTTCTGATGATTTTTTCTACAGTTTAGGATAGAACCACAGGTCTCTTTATGATTACAGAAATCATCCATTGCTGGAGATAGATAGTAATTTAGAATACCACTTAGATGGATTAACAGCATAATGTAAACTTTCTGCTAATTTAAGGAATGAACTCTCAAATATTTCCTTTTCACTCTCCTCTCGATTTAGAAAAGGAGCTATCATTATGAATAGGATAAAAAAAATTATCTTATGCCATTATCATATGTAAACAAATGTGGCTTTTTGCATGTGCATGACAAAAGTTCTCTGCCCAGATCAACCTCCGTCTGAAAGAGGATGTGCATAGCATCACCGATAATCATAGAACAGGACAAATATGACAGCTACAGCATTGAAAGAAATGTCAAGGAGTTTACCATTAGGAATCTAGAAATAGAAGACTATGTGTGCAAATGGTTCTGTATATTGCATGAGTCTTGAATAAAATGTTGAAAACAAGCACATTGATATTCTGCAGTTGCAGTTGTTTCCCTCCAGTCAGTCGCTGTTTTTCTGTTGTGCAGGTACTGTGTTAGACGTGCTACAGCTGCTGGCCCAAGATGTAATTGAAGTGAAACTTCCAGCTTTTCTTTCAATCTGTATGATGTGTTATCCCATGGAGAGCAGGTTATGAGAGCTAAAGTAGAATTAAGAGAAGCAGGCAAGAAGTAATAGTTTGGTATTTTGGGGGTTTTTTTGTTTGTTCTGTGTTTTTAATGATACAACAAGCCACATTAAGCCTGTGAAAAGGAGATTTTGTTCTGACAATTAACATTAAAGGTGTGGGTTTGGAACATTTTTTGGCCTGCTTTTCTAAGGAAATGTGACATATGGAATTGCACTGTCCATCTGCCAGCTTTTTAATTTTCCACTTCTTCTGCAGGGATGCTTATGCCCTCTGGCCAAGTTCAACCAGGATCAAAAGACACTGAATTCCTTAAGATCACTGAAAATTGGTGGTGGATAAGGAAGACACACAGGCATCATTCCAACCCTCTGGCATGATCACAACACATGGGACCTCTTCCCCAGCTGGTGACTACATGACTCAGGCATATGCCACCTCCAGGGAGGGGCTAACAAAATGGAAGGGCTTAGAAAGTAATCAAAGAGTTGGAATTGTCAGTGATGCTCATAGATAAAGAAAAATCTTAAAATCAGCATGCAACCAAACTCCAATTGTTTTGCTGATTGTTACTTTCTGTTGATTTGATAATCTTTTCAGAACTTCTTGGAAGGAGCTGGGCTACAAATGTTAATGGAGACATTATATTTATCATCCATTTTATTATTTGCCCTTTTGTGTCTCTTGTTGATGGTTTGCAAAAGTTGGAGGTCTTTTAAGTGCTATAAAAAATATGAGCTAATTATCATCATAACAAATGCCTGTGCATTGAAGAAAGTTTATGCGTGTTAGTAACTAGATGTAATTAGAAGGGTATTTGCTGGCTGAGTGGCATGGAATATCTGCATCCTTTTATAAAAAGTGGAGCAACAGATTGCAATTTCAAAATAAAACAGAATGGCTGCTCCCTAGTTTTTTGAAAATAAAGGCTTCAGAGCCATGATTGTCAGCATGTGTCAGGCACACCTTGGCAATGGTCTGCCAGTCTCTTTCCACAGTGTTTTTTAACACAGAGATCACTCTCTTCACTTCTTAGCTAGAATTAAAGGAATTCTACCTTTCAAGTGCTGAAATTTTGTCAGATTCCTGTTCCTTGTGGCTTCTCTGGTCTGGTCTTAGCTTGGATGTCACCTCTGACCTTACTACAATTCCTTCCACCTGTCCAAACGCCCTGCACTGTCCCTTGTTTGTGGCCTTACTTTTCTTCCAAAAATATTCTCTACTGTTTAGTTCCTCTGGTTCTCCAACTTTTAGCTTGACATGACATTTTGCCTTCAACTAATATCTCAGTATTTCATGTGAAGTCTCTCAGTTTTCCCAGAGTCCAGATCTCACTACATCCCTAAAAATCCATTTGTTTGATAGAATTTTCAGTATTCTGATCATGACTCCTGGCCTGTCCTGATCTCATCTCTCTGGCCTAATGTCTTCATGCCATATCCACATTTTAACATTAAACTGGCAGCTACTATTATGAGGTGTGTTCTGATTTTCTCTTTGGAGCTTTCCTGGCAATCTGATGTATTTATGAGATTCAACAAACTTCTTAAATCCAACATATTGTAAATAACAATGTTATTATTGATGGCAATAGTAGTTTTGATTGTTATAATGTATAGATTAAAGATGCAAATAATAACTAAGGAAGGTCATATTGCTATATCTGATACACAACTTTGTAACAAGGAACCTGGTTTTCCTTTTTTTTAGAATTACTAATAGTGTGGGAAAAAATGTCCATTTCTATCATGTAAATACAATGACTTCTTCTGATTTTCAAATTGTTGCAGATATCTACCAATAACACCTTTAATGTCAAGCAAATGCAATTAAAAATATTCCAAAAAATAAGACACTCTAATTAAATAATTCTACAAGATTTTTTTCCCCAGCAGATACTGCATTTCCTTAAAAGGGCTTTTCTTTTTTTAATTCATTGGACCAATTGTTTAGTTTGGATCTGCAAGTGCAACAACTGGGAGATAAGACAGCCATGAAAGAGTATCCATGTATCCCAAAACTCGGCCATAGAGAACATCAAGTATTACTTTATAGTTTCATTTAAAATGTAAAATAACTGCTGAGCCTTGATTGCTTTTAGCAATATAATTGGAATATAGAAATAAGATGTTACATAGTATGAAGGGATTAATTATTTCACTATTAAAAGTTATCCGCTCTAGTGTTGGAAAGTAGTGTCTGTCATTCCCTTATTTCCACTAGGCAAGTCATATTTTTGCATAATTGTAAGAAATAGTGCCTCTGGAATACACTTCTGTATATGAGGGAGCAAATTAGAAGCAGCTGAAACCCCTATTGTGTAGCAATGACATCTCTGCCAGTTCTGCCTCAAGTGCTATAAGAAGTGGTATGCAAGAAAACTTACAAAGCAGAGGCAATTAGGATAGAAGGAGAGAAAAGTTGAAAATTATCAGAAAAAGCATTGCAAGGTCAGGACATCAGGGCATCAATGAATGTTAATAGGGGCAAGGACATCTGAATACTGACTATAGGGGAATTTCATGGCATTTGAAACTAACATGTCTAAAAATATTTTGAAGCACAATATAGTTCTTGGGATGTTTTTCTTTCTTCTCAAAAAGATTTAGTAAACAATCACCAACAAATTACATGTAGATATAAAAGCTGCAGGGCAAGAAAATGATCTGTGTCTACATTGTCTTGAGAATGTTAATAACAACATAAGCACAACAGTATGTAATTTGTTTGTTGGGGAGCATTTTTTAAAGTATGAAGTAGCCTTTGTATGACAATGTGCAAAATTTGGACACTTAAGCTAGAGGTTATTTTTCCTTTTGCTAGAGGAAAAGCTGGGTTAGTTTTGTTTGTTTGTTTTCTGTCATCATTATTTTCTACTCCAAACAAAGCTAAACATTTCCCTGAATTCCACTTGTAAGGGTCTTAGTGTTTCTGTGTTACTTTTTGACTGCACATCAATCTGTAAATGAGACTTTTCCAATTCTTCTGTCTCACCAAACTGCACAGACAGAGCGTCTTCCAAACTGTAGAATAACTAAGCACCAAGAGATTAGGGTGCTCTAATGTATTGGGTGAGAATCCTGTGAAGTTGTCCTTCTAAGGCTAATACTCCTATCAGTTCATACTTAATTGTTAACATTAAAGACGAGCTATCCCAACAGAGAACATTGTACAAAGCCAGTTCTACAGCACAATGACCACAGGTATTTCCTAAGATTTTTGGGAACTGAGATAAATTTCTTACCATGACACAGATACAACAAGCACTGTCCTCTCAATTGACCAGAAATTTCACTTTCCTACTGAGGAAATAATGTGATGCAAGTTCAGTAAAAAAATCCATTTGCAGTAGTAATTTCTAGAAGAAATAAGCAACATGCCTCAAAAAGCTTCCTTTAGATAAATCGTACTAGCTTTAATCTGGATAAAGATTCAGAAACCATTTTTCCTTTCCTATTTTTAAAGATGTGCATGTGTGTTTGTAAATTCCATCATTTACTTAAATTTCTTGGGCTCAGATGACAGGCATCTCATGAGGCATGTGCTGTAACGCATTTCAAGAGGAAGGCTTTGATAATGGCAGTCAAACCAGTCAAAGAAATGTAATCTTCAAGTTTGTTAAGAAAATGCCTGATTCTTTCACCTTCAAAGAATGCTTTACAACTCCTGTGACTGCCCTAGGTATAGTCATGTTGCATTTCAGAAACTGAAAATCGATGTCTGATGTATACATTCACCCCAGGAAGGAAAGATTTCCAAAATAGATCCAGGGTAAAACAAAAAGCCATATAAATTATGTATTAGGCAACATTTCTTTTGATCATTATTGAGAGCAAAACCCAAATATCATTATAGGATACTATGCATATGACCACAGAATTGGACCAAGGAACAGGAAAAAAAAACAACCAACCAAACAAAAAAGTCCAAACAAAGCCTGACCACTTACACTACTAAAAATTCTCTATTTTGAAATTTTAACCACTTTTTCCATTTTGAATTACTGCAGTCAAAACTAACTCTGCAAGAACTCAGCCATTTCACAGATAAAGGTTTCTAGGATTTAGGATACTGTCTGTGGTCAAAATTTAAGGAGAAAAGCAGCTGAATTACACAAACAATTTCTTGGTATATGGAATAACCAGGTTTGAATCTGTGGTATCTGCTCTCAATAGAGGAAGGAATTAAAACCAAGACTCTTGTCTCTTAAGTACATCTCATAGATGAAACTGTTGCCCTATCTAATTACATATTTTAAGAACTTAAGTATTAATCTTTGGAAAAATGTAGCTTTGACAATGTGAGAGGATAGAAATATTTTTCTTAAGGAGTCAATTTGATCAGAATGCAAAAAGAGGGAGCAAATTTTATAAAGCTGCAAAAATATCAACCTCCTTCCGTCCCAGAAAATCTTGAGGTATATTCTCCAGTTCATTTATCACATTTTCCTCATATTCACATTTTATCAGCTCTTTTATGACATATTAAATATTTCATGAGAATTTTCTGGATTAAGTTGTTGATTTAATTTTGCTATGTATTGTTTAAATCTATAAAACTCTGTCATAGCACCATTGGGTCAGTAATATTTTTAGACAAAAGAGGTTATTGCTATATTAAATTATGTGCCTTATTAAGAATACCAGTATTTAAAGATGTAAGAAATTTAAAAGAAAAAAAAGCACACTTATTCATTGTACTATAACTTCTTTAAAAATGCAAAAAAATCAACATGATGCCAGCATGAACAACACAAGAGATCACTTCTGTTCTGTTCTATTCTATTCTATTTACTTAATTCTACTTTAACTGAATGCATAAAACCCTTGGTAAATAAATCAAACAAGACATTTAAGTATAAGCTGCGTGGGAATCTGTGATCACTGCAGAGGAGTTGGTTAAAAAAAAAGAGAAATCAAATTTAATGTGTGCATTACAAATAGAAAAAAAAGACATCAGAAGCATGTTGTTGGTGCTTGTAATGTGCTGAGCAGCTGATCTATAATGCAGCATTCAAGCATGAGTCATAACAGTCAAATCCAAAGCTATATGACATTTAACCCTAATATCAAACTCCTAGCTTAATCATAAGTTTTATAGTCATGCTTGGATGATTTTTTTAAGAAATCTACTTTGACTCCACTGTTAAAACTTTTTCAAACTCACTGATTTTGCAAGAGATTTAAATTTTCACTGAAAGTTGATTTTCTACCAAGACTCTTGTATTTTGAATCATTCTTGTGAAATGCAATGGTCAGATGAGCTAAGCATTACCTGTTTGATAACAAGATGTAAGGATCTTTATCAGGATATTGTTTATTTCTTGTACTATGAGAAAAATGCAGTTTTAGTTCATTTGAGTTCATGAAGATGGGCTTCTATTTGTTTCATTTAATAAAATAAAAAGAGAAATAGCAATGCAATTCTGGACTTTCATTAATTAGGCTCTGTGTGCAAACTTCTGAACAATACTTTACATAATCCATGCTAATGTGTAGGAAAAGGTTATAGACATGAAAATGGGTTATTGTGAGGTGCTCTAGTCAAGAGTCAGCAGTGCAATGCTCCCTGTAAACAGCCTGGCTGGCTGTGGATAAATGAGATGCAGAGCAATACCATAACATCACATCACAGGCAAGTGCTTCACCTCGTGCCATTGTATTGAAAGCCATTACTCATGTCAGCTGTTCAAAACATTACAGCACAACTCTCTTAGCCTTTACCATGCCTGAGTGAAGTGTGACAATTTCAGGCAGTGCAATAGAAGTGAGAAACTTGAACAAATCTGACTGATAGCTCACAGGATTTCAGCATGCATTGCCGTTTGTGCCATGCTCACTAATGCATCCACAGTGCAGCGCATTAATCGCATTAGGTTACACATCAGTCCAAATCTACTGCCTCAAAAGCTTCTTTTCATGGGAGAGCTTTGGAAAGAGGCTAATGACCTTCTTTAGCTTCATCTAGAAATATTGTCAGAAGGCAAAGATTGGTATTATGTGACTATTAGCATCAGAAGTCACTTCCTGATACTACAAATGAGGCTGGAAAAAAGATATCTCTGACTGACATAAAATCATAGCATCATAGAACGCTTTGGGTGGAAATGGACCCTCAAGGTCATTTAGGGACACCTCCCACTAGATTATGTTGCTCAAACCTCCATCCATTCTGGCCTTGAACACTTCCAGGCATGAGACATTCACAGCTTCTCTGAGAAACCTGTTTCACTTCCCTCACGACGAGAGGCAGCTTGCTCAGTCTGCCCTCTTGTACTTCTCTGCCCTGGGTCCTCACCATCACACTCCACCCTTCAGTGTCCTTCCTGGACTGGAGAGACTGGGATGGGTCAGAGGGGGCAAGATGCAGTCACCAAAGTGCCAGATGAGAGGAAAATATTTCTACCCTTTTTTCTTGTTTTCTTGTCTTTAAAATTATTCATTGTGCAATTATGAAAAGAACTCCTAATGATGCAGCTAGGACGGACCCTGATGCTGAAGGCCAGCACTTGGGCTGCAGTGCCAGCATGACAAGAAGCCTGTTTGGGATTCTTTGTGAGTGCCTTCAAAAAGAATGATGGCTGAGCTCTAGGACAAACAGGAACTGCTGCACATTGCCAAAAGGTATCTTCTAGGGATACTTGAAGGGGGAGTTATGGGAGGCCACCAGTGTCGATTATTCCTGCAGGCATGTTACTGGACAAGCTACAGTCCTAATCTAGTTTGACAGCTGAGGTGTGCCCATCTCCATTCCAATCAACCTCTTCCCTCTCAGCTTGTGTTTCACATAGATTGTGCTTTCAGGATTTTCATGATGAAGGTTTCATGCAGAGACATAAGACTGCCAGTTAATTCAGGAGACTTTGGAGTTCTTCAGAAATATTATTCATAAAGGAAAAAGACTTTTGCTCCTTGTATGGATTACATAAAGCTCAGTTTTTCTGCCCTGCACAGGCAAAACCTCATTTAAGTGTCTGTCTTCACACCCTCAGACGTTTTCCTCAGACATTTTCCTCAGACTGTGAGCTATCTATGGTTGTGGAGGGGAAGGGGGGAAATCAGTACATTTGCTGTCTTTATGATCAACTAAAAGAAGCATGGGAAAACATCAGTGTGTACGTCTGCTTGGTCCCCTGAAAAAAGCTCAAATGGAGGACTCGGATTTGTGTCTGAGATTGTTCAAACCCCCAGAGTGAAGAACAGTTTTCTTCCTAAGTCCACCTGTAAGAATCTCTTAAAATTGCAGTCTGCCTTCGGCATCCCAAAGGAGATAGTGTACCAGCCATATATTACTGGTCCGCTATTGTGAACTACTGCAAACCACTGCAAACTACCTTTCTCATCCAAACACTGCCCCTGTTTGTGAAGAAAAAAACCCATCTCATAGGAATTAAACTCACAGAAGAATACTGTCTTCTCTTCCACAGTCTTCCCTCTTGGCTGAAAAGAAATCTAACTGTGACAAAAGTCCCAGGTGCTGTTCCCTCTCACTCTGCTGATCAGTTATCCTTGTAAATAGGAAGTTGTCTAGTCCAATACATTTAACATTTCCTTATGGGTTGTGTTACAATTTTGTGGCTGAGTACCAAAGTTTAGTCTAAGGAAAGCAGGGTAATAATTTTGATTTCACATAGCATATTGGGAGTATTGTTCCTAACGAGACTTTGATTTATGCCACTGGCAATGTTATCTTTTCCAGCACTGAGTTATTAGCAAACAGTTAGTGGTTAAAAATGTCCTGAAATCAGACAACTAAATCCATTCATTAATTATATTTATGTATTTCTGAGTCAACAATGTCAGAAGAACCATAGTTTAGTTCCTAGATTGTTTCAGGCAATGCCATTTTCATAATGAATATGCATTTCCACTTGCTTTGAATGGTAGATTTTATTGACTTCTTGCATTCATTTTTCTCACATCATGGCTTCTAAATTTGAGGGAGAGAAAAATATTTTTTTCTATATTTTCCTGAAGTTTTAAAGGATGATCATTGTTTTATATGTAATGCCCTAAAACAAGTGCTGGACTTAATGCCGTCTTTGCTCATTAACTTCATGACTCATCTTTAGTCCGCAAAATACTTGTCTTGCCAAAAATGTCTCTTTCTCATAATAAGGAGGAAGAAGAAACTGAACTATTAAATGAATTCAAAAAAATTTCTAGGTAGGCCTGCTCAGCTTCTGAAGGGATGACAAGACTAGAAGGATAATGTAGGTCTAATTTTTAGCTTAAATGGAAAAAAAAGGGAAGGAAGCATTGTGCAAATTGTAAAAAGCTGTCAGCAAAGGAGGGAGTTGTGTCTGTGGGGGGATAAGGGATGTACACAGTGCATGGGAAGATAGCTTTTATAGACATGAAGTAGTTACATAATATGATGAAATGCAGAGAGGCAGAGCTCTAGGGCACAATCATTCTCTACTAGCAAAATGCTCGTTCATGCAAAAGACATTTCCAAACAACAAATTAACCCAACAGGAATAGAAATTGCAGCTGTAAAGAAAAAAAATGCCATACTCAGCACTAAGGTTATTCTGACTGATAACTCTGTGTGTGAGGACTTTTTCTCTTCAGCTCCATATCCCACACCCATTAAACAAAGTAAGCAATGCAACCTTAAAGGAGGTGCAGGAAAATACTGGGGAAATGTCTCCCTGTAAAATTTTTTGTCTTGTTATGCTTTTAACCTTGTTTCCTAAAAGAGTAATATTTATTGTGGTATGTTGATGGGATTTCCATTAGCCTGTTCCATGAATGTTCCCTCTCTTTCCAAAACCCTGGGGATCTATTTGTTATTTTTTATCAAATCTGAAGGAAGGTCAAAAATCTTACAACTCTCTGAAAATTTGTGCACCAAGCAGAAAAAGTCTACTTTTCCATAGAACAGGAGACAGGCAGAACCCATGGGTTATGCTGGTGCTTGACATAAGTCAACTTAATCATAACATTTTGTGATTTTTATACACCAAATTAAATATATATTTAATATATTATAATATATAGCCTCTGTGCACACCATTGAGGTGGTCTAGATTGCTTAAGGGCAAGGATATTCAGCATGATTTTGAGAGGAGAAAAATGAAGAAACTTCTATCAAGTAGTGATCTTACTGAACTGTCTAGTGCTGGGTGCTCCTTTTTGAAGCATTTGCATTCATTACTGCTTCCAAGGCCAAAAGCAAATCTGGTGCAGGTATAAGAACCAACAGGCAGAAACGTATGAGATGGAGTGGAGATGTTAATATTAATTTGTAATTTGTCAAACATATTTTTAATGTCAGAAAAGTACTAGTCCTTCAGCACTACCTTCTAGACATCAAAACAAGTCCCTTCAAAAATTGCTTCTCTTTTTCTAATTGTATTTACTGTCCTTCTTGTTTTCATATGTCAAACAGTGTCTGTTCTTAGCTTTGGCTTACTGCCTTCAAGTTTTTAAATTTTTCCACAAATCTTTATTTACCATGCTTTTTGATCCCATGTGGACTCTAAGGGATGCTTCATAGATTTCATTTAATTTCATATCTTCTCTCACTTTCCATCTCATCTGTTGGAGTACTGATATAATTTCACAGTAGTTATTTTTATTAATAATTAATTAATTAAATAGTACATAAAAATTAATAATTCGTGGTAATTCACAGCTATAAAACATGGAAGTTATATATTTCCCATTTTATTTATAAAACATTTAGCATAAGAAGATGTCAGCCATCTAATGAGAATGAGAGGAGAAGCTGAATATTTGATATCTATAAAAAGTACATTCTCTTTGCCAGTATCAGCATCTAATGGGCTTATTTTCATCTCTTGTTTTCTATTAGCATATTCTATCTTTATCAAATAACAATGCTGTCGTAGAGGTGAAAAACCAAAACAATTTTCTTCTTTCTTCTCATTTAGAAGTTTGAGGTTCATAGGAAGCCATAAGGACTGTCCTAAAAGTTCTTAGGAAAAAAAGTACGAATTCAAGCGAACAACCATATTCATTGTACATGTTGATAAAATCTGAGACTGCATTTAAAAAGAAAATAGCAAACCCTTATAGCCAGGGTATAGAACAATGGAACAAACCCATCTCACTATAAAGACAAGTGGTGGTTAGGAATATAGCTTATAAGACCCATAGGTCTAACAACCTGATAAAATGTTATTGGATATTGTGACTAGAAATGGTTTGTTTTCATTACTACTTTGTCACTTAGATTATTGCTTACTTGTTTTCAAACTGAATTTGGTTTCTGCATCCCAAATATATGCAAAATAAGGGAATCTCGTGATTAAATGAATAAATATCTCTCTTCCTATAGATTTCATTCAATTTACTCACTTTCTAAAAGCCCTGGTAGCCTTTAGTAACATGCCCTGGCTCATATCTGTAATAATCACTGAAATAACATGTGATACACGAGTTGATGAAAGGTTTAATATATAAGAATTCTTCTGAAAATGAACGCAGAAAGCTGGATGAGTTGCAGCAACCAGCAGAAGGCTCATTTTCTGATGTTGCAAGACAGATCAAGAAACACTGTAGAAGGTAAGTGAAAGATGAAACTGCTGTTTCTATCAAATTTATTGAAAACAATAGATAGCTTGAAGCCAACAAATCTAAAATTTCTAATACGCTCATACTTCTGAATTGCTTGGAGGAGCAGCACCTTACAGGGTAATTTTTGTAGGTGAAGTTGTTCATGCATCTGGTAGTACAGATTAAATGTTGGTTATAATATGTAGATACTTTTTAACAGTTTAACTTTGATAATGAGACATTTTTGTCTGAAAGAAAATATTTCAGTATTACTTTGCCATTACTGAAATTCATAGTACTAAACAGTGCACATTTTAAAAATTATTTTCTCCAGTCAGATTCAACTGATTCTCATTAACACCAGTATTACATCAGCGAGATAGATTTTACAGTCCTGCATAACCTCTGTACCAACAAGAAACCCAGACCAGACTGGCTGAAAATGGGTGTTGGAACATTCCACTTTCATTTGAGAAGCAGCCAGAAGTCTTAATTTTTTAACATAATTAATATATATATAGATTCAAGGGATTAGATAATATCTGCGTGACGATGACCAAACAAACTTCCAAAGCACTATATTTGCTTTCTGATAGCTTACATTTTTCCATCATGCAAAATCTTTTCAGTCATCTCTTTTAGCTCTTTAGTTTACATCATATTTCATAAATGCATTCTGTGCATAATTAAACCAGTACTGAAATTCAAAGTCATAATGAATTTAACATTAATTTTGATACTGGATTATGCAGTGAAAAGATTCTATCTGGAGTAAAAGAGGGACTTCTCAACATGCAGAAAAGAATATTTTGCAGTTCAGTCAGATCTCGGGATCTGCATAGGAGATGCTGAAAGAAATTTAAGAGAATAAATAATAAACTCTGCAGATGTAGCAATTAGTGGTTCTGAGAAGGCCTCTGACTGTTACCACGGTAATATTAATTTTTTTGGCACTGAACATGATACATTATCATTAATTTTAAATGCAGTACAAGTCCATTGTGATAGCGTTGGAATATAATCTGCATTCTTTGACAAGGATTTGCAATTAACTTTTACTGAGGGCACTGAGTGCTTTAATGGAGATTTGGCAATTTTACTGAAGTCTGATCAGCAGGAAGCAAGATGCTGCCTTCCAGCATTTCCAGGTTTAGTTCTGTGTGCTCTCTTTTCATCCACCAAATGCAGCACGAGTGCCCTGCAACTGCAATCTGACAGTGCACAGGAAAACAAACAGAAGCACGGGAGGTTCTTCAGCAGTGCAACTGCCTTCAGTGCTGCTGGTGCCTTATCAGGCTGCAAACAGGTTATCTACAGATAGCCCTGCCTTCAGCCAAACCCAGCCCTAACTCAGCAGAAAGTGATGTTTTCTGTGAAAATCTAAAACACCCTTTATGATTTGTTGTTGCAGTTAAGAGCACATTCTTTCTTGCTTTGGTGGGATCAGCACTCCTTGATGAGTCCTGCTGTGACGGGCTTTCATTACAACATGTTAGATTCATGTACCAGGCAGGTTTTCAGAGTTGTTTTTTTTTTTTTTCTTGATGAGGAACATGGAACAGCACATCATAAATAAACACAAACAGATACAAGAGGATATTAACTCTTGTTTGAGGTTTTCCACTTCACTGGGTGAGCTTACACCGGTCTAGAGATGGTCAAGTTATTGAAAGACAGCTGCATAAGGACTGATGCAGTGATATACGGAGTATGTTCAACCTCCCTGGTATGTAGCTGCATTTAAGAGTAGGTGGGCTCTTCAGGACCAAATACAGTCACAATTCCTGCAAGGACACATGGTAGAGTGAAATTTAAACAACAATTTTAGAAGCTGGGCTGTTTAGCAGACCTCCCTTTAAAAAATGGAGTGTTGTATTTGCCTGGCACCATGACACAAAAAGGCTTAGAACAAATGGGATTTCTAATTTCCAGTGAACTAATTTAAAGATTAATAAACCTTCCAAACCAGATTTTGGTGCATTTGGGCTGTTTAATTCTTTAAGCATGATGTTGGCATTTTCTCAGTGTTTGTTGTTGGCTATAGCTCTCTGGCAATATGCCAAACATAAAGACTGTGCAAAGCAGTCTTTGAAAGTTTGCTGAGCAGCTGTTTCCAGTTCATTTTTATTTAGTTAGTTTTTTGACATCCACATGTTAGTATTTTTCCTCCCCTCAAAAATGTGTAAATTAATGTACGATCTAATGAGGAATAAATATGTTCCACCTAAATTACTTTATCACTTGTATCTGTATCTTTGTTATCCTTTCAGCCCATAGGAGTGAAGCTACAATTTCTATAATACACCTCATCATAGTATTTTACCTAATTTAATCTAGAGACAAGTGTATAAGCTTATTATATTTTTTTTCTGCAGAGTATTAACATTCAGATTTCATTCAGCTAGGCAGCCAGTTCCATTTGAATCCTTATCTGAGCTGATTAACCCTTCTGCACTGATGAGTTGATGGGAAACCTTAGAAAGTTTAGAAAGGTATTTACTTCTGTTACTTTCAGCCTTCATAGTCAGTGAAGTCACAGACCCGTTAGAATAAATGTGATGTTATTACTGGCTTCAAGATTTTCCTTCACCAGAAGTCTTGAAGAAATGACAGGCTAAGACAAGCTTCTGTTCTTGACCTGAAGTGTATTAGAAAATAGTAAAAAAAAAGGCCTTTCACTGGGCAACCCCCCATTTTTGGCCTCTGCAAAGACATGGTTGCAAACTGGCAGTCCTTTCTAATGCTAGCAAGAGATGAGATCAAATTGGAAGCATTGCTTATGGGAATGTTTGGAAGTACACTCTAAACAGAAATCTAAAGGACTGCTGGAAACAGAAAAAACTAGCTACTGCAGCAAAAGACTGACCTTTTCACTGTTTCTAGGAACGTTGTTCTGAGAATGGAATTTTGCTCCTCCAGCCATCTCTTGCCATCCCCTGAGGGATGGAGACAGGCTTCCAGCGGCTGCACAAATACTGTCCATCAGTACAAACTGACCTTTACTCGTCACTCACTTTGGTCATACCATCCCTTTATCCTGTGCTTCATTGCACATATTGGATGTCAGCACTGGCCTTCTGGACAAAGCTGCTGAAAATGCAGTTGAATGCAAATCCTCAAATTGGGCTGAACTGCCGTGATTTGTCACCAGCCAGGTGACCTGTCCAGTCAAGCTGGCATCATCCCTTCTCAGAGAATGTACTGGTAGGAATGGCATCAAGGGTCTAGCCAAACACTATTTAGAAGAACATCAGTGATTTTGTGGCTGGAAGTGTCATGTTTTTGGCTCGTAGTATGTTACATCTTATTTCAAGTGTGTCATTTATTCTTGATATTGGAGCCAGTGAAATTATCGACCGTGAATTATTTTATGCGAAGAATTCTGGCAATTTACATCCAAAATTTTAATTCCATGAAGACTGGTATTTGACACAGATAAAAGCAAATACATGTGTTTCAAGTAATTTTTTTTTGTTCTTTAACCAATAAATTGTGTTTACACACACATATTAGTAAACTGCCTGATTAATCAGTAACACTTTTCTTCAAAATTTTTTTGAAGGTTTTCAGTGGTAAAAAAGAATTGGTATCTTCTCACTTATTTGACTGCTGGTTGTTTTTACAGGAATCTGCACATTAGGTGTGGTTTTCCAAAACAGTGGAAGTAGTCTGGATTTCCTCTTGCACTGTCAGAGGTAAAACAACTATTCATTTCTGTGGGAACAGTATGCCATAGTAATTTTTTCTTGTTTCTGCCTTTCATATTCCTTATCCTAAGGTCAGATATGCTAAAAGTTTGATTCTCTCATAGAAACTTGTCCTTCAGAATATTCACTTCTGAAGCACAATTTAAGATTATGAAAGGTTACAAAGGACTAATAATTTCCCATGGAAAGCTTTCTTCATGAAAATCTTCATATGCCAGTCCAGCATAGGAACAAACCAGGGGTTCATAAAAGGGACACAATTCATAGAATCATAGAATCATCCAGTCCCTTCCTGAGTTGGAAGGGACTGGATCATCAAAAAATCATCAAAGAACAACTACAAGCCCTGCAAAGGATACCTAAAGAATTACATCATATGTCCAAGAGTGCTGTTCAAACATTTCTTGAACTGTGACAGGCTGTTGCTGTGACCTCTTCCCTGGGGAGCCTGTTCCAGTGCCCAGCTACCTTCTAGGTGAACAATCTTCTCCTGATATGCAATCTAAACCCTCCACTGACATAGCTTCATGCCATTCCCTTGTGTCCTGTTTCTGGTCACCAGAGAGTAGAGAAGACAATAGTTACGCTATTAGGAAAAAACTTGTGTTTGTTGCTTAATTCTATCCTTGCTTGTTGCATGCAAGCACACACATCAGTGGAGTATAGGTGGCTTTAGAAATTGCAGATTGCTTGACTTAAGGAAAATCTGAGATCACATTTCCTACTGGTTGATTCAGATGAAGTCATTATATCTTTCACCTTTGTAACCCTCTGGAAGAGTGAATAGACCCTTTGCAACTTCCCTGTGTTGCAAAGCTTCTGCATTTGAGACAGGTCAATGATATTGCTACTTCTGGAGGAAAAATTAATTTTTTGGTATTTTTTTGTCTTTGAATTACTGAAACAATAAAAGTATATTGGCTGCCAGATGACTATGTACACTCTTTCACTCTTTAAATCTTTATCTCTATAGTATTCTCTACTGGGCAAAGCAAAGTCATGTACATCTGGGAATACTTACATGACAAATCATTTGATTTGCACAGTGCCTGTGTCTGGAGTGAATATGTGTATGTTTTATATGTATAAATGTGTGCATGTACAAACACATTTGTAATTTCTACTGAAATGTGAACCCTAGTAAGCACATATTCAAAAGGAAAAGCATGTTTTCCCCAGGAGTCTGAATTCTAGTTAAATCTAAAATTTTAAATACTTTTTCCTTTATTGGAGAAGGAAAATAGCAGCTTACTGATAATTAAAAGGAATTTCAAGTGTCTACAACATGTCCTAGATACCCAAAAAACAGAAGTGCTTCCCTTGTGAAAACGGGCTGCTGACCTTTTATAGTTCATGAAGCAGAGTAAAAGGTGGAGTGTAAACATTTTCTGGTCTTCTTTATCATAATCCCGCTACTTTATCTTCTATTTACTTTCTAAATCTTGGCATGGAGTGCTCAGATGTGCCATTCACAAGCTGTCAATATTTCTTGTTTCTTTATTGATCATAGTGACTAGCTTCTGCATTTAGGAAAGTCCTGACATTGATGCTCCCTGCTTGTGGGCTGGGGAAAGATCACAAATAATTGTGTCTGCTGGTGGGATGCTGTTAATAAGTTCATCAGGAACAAACTGGGACTTCGTTAATAACATCAACAAAATGTCACATCACAAGACACAAAACAAAAAGTACTTTCATGTGCTACTCAAGATAACTGGGGTCCTGCCTCTCATAAACACTCCTTTAAAAGTAAAAAGGGAACATGTGACAGATTTGAGAAAGATAAAGTAAGTGTAGGTGAAATGTATTTGCTGTGTAATACAAATGGCAGAACTTTCCACTCATACTTCATTGCTATGTGGAATGACTGAAATGCTATTCTGTAGTTCTCTGCTTAGACAAACCTCCATAAGTGACAGGCATACAGATAATACAGCAGAATTTGGCCTAGACTGCCTGATTCCTTCAGAGAAATGGCATCACACCATTCTTTATTCTAACTGCAAGAGGGTCTTATTCTTATGTCTAAAAAACCCCTTAGATACTGTCCATGTCATGACCTAAAAAAAAAATCAAATATAAAATTGGATTTTAAAAAATGCATTCCAAATGCCAATGTTGGCCTCTTTGGGACCCTCCTTCCATCACTATTGATTTATTCAGTAACACACCTAGAAACTAGCTGGATGCATCTTTGAAAAAGTTGTATTTTAATACTTTGTAATGTCATGCGGATTACTAATATATTACTTAAAATCCAAGATTTGCTTATTATCATTTTCACACGTATTAAAAGGTTGCTGAAACTGCATAGAAATAATGTGTGAAATTGCTAAATGAGGCTATTATTTCCTTTTGTTCTATGCTAATGAATTCATTAGCAGTTGTTCAGTTATTATCAAGGGTATTCTTTAGTTGTTAGATTAGAAAGATTTTTATCTTTTTCTTACTGTGAATCTGCTCATTACATATCTGACAAAAAGCAGATGATTTCTCCTGCAGAAAAGTAACTCCCAAGCCCCCAAAACACAGCCAGGAAATGTTCTCATGATTTTCTTGACTCTGATGTGTGCTTGTTTAAGCTCTTCAGTTTGCCTTTTCAGATTGTTCAGACTATCACAATGAACTGTGTAAACAACAACTGTAGGCAAAGGATGATAATATCAATGCTGTACTAGCATCAGGCAGTGTCAACACTTAGATATGGTTTTCTCGGTTGTATCATTTACCAAATAATTTTTCTAAGGCATAGAATAAGATAGATGTGTGTTCTACACTTACATGTTCACCTTTCCTTTTATTCTAAAGGGATAGTGATTATCCCTTTAGAATAAAGGGGATAAAAGTTTTTACTTTGCAGATGAAATTATTTTTTGCTCCTTACAAGTTCTCAACACCCAACAACGAACATTCTTTCAAAATATAGCCCATTTAATAAAAAAACCCCTAGAGGTATTCTGAAATTAAATAATTAACTACTGACATCTAATGTCATATCTATTTGTGAACATATTTCAAGTACACTTCACTGTTTTACCTGATTGTCCTCTACTTCATACCTGTTCTTATTTCTGCTGTCTTTAGATTTAGAACTTCTTTTATCCATGAGCTCTTTGGAGATAGGAGCTCACTAGATATATTTAAGAAACATAGTACAGGAAAGTCCTGATTGCAGGCTGAATCTTGCACAATGAATTACAGGTGGCCTTAGTACATGACACAATAGGTGAAATTCATGATACAATTGTCTTAATAGACAACAATTGTCCTTTCTAATTGTGCATTAGGTGAATGAGAAAAGCAAACTGAAGAGAAATCTCTTACACAATGTTTTCTTTGATATTTAACAAGTCTGTAGGGATGGTGCGGGTTCACAGGTGTGGCCAAAGCACACTGTAGGAAAGCTGTGAGACAATCCCAACCTGTGGGGTAACTAAGATTCTCATTACCAAGGTTGCATGTGCTCACATTCTTGTAGGTGTCAAACCTTATCTAGACTGCTCCGTGTTCTCTCTGTTCTTATTATGCAGCAAAGATATGTACCTTTAGTTTCAAAATGGGTCAAACACTAAATGGCATGTGTGGCATGTTGACCCCATGTGTGGAAAAAGGAGGAAGGTGAAATTTTAGGATAGTCATTATCCTTTTGAAAGCTGTGGTGATGTTTAACACGTCTAAAAGCATCCCGGAATAATAGCTAGAGCACTTAGTACATGGCAAGGTAAAACCTCTCTTCTCTTTCAGCAGCAGCAGCTACTTGACAATATGCATGAAACAGCTACATTTGCCTTACTGCAGTTCCAGCCCCTTTCCCCCATGGCATTGCTCTTTCCAGTTATTCTGAGATGCTTCATAAAGCAAAACAAAGGCTCCTGCCAGCCAGCAAAACAAAAAGTAGCCCCACAATCATACTGTGTGGAGATACCCCACGTAAATACACTGGTCATCCCTGCCAGTTACCCACCCCTTTCCATCCTGAGTCCAAAGAGAGTGTTTGAAGATCAGGAGAAGCTTTCTGTCCTGTAGGAATGTTCTGGGTGTTGTGAAAAGTGTTTTCATACATCAATTTCTACCACAGTATAGAGAATCCACCAGGAGAGGTGTGTTCAAAAGGTGCAAAGAGGCGCAGAGGTGTTCATTATCTGTTGTGAGATGAATTAAAATGTACCCTGTAGAATATATTCAAGCAATGTGAGACAAGGAACAGCAAATTCCAGATTTTGTAGTACGTGACAGAAAATAAAGCTGGTCCTAGAGAACAGCTGCAGTGCTGGGATCTTCTGATTAAATAATTTGCCTGAGGCCTAAGGGAGCTGGGAACTATAACCATCATTGACAAATGCCTGCTTTTACAGTCTATTTTGGCTTTCAGGATTATGTGTCTTCTATAAAAGAGAAGCTACCATTCAGATGAAAGTGATGGGCTTAAGGCAGAAATTATGGGTGGAGGCTCCTGTGCTTGTGTTATGTGGGCAGACAGATGAAACAGCCAGAGAGGTCCCTTCTGGCTTAGAGAGCTCTAGGAGTTGAGCATAAAAGATGATGGCTTCCCAAATAAGCTGGGTCAAGTGTGCAGAATAGATCCTGAGGGAGTTTTGAAAGCAGAATGCTGGGGTCTGACAGGTCAGAAAGGGTATCTTTGAAAGAATAAATCAGTGTTGAGCTCCTAACATAAATACTGCACTGGGAGAATTCACAAAAAAGTTCCATGTGCTTTAGGTATATTTGCTACAAATTTATATGTGCCTTCCAATAAATTTTGAACATTTATATGATCACAGAGGGTAAATTTTAAACTTTCATGAGCAATTGTCATTTTATTTTAAACTCACATATGCTGGAAAAAATATAAAATATGGGGACCACAAGAGCTCCAAAGACCTTGTTCTCTATGCTAGAGTTTACACAGCTAGATAAGCCAACCAAGCATCTAGCTTCATTGTTGCTATTAAGACATGAAGAATTATTTTGTATGAAAATGATGAGACAAAATGAAATTTAAAACACTTGGTTAGTCAATAAATTTTGCAACAGACTTATTTTTTAAGGAATCTTGCCTTGAGCCATGAGTACTATGGGAAAGAGACATATATCTTCTTTTTTTTTTTTTTTTTTAGTTTCTACTGCTATTTATCAGGTTTTTTTCATTTACAAGAATCAGTGTTTCATCAGGTTTATAATTACAAGAACTGAACAAATGTATTATTATATTTATCTGAGAAACTGATAGGCAGATGCCATATAAAACTGCCAATTTGCAAATTAAAAATAGAAATGAAGGTTCTAAGGAATAATATGGACGTTGCTAATGGACGTGCTAATGTCACTAATTATTCCCATGTATATGTTTTTCTCCTCTATACTGCAAATAACATGAGGAATGTCTTCATAAATGACTAAGGTGTGGTGTGAAAATTTTTCAGAATTTCTGTGTTTGAATGGGTAATGAGCAAGCTCCATCTATTTAAAAAATTGCTACTGTTCTCTCTTTAAAGATCTTATTTCATTAGGAAATGAAATCTTATTTCGTTAGGATGCCAGTCTTGATGTCCTATAGATACAGATTTACAAGTCCATACCCTATCAGTGGACACTTTTGACAGAGGAAAGCTCCAGGTATGACTTCTTTCTAAAGTCCTTATATAGGCCAAAACTTAATCACCCTTGTGTAAAAGCCTTTGTAATTATCAAACAACATTGCCAAATTCAAGATTTCTAATTAAACTGAAATATTTTTTAAAAATTCGTTTGTAAATTTATTTTCAGACATGTAACCATAGCTGATAAGGTGGATTTTTTTGACATCTATGGTATCTTGAAAGGCTCCACTCAAATTTATTAAAAAGTGGGAGAAAATACAGATCAAATCAAAGTGTCTATTAGTCTCCTTTAGGAGTAGCAACTCTAGGCTCTTCCTGTTTCATACCATCTTTAGACTAATATGACTTATTTTTTTCTGCAACACCTTCATACTTTCATGACTACCAATATTCATATCAGTAAATTCATGCTCCTAATGCTAGAGCAATCTCTCTAAATGCAAGTAACAGTTTATGTTACAGCAGATGTGATGTCAAAGGAGAGATGACAGGCGATAATTTCTGTCCCTAAACCCCACGTGCACACAAGGGACGCTGCTGTCCATGTGTTGGCCAACATCTCTCCTTTCTTTATGCTTTCTTATCTATGTCAGAGGTGGATAAGAGAAAACAGAGTATAACAGGTATAGAGCAAACAGTGGCTGGGATGGGGTGGAAAAAAAAATCTTGCCTGCTATGGGCAGTTGTAGAAGAGAACTAGAAGCATTTAGGAGGGGATCTAACAAGGGAGTGAAACAGTCAGGTTTTTGTATTTGCAGTTCCAAGTTCCTTTCCGTGTGAAGACAGAAATACAGCATAGGCCCTAACAGGCTGTTGTCATATTGTCTTGGATTACATTTGGAAAAATATTTCCAACAGATTAGTGAAAATATTGCTCTCAACCTGGTTTCCAAGGGGAGACAGTCTAGCCAGGTGTCACAATTTTAGTCAAATACCAATTTATAACACACAGTCCAGTAGGACGATAACAGAAATATTTTTGTCCTGTAGTAGATGAGTTTGTTTATTGTTCACCACTTGTAGGTTCTTCTGAAATTATTGTTACCTGCTAGTTTTTTATCAATCTTTCCATTTGCTTATAGTTTCTGAGGTGAAATGTATGACTTCTTTCATTTTTGCTTCCTTAGTGCTTTGCAAGCCCCTATGTTTGCACACTGATAGTAATTTTCTTAAGGTTTCTGCTTCCCAAGGACCCCTTTCTAACTAAAGAAATTAAAAAACAATCTGTTTGAAATTTGATGAATTTTTATCCTTACTATCTTATTTTGTAGGCCCACAAATACTTGTTTGGTGTAGATATGACAATTCATTCCTCTTTTCAGCTATTCCTATTCCTAAATATTAGGTTTGTGTCAGAAACTACGCATATTTGTTTTTCCCTGAAACTGCTCACTACTTCTCTTGGCTTTACATAAGCTTTTTCTTTTAGGCTGGAAATTTCAAAGCACTTTGAGTGGGTTTTTTAAAGTGCAAAATTATTTAAATTTGTTTCTTTAGTTCTTTTTTCTCACTCATCTTTAAAAAAGAAGTCTTTTCAGACTGTGCATTGATGTTGGAAATTCATGCCCATGCTAAGGGAAGCATAAGAAGCTGTTTTAAGCTTTCTAACCAAAGTTGCAGTGAGGCATAAGCATTTTGTTGTGCCTTCAGCAGGATTGGATTTCATTCTAAGCACCAGAGACCTCAGAGCACTTTGAAGACTTGCCAGTTTGTCATTAATCCTTATGTTTCTGCCTCGTAGTTTTCATATCCTCAGTAACTTTATTATCCGTGTTTCTCCTTCTACATGCCAGGGTCAATAAAATTCCTGTGACAAGTACACTTTTGTACCAGCCAGAAACATCATATTGGCTAGGATAGTTCCATGAGACTTGGAAATGTTTATGAGACCCCTGTCTCGTGCCTGCTCACATTGCTGGCATGTCTTCTGAGTGAGAAATGCCAGCAACTCTCCCATGGCAATACACTGGCCTGACACTAAACTATCTGCAGGCTCTTTGGACAGATTGAATAACAGGGTCTTGTCCCACATGGCAAGGGGTAATTTGCCCAGGTGGGACAGGACTGCCATCACTGGAGTCAAATCTGCACCATTTAATTCAGTGTAGCAATACATGTTGAGCATGACAAGCAGATTTGGGCTCAATGTCTAACTATTAATTCTGCTTGATGTTCAGTTATCAAGACATAGTTAAATTCCACACAAGAAAAAGAAAGCACAACTAATTAGTGATAGATCTGCTCTTCTCCAGATATTTGTCTGAATGATTCTCTCTCCTCTTTGTATGTATTTATGTCTTGGGTTTTTATAACCAAAAAAATTTTATTCTATTCCATCTGTTGAAACCTGTTTGGGAGGTGTTTTTTCTTTATCTGTTGTAACTCCAGGGAGAGGTGGTGACTGCCTTTCTGATAACAAGCCATCTGTTGAGACCGGGTGGGGTATTGTTTCTTATGTCTGTTCACTCCTCTACTACCTCCAAGAAGACATCTTCTGTTAACGGGCCATTAAAGCTCACCGAAGACATGATACAATTCATCATCCTACTGTGAGATGGTCCACCCAGGGAGGAGGAGCCAAATTATTTCCACCTAGAAAAAAAAGAGCCACAAGTGTCACCAGACATCCAGTGTTCCTACGGGACTCCCAAAGGAAGATTGGACCCATCTCTGGACCCTTGGCTCCACAGGATCATCTCTGCTTCCAACAGGACCACATCTGCCACTCCAGGAGGGCTTACTTTTGGACTGTTTCCAACATCCTGGTCAACAGGGTGTCAGGTTGTATTTCTGACTCTGTCAGGGTTTTTTAGGATTTCTTGTTTGTTTGCTTATTCCTTTGTACTACAACATTTGTATTTTTAATATCCCTAGTAAAGAACTGCTATACCTATTCCCAAAATCTTTGCCTGACAGCCCTTTAATTGCAAATTTATAATAATTTGGAAAGGGGGAGGGGAGGGCTTACATTCCAAGGGAGACTCCAATCTTCCCTGGCAGATACCTGTCTATCTAAACCAAAACAATTTTAAAAATATTTATTTTGGGCCATAAGGGTTAGCCTCTGAAGTCAGAGGTTGGTTTAGACATCAGCTGATAAAGAGTGTTCCCTTTCTGTTTGTCCCTGAAGAACCATGGAATTATAGAATGGTTTGAGTTGGAGGGGCTCTTAAAGATCATCCAGTTTCAACTAGCCTGCCATGGGCAGGACTTTTCACTTGATCAGGTTGCTCAAAGCCCTATCCAGCCTGGCCTTGAACACTTCCAGGGATGGGGCATCCTCAGATTCTCTGGGCATAAGAGAAATGGGACTGTTATATTCATGGTGCCTACTGTCCTGCCCTGTGCAAGGTAAGATAAATTCAACATTGCTACTTAGCACATCTTCACAGAGAAGGAGCAGATGGGTATTTAAGGGAGAAAAATAATAATTTAGTGTTTGGAGACATAACTTTTTTTATTCAGAGAAAAATGTCAGAATAAAAATTGAAAAAATGTAAATAAATAGCTATTTGTTACAATATGCCATAAAAATAGACTCCTTGCTGTGAATTAAGAGATTTTAATTTTCCTTGGATTCTGCTTTAATGTAGGCTCTCATAAAAACCAAGTTGGACTTTTACATGGAATTGAGAGGATTATATGCTGCATTTAATAACCCCTGTCAAATAAAGGTACAAACCTAATTAAGCAATAAATCCATAAAAATTTTTACAGACAGTTAATGAGTAGCTTGCATTTTTATAACAGCAATAGCATATTTTAAAAAAGCATTAGCTGTTCTAGTATGGCTAAAGTGCTTGTACTGATGAATTAGTCTTTCTGGCATTGCATGACTAATTTTAATCACTTGGAGCTGTGGAGATGTGCTTGATTTAGAATTTGGGCTATTATTCTTAAATTAATTTTTAAAAAGTTAATCCAAGTATCTGTCCATATTTGTAAAATACTAATTGTCAAAAAATATATTTAGTGTTTTCCTGTTAAAGCTAATGTTCTCAACATCACCAGCTTCTTGGGCTCAGAGATAAATAGGATAAACAGGATGCCAGCAAATAGATACTGAAATCACCTAGTTTATAATTATAAAATGTCATGGCAACATTTCAACAAGAGTTAAATAAAAATGTACATTTGTGGAGTATCTAAATTTCAGGAATATGACATTAGTTGTGCCCATTTAGTCTGATATGAATACGCCATGTGGATATCTAAATTGGTTATGAATTAGGGAAGAGCATTCGTTAGGATTCCATCACCTCCACCTCCTTTTCTCTAATTTAATGGCTAGATGAGATAGCTGTTCCTTTTTCTTTCTTTTTTTGGGGGGGAAACCTATTAGATATGGGCCTTTTATTGTTGCAGGTCACTCACACTGAACAGAGCATGCCTCCTGTTTATTTCCCTGGCAAGCAGGGAATTGTATGTGTGTAGATAGTGGATTCCTCATTTCTAACACTACCCAATCTAATGGTCTTAGGGGAGCTGGAGAGTACTATGTGGGGCCCAAAGGGTGGCAGTCAGTTTGGGACCAATGACCTCTTCTGGGCTCATGAACAGAATTAGGTAAATGAAAGAGGCTGCTGGTAGTTCATAAGGGAGTGGGGGAGGTGGTTGCAGGCAGGCAGAGAAACACAATCTACCCTGATTATTACCTAGTCTTAAATTGGGGCAGGACTTCAGTATTAAATCACTATTTCAGTTTAGACCAGGAAATGTTAAACCTCCGTATTGTTTGTGGTTGAACTAAAATAATTATTCAGATGTTTCTTAATGTTAATCGCATGCCTTTAAACCACTTCATAATGGAATAAAGGACACCAAGAAATAAATTTAAAACCTCTAAAAATTAATTTGTCAGATAGCTTATGGTATGTCTATTCCTGCAATGCATTTAACAGTGAGGAAGAGCCAGGTGGTGTTTTTATTTCTACCAGATAAAACTAGTGTCCAGCTGGTTTGATTTGTGATCTTAAATATGTTTACGTGACTTGTGGCTGTTGTAATATGCCTAATAATACTTCTTCATAGCCCTGCAGCATATTGCAAGTGATGATACAAATCCTCCTATACACATTAATGAATTAAAGTTTAAACAACCATTACCTGACAAATAACCACTATATCCTTCCTGATAAAAAAAATAACTATTATTTTAAGATAAAAAAGCTGATAAACCCCATAGGCTGTTGTGCTGGTTGTGGCTCAGGTAGAATTTTCTTCACAGTGGCAAGTTTGGGGTTGTGTTTTGGATTTGTGCAGCAAACAGTGTTGATAATTCGGGGGCGGGGGTGGTTTATGGCTGAGCAGGGCTTTCACAGAGACAAAGTATTTTCTTCTTTCTATATTGCCTTGCTGCCAAGGGAGTTGGGGCTGTGTGGGGAATTGGGAGGAGACACACTGGGACTGTTGACCCCAACTGACCCAAAGGATATTTCATACCATATGACATCATGCTCAGTATACAAAGTGGGGATGCTGGGGAAACATTCAGAGTTATGGCGTTTATTTTCCCAAGCCCACACCATTCCATGGAATGGAGCCCTGCTTTCCTGGAGATGACTGAACACTTGCCTGCCAGTTGAAAGCAGTGAATTAATTCCTTGTTTTGTTTTGCTTGCTTGTGTGTTTTTTTTTTTTTCCCTATTAAACTGTCTTTATCTCAAACCACAAGTTTTAACACTTTTCTGATTCTGATCCTAATGCTGTGGGTGGGGGAGTGAGTGAGAGTGTTGTACTTGGTTGCTGGCTGGGGTTAAACCACAACAGCCATCTTTAATTATATCTCTTTCAGAACAGAAGCCTGCATTGGTTTATGAATGTCATAGGTGAAGAATCAAACTTTTGCAGAAAGGTCACAGAGCTTTCAGAATTTGTTAGTCTCAAAGAAAATCTTGTATAAAAACTAGCCCATATATAAGATTTCTCATGTGAAGAAGAAAGAACTACAAAAGTTGAGTCACGTTTTTCATTCTTAAGGAAAAACTGGCTGAAACATTTTATTTTAGAAATGTGTTTCTGTATAAATCTCCTTAATAGAATCAAGTATTTTTTAACAGAGGTTTTTTTTTTTTTCCCTTAGGAGCTTCCTTCACTTTTCCACCAAATTTTAGTGTGGCAAGAATTTAAAGGAAATTAACAATGTGAGTTTGTGCTACATTATAGTCTTCTATTCCTTTTTACTTCTATCAAGTGACCCTATTTAAAAGCACAGGGGATGGGAGTGAGCCATCACATAGCCAACACTATTCCCCTGCTTCTGATGCTGTGGAGGCTGCAGAAGGAAGCTGGAAACCCAGAGGTTCTCTGGGAAAAATGTTGACCACATGTAGTATAATTTTAATTTTAACTGATTATCAGAAATTATTTTATAGATTGTTTATGAGCTGTACCCACAAAAATGTGGATATATTCCAGATAGATTTCTATGTTAAACACCATACAGGAGACAAGGAAGTAGATGGAAACTTCAAATGGTTTACTTGATCCAGAAACCTCAGGTGGTGTCTGAGTGAAACAATCAGTGTGCCTACCATCATCTGTGAGGGCCATAAAGAAATTCGCTAAAAGTTGTGTGCAGGGACCTTGTGACACACCCTTTGGGCAGATGATATGCATACATTTGGTCTTCTCTTATTTATGCAGGCTGGAACTAAACTGTCAGAGATTCAAATAACTCTGTACCACTCTAATAGTCTTCCTTACATTGGCTTGTAAAGATCATGGTAGCAGATGAAGGATTTCACAGCTTTACCATGCTAATAATGCTGAATTTCATGGTTTGTCAGCTTGTGAAGGATTAACAAGACTGATGTTAAATTACTAGAGCAATTGTCAGTACTAAAAGATGGAAAACTCAATTTTTTAAAAGATTTTTTTCATTAGCTTTTCTTTTCTAGAAATCACTCATATTCTTATTAGAGACTCAATCTCTCACTAAAAATATTTGTATGCCACTTACATCTGGATTGCTCAAATATGTTTGAATTCAGGGAAAGCCATAGAAAATCAACCATTTCAGGGATGGGATAATCAGAATATATTTTTGTTATCGTCCTCCTTGGATAATATTTACCTGGTACAGAGCATTAGTTCATGCATGTGTAAGGAGAATTTAATTAGAATTTACCTGGAATGTGTAATTTCCTTCATGAAAATGTAGGAGCAAATGTCATTGGTCTTTATTTTGCACTCAAGAAATTTCTAAGCATATTTTCCAGAGTGTGATTTCAGGTTTAATTTCCAGCTTCTCCTGTCTCCATATTATTCCTATCCTCAGTGTCACAAGGCATTTAAAAATGCCTGCCCACTTTTGAATGGTCCATGGACAAATATTTTGTGTATTTCAGTTTTACTACAGCCAGTCCATGTCGCTCACTTAAGATCTATATTACTGCACCATCACACAGAGTCTCACATTTTCAAAACATGGTTTGTTTTTCCTTTTTTCTCAGAATAATGATATATATGAAATATTACTCTTGTATATATGCTGTTATTTTAATAGGTCCTTTCATAAACTTTTATGTGTCCTTTCTTTATGTGTCTGGATCACAACCCAAATATATTTATTATGGTCTTTCATTTAATGCAATTGCAAATTTCTCTAGTTAGTACCTGTCAAGCTTCTTATATCTGGTCCAAACATAGAACTGCCTTAAAAAAACTGTGGCACATTCTATAAAAGTTATTGGTCCAAAACCACTTCTGATGCTAAAAGCCTATCTGCACATTTTGCAGTAATTTATTGTTTATTATGGGACCAGTAGTTCATGTGCCAATACATGTGTTCACAGCATGGATGTCAAGCAATACTTCATTTTTGCTGCATGAAGGCTAATTCCATGCTTCCCATGGAGAGGTTTACAAGGTTTGTAAAGGCCTCACAGGAACTGGGATCCCAAAAAGGAACCTGTACCCAATTAGAAGACTGCCCAGGAAATTGGGGATGGATGTAGATTAGGAGAAAGTAAATATGTTGATATGGGAAGCTGAAATGGATCCTCAGAAGGGGAAATGAGCATCACAACCTGAACAATTTCACTTCCACATTTTTACTTTTCTGTTCTGCATGGTTTTAATTTATGGACTCTCTTACAGGTCTGTACCAGTTTCCTCAGTGAAACGGAGTCAAAGTCCCACAGACATGATATGTCAAGCTGGGCCTTAATTACTAAATTGAACTCCTGGACAGTACGGTGCCCAGAAAGCAAGAAAAGGGTTAAAGTGTGGATATTCACATGATCGGCTAAAGCCCCTTTCTTGGCTTTGTTTACTTCATAGATATGTACGTAACCAGCTGTCTGCCAAAGCTGTACCCTTTCCATAAAGTCATATTCATCTATAGGATAATGAATCAGACAGAAAATCAATGCGACATTTCAAATATGGCCTCATTAGTGCCCTTGTTTAGTGTCAAGAATAAATATCCAGCAAGTTGCTCAGCATTTCTCTTCCCACTTCCTGGAATTACATTTTCCTTGCCTTATTGCCTTTACAAATTGTGTTGAATTTAATTCTAGCCACTAACCCTATAATCTTTAGCCTGCTCTGTGATTTATGGTTATGATCTTTGACTGGTTATTTGTCCTGCAGACCTACTAATTTGCATCCGCTCCTTTGAGTTGTATAAGCTGCTTACTCATCCCACACTCCTTCTGCAGAGTTGCTGCAGACTTTGCTCCCCTCCCTGAGTCACAAGCAGCAGATGAACTGTGAAAGAACAGTGCTCTGTACTCATAAGATTGCTTCACCTCCTCACAAAATTTACTATTTCTGTTTACAAGTCCGCTCTGTCTCTGATCTCCCCAGTCCCGAGTTTCTCTTTTCTTATGCTTCAGAGGTTTTTTGTCATTTACCACTTCTTGCAGTCTAGGAGAGCAGAACATTTCCTTTGAAGTGATTCTGGATTAAAGCAATTCACACCTGTCTCCCCATCTTTGCCAGTCATCTGTTACTACCCTTCCCCCGCTATCTCTGTTCTTCTCAGCCCAGTTGAGTTTTTCAATTTGTTTGTTTCATGGTGATGCATGAGAAGTTCGATAGAGGAACTGATCTGGACTACAAACAACTTCATTTTATTTTATGTGAAGCAAGTCTCATTAGCAGTAGTGTTGCACAGTACTTCTGATGATCTTCTACAGCAATGTGAAAGAACTACCAAAATATTGAGAGCCTTATAGCAGTGAGGAAGAGTAGCATTAAACAATCAGTGAAATAGCACAATCAAGCATTGCCATCAGGGAAATGGTCTGCAAAAGCATCATTTGGTATCAAAAACCTCCTCTTCAAATTGTTTAAATAACCATACAGGCTACTTAACTGATGCATCCCCTATCTTACACAGATAAGTTTGCAAAACCAGTCAGTGGAAATTGACATTTGGATAGAAATTCTTGGATTTTTCAGTTCTGAGTTTCAAGTTATAATGATTTCTTAGTTTCACTTCTTCCTCCCTTCTTTCTTCTGTTTGTTTCTTTATTTTTACAACATCCAACTTTTTGCATTCTAAAATTTTCTCTATATTTTATAATGTATCAACTCTGATTTTCTGGAGTAGATCTGCTCCAAGGAGAAAAGAAGGGATATTTTTATTTAATCAAATATCAAATGCTATTCTTCTCAGTCTTCTTACTTTATCCCGCTTTTTTGTCATGTCATGTCATGTCATGTCGTGTCATGTCATGTCATGTATGATAAGGTACAATGTCTATGGAAACTGCATGTTCTGCACCATACTTGCCTTCAAAATAACTAGTAAGAGAAATGTATAAGCTCTCATGAAGTGGAATGTGAAGAGAGACACTATTTAAAGTTTCTTGAATCCCATGACTTCATAGGGCCAAGTCTTGTGAAACAACTATGCAGGAGCTTAGAAAGCCTGTAGTACCTACTAGAAAAGTAAAAAAAGGTCAATCCTTAATCCCCCTTTTTTTTTGTTGGTTTTTTTTTTTTTGTGGTTTTTTTTTTGTGGGTTTTTTTGGGGTTTTGGGTTTTTTTTGTGTGGTTTTTTTTGTTTGTTTTTTGTTTGTTTTGTTTTGTTTGGTTTGTTTTGTTTTGTTTTGTTTTGTTTTGTTTTTTTGAACTGTTACCTTATTTTATTCTGTTACCTTAAAATTTCAGTGAATCAATTCAAGTAGTTTGAACAGGTCTGGAAAATATACGTGACTGCAATTTTTGTAGGAATATTTTACTACTGGATTGGTATAACTTTGTAGCACTTATTTTCTTTTAATTTCTTGTATCAGGTGACATAGTCTACTGTGAAAGCACAACTTACGAAAACACAGAAGTTTACCTATTACTCTGTATGATAAGACATCATACTTGTAACAAAGGTATAGCTAAAATTTCAAGTAAGGTGACACCTGGAGGAGTAGACATATAGAGCTTAAAATCTGGGAAGAAATACCAGCTGTTTATGTTTTACCTTTTTTGACACAGGATCTACTGGGAAAAAAGAAATTGGATGTAAATTTCAATTTCTGCATGATTGGTTTTTATCCTTGAGTAGCATATAAAGTGATTTACTTTACATGCATGAGCAAAAAAATCTGAAAATCAAGACAAGTCAATATGCATGAAAAGTAATTTCTTTTACACTGAACTTACATCAGAGTAAATCTGTTAACTTCATCTGGCTTTGATCCAGATTTTGACTAAGGTGAGATGAGCAGCAGACTCAAACAAGGTGTTATTGTTATGGAGAAGACTATGCTAACAACTAAGCAGGGATTAGGCTTGATGGAAAGTGAATATTTTCACTAAGTCAATACAAGCAGAGTACCCAGGCAAAACACTTAGGTTATTCTTCAGCAGATCCTGACTCCTGTGACTATACTTTTCAAATAACATACTTAGAGAATGAAAGTGAAGCAGATAATTTTCAATGCCAATGGACAGAGATCTGAACAGATTAATTCCCAGAAGGGCACTTCTGTTCTCTCTCTTGAGACGCATGTCATAGGAGGGCAGCACTAACTGAATTGAACTGAAGTCATACTTAAGAGAAGTTTCAGATGCTCACCATCTCATCCAAACTTTTGGACTCATTTGTAAGAGAAAGTATATAGTAATTGGAGAAGGAAATGTTATTTTTTCCATCTTCTGTGGTAGATTCTTCCGTGCTTTATTATCAAGGTTTAGGTAATTGATTTTAATTGTTTTTTAAAAAATATTTCATTATAATTATATTCAAAATTATCTATTTTTTTCTATTTACTTTTTGTTAGAAAATACAGTCTTGAACAATAAATACAGAAGTGGAAAATTGCCTATTTCCCCATGTGTTGAATATGCCAAAATTCCAGTAATGAATATTTTCCCTTTATATAGTAATATTAGTATGCTACATTTTCCTATGTATTCTATAATTTAGAAATTTTATTGCTCCTCCTCAATACACTAATTTAAGAATTGATGACCATGTAGAACACACAACAATCAAGGTACAAGTTAGGGAAAAAACCCCAGTGTATTAATAATTACTAACTTCATTAAAATTGATGAAGCTATAAACTGTTCTTCTTAGAATACAGTGTGGTTTCCATAGAGAGCTGTTTGGAGACACTGATTTTTTTTGTGTCCTTTTTTTTAACTTTAGATCTCTAATGTAAGAAATGTTAAACTGGTCATTAGTTTTCATTAAACCTGCCCATACAAGGTAATAAGAGTCAGTAAAGAAGGCAAAGGAACTTTCATAAATAATCTGGTTTTAAAAGACAGCACACTTCTTCAAGCTCTTCTATTGGGCACCATTTAATTTTATTGTTTAAACAGACTTTTCTTATCGTTACTGATACCTGCTCAGAAATACTTTATTCTTTGTCAATATTTAATTTGCCATAGAGAAATTTATTTGGAGGTTCTGTTTAAAGCAAACGATGGTTAGAGCAGCTCTAACCTTAGTTACACCAAAATAAACATGAGCAGCATTTTCCAAACTGTTGATCGAGTGTCTGATTTTAGGAGATGAACTGTGGCACCATAAAACAGCCTTCAGTGCAAACTTCAGCACTTCCTTTATTTTTTGTGCTATTAATGCATCTAAAATGCATTTCCCATGCAATTCAGTGAGTGAAGATTGGTTTCAAACTCTTACAGCAATAAAAATCTTTTCTTCAGCTGCTGAAATCCAAGGATTATGTGCATTGCACAGCAATCTATTTTCACAGTTTTTGTGGCCTCAGGAAAGGCAATGTGTATTTATAAAAAAATCACATAAATGGATCAGAATTTTACAAGTTCCTCATTTATTTTGCTGGGAACCAAAAGTCTCTGAAAGTCATCTAGAAGGATATTTGGCCTGAGCAATATTGCTGTAAGGATAATGCCTTACAGTCAATACCTTATGTGTTGCGGTGAGCATCTTATGTACTAAGCTGTGAGAGCAGGGGACATGGAGTCTCCATTAATGCAGAAGCACAAGACACAAGGATTTGCCTCCATAGGTGGGTAGTTACAGGATATTTCGAAAAATTTCCATCAGCTGACATGTCGTAAAGATAAGAGCCAATTTTCTGCATCATTGTAAAAAATTTATCACATAAAATAAAGTTCCTGTTGTTATTTATTGAAATTGGCCTCCAGTGTAAAGCTTTTCCTCATGGAGATCCTAACAATCTCCAGGGGAGATTTCAACAGCAGCTGTTATTTCTACTACTGGAAGCAAGCAAGGAAGGAAGATGCTTTTGGCAGTGAATGAGAATGATTAGCTCAGGATGTAATTTGTATCTCAGAATTGTTTTGATAGCTCAGCACTTTCTTGGGTATTTATCTTTTCCCAAATGAAATAACAGTGTTTTCAGCTTCAAATAAGTCCTGTCTATCTTGGAGTTACAGAAATGATGTCATGCAAAATTCAAGATTTCCACTACTTGTATATTAAAACTTACTAATCAAGAAAATATTTGAAACAGAAACTCAAATTTCTACTTAAATAATCTTCTAAATATTCACAGATGCACGAATCTAAGAAAAGCACACAAGAGCCAAAGTCAGTTTTGAAAATGTGATCTATTGTGATATGATATGGCAAGAGATAATTTGGGCTACTCAGTTCACAAGTATTCCATTTAAGTCTCTGACTAGTACATCTCATGGCTCGTTTTAGAAGTTCTCCTGCTTTGTGCCTTCTTTAATCCTCCAGATAGTTCTTTCAGGCCTACTGAGACATGCAATTGTCATCATTCCTCATATATTTAGGCCTACTGATTTTTAGATTTTGCAATTAAATGGTTGAATGAGGTTGTTTTTCCTCTTTTAAGCAGATGAGAGTGGTACTTCGCATTTGAATCAGTGGAGATAAAGAAGCAACCTCCAGTGGCAAAATCAGTAAAGTTATTTTGTACTTTGGACTAAAGAAGAAACAGGAGTGGGAATTCCAACTATGATAGCCTATACTTTTCCATCTCTACAGGCTTCAAGCTCTTTGATTCTTCTGGATTTGGGGTTTCTGTTGACCTTTTATTCATGTCTGCCAACACCAACTTCCTTTCAAAGAAGTGACAGGTTGGTTGGGACAAGTTTAAATATTCACAATAGAAAATTACTTTAGAGGTACTAAAATTATTTCTTTCTTGTCTGACCTTTTTTTTTTTTCCTTTCCTTTTTTTCCCCTGACCTTCTTTGGCTTCATGCAATACAATACATGTCAAGGAGCAACAGACATCTGGAACTATCATTGGCTGTGCAGCTAACAAAGAGATAGCAATAGCTTTCTTAAATACATAAGGAAAAAAAGTTGTTTACCAGGTTTTCCTTAATAACTGTTTTTTCAGCATATTTGTATTCAGAAGTCCCAGAAACATTAATTTATGAGGGAAAACTTTCATTCTCATTGCATTTGGTGCCTACATTTTTGATGTTGCTTTTTCTTTCCCTTAGCGTTTTCTTCAGGGATAAGAGACAGAATTTTCTTTCACTAAATTATTTTCTGATAAATAATTATTTATTTTGTTGACCTCATAGGACTAAAATAACTTTACCTACCAAAATAATTTAGACTGACAGCAAATGATTGGCATTCGTAATTTTCAAGTGCTAATTACTACAAGCTGTCTTTCAATAAAAAGGGGGCACATGAGAGGAAGGTTTCGTTTCTTAGCATATATAAATATTACTGTTCACTGTCTCAGGATAATTTTTGTTTATACATATGTATTTAAACTTCAGTTAGGGACACCAGTGGATTCTGAAGAGGTCTTTGTTTGTTTGCCCCTTGTATCAGATTTAATAGAATAAATATTTTACCCCTAGTGTGGTAGTCTTGAGAGACTTTAAACCTCCAGATTAGGAGGCAAGAATGTGAAAGTATGCTTTAAAGTTAGGGGGGCTTGTGTTGTTGTTTTGGGCTATTTTCTAATTCTGCTTTTCATATCTGTAAGAAATTGAATGACAGCAGTACCTAACATTTATTATGCACACTAATATTTTTTTGTTGATGTATTCCAAAAAATAAGCAAAAATTGAATATGTCATGCATGTGAAACAGTGCTCAATTATATCAAGCAAGGGATACTAGTGGCTCTAAAATATTTTTCAGTTCCCTTCTCCAAGAAGAGCTAAACAAATGTACATTGTGCATGCTAAAAACCAAGCAGGAGAATTTCTTGAATTACTTCCACCTGGGAAATAGGAAAATAATTTTAGGAAACTGATTCAAATTACTCTGTCATGTCTTGAAATAAAATATAGCTGTATACCTAAATAAGGACCAACTTTAATTTTGTTATGTAAGAAGTAGAATATCAATGACTACTGAACAGAAATAAGTGTTATAAGTGATTTAAGTAACTTCTATTCCTTCTGTGATCCATCTGCTTGCTCTTGATTTACCTTGACAACTAGCTTAAGTAACTATTTTGCAAGATAGTGTGCCAGAGCTGCTGCAGTTCCTGGAGTGGGGGGGAGGATGCAGAAGTCCCTGTGGAGGCAGCCTGCAGTAACCTGCACTGCTTTAGTGCTTTGGGCTGAAAGGAGAAAGCGTGAAAGAGAGAACAATCTTTTCTGTCACTCCTACCAATCCTCCTGTGCTGCGCATACTGAAACAGCCACCATGACATGTATTGGAGAAAACAGTGTATAACGTGGGAGTGTGAAGCATTCTGTGGGTTTGACCAGACACATGGCTTTTAATTCCTGCCTTTTGCATATGGGCAGGGGACAAGAACATCTTGAGAAGGTGATGAGAAGTTAAGCTACAAATTTAAAATCATAAGATCAGAAGGCATTGCTCCACAGAATCTAACTTGTCATTTGAATCACAACGAGAAGACTCACCACATTGACAGCCCACAGAAAATCAAGGCAAAAAAAAGTTACTTAGTTTCTTCTTATGACCTTGTTTATTTGTTACTGTAGAGTATTGACCCTGGCTGGATTACAGGCACTATTTAAAGCCCCTCTATCACTCCCCTCTGCATATGGACAGGTGAGAGAAAACATAATGAAGGGTTCATGAGTTAAGAACCAGGAAAGCTCATTCACCAAATACCATCTGTCTTGGTTTGGAAAGACAGGTGTCTGCCAGGGAAAGCTGGAGCTTCCCTTGGAATGGAGAAGGTAAACCCCCTCCCCGCAAATTATTAAAATTTTGCAATTTAAGGGGGCTTTCAGGCAAAGATATGGGAATAGGAATAACAGTTCTTTACTAGGAATATTAAAAATACAAATGTAGTAGTACAAAGAAACAAGCAAACCAAAAAAAATCCCAGAAACACTGACAGAGTTAGAATACGACCTGGCACCCTGTTGGTCAGGGTCTTGGTAACAGTCCAAATAAATCCTCCTGGAGTGACAGATGTGGTTGTGCTGGAGTAGAGATGATCCTCTAGAAGGGTCCAGTGGTGGTGAGATGAGTCCAGTCTTCCTGTGGAATCTGGAAAACAGGCTGTCCTGCAGTTCTGAATTGCAGGTTTTATCCAGGTAGGAATGCTTGGCTCCTCCCACTGGGTAGAGCATCTCACAATGGGATGATGTAATTTTACCAGTGAGCCTTAATGGCCTATTAACAGAAGATATCCCCTGGATGGAGGATGGGTGGTGGAAGATATAAGGAACATTGCTCCACCTGGTTTTAACAGCTGGCCTATTAACAGAAGGCACCTGCCCCCTCCACCCTGGAGTTATGAGGAATGGATTATACAAGAGATAAAGAAAATGCCTCCCCAGCCAGTTTCAACGGATAGCAAATAGAATACACATTTTTGGTTACATATTGCAACCCATGACACCATTGCAGGCAAGACAGGCTTGAATTAGAGGTGCTAATTAAATTTATTGCTTACAAACTCAGAGCAGGATCATGTGAAATAAAGCAAAACCTTAAAAACACCTTCCACTCACTCTTTCTTCCTTCTCAGAGCTACCTCCTCCCACAGTGGCACAGGGAGGCAGGGAATGGGGGTTTATGGTCAGTTCATCACAGGTTGTTATTACTCCCACTGCTTAGGGAGAGGTGTAATTCCTCTGCTCCACCGCAGGGTCCCTCCCATAGGAGACAGGTCTCCATGAACTTCTCCAACATGCGTCCAGCTCATGAGCAACAGCTCTGTGTGAACTGCTGCAATGTGAGTCCATCGCAGGGGCAACAGTCCTCCCAAAACTGCTGCAACGTGGGTCACTCTTCCATGAGGTGCAGATCTTCAAGGACAGGCTGCTTCAGCACAGGAGCAGAGTTTCTCTCTCTACAGGCCTCCCACAGGATCACAGCCTCCTCTCAGCAGGCATCCACCTGCTCTGGCATGGGGCTCTTCCACAGGCTGCAAGTGGATTTCTGCATGCCCGTGGAACTCCATGGGCTGCAGGGACACAGCTGCTTCACCATGGTCTTCACCTCCAGCTGGAGGGGAGTCTCAGCTCTACACCTGGAGTACCTCTGGCCCCTCCTCCACTGACCTTGGTGTCTGCAGAGTTGTTTATCTCACATGGTCTCTGCTCTTCTCTCTCTGCAATTTCAATTGTGCAACAAATTTTTTGTCTTCTTCTTCCTAAATATGTTATCACAGAGGTGTTACCACCATTTCTAATTGGCCCAGACTTGACCTGCAGCACTTCTGTCTTTAGAGTTTCCAGGGATTAGCCCTGCTGGATATGGAGGAAGTTTCTGGCAGCTTCTCACAGAAGCCACCCCTGTAGCCGCCCCTGCTACCAAAGCTTAGCCCTACAAATCCAATACAGTTACGCCAAATCATCTGCATTTATTAGAATTTAAATGGTATTTTCTTCTTAGTTCAGCTTTTTAATGTCTTATACATGGAATATAGCTGAAATTCTGAGCTAGATACATCAATGGCAACTATAGTGTAAGTCTAGGGATGCCTCTTGTTTCATTACAGAAATTCCTTAGGCTTTTCAGGCCCAGCTAGACTTAATTTATTAGCATTTATTGGCTCATCAAATCTGATAATGCAGGGAAAAGTATCTTCAACATTATTGAACTTTTTGTTCAGTTGCATTATGGATTTGTGTCCTTACTTGCAAGGTTGTCAGGTTTTGCAAAAGCTTCCTAATCCATGGACTATTTGCTGTTATGTGAAAATAAAAGATTTTTTTTCCTGTTATTTTCAGTAGGTGGACACAAGCTCAATAGCAACCCTAGTAAGACGTCATCACTCACAATTCTTATAATTCTGCGTTTCAGTCTTTCTTTGAAAGAAAGCAAAAACCTGGAGGTTGCTTTTTTCTCTTTAACATATTTATAAAAAATTAACCAATATTTATTAACAATTAATTATTTCACAGATCACAGAATGGTTTGGCTTGGAAGGGACTTTAAAGATTATCTAGTTCCTACCCCTCCCTGCCATGGGACACCTTCTACTGGACCAGGTAGCTCAGAGCTTCATCCAGGCTTGGCCTTGAACACCTGTGGGGATGGGCATCCACAGCTTCTCTGGGCAACCTGTTCAAGTTCCTCACCACCCCCACAACAAAGATTTTCCTCCTAATAGCTAATCTAAATTAGATTATATATTAGATTAGATCTAATTTAAATTACACTTTTTTAATTTGAATCCATTCCCCTTTGTCCTGTCACTACAAGCTATTATAAAAAAGTCTCTCTCTGTCTTTCTTGTAGGCTCTCTTCAGGTACTGGAAGGCCACAAGTAAGTCACCCCTAAGCCTTCTCTTTTCCAGGCTGAAAAAATCCAATTCCCTCAGCCTTATTAAGTACATCTGATTTGGTGATTAAGTACATCTGATTGAGTTTCTAAGGAAATATCCCCAGGAAGCACTTTTCAAAAATTCATGCCAGTTAAGCAGGAAAAACTCATTTTTCACCTGATTTCAGGCTGAGATCACCATTTCCATTTGGGGACAGGATCAAATCCAATTAAGATTTACAGCCACACCCCCACTCCCCATCCTTAGCCAAGTATTTTGATTTCTTTTTAAGCCATTGTCGTGGTTTCACGTTCGCCGAATCAAGTGTAGTGGTTTACTCACTTTTTTTCCCTCTGGGAGATAGGATTTTTTGGGAGAAAAAGGCACAAACAGGCCCAACTTAAAGTAAACAAATAGTTTT
>JBBMKD010000102.1:81969496-81991654 GCA_037834095.1 Argya squamiceps
CCGGCTCGCACTATAACCTGAATCAGCTCACTTGAGCTCCAAATAGACAGCTCACAGAAAAGACTTCTTGATTCTCTCTCCTCCCCCGGGCCAGCTCCGCCGACTTGCAATCCTCCCCCTCTCCCCATAGGAGGAGGCTGGGGGGGAGAGGGGACACTGCCGGCCGGGGCAGCTCCCCCACGGGCAGCGGCCCCCTGGAGGCCCCACTGGGCCTGGCCCAGGGGGGCCCCGGCCTCTCCACTACTCACGAATCCATGCCAACTCCTTGCCGGCCGGAAAAGGAAAAAGGGCCTAGTCAACTGGGACCTTGATTTTTAAGGCTGTGTCTCCAGAGGCATGACCAACTCTTCAATTGGTCAGTATCTGTCAACACCTATTACAACTTCCCCAGGAAAAAAACCTAGATGTGTGCTAAACCATCACAACTGGATGTCTAGAAGGAGTTTTCAACCCTCAGAGGTTGTGTATGACATTCAGCTGCTTTGCAAAGTCAGGCCACTTTTGACAAGTTATAGGGGAAAAAAGTTTGAAAACAGTAACAGTAGCTCTGCATGAGACTTTTATGCTAGAACTTAACAATGATGGAAATAATAATGACAAATTGTGTTAAATTGGCAATTATTCAAAAAAAAACCCTTTCAAGACTAGCCCCAGAGTTCATGTAGTACAGAGAAATATTGTGATGGGAATAACTGCAACTGAAAGGTGCTGACAGAATGACTGTGCTAAAAGATGTTGAGAGCTTAAAAGATAGTTTTAGTGCCATGGTCTTTAATTCATCTAACCATGACCAGTTCCAGCAGCTAGGTGTTAATTAAATGCACAGCAGTTACTGCCTAACATGTGAATCTGTAGGACTCACGTGCTTTTTATATTTTTCTGAGGTCGGAACTTTGCCCAGCTCTCATGAACCATCTAATGTGTAATGACAGTAGTTCACCTAATATACATTATCAGGCTCTCCTTATTTTCTTTGCGTCATTAATGCATGAGAACTACTGTCACTTTCTTGAGGAAGGTAAGCACAACAAATATCACTTAGAAAATTCTACTGGTATTTATGATTATCAAAATCCTAAGGAGCAAACAGTGAAGACACATCATACCATCCAAGCAATAGCTTCATACTAGCCAGAGGGTCTTGGAAATGAGAGTCATCAAGTCCTCATCCTCTGCCCATATGCAGAATGTGCTATTCCTAGCTCATGCCACACTTGACAGGAGCCTATCTGCCCTATCCGAAGAGGTCCTAGAATTTAGAAAGATCCGATTCTACTAATTTTTTGTGAGATATCTTCTCACGGACCACAGGATGCTGATGCTGTTGAGGAACTGTGGAAATGAAGAAATATCTTAGTATTGTTTATCCATCATGCCACAGAATCAATGTGCTTCAATTAGGTGCCATAAAAATCAGGAAAATGTAACCATACACTTCTTTAATTTTGAAGATGAAAATGAGTAACACCTCAGAGAGAAAGATTTTAAAGCCCCAGCTGCAGTATTTTAAACTGTTTTATCGAAGCATTTTTTTGCCTTCTAAATTCATGGGTTTCCTCTCCAGCTTCCTTGGTATACTCTAAATTAATAACAGGACTGTCTTATACCTACTGTTCCTCAAGAGGAGAAAAAAAAGAAGCATAGAATGACTGCCAAATTTCACTGGCTATATAGAAAAATTATGCCATCAGCTCTAAATTGATGTAAAATTACTTCATCCCTTGAAGGGAGGGAAGGTAATAAGTTTTGGAGTCATAGTCCCTAACTGAGCCAACCCATCAAGATTAATGTTATCTTGTGGGCATTGGGATGTAGATTACTCCATGGTAATTGATCATTGTAATTCTACCAATTCATACTGAGAACATGCCATGTTTATGGTTGAAATATGGAGTTTATGAACAGTGGTCTGCCCAGTACTGGAGAAAGAAAACAATAAGAAACCAAACCCAGTTATGCTCCCTCATAAAGTATTTTTTAAGGGCTAAGGAACATCTGCTGAAACCTCTGTGTAATTATCAGTCCATACAGAAATAGTTCATCATGGCTGCTCACTAATTTCCCTTGTATTCAGATTTCTGAATTGTTGGTAAATCTTAACATTGCAAGACACTTCTACAAACAGTATTCTTTTTATGCTCCTATTTTAGTCACTGTAAATACTACTTAACCATTCACTTCACAAATATGGCACATTGCAGCCTAAGTACTCATGTCTTACAAATCAAAAGTGAGATGCGCATTGCTGTCATATCGGCTGCTGGAATATTATTTTTTCACATAAATTCAATTTCCGTCTTTCTCATGAGTAGCAGTAAGCAAGTTGCTATTATTATTATTATTATTATTATTGTTATTCCTGATAGTTATTTATTTTTTAGAGAAGCATGGAGACTACAAACAAACATCAGGATCTCATTATGACTGGTGAAATAAATCATAATGTAAGAGGCAGATCAGAACTGCTTCACATCATGGATGTTCTAGGAGACCCCAGTAATATTACATCCTGTTCCTGGATGTTATTTTCACTATATCTTCGGATCCTTAGGAGAGGGCAAGTCAGTCTCCTTAGCACCTAGCTGGTTTTGTAAGCCAGTGAGGAGACCACAGGCAGGATTTATTCTACATTCTTTCACACATCCTACATCCTTTCTTAGTCTTTCAGAAAATGTTGCCTCATAAAGAAAAAGGCAGTTTAATTTTCTGTTAAAAATTATAAATTGTATTTAGGTATAACTGTACTATGAGGTCCAGTCAAGACTGTTTGAGTAGCTGCTCAGCAGTCTTTGTAAGAGTCCTGATCTACATCTTTTGAGTAATTTATATAGCTATACAGCTAAATATATTTTCCAAGATAAACATGCCCAGTAAACTTTCAACAAGCACTGACATTTCCAGTGGTTTATGCAAAATATCATAATGCTTCTTCACATTACAAGTGAAGTGATACAGAAAGATTTCACTTCTCCCTTATCTCCACTTCTCACACAGATAATGATGTTGGTCTGTATGTGAGTACTTGGTATTAAACTGTGGATTTCGATATTTGGTAATAATAAGTGTTTGAAAAGTTTATTTTCTCAGATGCCTTTGAAGTATACTTATCAATAGCCAACAATTTAAGTTTGAGAGGAAGCAAATAACCATCATCCTTATGATCTTATGTCGCTTATCTTTTCTGCACCATCTTTGCTGAAAGTGTGTCCAAGCATTTAATATTTTCCAGTGAGCTAGTTAGGTCACTTGTTCATAGCTTAGAATTACTTCAGTTTACATACATCAAAATATGTCTTGGGTTTCAAAATAGTTAACTTACAGTCTATTCGTTTGGAATAAGTAATTGATCTATAAATATTGTTGTTTTTTATACGGACCTCTGTAATGATGTTTGCTTCAGAAAGGTTAAGTGTAGAAATTTCTTATCTTTTTTTTTTTTTTTTTTTACATAAAAGTTAATTTGTCTTAGAAAAGACACTTTACTTAAAACAGTCAGGCTGATTCTAAAATATCTGCTAGAAACAACTATATGATGGCATTTTATCTAAAATAAAGGTGAGTAAAACAAATTATTTGCTGGGGTTGGGATTTTTTTTGGGTAGTCTTGTTTATGTTTTGAGGTTTTATTTTGTTACTAAAACAGGATCTTATGTTGGGCAAAGAAGTTATGAAAGAAGACTACACTGATATGCCAGTTCTCTAGCTGTAGGGAGCATATGTTAAACATTAGAAGATTCCAAATTCAATTGTGACTATGCCTAAGTTGTGTCTGTACTCAACCAGAAACAGCAGATATCAGATGGAAAGGAAAATGAAGCCTGTCATGTTTGTAAAGTACTTGGATCTCTCTCCCTTGGCTCCAATATTTTTGTTTCTAAATTGTGGGAGGCATAAAAACTTATTTTTGTTTTGATAAGTCTTTTCACTATTCTCACTTTTTATATTGATGCCTCTGGTAAGGAGGAGGCAAATGAGAAAAAAAATGTTTCTTATGACCTTTTCTGTTCTGGCAAAAAACAAAAACCTAAACCAACCTGCTTGTGATTTGTCATCTTGTTTACAAGTTAGCTAAGCTTTGCTTTAAAAGGAGCTCCTCTTATGATTTTATAAATTACGTTTGAAGGCAGTTTTACTTCTGTCACTTGGTGCAGCTGTGCAGGGAATATGTTGGAGAATTTGATATAGTATTGACATTATTTTATGAAAGCAGTGTCAGGTTTTATTTGTGCAGATGATAGCTAAGAGACCCAAGTGACTGGCAGTTATTACCGGGAACATCAAAGAATATAAGCAGATGGGAATGAAATACACCCAAATATGGGACAAAAAAGTTATGCCAATTTGTTGTACACTGTGTCAAGACATAAGGCATTTAATGGCATTACAGATTTCCAGACCAGGTGTATTCTTTTAAACTGAATACTTTTGTTTAACCTAAGGGAGAGGGGAAAAAAGAGAACAACAACATAAAAAACCCCATGGCTGTCTTGATGTCTTCTTCATACTGAGATACCCAGCATCTCTGCAAATAGGACAGCTGTTCCAGAGCACCTCATGATAATTTTATTCACTAAATGTACAAAATTAGTATCTGAAACATCAGTATGGTTATTATGTGGATGGCAAAATAATTATTAAGTACCTGTGGTTTAGGATGACAACTGAGTCAAACCCATCCTTCAGCTTGCATGTTCCAGAAGTGGCAGCATGTTTGACCCTTCAAGGATCTCTTTCAACTCCTCCTGCACTTGTGTCAGAGGATGATGCACTCATGTGCTATTCAGTTGTTTTTGGATTTACAAATAAAAATGGAGATATATCCCCAGTCTGTAACTGGACAGGAAAGTGCTGCAGGGTCTATGGCATTCAGATATTTTACCTAGTGAGCAGTTATACATGAGGTCTTGCCCTTCTTTGGCTATGCTTTGTTTCCACCTTGTATAGACACAGGAATGAAACTTCACACAGCTCAAATATCAGAATATTTCTAGCCATTGTAATGACAGCACACAGTAGAAGAGGTCAGAAATGCAGTAATCCTGTTCTTCTTGGATGCTGTTGTCTTCAATTCTCCAAACAATTTTAAAATGTTAAAGTTTCCTATTTGTGTACAAAACCTGCAGATTGCTGCTATAAAAAATTTACCATGGAGGTACAAAACATTTGTTTCCCAAGCCTGTGGCAATGGAAGTACTAATGAAAGAATTTGAACAATTTGTTTCTGTTGTTTGAACAAGTAACCATAAAGAGATAACAAAAGTTATCACCACAAGAAAGAAACTGGAGTCAATTTTCAAGGTAAGCACCCAGTCTTATCCATCCTTCTTAATAATCTACTTCAAATAGTGATGATTCAGGGTTGTTTAGAAGATCAAGTGAAGCAAAAGGAGAGCAAACATGATGTTTCAGATACTCTAACGAAAATTAATTTTTAATTTTTTAATAACCAAACATACTGGAATAATGAAACAAAATAGTTATGTTGAAACAAGAATATTTTTTTTGTGTAAAACTAATGGAATTTAAAAAACACTGTTAAATATTTACAAATTTAATGAGAATATGGTGTTACTAGGAAAACTTGTGGCTTAAGCATAGCATTCAAATCTCATAAGGGAGTACTAAAAACAAAGGTATGACCTTCATATACAAACTCATATACTTATTTAGTTTTTATTTTGCACTTTTTTCTTTGAAACCAGAAGCACCTGAAGTGTTTAAGTATGAAGACTTTTATCTCTTAACATGGCAGAAGAAGCTAACATTTCAAAAAAATCACTAAGTATTGCTGGACTAAACTTGGTTTATAGTAACAAGTACTGTTGGGTCAGAGAACCAAAAAATTGTGCTAAATAGTTAATATTCAGAATTAAATGATGGACTGGATTGATGACAGAAAGATGAATATAATTTTTTCATGTGTTTTGATGGTTGCAATAATGTTTATATTTATATGTCAGGAGCTGTACTGAGAATCAATGTACTTTCACATTAGATATTGCACTGTGTCAGAACATTGTAAATTATCTCTATTTTGGCTTTATTTATACAAAGTAGAGACTTGCTGAGCATAAGCAAAATCAAAATGGTAGTACCACCTAACTGCAAATTTAAGACTGGCATATTTATAGCTCATGATGTGTTTTATGGGATCAACAAGGAACTGTTTTATTCTTTTTAACTGGTCACATGAGACAAAGCCAGCTGTGATATAAGATACCACAAATTTATCAAAACTTATAATTTTATTTATGTTTGCATGAAATCTGAGTGTATATTATATATAACCTGCTGTTTATCCTGTTGTCAAATCAACTAGGTGCAATTCTGTCAATATTTTTTATGACATTCTTACTGTATTGTTACATAATCATTGTATTATTGCATTATTCAGATTATAATATAATACATATATAATACTTTATAGTAAATAATAATACTGGCTATAAAAGTATCTTCTTGATATTTATAATCTGTGACATTCTGATTCCATTCCGGTTGTGTGTGTTAAAACCGCAGAATGTTTTTGTTCTCCTGTCTTGTATTTCAGCCTCAAGACTTAGAACAATGTCAGAAGAAGAAGGGATATTTTAAAACAAAATACATCTACCTGACCAAAACAAATAGGCCTCATCTCTTAAATCCTCTCAATTTGCAATTAGTAAAGAGGTAGCTCAGCAAAATGAAGAAGAGGAAACCAGGAGTGCTGGAAAGAATGATACATGGGTTCCTTGACATATAAAGGATGCTTCCTATACCAGTCCAAAAGTCCCAAGTCTCTGCCTTGTGAATAGCCTCAGACCTTGCAGAGAAATCCTCTGTCCAGTATCAGCTACTGTTTTAATATGAGGGAGATGAAACCTGGGAGAGGGAAATTTCAGGAGCTGGCTCAAACTGGTGAACACTCAGACAACCCTGTTAAATAATTTGTCAGAGAGAAGATGAAGTATGTTATCTCCTGAACACTTATTTTCAATGTTTGTGTCTTTTTCTGTCACTTGTATACTGTTAATCACTTTGATTATGTTTTCAAAGGGCACTCTTTTAAGTTTTCTAGTACAAGCTGAAGCTTGATGCAACAATGATCTCAAGAGAGCTGATATAATATATCAAGGAACAAAGGCTGCCAGGAATAAGATGGTATGTAAGGAGGTTTATAGATTCAGTGAAGAAGATCAAAACTATCCGTGCTGGCTAGTAACTGTCAAAGGCAGGCTAGTATCACAAAAGAAAGGTATTATTTGCAAATCAGGTATTTCAGCCTCAACACTGAACTGGTTCTTGATATGGGGAACGTGTAAGTGTGGGAAGAAAGGCATCGTCTCTCCTGCTACCTAAATATATTGAAATCTAGGATGCTCAGTGAAGCTATGGCTATCATTTCCAGAGTGTTATGGAAGGAATAACTAGGCCTCTCCTATCTAGTGTTCCTTTTCCCTCCATTTCCCTGTGCCCCCAAATGTGGTCAAAATTACATGAATCTGAGCAATGCTTTTCCATTTAAACTCTACCCCTTCCTTGAAGTCAGCATGTCATACATCTTATGATTGTCAAGTTCTTGAGCAGAAAAATGTCAGTTGTCAGCTGAGAAGCTCAGAGCTGGCTTTGCCAGCAACTAAATCAGGAATATGCTGGTTATCAGGATTTAGAATAGATGTTCAATCTCTGGTCTTCAGGGCATCTGACATAGTGCTCTTTAAGTAACCACCAGATAAATGCCAGAACTTCCAAGAATCAAGTTCTCTGATGAAAACAGCTGCCAAAATCGACTAGAAATGCAATCTGCTTCCCATGGATGAGTGCTAAATAAGAGAAAAGACTAAGTACAAGAAACCAAAGACATGCAAAAAAAATCTATAAGCTATAGAGCGCATATTCATAAAATCAAAAAATTTTAATGTCAGAATGTGTTAGGGGAGCACCTTGCACTTCTTGACTTTTGTTCTGACATTTTACACTAGGATGAACACAAAACATTCATGGTTGTTTTTTTTCTTACCCGATACTGAGTGTCTTTTCGGAAACAAGCAAAACACACAGTATTTCTGCAGCTTGCGTGCAAATAACCTTTTTGAAACTGTAATAGTCTTGGTTTTTTTTGAATTATAAACCATCTTCAGGCTGGATGAAAAATGATCAGCTCCAAAAGAACAAAGTTTGATGGCCTCAGGCTGTATTCACAGAACTTTTCAAATACACAGCAGAATGACAAATTTACTAAACAGCAAATATACCAAACTATGCCTTAACAATGAACAACATGTTGTCCAGTACTTTGCCTAATATCACCTCTAATACTGACTGAAAAACTGCTTCTTGAATAATGCATTTGGAGAAAAAATTCCATTGCTCCTCAGATGTGCTAGTTAACATTTCTTTCATTATTCAACCAGCTACTCAGATTTTATTTATCAAATGTTACAGCAGCAATCTAGTATGCTTTTCAAGTAATGATCAGTCACTTCTAATTATTGCATAGGCCCAGGGTGGAACTGCTCCAAAATTAGATCGCATTTTCTTTGGATTATTTCACATGGATGTAGCTTTGTGAATGTCACACATGCAATATTCAGAACCAAAAAGAATCAAAAGTCAAAGTACTAATAAATTTGGTAGCTGTGTGGTAAATTTCAATAAGAAACCAGCCTTTTCTCTCCTTAAAAATAACTAAGAGGAATAATTTTGATTGTTAGCTGAAGTGTTTTAGATCGAGTATTTGGAGGGGGAAGGCAGAGATTACATTAAGAAAGCATAAGTCTGTCTCAGGATGTTATGCATTTTCCTTCCCAGGTGTTTGAAGAAGCAGTAGCACACCTATCTGGGTGTTTCGGCAGAGAAATTTTACTAAACACAATTTAGAGAAATATTTAAAGGAGAATTTGTCATCAACAGAAAATCAGAAAGGATCACTGAAAAGGAAGAAACAAAGAACGAATTCAGATACTCCAGCTGCTGATTCACTAAAGAGCTGACAGGAGTCTTGCAGCAAATACCGAGGGCAGTCTTGATTGTTCAAGAGTTTTTCTTCTTTTCAGTCATCAGAGAGAATCATTTGTGATAGTGGGGTTCTTTACAAAACTAGGCAGCAAGGACTCATGCACTCTTTTGTTAATTCACATGTACTGAAATGATTTTACCAAGTGGTGTTCTTCTTTTTCACAGTAATTCATTCTGAGAGGTTGTTTGGAGCCAGTTTGTTTGATTTAGAACTACTGAAGAAAGAGTTGAGAAGGAGCATGGGAAGACTGTACCCTCAGTGCACCTGGAAGCAGTAGGAAATGTCACACAAACAGATGAGCAGTTCCAAAAAGCAGAAGTCATACAGGAAATTGGTTTTCATTGTACAATATCCTATTGAGTTCACAGCAAGGTTTTTTTCATGAGGACCTGCCTGAACATGCAAAGTTTTCATTTTTGTTGTTATGGAGATGAATATTTGCTGTCCAGAATCACTTCTGCTGTTTCCAGTCCTAGAGTGGTTCAGAGAAATCAATCTGTGAGCTGCCATATGGTGTCCCTGACCCCACACTGGGTGGTGTGTCTTTATTTCAAACTTCAAAAATTATATATTATATATCTATGCTTCTAGTCAGTCAGGACCAGGATTCTTTGTGAGGTGCTTAAGTCCACTGATTTCCAAAGGCTATAATTTCCTTTCCTCCATCTTTTAATTTGCCAATACCTAGCTGTAGCAACTTGAGTGCCCAGCATCCTGGGCAGGGGAGTTGAGCTCCACTGCTGTGCAGCTCTTGAATGCCTCTGGGAGTATTTGAATGCCCTTCTGCCTTTCCCCTTCCCAGTTTTGTCCCACACAGGGTTGTCTGGGTCTGGAGAGCCCCACACATGATATTTAGGCCTTGCTGCCTGGAAAGATCACAGAGAGGAAAGGCAGAGCCAACACCTGCTGCCTGCCCCCTCCTCTTTCAAGTCTGCTGGCAAAGAAGAGTAACAGGAAAATTGTCACTGTGTGTAGGGGCTGAAACCCTGCCTGGCCTTATGTCAGCTTATAAAAGGAAGTGTCTGGAGGTTCTCTGTCATCTTTTGTCCTACAGTGTGCTTTCCATTAGGATTTTTCCAACGTGATACTTTAATTTTGCAGTACATTAATTTTCCTAGTGGTTCACTAGAAGTGAAATATAAATAATACAAAGAATTTGTGATGACAAATGCATTAAAGGGTTTAGATGCAACAGTGGTGAGCAACAAAGACACAAAGACACAACTACAGTGAATAATTTGATTGGTATGAGATTAATTTTTTATTATTCTTCAAAATTATTGTACAGACCTGTACAAATATCTGCAATGATACTTGAATCTATAGAGCAGACTTCTGAACCAGCAAAGTCAAGGTGCTCAAAGAGGAGCCTGCAAAGTTTTACACAGAAGATGTAACACTTCACGGGCCAATTTCTGCTAGCCTTATTCAGGATATACGTGTTTGTCCCTACAAGTGATCTTACTGCCACAGATGACTGGGATAACATCCCATTTGCTAGTCCATTCGGAAGAAATGGTTTAAAAAGGAATGAAAATGACTTGTAAAGGCAGTAGTCTCGAAGATAGACAAGAGCTTGATAGGTACTCAGAAATGTTGACATCCTATGAAACATTTATTTCTTTTCTCCTCCTACATACATAAGTGCAAGGCAGCATGGCAGAGCTGCTGGTAGCTCTGTTCCTTAATTGAGGTTCACAGCTTAAGTTATTTCCAGAGTGCTACACCATTACAAACTGTACTATCACTACAGAGCTACTTGATCTTCTTTTTGTGGTACTTTGGGACTAAGTTGTTAGCTATTAAAGACTTACTGACATCCATTAAAGAACTAAGAAGATTCTCAGCTGGAACATATTTAAAGCCAGGAAGATTATCCATGTTTGTGCAACTGGAGATAAACTACCTTCAGTGGTTTTAAAAGAGATCAAAGCTCCTAGCTATCTCTGCTTCTAGAAACATTCTTACCTTTAGCCAGAAATGTGTCACATACATGAGAGATGCAGAGACACTGCTTTTTAAGTCTTTCTTAAAAACACTGAGCAAGAACCAAACCAAATAATCAGAATTTTTCTGAATAACTATCACATATCTAACAGCTGCTCAGCTGCATGCTGCAGGTACTAGCTAGACCTTATCTTAGAAGCAAATAATTTATCTTAGGGCACAAGTTAACCCATTAGCTCTTGAAGAAAAAAATAAAGAGCTTGACCCTGAATTCTTGTTTTCTTGGGGCAAAGATCAGCAATTTCAAAAAAGCATTTTATTATCCTTCACATATTCCAGAGGTCTTGAAAAATATATCTTTTTCTTCCTCACCTGAATTCTAGCTCTGAGAAATTTGATGAAACAGTAAGAAAATGGCATAGGCTATAAAGCAAGAGGAGCATATTTCTGTGCTTCACCTTTGAAGAAGAAAACAGGTCAAGGAGAAGCTAGAGGGTTTGGGTGGCGAGTCTGAATGATGATGGATGCCTGCAAACCAACAAATCTTCCCTTATTCAGGACCAAGGAGACAGAGGCAGAATATTTCCAAGAAGGAAGGCAGAAAACAACCTTGGTCCCATTTCTAAGCATTTACTAGTTTTCTAGCAGTTATTAGCCAAACACGTAATGCAACCTACTCCAGGGCTTCTAGCTAAGGGCTCTTGGCTTCTCTTCCACTAAAGCTGTGAATTGTCTCTCACAGTTCTGAGAGACACTGTAAAAACTGATCAGATATCTGCTAAATAATCTGTGTGAAAGTATACACATGTGTTTAAAAATATGGTGGCTAGTATGCATGCTCAACTTTCTATTGGATTTATTCTCAGCAAATGTGTGGAATGGGTAAAAGCACGTGGGATGTGATCCATCTGACTCTTAGCTGATGGAAAGGTCCACATTGCTTTCCGTGAGCTGCCCATGAGTTTAATAGTGCATCAGAATTTCAGGGCTTGTTTATATACTGTAATCAGCTGCTGAGCAAAATTACCTTTCATGGTCCATTTTGATGCTTAATCTGCCCCTCGTTCCCTTGGCAAATTATTCCCGTTCTTCTGATACATTTTCAAGGAAAAAGTCACTGTGCATCACCATAATGTCCACCACATGCCTTTTGAGAGAGACTTCTACAAAACGTGTGTTAACATTTCTTAGTAAATCACAATTGAACCTGAAGAAAAGTTTTATTTGTTTGTTTGTTTGTTTGTTTTGTGGGGTTTTCTTCATGTGTTTGGCTGGATTAATTTTCAGGTATAGGTCATCTACATAATAACCACAATCCATGATTTGGGCTATTGTCAGTAAGCTGCATATATTCCAGTCAAAGTAGTAGTATTATGGCCTGTTATAAAGTGGCTTGTTCATGGGGGTGCTATAGCCGGCTAGCAGATCCCCCAGGCCAATTTATAAAAGTTCGTGGGCCCTCCAAACAGCTGGCTGAAGCATGGATTCAGGCTTGGAAGAAGGAAGCGTGCTCTCTCTTGGTTGGGAAGATGTTTATTTCAGTGCAGGCATGTGGAAGAGGCTTTGCCAGAGCATCTTCTCAGCATGGAGAGAGAGTGGAGAGAGCAAGTGGAGGGAGAGAGGGTGACTGGTCCTGTGTGTCCTTTTTTCTAGCTTGGGGCCTGGCTGGGGAAACAGTCTGACACAATGGAGAAGGGAAGGGGGTGGGGTCACATCAGAATGAACCAGGTGTGTTCAGGGAATGGGGGGGTGAAAGGGACATACCATTACAGACAAATAACAAAATACAAATACAAATTCAAAAAACCTGAAATTTGCGCCACTACAGCCTGTGAGCTGGTTTAATGTATGAGAGCAGGAGGGTGGGAATTTTCCCCAAGACTGACAATGCATTATGAGATAAATGCTTATTTGAAAAGATTCTTTCTTATTTTTTAATTCCAGACATTCTTAAAGACACTTGCGCCAAGCTGACAGATTTCCAGAGGTAAAATGATACATCAAATTTAAACTGGTAAGAGAAGAGCAGTTAAAGCAATTCACAACACTAATTTTTATTTCAATTATATGGAAATATAATCTAGCCTGGGAATTATGTGAAATTGCTCAGGGTCACATAACAACCCATTTCGCGTGCACATTAGGAAGTTACAAGTTACAACACATTAAGCATCCCTCTACTGTCCAATCTTTGCATGTATTTCATTCATAATTACTCTGTTTCTGGTTAAAGTAGAACTAGGCAAGCCATGATATAGTTTCACCTGTGGAAAAAAACCCTCTTTTTTTAATGAGACTTTCTGTTACTATAGTCCTTTATCGTTGCTCTCTTTGGCTCATTCTGTGTTCTCAAAAGTCAGAGTAATAGATTTCTTTGGTTTAGGAGAAGATTTTCCTGAGGGCAATACTTTGCCTGTGCTATTTAAAACCTATAAAATGTCTGCCCACAAAGAATACAATCAATAAAACAGACACTGAACTAGGGATAGATAATAGCATTTTTAGTCTAGAAAGAAAAATAAACAAAATAGCCCCACGTTCTATGGCATGCACATTTGTGCCTGTGGATGTCTGCGGTGTTTGATGCTAGTTGAAATTGGTTGCTTTTTCTCCCCAAAAAATATTTTGTTTCATTCTCTTTGTAATTTTGTATCTTCTCATACTCCATCCCTGAAATCCAGTAGAGCAATTGAACTGCCCTGCCCATCAGCTTTATTGCAGAAGAAGAATGAATGTGTGAGTTACTAGGATGCGTCACTACATTGCTTTAGTAGCCTCAGGTATTTTTGCAATGAAATTTTCTTTATGATGTATAAAATCAGAACTTTGTAGGTACAAATGAACTATGGATGTGCTTGGAAATTAAAGATTTTGTGAATGTGTCAAGATAGTTGGAAATTAAAATGAGAAAAAAGTGTCAAGACAGATGTTTTGTGTAGACTTTGATTGTCCAAAAGGGGAAAATCTGTAAAGTAAAATTATTGATTAAAATCCATCTCATTCTTCCATGCAAGCAAACACACTGTGATATGTTCTAAACAGATCGGAATCTATATTCCTCAGTGTAGGAAAACAGAAGCAAAAAATCTTGCTGCAAGCACACTAAATGGAACAGTTATGAGTAAGGAGCCTGGTGTTCTGTGTGCAAGGACACACAGCTGCAGATCAGATACTGACAGGAAATGCTGGATTTTATTATTGAATCTATGACAGAAGCATTTGAGGGGTACAAATGACAGTCATCTCTCACTTGTCTGCCACTCAAGCTTTTAAAAAGATCTCAGTACAAGACAGATACCAGTACAAGAAAGAGAGAGACAAATGGGATTTTTCTGTCCAAATGTATACTTTGGTTTGAGGTTATTCAAAGAAATGGAACAACCCAGCAAGGTACAGAGTCATGGCAGAGTTCAGAGTCACAAGAACTATTTAACAGCTGGCAGCACAGGAATCTGTTCCAGAAAGTGTGGCCTGCTCAGTTACCAAGATGTTACATATATTTTCATTGCTTTTAGCTGATCCTCACGAATTTTTAAAAAGTGTGATTAATATCTGAGCCTTCAACATCACTTCTTGGTTTTGTGCTATAGTCAGAGATAATATCTGGGGAAGAATGGAAAACAAGCTTCTAGGTTCAGAGGAGTCAGCCTTGATCCAGAGAGGTTTTATAACATACAGCAACACAGCATGACAAGGCTGTAAGCATGAGGTTTTCAGGGTGCTGGGAGCAGTTTGTGGATGAGAGGCATGGCAAACAGACCTTTCAGAGGTGGAGATAGCAAGTCACCAGGAGTGTCCATGTCCAGAATTTGTAAACTTCTTTTTTTCAAAGCATCACCACGAGAAAAACAAACAAAGGCCAGGTTGCATGGGGCTTTGAGCAACGTGGTCTGGTGAAAGGTGTTCTTGCCCATTGCAGAGGGGTTAGAATGAGGTGATCTTCAATGCCCCTTTCAAAACAAAACAGCCTTTGATTCTAAATCTGGATTCCTTACCCTGCATTTGAGATTCTGGGTAGCAGAAGTTAGTTATTTCACCTGATCATGTGTTGTGAACTCTTGCTATAAATTGTGGTGAATGATAAAACCCAGTCAAAAGTGACTTCAGACTGAGTGTGACCAAAAACACTTCTGTCCACAATATTTGAAACACATATAAACTTAAGAAAGAAAAATCCAAAAATGATCAGATAAGAGATGCACTTCTGGCAATTCTAATCAAAATGGGTAGCATTAGCAAAAAGCAGGGAGGAAAATAGACCAAACTTCAAGCAGAGGTTGAGAAACTGTCTCCTAGACATGTCATACTGTCTCTAGAAAGTGCCCAAGGGGATTGCCTTTTTCCTATATTTAGAGAAAATATGTATTACTTGTCACAGAGATAAAGGCACATTAGGGCAGGCTGAATCCAAAATGACATTTTATTTTGTGAGCATTTTGAAAGTCAAGTATTACACATGATATCCAGAGGACAAGCATTTACACATGAGCCGGATTTCCAGCCCTGGTGGTAAGATCCAGTTCATCTCCAAGAACTAAGATCATGGACTAGAATGGTATGTTAGGAAAGAGTCCACAAGTCTTCTGTAGAGAGAAATGCTGCCTGGCTAACCTTCAGGAGTCCCAGAAAGATGTTGCCAGGGCCCTGTGTTCTTCCCTTCTCCTTCTCTCTCCGAGCAATTTAGCAGCCCTCACACACAGGCAGTGTCCTGATAGATATCAATAAGCATGGAGACAAAAGGTAATATGATAAACATGACATCTTCTTAAAAAGCTTTGAACACTTTTTTTTTTTATTAAGGAAAAAAAAATCCATGGGACTGAAAGAAAAAATGTCTTATTGACTGAAGTTTATTACTAGGTGGGAAGCAAACTGTAGCTCTTAAAGACCATCTTCACAGTGATGAAGGACCAGCAATGGAATTCCTTAAGAATCAGTGCTGGACATGGATTTATTGAATCACCATGACTGAAACACCATCATTGACCTGGAAAATAAACCAATAATGAAATCTCAAAATCTGTGAGGATGCAGAGATCTTTCAAACAATCAAAGTCCTTCTAAAGGACTGCAGGAAATCCCTCTACAGCGAATCTTGATTCCATCAGTAAAGAAGTATCAGATGAGCTTCAGTGTAGCCAAACGTTAGGCAAAATGAAAATAATCTAAACTCTGCTTACCTGCAGCTGAACTCACTAGTGTTGGTTACAGCTCAGACTCCCAGGGTTGCCTTTGGCATATTGTGCAAAAATGGGCCAGAAAAACTGTGGACATCTTTAGGACAGCATAAGGAAAAATATGGGAGGGGCCATCATTTTGCCACTGTATACAACTTCAAGGCATCCTGTCTCAAGTATTGCACAGGATAGTAAGAGAAGGTGCAGAAAGGACGACTAAACAGCCTAAGAAGGGTGGGACATCAAACATCTATTAAGAGCTAAAACCTTTCCATAATCATAATGCTCTGGATTGGTGTGTCTTGTCAGGAGTAAAAAACATAAAACACCTGCCTTAGGAAATTTAAAATCCAAGTGACAGCGGCTTTTAATGACATCAGAAACTTTATTATCACCTTTCAAAGTGGCATTAGGTTTTTTCCTATAACTTTGCCTGAAAGTTTAATAAAACTATCCAAACAAGAAAGTATCTACCCTAAATTTCTCCCTACTTGCAATATTAATATATTAATATATATATTGGTATAATATATTAATATTATACCAAATTAAAATCTGAGAGAGAGAGAGAGAGCACTCATGTTTTATAGCCGGGTACCTCATTTTGCTACCAGGGGAACAAAGGCAAAATTTTCTTGAAAAAAATGGGAAAATAGCGTTCTATCTTTCAAAGTTTATTTTATTCTGGCTCTTCAGGTTTAGTCAATACAATGTATAAATAAGTATGGAGTTTTCCATGATATTTCAAGTTAGATTCCTAAATATAATAATCAAACAGATGCTATAGCAGCATAAACAGACATAAATAATTGGAGAAAGCAAAAATGATTGCTCCAACAACGAGAAATAAGCCAATGTCCAGGCATGGAGGAAATGTTGCTTGTCAGAATGGCAGCTGGCAACTTTGCTTGTTTCTGTTTTTTCTCCACCCAAATTGCCTATCATTTTAGGCTTTACATTTTATTCGGAATAGCAGCCAAGGGGAATATACAATATTTGGCCCATTTTTTATAGATTGTTAAAAAGGTGGATCCCTTGCCATCAACAGAAAAGAAAAAACATAAATGCTTTAACCTGTGGCTCTTGCAGGAACTATTAGGAGCTACAATTGCTAAACATCAGAGACAAGTTCTTGGTAATGATACGGAAAATTGTTTTGATATACAGAATAGAAACTCCTTTCCTAAACAACCTGATGAGCACCAGTAATTAATGCTTCTTGGCATCAGAGATGCAAAATCAGTTTTATACCTGTCTAAAAAAGAAATATCAGGCATGTGATAGAGCAAAGATTTAAGTCTGTTGCAACACACATACATGGTCATGATTATTTGGGATCAATGTCATCACAGAGGTAGTTGCAGGGCATTAGAAGCAACTTTTGAAACAAAGGTGGAGTAAGCCTAAAAAGAAATTAAGGAAGAGGAATGAAAAGCAGTAGTGGAGGTTGAGAAACCCTGGAGTAGCAGCAGACCCTTGATGGAGGAACCTCACTATGAATGTCGTGCCTGGCTGGCAGCATGGGCAGCACGTGGGACACCCCCAACCCCAAGTTGCTTGGGGTCAGGGGACCTGCTCATCATCCAGACTGTGTGGAGCTTCAGGGTCAGACGTGGGACCAGAAAGCCCACAACAGCCATGGGAGAGAGGGGAAAAATGGGGCAACCCATCCTCCCCAAAGAAAGGATGAGGACCTGCCACCATAGGTGCAGTGGGTGAAGGTCTTGGGTTTATATTTTCTTTCTGACCCAAGATTCAGGTGATGCTTCTGATGGTGGTTTGAGCGAGTCTTTTTTGCCCTCTGAAGGCTTTGAGCTTGGTGCGAGAATGAAGAGGAGTCTCAGGATCTTGTTGTTCAAGGTTTCTCATGTGTTTATTATTTCTTATCTTACAATTCTCTCTGTGCCCGGCCGAGATGATCACAGCAGCTCGGGCACAGGCGACTCCCCCCGTGATGGGAGGTCACTACCTTCTTATACAGATAGTTACATGTGTCTTGTTTACAATTCTGTGCCAATGCCTATTATCTATACTAAAAGAGTCATTTCTACTTTGACCCAATCCTCTCAACCTACTTTGTGCCCATGTCACATCAGAAGATGGAGGCCAAGGCAGAACAAGAAGAACCCAGGGCACTGCCCTAAAATCTCCATCTTGTCCCCAAGTCAGCTCCATTCTAAGAATCCCAAAATTACCAAATTTTCCGCATGGTGATTAACTACTGTCTGTCTATTACACTTTTGTGACGTAATTCTTCTCTCAATGTTGGAAGCTTTTTCCATGGACTAAAATCAAAGACTGTCTTCCTGGTTCCCCCCTGAACAGACCCCCCTGTCCAGGATTCAAACTCTCTTTCTCCAGTCCCAGACCCCTCTGCCAAGGTCTGTGACCATCCAGGACAGTGAAAGGAATGCCCTGGACTCCGACATGAGGGGGAGAGCAGATGGGGTGTGTGTTCATGGCAGTGTGAGCACCTGTGTGAGTATGGGATTAGAGCTTCTTGTGATTGATGCTAGAAAGGTGCTTCAAGAGCTGTAGGTGTTTATTTCATAATTCACTGATTTGTGGTTAATTATCAAAGAATCATAGATTGGGTTGGGCTGGAATGTACCTTTAAAGCTCATCTAGACCAACCCCCTGCAATGAGTAGGGACATCTTCTGCTAGATCAGGCTGGTTAAAGCCAAGTCCAGCCTGATGTTTCCAGAATGGAGCATCTACCACTTCTCTGGATAACCTAAAAAAAAAATAAAAAAAAAAAATAAAAAAAAATATCTTTCACTGGAGTTATTAAACCAATAAACCACCTCAATCCTCATTTGGTTAAAACATATGAACTGTGCAGATCTTTCCCTGTGCCAAAATTGTGTTGAACAACATAGGAAATCTGTTGAATTCATTAGGAACAATGAAGGTTTGGGCCATGAACTTAAGTACTTGCTGGCTTCTGGGTCAGTAGTTTTTTAAAAAACGAGATGTGCATAACTGGTGCTTTGGTGTGTTAACGGAATGACAGAGTACAGGAGCAAGCCGGGAGGGAACAAGGGATAAACACTGACTTCCTGCTGGTCCCAGCCCTGAGACAAATGAAAGTAACTGTGAAAATCACAATCTCAGTCCCCGGGACAAGGACCTGCTAGGGCTCATACAATATAATGGAGGTAAATTGCATTCTGAATTAGCTAAAGCAAAGAACACTATGAGAAAACTCGCTGTTTGTGCTTCGTGCAGCCATTTGTGTGACAACTGCTGACTGCGCTCTGAGAGGGGAGTGAGGCAATCATAAAAGGGGAGGGTGAAACTTGGCAGCCAAAGGGATGTGTAGCTGCCTAGAAAGAAAAGTGGACGTGTTCACAGGCAGCTGCAGAGTGCACTGAGCCTGGGAAAGCCTGGCAGGCTGAGATGAAAGGCTACTGCAGTGAAAGAAACAGAAACAGAGGAACAGATCTGGGAAGCCTGAGAGGCAGTAGCTGCTGAGGACTGACATCCAGAAATGTGGGGTGGATATATCTGCAAGTCCAAGGATGATGATGATGAAGAGTGCAGTGCAACACCTATTCAGACACAAGAAATAACCAAAAACCACAAAAAAACCCTGACCATCACCACTGTGGGGAAGAGAAAGAGGTGAATCATGTATGGGTCTGCAGTGAATATATTATTCAAATGAAGTTTAACACCACCACGGAAAAAAAGTGATTTCATACTATGATGTCAGGTCACAAAAATAGATCATTATGAGGAACAATGGAAGGCTAGGGGATTTTATGAAAAGCATGAGAGCTGTCAAGTACTCCTAGTGTTTCAGAAGACCTCAAAGAAGATAAGAAATCTTCAGGTCCATCTCAAAACCTTATTAAAATTTTCAGGCAAAAGGCTGCAAAGTGATGTTATTGTGCTAGAAGATATGAAAGTCATAAAACTAGAGTATGGATTGGAACAAAGGGGTATTTGTTGCCATCAGTACTGCAGTTTTTGATCTGATACATGATTCCTTAAAGAACTTATCATGCTATATAATACAGGAACAACTCTGTATGAAAATGCAGGTATTTATGTCTCAAGTAATTACAGGGTAGGAGCAGGAGGCACTGGATGGACTGCCAAGGAAAGGTGTCACATGTCTTATCTGAAATCATGAAACAAGGCAGGTGTCAGCTGCAGTGATACCTTAAAGACCTAGAAATAAATACTCGAGACAATATTAGTCATTAGTATAAGAGGTAATAGAAAGGCTGGTCTTTATTGGAGGCCTCCAGGAACAGATATGGAAAATGCCTAAAATTCCTGCCCCCACATGGGTGAATATAATTTTATAAGTTAGCATAACTGAAAAAATCATCAATTAGAATCACAAATGACGAAGTAATTCCCCCTTTGTCTCTTGTAAAGGAGGTCTCTTGTAGACCTCCTTTAGATAGGAAATAAACTTTGTTAATGAAAATATGTCTTAAGAGCTGGTTTCAACCTTGGCTTCCATGAAGAACCAAGATAGGATAGGCGCCTTGGGTTCCCTGGGGTTTGGAGTCTCTGGAATGTGTTCTGTCTTTCTGCCTATCAGGGTAGGGAAAAGGTAGAAAAAAGTACTGGAACTAGCTGGGAACTATATATCTGTACAACAATAACCTACAGAGCTATGAATATATATGAAAGAAATAAAAGCCAAAATCATTCTGGCATCAGTAGGATGGGTCTGGAAAACAAATGCAGGGATAAAAAGCAGTTAAGTCTCCATAAGAGATGGTTAAAACTACTTTTGGTAAAAGACAGTGAAATGACTTGGCCGTCAGTTTCTTTAAGCCCATGATTGTGCTCTTGTCTGTCATTCATATTGAGTATTGGCTTAAGGTATTCTGAGGTGTGTGGGAATAGAGAGTGGCAATGTATACACACTGTGCTAAAATTATTTGGTTGAATTATGCAAACAGGCAAACAGGGAAATTTTTCCCAGTGACATTAACCCACTACAGTTTCAATGGTTGTTGTGAGGTTTTTATTGAAGAGGGCTTTTTCCTTTTTAATTCTCTCCATGCATTGTTCTGAATAGCATTGTGTGAAAACTGAGTAAAGAGAAAAAAGTCAAACAGGAAAAAAACAGCCCTGCCGCATTATGCAGCTCTGGCCTTAAGCATGCTCAATTTTCCTCCCTTCTGAGACCTCTGGCCCACCTTCCAAACCAAGAAAATCAGGTTAGTCTGAGTGTGTAGCCCTTATCCAATGCCTGCTGCACATGCAGACACAAGCATGCATGTGTGCATTCACACTCAACACAAGCAGCAAACTCATTCCCTTTGGAAATGATAACACATTTTCAAGAATACAGATGCAAAGAAAATTCCTGCATAGGTTTTCCTTTAGGTTATTAGATAATAATTTCTTGTCCCAGGAAGTATCTCAGCATCATATTCATCATTTCCCACCATGAAGAGCACAGAGAGGTAAAAGTGAGTGTTGGCCCCTGATTTTACTCTTCTTCTCAGGTCTCCTGTCTAGCCAGTCTGAACTTGGATTATTGCATGAATGAAGAATGTAAAGTTCTTGCTCTGTACATTTAAGCTTATCCCAGCTGTAATGAGATGAAAATACATTCTTGACTCATGTATTTTATTTATATTGTATTGACCATGAAATCCTATCTTTCCATGGGGACTGTCAATCATGGATTTACATTGTGTGATGAGAATGGATACAGTTATTTTGAAGGATTTCTTATAAAAAATACCAGCTACAAAGCACCATGGAGAAAAAGATAATATAGCTAAATAATGAAAAAAAAACCCAAAAAATTTGTCTCTCAGTATATCAAGGTCAGCTGAAATAGCTGCTGGGAATTTAAGTTTAAAAGTAGATTTTCAGTTCAGGACTTTTGTCCACATGTTTCTTAAAATGGTTTTCTTGTACAGGAGCCAAGATTTTCCCTATGATTTGGCTATTTTTTTAAGTGCATAGCATTAGAGTTATGTGATGGTTTAGCACAGGTTGTTTTTTTTTGTTTTTTAGTCTTTAGGGAAGTAGTAGCAAATACTGACAGCTTGTC
>JBBMKD010000102.1:81993525-82006620 GCA_037834095.1 Argya squamiceps
TGAAAGGAACATACCAAGTACAGACAAATAACAAAATACAAATACAAATTCAAAAACCTGAAACTCGCGCCGCTACAGCTCTGCACCTGAGCTGTTGTTGCTGTGTATTCTTGAGTATGAGGTCTTGAGCTCAAATGGTCTTTGAACCTCCTGTTGTTTTGTGTCACAGTCCATGCAGTCTCTATCCCTGTAAACCCCTAGGAAAAGTCCTTAAAAATAACTGCTTGGATGTGCTTACTAAAAAAGTTTGTAATTCAATTGTTTCTTTTTGTCTCTGTGTCTTTTCCATTCCAGAAATTGCAACCTGCTCCAGCTGCTCCAAGCTACCCAGGGGGCAAAGCTCTCCTCAGCATGGAAGTCACCTCCCCTGGCTGCTGTGTCCATCACAGGATGCTACTGGTGACATTCCCTAGGGTAAAAACTATCAGTGTTCACCCTAAAGTGTCAGCTGACACAGTGAAAAGGATGTGCCATACCACAAAATAGTATTTAGAAAACAAATTATAATGTATATTAGGGAGGAAAACCAACAGAATTGCAAAATCAGAAAGGGAAAAGGATGTCAGACCCTCAATGCTATACAAACTCTTGAATATTTTAATTTGTTATTAATGTAAACCCCTCCGCTATCTTCGCCCTGGTCCTACTTGTGGTTGGGGTCACAAAATATATCTATATATCTATATATCCAGCCATAGATATATACACATATGTTTGTGCTTCAGGGTACGGGAGAATGAAAAATAAAGCCCAGACCTGTAGGAAAGTAGGATTTTCTGTCAGCTGTGTATTGTTTTCTCCAACGGTACCTAAAACCCAACCAGTTGTAGCTGCCTTTACAGTTGGATTAATAACGTAGGGTTTTTACCCCAGAGGACTTTATTTTCCAGGTCTTTGCCAAAGCAACTTCCAACTTATGTGTGGAAGCATCTGCCTGTCCTCTATTTACTGTCAGAACAATTTACAATCAAGTGTAGCAAAACCTTCTCCCAGAACAATAAAAAAATAAAAACTCTCCCCTAACATGACACTAATATGGAATCATCACTGTAACAGTCTACAACTTTTCAATAATTGCTCCAAAGACAGAGCTAAAATTGGTTTGCCTGGGAACGTGTTGCAAACCCCAGCAATGTCTGTCTTTCATTCATTAAGGCATTGAAATATTTCCCCAGAAGACAAGGATTCAGACATGAACAACTGCTCATTCTACTGAAATAAAGCCTAACATCTGCTTAATTCTAAGGATACTTGTATTTGCATTTGAAATCACAGTTAAATGGAAAGTGTGTTATTTTCTGGCATAAAACGTAATTCTAAAGATGTTGAAATTCAGCGTGCATTCTTTTTCTGGATTCTAATCGTGCTTACAAAATATATTCCTATTTTGTATGAAATTGTGAAACTTTTTACAGTATCTAAGTGATAATATGTCTCATAATGAGCTGCCATAAGGATGGCTCCTTTCCATTTCTCGAAGACACGTTTTCTAGAATAATTATTCATTTTAGCTTTTTATCTGTCAGTGTCCTAGGTGTTTGACCATGTACCAAAGGGGAAAGAACATGAAACACATTGTATACCAAGAATGGAGCCTCTGCCCTCACTAGTGGCAGGAAAACAAAAAGAGACTCTTTTCCTGCAAGTTTGTAGGAAAAGCTGTGTCTTGAATAGCTGTTCTCCTGACTGAAATAAAGAAATGGGAAGTGAATGTGAGTTTATCTGCTCTGAAGTATTTGAAGCACTTCAGCATTAAATTGTGGGTACATTACAGGCAGCCTATAAAAATGTTTCTTGTCCTTTGTTGCAAACCTGCTTACTGGTTTTCTTTGATTGCCAATTGGCCAATTCTGGCATCTGTGAGAAACGAGTGCTACATTTTAACATATTTTAAAGTTTTCTTTGATACTGTATTAAAACAATGTCCTACCCCCTTTGCCTTTCCAAGGTATTAGAACATAAAACTGTCAATGCTGGACTAAAAGATTCAGGCAACCCAAAATCCTCCATCTGACCATAACACTTGCTTAGGAAAAAGTATAGGACACCAGATCCGTAGAGAGAAGGCTAAACCAGTAGATGTGTTCTTACTGGAAAATCCACTGTGGCGAAGCAAGCTTTCTTTTCTGTATCCATGGGAAATACTTTCATTTTGGTTTAGGACCTGAGGGCTGCAACAATAAATGGTGTGATTTGTCAGTCTTAATCTCATGAGGACAAGAGAGATTTTTCCCTTCAAATCCTGTTGGTGATCAGTGTTCATGACAAATTATGACTAAAAAGTGTCCTCCAATAACACTTTCCTTAGGGTTTTACTTGCATGTGGCTTACTTCCAGTGAGCTGGAGAAATAAAAAAGAAAAGATTTTGCACTTTAGCAGTTTAAACATTTTCCAAGTAATGGCCATTTCATAATGAGAAAGTGACACACTGTCACTTCAGTGGTGGTATTTCTGTTTCTTTAGTGAATGGATTGACTTTTGTAGAGCTAAAATAATTTACATGGAATGAGCCTCTCAGTGATGGTATATCTATTTTTGTAAGTTAACAATTTTTTAATATTTATCTAGGGCTATGCTTTCACATGTCATCAAATGAAGCCCTACTTCCTAAGCCCTGGGTAGAAAAGAGGAGTTGGTATCCTGTCTATCACTATTGTTGGTTAGGGTTTGAGTTTTTATTTCAACTTTTCCTGTTCTCCTTTTAGTCTCTTTGTATCCATTTACCTTGCCTTACATCTTCATGCCAGGTTTGTTTTCTTTTTACTTTCTTCCTGTTTGCTCGCTTTTTTACCGCAAGTGACCTTAGGTGCACTGGTAATCCAATAGTACTTTAGCTTTCAACTCTTGAACCAAAAGCCTTCAAGCTAGAGACAAAACATGATTCCTGTCACTTTTCTGTCCACAGAGAGTTGCATAGGCAGTCTGTAGCAGGCATGTAACTAAGAATTTTTTATTTCATTGACTATTTATGTGGTGTAAATCAGCATTTCTCTTCTACAAAAGTCAAGGAATCTCAAAGCAATTTGCATCAGGTAGAAGTCGACTATTAAAAGCCCTACATTTTTAATGTTAGAGGAAATTTTCAAATACAGATATCCATATATTTGTTTTTCACAGAACAAACACTGAGAACAAAATCAAGGGCTGATCCTTCTTGTAAGGCTTGTATTTTTATGCATCCTTTCTACTGCACTATCAGTGTTCATGTGATCAAAATGATCTATCCTCTGTCCCCTCCAACCCTCACCCCAAGTGTTGCCCTTAAATGAGCAGCCTACCTCATGCTTATTCCCCTTCACATATAAAATCATAGAATCATTAATGTTGGAAAAGACATCCAAAATCAAGTCCAGCCTTTGAGTGAGTACATTGAAGAACCACAAATCCAGCATGATTCCTTGTTGTAGTAATGAAATACAAATATAAAATAACTCTCACAGGAATTGATGAGGTATGTGGAGACACTGTAAAGTGCATATTATTAGGAGAGCATTCAGTAGACCATATGTCATCTGGCAAATGGCCACATCTTTACATTAATGATCTTGGACCAATGTTAAATAAGTAATTAGGACTGTTGAGGCTCGAAGGGACGAAATATTCTTTTTTAATTAATTAATCAACTGAATTAAGATTTGACATGCCTGTTACCCTTTTTGTCCTCCTTATGGTGAGTCCTTTGGACAACTGAATTAAGTTTGATATCCATCTAACTCCCCGCAGTGTACAGATAGAAAAAAATTGCCATATTTCTACTCCTGCCTGGTCATAACCATTACTGTATTGCTTTATTTATGACAATTTAATGTAAAAATCTCAGTCTATCTTATGCTAAGAAAATCTTCCTTTAACTTTTCATATTGCTTACAGTGGATATATCAGCCAAAGAGTTTATAACTTTTCCTTTATCACATGTGACTCTAACCTGTTAATCAGCTCCCACATATCCTTCCTGAAGGAGAAAGGATTAACCTTTCAATATAATACAATTTTATCATTTTGCATCCTTTGGAATGCAGAGGAAAGGAATACAGGAATACAGAGGAAAGCCTATCTGCGGACATGATTCATCTTCCTCTAATGATGCCAAGGGCTTGGTACCTCATTTTTTAAGGATAGAACTTATGCAATCACAAAGGAATGATGAGTAAAATTCTCTTGCATATGGAAGTCAAGAAAACGCTTTCACAAAGTCAGATCTGAGTTTCATGTATTCAGTCTTCCAATTGCACAAGAACTCCTCCAGAGGTATTTGTTTGTACAGCACAAGTCAGAAAGATTTGATTAATATAATTAATTCTGAAAGCTATTTCTTCCAGTGAGGAAGTAAAACAAAGAATAAATCATTATATTGTAAATCCATTCACTACAACTGCCCAACAATTTTCCTCCTTGTCTTTATAGACAGGTGGGCTCAACTTGGTCTGCAGTCCCTTCCTCTGAGAAACCTATTCCTTTCTAATGACTAAGCCTTGACTCCAAGCTTAAGCACCTTAAACAGGTTAATTTAATTCAATTTTGATCTCTAAATGAATGCTTCTGCCCTGGGGTGTGTTTACTTTAGCTGGGCAATACAACGTTGGAGACCAGTCCCTGTTGATAACAGTGTGGAGCATCCATACCCCTGTGAAAAATGAGTTCAACTCTCTTAGAGAAATTTATAAGTTTAATAAAAAATAAAAATAGACAATTGGGAGAAAGAAAGGCAAAAGTTCCAGCTGGGGTGCCTCACCAGAAAGCATGCACTTCTCTTTCAATGACTGTGTTTTAAGGATTGGTGTATTACATATTCAATAGATATTAATGCGTGATTCAAAACATTCTTTTCGATTTTTTTTCTGTTTCAAGTATCCCCAGTCATCTTATCTGAGAGATTTATTTGTGGGTGGCTCCTCTCTGTCTGGCAATATGGGTCTTATAAATCTTTCTCTTGAGGTTTTTGGTTATTTTCATTTTGATAAAAAACCCAGAAAATTAGCAGTCTTTATGCAGAGTTACAAGGTGACCACCTCCCCCTGCCCCCCCCGCCCCCCGGCCCCACCTCATACCTTCTGGCTTGGTCAGTTTAGATGTTACAAAGAAGAAAAAAACCAGTCTTTTACTGTTAACTCTCTGGTACAATCAAAAAATTTACAGTCATTACCTTTCTAAACTATTAATAAAACATAAGACCAGACAATTATACATATAGTATTCATGTTAATATTTGTGTAAAGCCAACTATATAATATGCATTTATAACACTCCTTATTTAAGTGAATCATTTAGGTGAAAAACACCCCTACATTTAATGCCACAAAGGGCTGTAAATAACTTTGGTTAGGTCACATTTTCCTCACTGACATGCAAATGCAGTAATGTTTCTATGCAGTGTGTCAAATAAATTATGCTTTGGTTTGGAGATCTGCATCAGATGTCTCCATACTACAGAGTAAAGGAGGAATAAAACCCACACACATTAATCATTTTCCTGATCTCCACCCCTCTCACTCTTAACTTCCCTCCTTCAAAATAGTTCTCTTTTTTTTTTTTCTTTTGGTTACAGTTGCAGTCTGGAAGGGAGAAATACACTAGGTTTATGGTCTGAATTCTTTGATCATTTAATATTGTGATCGTTTTTATAAAGATTATTCCTGTAGGTCCTGATTCTCCACGGATTAGTACTAATACTTTAAAGAGCAGCTCACTTAGCTAGCTCCTGTTTTAGTAGGGCAAAGACCTCTATTTATTCTGTCTGCCTTTTCTTTACATTTAATCTCTTGACAGGGAACTGTGGGAATGCTTGGATTTTTATGACTCTCAAATTGGTGCTGAATCCCTTTTCTTATGCTTCTTACTTTTTTTATTTATTGATCGAAAACATTGCATTACAATAAAAGTCTACTGTTGGGACAACTTAATCCTGTTTCAATTTTCTTGCAGTTTTCCTTTAGTAACTTAGCTATTTTAAAAACAAGCAGCCCAAACAAGCTGAAGAGCACAGTGAGAAGTTTTGCTTTGCAGATGGATATGGTTTACACAGTTCTCCCAGCCCTTAGAGAAGCTCCTCATCCTGAGACACTGGATAGAAAGTAGGTAAAGATAGAAAGAAGCAGGTATTGCTTCCCAAGCAGGAAGATAACACATCTCCTGATTTGAGAGGTGAAAAATAAAAAAACAAACCTGATATTGGACACATGGATTTTATTTGCCAAATCAGAAATGCAAGTAAGTTTGTTTCCTAGGGTATATGCTCCAAGACTTCTACCAAGAAGCGTCTCATCCTGAAAGAACACAAGAGGTACAGGGGCAGTGGTGGTGGAGTGAAGGGGAGGGCATGCCCAGACTGTCTGTGCTGCTTTCCCTTACTTCTCCACAGGTCTGCTTTAGATAGACATGCACTCCTGCTTCTCTTCAGTATGAAAACCAAATTATTTTTAATGCCATTGACCATAGCATTGAAACGATCCACTTGATTGAGACTTACCAAAGCCTGCTGCATAACTTTGACAAGGCTTCTTTTGGGGAATGGTTTCCCTGAGCTAGACAGATGATTTGTCTTGCCTTCTTGATAGGTTTTGCACTGAGTTCCCCAGAGACAAAGGAAGCAGCAGGAAGCAAAGGATCTCCCTCAGGAGCAGAGGACATATTGCAAGTTCAGAAATAGCTGCGAAGGACTGAGAAATACTTATAGCCTAGAAGGTGCTACGCAAATTTTCTTGGTGGTGTGCATAATTTATTGGACAAAAATACAGAGAAAGGTTGACAGATGTTCTGTGGCTGTGTGTGAAATGTGTTTGTTCATGTAACCTCTAGCTCACTTCTGTTAATGTAAAGATTTGTGTATTCATAAATCCCTTTTCCTTGAAATAATGCCTAAAAGAAAGTCAGTGTTTCTTTGGGTGATAGGATAAATAACCAAACCATTACATTTTAATCTAAATAAAGGTTTTAATCATTCCCTGCAATTCTCAGAAGGCTGGAATTATGACAAGTCAAACAATCTAGCCAACTAACTGAATTCTATTTACTACAAAACAGGGTATGGGAAGAAATATAAAACCTCCGGAATTATCATAGTCGCCATTTAACCTTCATGCAGATAGTGCTGGTCCAAATCACCCAGTACGTCCAGCAAAATTACTTCATCTGAGGGTGATGTTGTTATTCCTAGAAAATTGTTAAACTGAGCAAGAAAGGAAAAGAAATTCAAAACTAGAAAAGAAAAGTGAAAAAACAATTTGCCATGCTGAACTATTTATCATGAAGAAGAGCTCAGTACTTTCAAAATATAAAGGAACACACCACAGTTTTGCAGAAATCACTATTGTGAGTGAACCACCACTCTCAGCAATTATTTCAAAACTGCTGTGGGGAAACTGGAAAGTCTGAAAATGTTTATTTGTTAACATACTTTTTTTTTTTTGTCTGAGTAGTCCCAAATCATCACCAGGGTAAGTTGGTGGTGAAAACATTGGGTTCATATCTTGTGCTTTACTGCACTGGAACACATTTTCCAGAGAAGCTGTGGATATCCCACCCCTGGAAGTGTTCAAGGCCAGGTGGATGGGGCTCTGAGAAACCTGGATTAGTGGAAGATGCCCCTGCCCATGGCAGGGGGTTGGAATTAATGATCTGTAAGCTCGTCTACAACCCAAATAATTCTGTGACAATTCTGTAATTCTAAGAAATTCTTCTTAGAATTTCTAAGAAAAAAATCTACATCCAGTGGTAGCATAGGAATCTTTGTACTTAGTAGTTTTTTCCTTGCCATAGCCACAAAGTTGTTAGATTAACATGGAGCCTATTGCACACCAAACTGCAGAAACTTTCTGACAGGGGCCTTTGAGGTTATCTAATGCTCCTGATACGACTGTGTTATGTGTGTATTTTGTGTAAATTTCTGTCTCAATGTTGAAGAGAAAGGAAAAACATATTTGGAAGTTAAAGGATCAGAAGTAAATCAAAAGCTATGGTAAGGTAAAAAAACCCACAACAAATCATGCTTACTTATGGATAGCAGGTATTTATACCCTGAAGTCAACAGAAGAAAGAATTCTGGAAGTATGAATGGTGTCACACCAGACGAAAAGAGAACTGTCAAGGTCTGTTTACTGGTAGTGAATACTGAATGGGTTTAAGTGGAGCCTATTACAGTAATTTATACTTTTACGTTAAATAATAGAGGTGACCAAACTGTTCCTTCGATCCTATAATTCTAAAATTGAAAGGAGAATACTCAAAAGTATACTTTCTTTGGAGGAACTTAGGAGACTCTGAAAGCAAACTGCCTTTATTCTTCTAAGTTTTGAGGATAGCTCATTTATGTTAGGCCTTTTTGCAAGGTAAAGGCAGGGAAATGAAGCCTAACAGAAGTTTTTAAAACTATTTGAAAAGCTATTTCAGCAAGTTAATAGACTAGTGAGGTAAGTTAAGCACAGTCTTGAAAAATGGTTTTTACAACACTCATCCTACCCTTTTCAGCTGATAGACACTTCAGACTCTCTCTCTCTCTGTGATTCAATTAAGTAGAAAACTAAAAGTAAGGGTATTTTGGCAGGGAAACCAAATTATATCAACTATGTAAATCACTTGTCAGGAATCTAGCAGCTGTTTTCCTGAATTCATGAACAGCCAGGGGAAAACTAAAGCTGTGAGAGTTTACAAGCTGCTCACCAATTCATCCATTCCTTTACACAGGAATAATCTGAAACTCTCCAGCACCCACTGGAATGAAAACTCATCCATGCCAATAAACTTTTCACAGGCAGGCTTCAATAATCTGCCTGCAAGATTGCTCTTGAGGCTCCCTAAAGAGGGCACCAGAATGTGATATTGGCAGTGAGCTGTTTTGTCTCTTCAGATTATTTTCTGCTGTGGATGCATATGGGGAGCAGTGAGGGAGATCCTAACTCACTCAGGGGAACAGGCTGGGCCTTCAGCTGCAGAAGGGAGGGAGGGGAGAGAGAAACAAATGCTGAGGTCCTTCCAAAAGCAGGAAGGAGCTCATAACTCAGAATTTGTGCCATTCTCTCCACATCTCCCCTTGATGTCCATGAAATAGCCAGCCCGACCATTGCAGCTGCAGACCAGAAGGAACAAGTGTGTGTACCAGTGCTCCAAGGCATGGGTCCAACAGAAAGCTCCAAGGGACCAGTGCTCCAAGGGATGGCTCTGGAGTTTTGACTTTATTCACTAGGGCTTACCCTGAGTGGTGTTGAAGAATCATAAACTTCCAGCATGGGATAACTGTTCCATGAAATACAATGAGCTGCTTGTACACATCTCTAAGCTTTGGTAATAAGTGGTTTACCTTTGTCTCTCAAAGCACCTGTGTAGCACCCAGGACAATTATTCCAGCCACATAAACAAGATTTCTTTAATCAATACCTGCTGATTTCTAAGCACTTTGAATTCAGCTGACATACATAGTGAAAATTGCCTTCAGCAACAGTTTCAGAAAACCAGTATATGTTTGTAGAGCTAGACATAGATATGGTTTTGATTACATTTAATGACTGTATACAAAGAACAGATTATTTTCCACCCTGCACAGAACATACCATATCTGAGTACAGTTCATACCTACCAAAAATCTCCAATGCTCTCAGAGTTTAAAGGGGTGTTTCAGCTGTATAAAAGTTTAAAAGTATCTTTGCCATAAGTGGTTCTCTTAAATTAATGTGTGTTTTCTTCCTGCATATCAGTTGGACCAAAAATATGCCGAATGCTGGTGGTTGTCAACTGATGCACATACCATAAAAATTTTCTGTGATATTTTTATATTTTTCTAATGTATGCCAAGCAACTGGGTACCACAAATACATGATGCACAGAACAGAAATTTAAAGCCACAGTTGCTTTCCAGACTGTTCCTGCAACAAATGTGGGGCTTCCAGGGGCCTAATTGCTTATTTTAAATGAAGCATGCTCTTAAATGTCTTGCCAAGTCAAAACCTTTTTCTGTAAACTCTCTTGCCTGCTATTTTTACCCGTTTTCTAGCATAATGCAAAATAGAGCTCCCACTTGAGTGCCCTGATATATAGTGAATAATTAGAGCTGAATGGAAAATAGAAACATTTTTTCAGGGAAGAATGTCTTCCTTGTTTTATCTCAAAATATTCCAAGAAGAAACTACAGTAATACAGTTAACATTTATAATAACAGCAATGTAAAGCAATATATAGAAGTGTAGAGCAACTAATAGTAACAATGCAGAAACTGGTTTTAATTGCCTTCACCTTAAGTAAATTATTGGCTCTGTGAATATTGCTATTAATTTCCACAAGATAATTCATTAGATGAAGTATTTTTACTCTGAGGAAGGAGTGGTGTCACAATCTAGCCCCAGCAGGTTGACATTTTAAATTTGCTGACTGCCTATAGTGGTAGCATTTTAAAAGCAGATTCAGAGTATATAAGCCAACAAAAGAATGCTTTGCAATAACTAAATATTGCTTGCAGAGGTCAAACTTTTTTTTCCCATTATGATATATGGATGCAGAGAAAGTTTGGGAAAAAAGTGAGTAATCCTGCAGCTAGTATAGAGGTAAATGCTCGTTATTTTAGTAAATAATTGAGAATATATTCTGAAGGTGTACCAATGTCTAGTTTTTAGCTCTGGCATACTATAACCATAAATAAAATACAAAATTTTATGCAATACACATAATAAAATTTTGATACTTTTAATACACTGTTTTTTTCTGGCTTGGTTTAAACCTTTCTAAGTAGCACCTAATTACTGTAAGATCCCATGATTAAGAGGTAATCGGAGACATCCTTGTAAAACAATAATATTATATGCTGATAAACAAGCATATCTCTTAGGCAGCATAAAATAAGCTAATTCTGCTTACCTAAGAAGCTGAGGCTAAAATTGTGATAATTCAAACAAACCTTTTTTGTTTTATTTCTTTCCCCCTCCTCCTATTTTTCTTCTTTCAGTTTTTTTTTCTCTTTCTCACTGACCCCTTATCTTTTTTGCCTTTTCTCTTCCCTGTTTCTTTCTATGAAAGCTGGTTGTCCATAGAGAGGAATTCATAATGGAAATTCAACATTCTACAGAACAGTTCCAAATCATACTTGTACAAGTTGACTTTGGCAGATTTTTCAAAGTAGATGGTTCTACACAGCTATAGCGGTGAACCTACTTCTTAACGTTCTTATTAGAAAAATAATTCTGCTTCCAGGTGGATGATCTATCGTAATGGGAAATGAGTAGCTTATCATTACAATGAAGAAACTGGATTTTGCCTGAGAAAATAAACAGCACACCAGTCCTAACTTTCATACCATGAGTGAAAGTTAAAATAGAAGTCTGATAGTGAATATATATTGAAATTAATGAAAATAGCTGTGCTTAGCTGCTGAGATTCAGACTGAATCTGAAAGGTAGTTACAGAAAAAAGCTCAAAAGTAAGGAAGTTACAGCAAGCAAAAATATACAAGAAAATAAAATAGAGTTCAGTAGGTAAGAAAACAAAGGATGATGGACAAGAAACTGGTTGAAAAGTGCTGACACTTTATTAGACATGTTGATATTTTAGAAGACAGGTTGCCATTAAGGAAGTTTATTTTTTTCTTTGTTCTTTTATTCTGTTCTTTCACAATGTTCAGATGCAAAATGACATCAAAGAGGATATTGAATGATTGGCTCCAAAACATCTGAGGAACTGAATAGAGTGCCCAGAGTTTTCTCTGTTCTTCCCCTCTCATCTTCCCATCCTTCATTTGAATCCATTTAATGGCTTTTCTATTGCATTTGCCTTAGATTGCCATTTCTTTAACTGTATCTCTTATTTACCTTTTTTGTAAGGCTTTTTCTACAGCCTTGTTTTCTTTTCTGCTTTCGCCTACAGTTTGTACATTTTCCCTTGTTATACTCTCTAGCACTACACTCAAGAACAGTGGATATGGCATCAATAGGAGTTCCCAATGCATACACTGCTCACCTGTACTTTACCTTTCTTTTCTCTAAGTTTCTCCTTTTACAGTATTCATTAAACAATGTAAGTAAACAAAATATTTGTGGACTATTCACAGCTTTCAACAATTTTTAGTTTTGTAATTATTTAGTTGCAAAGATATTGTTGGCTTCATATTTTTCACAGGTGAAAACAGCTAGTATAGAGGAGTAGATTTTTGTGTGGTTTTATGAGCCCAAACACCTCCAGATAACATTGTTAATACACATAATGTCCTTGAATGATAGATTTAGTACTTAAATCTCTTATTTAAGGGAACATTCTATATAATTAGAAGTAAGTGGAGAATGTCCTGTTACATAAGTTCCTGTGGAAAATTTTGGCATTCTTTACGCCAAAAAATACAATGGGAATAATTTGTACCTATTAAATAGGATCTGCAGCTCTCATTGTTTTCAGTAGTTCCACGAACCTGACAGCCCAAGAGGTTTTGCACAAGAACATTTCCCTTACAAACTGCCTTGACAGGGATTGAACCTCACAGACTGGAGGTTATTTTGTTGTGTATTTGGCATGTCTGCTTTGAAAACTTTGCATGTTCTAAATAGGCCTTGTTTTCTCCTTTTGGGGCAATTATTCTTTCATTATTCTTTATGGCTGTATCTGTATCTTGAGGACAGATATCTCAGACATACAGATAAGAGCTGGGGCCAGAACAGAGGCAGAGAAACCCAACCAATTGTGTGTGATCACCCAGCCCTTTTATAAACCTCTGCCGAGGAAAAGTCACAATGCAGCACCATTAGGAATGATGCCAGCAGGAAGAAACCATCAAATAGCCCCATTAGCAGGGCATAAAACCTGTTTACTGCTTCTTTTGTGGGGTCAGGATTACCAAGGCTAAAAAGATGACAGTGATTAATGTCTTCAGTAAGTCATGTTAGTGAATACAAGTTACATAAAACATTCTGCTTTCCATTCTTCTGCTCTGTACTGATTCAAGAACACTGCAACAAATATCACATAGAAAAGTAATGTAGATTTGCATGTCTGACTGAGACATTAATTTTTAAGAATTAAAAACTTCAGTTAAACTAGATACTGCTGACGTAAGATAGACAAACTTCCCTCTACTAACAGAAGCCGGATTTAAGGAACTGATAAATCATGAAGCCTGTTTATGCATC
>JBBMKD010000102.1:82006720-82048040 GCA_037834095.1 Argya squamiceps
TGTCAAGTAGCACTAAAAGGTTAAAAAGTCAAAGCGAGGAAGAGCCATCTTACTTCATCATTTTGAGACCCCACCCCATAAAAAGACCACCGACCCATTTTAAAGAACAAACTACACATGCTTAATGGCTTTTTGGCTAATTACCACACGAAGAGGGGAATGGGGTGTACCAGAGCTATGAATATGTATTTGTGTTTTGGGTATTCAATGCTCCTGTACATAAAAAGACCGTGTGATAATCTGTAAATTGCGCGTGTGTATTTGGGAGCTATCCTCCATGCTGCCCGGTGTCGTAATAAACATACACTTTCTAACTTTAAACTGTTGGAGCGTCTTTGTCCGTCATAGTTGGATATCGATATTAGATCAATATCCATATTTTTAATAAATCATGACCACCTAAATTTCTGAGTAAAAGGTGGTGGGAGAAAGTTTTGCACTTAAAGTGTCAAGAGGCAGGAGTGATGGGCAACAGTGAGGGGGTTAAGAAATAAGGGAGTCTAGAAATATTTCTGTAGTGTAGGAGAGGTTACCTCTGTGGGATTTACATATTTATATTTATAGACGTATAACCAGAAAGAATTTCTTGCATCTGACGGACAATATAAAACCAAAAAAATTAAAACGCATCTTGATTATGTCACTTTTGTTTCGTAAGTTTTTTACGACCTTTCTCCCTTCTAATTTTTTACATAGGTTTATAGCCCTCAGCACAGAATTAAAAAGTTTGATTGTCCATGTTTCAGAATCATGCTGTGCCACCTGATGACCTTTTCTATGTTTCAGATACTTGTAAAAAGGATATTTTACCAAAGAAAGCAAAACTTGATTCTTCTGTCTGAAAATAATTTAGGGAGGGGTGAGGGTTATGATCATACTGCAAGTTAAAATGTTTCTGGAGCATGCTGTACCAAATGCTGTACCGTGTCTACCAAATCTGCACCAAATTTTCTTTTTCCTGCTCTGCAGTTGAAAGAATCTGCCAGTTGCCCACAGTACTTTGGAAGTATAGATAATAAATTTGGCATATTTCACAATATTTAGCTTGACAGACGTAAAGAACCATTTTGACACACTCATCAGCTTTTTACCCTCTATAGGAAATTGGCTCTAGCACTGGCTTCTTTACATGACATCCCATCTGCATTAATAAAAGGTCATCTTAATAAAGTGAGGAACTCAGCCATCTCCAGCTAAGTTTTCATCCTCCAGCTCAAGTGACTGACAGTCAAGTATGAAGGAGTATAGACACAGGTGTACACACACATACGCATGTGCATCCATGCAATTCATCCATTCTTTACATGACCAATGATGAAGATGTCTCAGTAACTTCGATACTGTCCATATTTAAGATGAGTCACATTAATGGTGTTTCATGCTCATTAGTTCTTAAGGTTCCCTCAGAGCTATGCACAGGTAGACTTCTTGGCAAAATCCTGGTCCGCTCATTAGCCTGAGATTTTGACACAAATTTTAACATGCTCTTCATTTTACCCGTGGAGCCAAAAGCATCTAACATTACTAGTAAATGAAATAATGAAATAAATGAATAAATAATAATAAATAAATTAATTTCAATAAATGAAATTATTCCAATCAATTCAAATCAATCTGGTTAAAAAACCAGACAAACAAACAAAAAAATTCATCCATTTTTTTTTTAAGAAAAAGAAACAACAAAAAAAGACCCACAAACCACAAAAAACCTAAACAAACTAAATTAACCCAGCCAAACAAAACCTTGTCTGAACATGTCTGAGATAATTTTTGACCCTGAGCAATAGCACAGGCAGAATAGAAAAAAAAGAGTACAGAATGAGGGAAAAACTTCAGACAATCTTGTCTTGTTCTGATCTATCTAAGTCTTGATTTGGTCCCTCTGATCAACGTTGCATCACAAAAAACCTTGAAAGTATAGCACATGATGAACCATTTTGTGTTTTATCATGGAGACATAGAACCATAGACTGGTCTGGGTTGGAAGAGACCTTAAAGATAATTCAGTTCCAATCCCTTGCCACGGGCAGGGACACCTTCCACTAGACCGGATTCCTTAGAGCCCCATCCACCCTGGCCTTGAAAACTTTGAAGGGTGAGGAATTTAATACTTTAGGGTTGCCTCCAGAGGGTTTATCAAATAGAATACCTTATATACAAAAGGTAAGGTAAGTAAAAGGGAGAAAATACAGATACATGATAGCCCTTTAAGCCATTAAACCGAAACTGAGAAAAGAAAAAACCTTAGATGCTAAAAGAAAAAAGGTAGGTTAACAGACCCAAAGCAGCACAGGACAGGATAGGTAAATTCAAGCAAAGGACCATAATCAAAAAGTAACTAGACGAATACGTATGCCTTGTATTATATGAGTTAAGACCAAAGTTCCACTAGTTCCTTCTCATTTTATGAATTACTGAAAACAGATTTAACTTCAAAATTTGTCAATAAAAATTAAAGTTTTGGACTTATCAATGCTTTCAAAACTATGAATAAGCTTGTAAAACTGGAGTGTTTGTGACATATTTTACAGATAAGAAAACTGAAGTTCAATGAATGAATTGATGTGGTCAAGACCATGATTTTGACAAAAATATGACAAAACTCTAAAACATATGCCTTGACCACTAGCAGAAATCGGGAGTTTATAAGAAGCAAGAAAACACCACTCAAACCCTGTGAAAATTTTTGTAAACACCAAAATTAAATTGTGAAAGACATGTTATTTACCTGGGCAAAATAGATAATGTTTTTAACTAGGATGTTATAACTGATCTTTATTTTAGAATGTACACTTATATACCCACTAGCACTGTTATGGTGATATATATTACATATGCTGAATACTATAATATGGGAGGACTGCGTGTTTGGGCAATTTGAAACAAAATGCTCAAATAATAGTAGTTAAGTAGTCACTCCATTCTACTGCAAATGAAAAACTCTTAGAAGAGTTTTTCCATAATTTCTCCAGAGATGCTTGCCTGTCTAAGTGTTAGGACAGTAAGTGAGATGACTTTTAGAGGACTTGGTGTTTCTTTTCTTCACAGCTTGTTGACTAGGAATCTTTGAAATGCACTAATCCTAAAGTGATAATGCATCATGTTTACCTTGCATCCTGTTTTCTTTCAATGCTGGACATTCAATATTTTAAGTGCCTCTTCATGTCCCTTCTGTATGAAATTAAGATCATGTATGTAGTTTTAAAGTAGTCATGCTTTTGTCTTGCTTACACATCTCTCATAGAAGAGGGGAAAGTAAATGATATGATGAAAATGCACTTAAATGTTTTATACTGACTTAAAAAAAAACACCCTAGACTAAATAAGTCCAGTGAAAAACTTTCAGCTCTATTATAGTAATAAAATTACAGCCTGGGCTAGAGTTAGCTGAACACTGACAGTACCTCTTTCACACTGTGTCCATCCTACTCCCAAGCTACCAATGCATCTTATAAAAGAGGCTCAGTGGAGTAAGAAAAAGTATACAGAAGCCTGAATTTATTTTTTATTAAACAAAGAAATTTATGTTTCATAATTCATTGCTATTTATTGAAGTTTCAGTTCTGCCACTTAAACAGATTGAGTAATACATGCACCAGAGAGTTTAGCTGTATCTTTCAGTGGTGCTGCATTTTATACAAGTTACAACACAGTGGAGGAAGGGTGGCAGAATCACGGGTACAGTATTTCCCAGAGAAGATTTTTTGAATTTCATATTCATTGTCTAATCAGTACTCCAACTCAACTGTCAGTAACTTTCTGCCCTAGTAGAGAGAACAGTGAGCACTCTTCTGGTGTTCACATTTAAACTGAAATATTGTATATATTGTTCCATATATTGCTCTTGAGAACACAATAACCATGTGAGCAATTTATGGTATACTTTGGCAGAAGAACGGGGATGAATTGAATTTATTTCCACAGGAAATGCTTTTGCAATCCCAATTCTCACTCAGAAAATAAAAACATATTTCTGAGCACCTGGGGAAATCACCTAAAATGCACATATATCCTGCGGTCTAGAATCACAGTCAGAGTTGCCAAGTAACTACTTTTTTGAAATATAGAAGATCTGATTATGGTCACTTTTCTTAGTGAATAACTGGAAAGAAATGGAGGAATGGCTTTCCTAGAGGCTCACTGTAACCACAGCATGCTTTTTTTTTTTCCAAATCACTATGGAATGTGCAGAGCTGTAAAAAAAGCTTAAGAGTTGTTGCACATATTTCAATATATTTTGATTCAGAATACATTGTTCTTTGGACCCCTAACTACAAGATTGCATTTTCTACCTACTACCTCCTTGCTCTGAATGCATGATAAATGAGGGAAGTTAGAAGCAGCCAGAAGAAGAAATGTCCAGAATTTCCATCCTATATAATATTGAAATTCTAAGCAATGTTTCAAAAATTGCAAATAAATAGAATCTTCCATTAGGCTAAAGGAGTTTTTTCCTATATTAATTTTTCTGCTGTGTGGATGGGAATGTTGACTACAGAAAGATATGTTTTAAAAGGAAAAACTAAATCAGGGGCTAATGAGAGAGGAAATTTTTTCTTGCTTTACCATGTTGCCTGTCTTACAAACACTCACTGCTGTCTCGTACCCATAGGAAAATGTCATTCAGTTTGGGAAGCACTGGTGACAATATGAGAGAAAAGTCAACAGCAGGACACCACATTAGGCCAATAACTTCTTTCATCAAACAAATTATGATTTTCTTATCTCCCTCATAAGTCATTTTAGTTGTGCATCCTGTTTTTCTGAGCAGTGCTGTAAAGTAATTCCATAAGCAATCACTAATAAGATTACAGCTCTGAAGGGTGTAAAGATAACAAAAGATTGGCCCAGAAAAGTCATAATTTTCTTTATAAAAAGTATGGAGGGCGTTTCATATATAACTGTAATAAAATAGTATTTCAAAGGGTGAAGATAAGTCATATCAGTCAACCGTAAAAAACCCCAGAACATTTTCTCTTTTATGTTCTTGTTTTTAGGAGATGTAGGAATTGAATGTTAATGTCTTCTTTCCATGAGAAGAAATTAGTATTATCTATATGCTCTTTTTCCTTTTTGCCAATATGTTACTTCCCTGGTGGTTTACATGTGTTTTTTTCATTGTACTGTGGCTGGTAGGCACAGTGTCTCTCAGAAAATAATACCAAACTGCTAATTACCATGAGCAGTATTTAAACAAGCTGATCAGATCTGTTATATTTCAGTTCTTTACTTCTAAAATGCTAGCTGAACATCAGACTATTCTATAAGTGCCATATGTCCCTCCTTAACTATTTCACTGGGTCTGTCATGTATTCATGTTTTGTTTGGACAAAATGCTTCTGAATACAGGTATTTATTTTGCAAATATAGCAAATGTCTTTAGCAAATAGCATATGTCATAGCAAATATGTCTTTTTAAATGACATCTAGAATTTTTCTTATCCAGTCTGCGCATGATTCTCTCTTTGTATCTCAAAATCCAGTACAATTCTGTTTTTGTATATGTGTTCTGAGATGGACAGGAAGAGAAGAGAGGAAGACAAAGAGGCAAAAAATAAGAGGTATTCTTATTTTTTCAAAAATTCAAAGCTATTTCAAATCATGAATACTTCCTGCGAGAGACATGAACAAGGCAAGTGTTTTGATTAACATCAAGAACATTTCAAGCAGAATTATTTACCAAAGCTTGCAGGGATGACATTGCATAGTAATGAGGTATAATAAAATCATTGGTGCAGATGTGAAAAAAACATTATTACCCTCCTTTCTTTGAAATAGTAATTCCTGTATTATTTTTCATTGATTTATTATCATGCCCTGAGACAAAACAAAGCAACTTTTTCATGAGAACCTTTCAACAAAGCTGTAAATGAGAGAATAAAATTTCAATATACAGTCTTAAAAATGGTTTCATATTTGAGCACTGAAATCAATAAATTAATCTTAAAAAACTATCTTATTGGGAACTTGATTTTCATTACTTAAAATTTGAGAAATAAATTTCATAGCAGCATGAAAAAGACAATAAAAGAATGATAGCACCACGTAATTTTCATTATTTTCCTCAGGAAACCGACCAGAAAAATATTTTGAGTAGAAACACAATATACAACCCTCAAAGTTCCGGAAGGGATGAGCAAAACCAGCTTTCTTAGCCTCTCTCTTTTCCAGAACTAATGGGTTATCTGCAGTTGACAGTACCTCCCACACAATAAGCATATGCTGCAGAGGCGTGTATGCACATCCTTATGAGAGCACTTCTGTCAGTAACCCCTTCTCTCCCTGTGTCCCTCTCCCTTATCAAATACTTATATAAGAATATATGAATTTACTTCACACTGAAAGAACAGAACTGAAATGTCAGTTTGTTCTCTCCAAGAATGACACGGTCAACAGTCTGTGTGCACCTAGCAATGGCACACTGCATCTCAGTTGTGTAGAACAGCAACTCAATTTTCTCCTGACCTCTTTTGGAATCTGTATTGTTGGTCTGGTTTGTTGTGGGTTTTTTCCAATTTTCCCTACTAAAGGAAATTGCATAAAAGCCAGAAGAAAAAGGGCTGAAGAAAATGTTACACAACGAGAAGCTTACCTAGTTTGGCAGAAAAGAAAATTATATCAGACTAACTCACTAACTTCAGCTCAATGGTAGTTGAATGGGGTGTAACAACTAATTGACCTCATATCAAAGGGATAGGGAACACCACATTCAGCGTTGATTCCAAGAAGTCTAGATCATTTCATGCCAGATTATTTTCTTATACCTGCCTACCTGTCAGGGTGTGAGGATTCTTTGCAGTATATTTCCTAACATATAAGTATAGCTGAAATTTACCATCTACATATCACTTAGATTTTATTCATCTCATACCATTACCCATTAATTATGTCACTTTCCCCTGTTGTAGCATGTGTGTGCCATGTACTCTTAACGTTTTCTTCTGTGGTCCTCCGATTGACTGTGCACATTATAATCCATCAAACCCATCCATCCATCCATCCATCCCTCCATCCATCCAATCCATTATGATAACCAGCATATTTGTGCTTCTGCTGAGTGCAGTCCCAGGGTAGAGCTGATGATGTGATACTTCACTATTTCAAAACCGCTGGCCGTTCCTGTCATGACTAATGCAGTGTTGGGACTCCCACTATATAAGACATGGCATTAAATAAATACATTTATAACACAGAGAAACTGGACAGAATTCGGCCCTTAATGTCACAGTATCTCCTAAAGGATTGTCCAGTACAAAAATATCATCAACAAGAAAAGATCTGATCATGTAAGAGACTGAAGGGCTGAGGGAAGGCCAAGAATAAAATGTAACATCCTCTTGTAGTCATTATATTTGTGCTAATAATGGAAATGAATAATAAGCCTCTGGGGAAAACACAAGTCTGTTGCCTGTTATTCCCAATTTAGACTCCAGGAAGTGTCACTATAATCAGCAAGGTGCTTCTTTCTCAGATAAGTAGTCCTTATAAATCTATATGTTTTCTGTATAATGTTGAGATGCAACTTTCAAACACACACAAGCTAAAGCCCTTCAGAATATCCCCTGGTCAGAGTGAGCTCGCTGAATTATTTAGTATGATCATGTTTTAACAGGCAGAATTTATGAGGAAAAGAAAGCAATCAAGTTTCTCGTTCAACTAAATTTATTTCAAACAATATTTAAATTATAATAGTTCTCAGAACTTGAGAGTTCAAGAGGTAAAATGTAACTATTATGCCACCATTATGGCAAGACTACTAGCTACAATAGGTGAGTTCAGGAGTTTATGGTTTCTATCACTGATGGATTTTAAGACCAGACTAGCTTTCTGAAATGCTGTAAACATCTTTGAAGCTAGTCTCAGTAGTTTCTCCATATAACCAGAAAAGAGCAAAATACCCAAAGTCTGCTAGGTGATAAATGCTCTGTGATCCCCCTCAATGCAAAACTTACCTTCTTTTTTGCTTTCATTCACTTTTTTTAATCTCAATTCGCTTCTTCTTTTAAAAATGTTTCCATTTGTAAAACAATATATAGTTTAAAAAATTTACTTGCTCTTTTAGGAAGTACCACAAAATAGGTCTAATCATTTTGCATGACCTGGATTATAATCCAGGTCTGCACAAGGAAATGGGATGAGCCAAAAGACCAATTGTTGTATCAGAAATCAGTGGAAATGTGGGGGAGAGACATCAGCTCTTGAAGATTATCTGTGCTGGAGCTGTTTAAATATTCAGAACTGTAAGATGGCTGCCATAAACAGCAAACCAAAGGGAATGAAAGAAAACAGCTGGAGTTAGTTGTGCAGTGGGCCAAAGAGGCTCAAATGTCAAAATGCCCTGATATGGCTTTCTGGCCACTCATTCTATTCTTTTATGACACGCACTTTGAAAAAGACCTGAAAGTGCTGAATTCTATGAGACACCTTGCTCCAAAGTAATTTTACTAGAATGTAAGCATCTTTTAAAGTAAATTATATTAAACAGATAACATTTATCGACTGACAATTTTCTTAGAAAAATTGGAATTGAAAGCTGGTTTTTATTTTCAGTTTGCTACTGTAGACTTTCTAAAGTAGATATTTCCTTTATAAGTCTTTCCACTTCCCATTGTTTAAACAAAATATGATTGTCTTCTTTATTTTAGAAATAATCCAATTATGGAAACTGTCAGAGTATGGAAATGCAAACGAAAGAGTGGCCAGAAATTTAATTTTGCCTCTCAAGAGCTTAGAAAATTCTTTTGTGGGAAAGACATGTTTCAAATTAGCTCACTACTAATACTTTTAAAATTACAGGCTTCATCTTGGAGATGCTACTGTTCAGAATTTGCATAAATTCATGCAAATTCTGAGATCACACACAGTAAGTGCTTAATTTTCATTCAGAGTTGTCTTGAATATAAAAAAATTGGAAAGCTGAATGTTGCAAATTGTCTTTTCATGGTAAATCCATTATGTATTGTAACTGTGTTTTGAAGTGTGACCCGCTTTAATAAATACATAATCTCACTGCATTTGCTATGATTTTGTCATTGTAGTAGGACAGAAATATTCCTAAATCCTGTATCTTGGAGACTGATGTGAAAAGGTAGATTATGTATACCAAGTCTAGTAACCTGAGAGTTTCTGATTTTGTAGCTACAGACATTTGGTCTTTAAAATATTACATACATGCTTCATCTAAAAAATGCATGCAATATATAATTACCATATCTGACTCAATGAGAGAGAGAGATGATCACTCTAATAGGAAAAAATCTCACAGGTCATCTTGTTCACATAAAGTGTAGTAGCAATTACTGCAACACATAAAAGATACCTTTCTCATATTTATGAATGTTGATGTGCTTACAATGATTTCATTATAAGAGGTTAATAAATTAGGTCCAAAAAGATCATTCAAACTTCGGACTGCTTTATGCATGTCAGAAAAATTGGTCTTAAAATACCATAATGATGCAGATTTTCAATAACATTATATGAACTCATCTAATTTCACTCAAAAAATACGTGTCTAATACATAAAAAATAATTCCTAAAACCAAAGAAAGAAACAATCATTCTGAATCTATGAAAATTATTAGAATGAGGAAGGATTTTCTTTTATATAGCAATTCACTCCCTTCAGCTTATGTTACAACTTATGTTATCACAGAATAAGTTAGAATCTGAAAAAGATTTTATTAGAATCTCCATGTATTGTCAAATTGACACAAGTGCATTCTTCTTAGAAATTAATGTTTTCTTTCATTTTTACAATACTTCTTTAATGATCTATTCTGCACATATACGGATTTCTGCCTATTTCTGAAAGGAAGAGTTCATGGGAGAAAAGTGCTCAAAGGCAAAATGATTCCCAGGGCTGATGAATAACACTGCACAATATGCAGCTGGTATTTTGCATTATTTAGAAGACAGACTGAAATTTTGCTGTAATTGACTTTTTTTATGGTTGGTGTAATGATAGTCACCACTGGAGAAAGATCCAATATTTTTGCTCCTTTAACTTGGGCATATAAGTTTTCATAAAAGGCCAAGAACCACAAGGTTAGGTCTCACTGAAATTTTCAAAAAGCCATGCAAATATTAAGATTTGAATCATGACACTGCTGTTTTGGTATAGTTCTCACTGTTTCCCATATATTCCACTGAAATTGGAAACTTCAGAAATCAAATTCTGTCTGTCACTTACACCCAGTACATTTTTTAGAGCACATAAGATTTTGAGTCATGAAGATCTGACCCTCAAAGATGTTGATTCCAGCAATGGCAATTAAGGTCGAGAGCATTTTCAGGAGTTTGTATCACAGTTCCTCAAAGGACTCAGCCTAACTAGTGGCCACATTCTCTCCCTTTCCTTTACTTTCTTTTTCTGCTGTGTCAGCATTACAGCAGTCTCAAAGGCTAACAACTAACTCAAATGGAGTGGAGCTGACCATTCTTAAAACTGGTGTTTTATGTCCTGGAAGAGATGGAATAAGAGACAGGCTGGTCATTTGCTTTTCAATAGCAATTGGAACAGACATGCAGAAATTTGTGTCTGTTTGTTGGGAGGAGTGTTAGCTAATTCTTTCACTGCCAGAGCTTTTGTGGTTTTGGATTTCCTATTTTATTAAAATTCTAGGGGAAAAAAAACCAAAACAACAACAACAACAACAAAAACAAAAAACAAAAACAAAAACCCAAACAACAACAACAAAAAACCACACCACACAGCTGTGGTATTCAATCATTCTTGTCCTCTTTTCATCTCTTGCTTGTTTGTTAAAATGCAGAGACCACCCATGCCACGACAGCATTGACCAGAATCTATGCAAGATTTGCAGCACCAGCTACGAGATGGCCATCCTGCGAGGGACAAGCTGGCTGCTGGTCTCAGCTGGAAACTGATGCTGTTTCATTATCGAGGTCAAGAACAAGACTGTTCTCACAGCAAGTGATGGTCAAATGTCATTGGAAGTGGAATAAAAGACACTCACATCTTTAATATACACAGCCTCCAGTCCAAAGAGAAAGGAAAAAACTAAAAGAGGTTGGCAATTCCTTTGTAAAGGTCTCATCTACTCCAGCTGACATCTGGAGTGTGCTGATCCCAAAAGACTCAGCTCTTACAAATTACTATAAAGTGGGTGAAGTTTGTCTCTCACAGTGATCACAACTCCATGAGCCCTTCTATTTGTGTCATATAGTTACTTTCAGGGACCAGTCTCAGATCAAAAATGAGTATCAGTCTGGGAAGGTAGGAAGCTAGTACATAGTATCTGTTTGTTGTCTTACTTAAAGACTACAAAGGTTCATGAATCTGGGTATTCTGGAGTAATAAACATATTCCAGGACACTGGGGCACCTTTGTCTCCTGTGACCATAGAGATGGTGTTACACATACTCTTGTACGTGGAAAGAAACCCCAAGAAGACAGAAAACAGTGTATTTTCTGTAAGAGTACTACTTATCTATTGAAAAAAGCTTTAAAAAGAGATTGGAAGGGAAAAGGCAGTGTGAGTGACAGAACTTCATAGCTAGGAATTAAAAGAGAAATTTGAATAAGAGTATCAAGATTTCTTGAATGGGAGGAGGTAAGGATTATTCAGAATAAGATCAAAAGACAAGGAAAAGGAAATCAGAGGTCAGACTATTTATTTATGCATGCTGATCAACAGCATACAGGAAAAGGGACTGAAAAACTTATATTAAAAAATACAATTTTTTAGATGGAAAAAAGAATGACCACAGAACTCTGTCTATTGAAATAATGAGGGAGAGAAAGTGTTATATAAAAAATTAGGTAGACTTCAATGCTTAGAGAGAATTTGTAGCCACTGTCTGATGAGAACAAGGATTAAGAGATAAAGCAAAGACTAAAGGAGAAATACTTTAGAAAGAGTCATAATTTACCCTAGACAGAGACCTAAGAAGTGTTAAAAGAGATAAACTTGGTTAGAGTATAATATTCTCATTGACTCCACCCTAAAGAAGGAATTTTAAAGACTGGTGGGTAGTAGATAGCATACCAAAAATTAAATTGAAAAAAGCAGCAGGAACATGGGAAAAAAACCAAAGAAAGAATAAAACAAACAAACAAAAAATCAACAGAAAAGACAAAAGGGTATGAAATGAGGTTCAATAATCAAGCAACTACTTTGGGAATAAAAAGTGTTCATTATATTTTAATTTTCTCTGTTAATTTTAAAAGAAAGAGCAAGGTTTACTCTATTCAAATAGCTTGTAGGTGAATTTGAGCATAAAAGTGTTTCATGTTTTTTTTTACCACTAAACAAGCCATCTATGATCACGTGACTAAAAATTAAGGTTGTATCTTCACACAATATTTCTTAATGAGATGATAAAATGCTTGCAGCTATCTGGAAAATAAGGAAGAAGTTACATGCAGATGGCATCCAACATGACAACAGGGTTATTTTTTTTTCTAAGTATAAATTTTGTCAATCTAAACTGATTTCTTTCTGCAAAGGATGTCAGGCTGGACAGAGGAAAGAAGCCACTGAGGTCTTCTGTTTTGCCTTTAATAATACTATTGATATCCTCACATGACTTACCCATAAATTATACAAGAAACACAGTCTTGGTGAAATTCTTACAAGGGAGGGTGCAAAACCAGTTGATTATGTAGTGTGGAAGGATATGTTAAGGGGAGTTATGTGAGTTCTCCTACTGCTTATCTCCTCTTCAAGTTTTATTAATACCTGAATGCTACAATGGAAAACATGCTCATTAAATTGTAAATGGCATGAAGATATGATCTGGAGAACAATTTGGGCAAATGAAGAGTAAAGCATCTGAACAGAAAGAGTAAGCTGTTATCGATGTAGGATGGAAGCCAACTAGCTGGAGGAGTCATGCTCAAAAATGGGTCTGAAGGTGTTGTGGAGCATCATGACCTGAAGGTGCTTCACGGTGTTGTTTAAAATGCAAACATATTATCAGGGTATGTAAAGCAAAGCCCAGAGCAATCCTGTTTTGCTTATCACTGAGAGCACTTCAGCTGAAGTAGAGCGCTCTTTCAGAAAATGGATGATTAATTGGAGATAACTCAGAGGTCACAGTAGGCCACAAAGTAATGAGATTAAATGCAGCAAAGATTCAAATCTGCTATTGTGTGGTGTGGGGGAAGAAAGACCTCCTGCCATTACCATATACAGGATTGCCTGGGAAAGCTGTGGCCAGTGAAGGTCTTTAAGAGACTGAAACAGCATTTGCCAAGAGTGACACTGGCAGAGCTGATTATGCCCTGGGCAACAGGATGAACAAAAGGAACACCTGAGGTTCTTTTCAGCACTGTGCTTCTACACGTCTCTCTGATATTCTGCCATTTTCTCTAATGACCTGAGTTCCTTGCTATGTTGGGTTTGACGCTGAAAGTTAGGTAGGCTAGCTCCAGGGGTGGTTTATTGGGAAGCTTTGCAAAAGAGTAAATAATTCTGACATCTGCAGTTTTCCATAAGTATAATGCTAGAACCATTTGTTGCAAAGAAATATGCATGAGCTGAAGTTGCTCCTTGGGACAGAACTATTCATGGAATGTGTTCTTCATATTTAATTTCTGGAACTGAAAACACAACTGTGTTCTCAAATATTTACCTTACATAAATTCATTTCTAAAACATATTCCTCTCTATGCTGCAAGCATAAAAACAGAGAACATGATTCAAAACCTACCCCTATTCATTTTAACCCAGGATGGATGGCTTGAAATTGTGTCCCCCAAGGGACTATTAACAAAGATGGTATTCAAATTAGATTAAAGCTGGCAGACATGCTGTGAGTTATGTCTGCTCATTTCCCACAAGATTAAGATTTTTGTTTGTTCCCAGTAATGTATGTCAACATGAATTAATGCAGGTATTTTATTACATATGTGGGAAAAAATTCAGATTCATCATTTATCTGCAAAGGAAAATACACAAGATTGTGTTTTCTGGGTTACTACTCTAGTTATCATGTCACACTGCAAAATAATCTCCCCCCAAAGGTTTATAAGTTAATTAGATCTGATTTTTCTCACTTTTTTTTTAGGTTTTTTTAGGAGTGGTATTTACATCTGTGCTAGAGTAGTATAAATGCAAAAGGTATGAGGAAATATTCAAATACCATGAATAAACCTATTTCCTACTCAAATTCTGTGGGATTCTGTACTTTCTTAAAATTTTTATCACACTGATTTTTTATTTTTTCTAATACCAGATCACAGTATTAATTACAGCAATTGCATAGTATTGTCTCAGGGAAATGTCTATATTCTTTCCCTAGTGTGTTCTGAGAAATCAGCCATAGAAAAGTGTTTGGAGAGAATGAGAATGAATTGCTTTAGGTGAAGCACAAGTCACTTCTGATTAAACAATTTTCCTCCAGTTGGAAAAGGACTTTTTATTCGAGTTTCTGCTTAGATGTATATTTATCTTTTTGGTATAACATCATAATAGCAGAACTGAAAATTCTTGATAAAAAGGTAATTGCAAAAGATTTTTCAGGTAGGATATAGGAACTGGGAAGAGAAATCCAGATTTTGAGAATTCAGAAACTGATGAGAAATGTAAATAACTTCTGACATTGGGAAAAAAAAGAGAGAAAATCTGAAGAAATGAGGAAGTTGGTCAAAAGGACTGCAGCATTCAGACTAGGAAAGTTAAAACCATAAAGCTCCGCAACATGAAGTTCTTTAACACTTTTCTAGACTGAGAGGCTATAATTTTACAAGCAAGATATGAAAAGCAAACCGAATATTACAGCAAGTTTTAAGCATGAGAGAAACGGATCGTATATAATATGAGAAAACATCAGCTGAAAACTGTGGGAGTCAACTGGTCCATTCAGTTTTAGCCAGTTTGGATTATTTCAGAGGTCAATGCCAGGTACAGAGAGCAAATAACACAGAGTACATATGTAGGAAACTATATTGCCCATCTTCCTTCTTTGCCTAAATCTATTTTAAATCTGAAATGAAAACATAAGCTTTCAATTTATGTCCACTAATAATTTCTTGAACTTTGAAGTTCAGAAGCTTCCATAATAATTCATGCTGGTGTGCAGAGTGACCCAGAGCTGTTCCTGTCTGAGATTCCATTAAACAGGAAACCAGTGGTAGCACTTCTGGGGCAAAGTGAGATGGTGTGCAAATGCCTCTCAGCTGAACTGCAATTTTTGGAAAAGATCAGTGAAATTTTGGTTTATATTTCAACTTGGGAGGTAATGAATCAATTACAGCCATGGGAGGTGGAAGAAAGGGCTGTGGCAGGTGCAATTGAGTTGTCCTGGCACAAATTTCAGTCCCACATTATGTGGCAGGTGAGCTGGCAGGACCACTACTCCAGTCCTGGAGTGAGCAGATCCACTATTGAATCTTTGCTCTTTGAGGACCCATATGATACTGATTTCTTTTTAGATTGGTGGTGTAAGTGGTGTAAGGGGTTTATTTGCAATGAAGTGATAGAAAGATGCATCTGGTTGTGATACCAGTGATGTAAGACTGAGAACTTTTGGGTGAAACTTCACAGAGAAAGTGATTCCAGCAAGGCTTCCCAAGGCAATACTAAATACAAGTTATAATTCTTATTCCATGAGAAATGGGAATGCTCTCAAGTGAGACCTTGCAGTACTTTCACTGGAGTTTATCTGATCCAAACTGCTGACTCTGCTGACCCAAGACAACAAAAACTGATTGGAACCACATAAATAGAGGAGCAAGAGGGGACAAAAGGCATCATTACTGGAGAAGTAAATTTAAAAATGTTCTAAATGGTGATTGAAGTATCTAACAGAAAAAATGGATAGCTCCTCTTCCCTAATAAATATTTTATTTCCCAAAGAAAATTGTTCCAAGATATGATCCAGGAACCTCGCATATGAGATTTACTATTTTGCAAGGTTATCCCAAGGGATTTTTGTTTAGTGGACAGATTTCTGGGTGGGATCCTAATTGCTACTATTTGCCACATTTTCAGAATAAAATTTTAGGTTATGCTTTCAGCTTTCCTAAACAGTAATATCAATAATATAGGTGGCTGAGAATTTTCTGTTGGAATTTCTTAATTATACTTGTGAGAAATACAAATTTATAAAAAAACTCAGAAAAACATATGGTCAAAATTGAAATAATACTGCTTCAGTGTTTGGGTGATGCTTAAATTATATTTTCTTAGTATGCCACATAATAATTGTTCAGGCTTTTCCTTTTTTCCAGTCAGGTCAGGCCTGCACTACTCATAATGCAATTCAGATTTCCTATTGAGTATCATCATAAGAGGCTCATGAATGCCAGTGGATCAGGTAAGAGCCAACCTCTACCTGAATTCCAGTTAAGTGATATAGCTCACAATAAAAGTTAAGTGTGAGAGTGAATTATCTTGTAGCAGAGTTCATCTCACTACATTAAATTAAAATGTTTTAATGCTCAAATACAGAAAGTTTTTAGAAAAAAAAGCTTCAAGATTAAATATTTAACCATTACTATAATGAAATTTTTACTAATTGAGAATTTTCTTGGGGTTGGTAAGTGATATTCCAGGGAATGAGAAAAGAACCTGTGATTTCCTTCACAAACCATAGGTTTTGATCATGTCAAATTAAAAGCTGTGGAAAAATTATTCAGAATACTTGAGCTAGCATTTTTGGGAAACATAGTCCTGAGATATTATGGAAGTACTCAGTCTACTGATGTTAGGAGTGTCTCCTAACAACTTGCAAAAACAAATCATGATGAACTGGCAAAATTTAGTGGAATGCTATCGAACTTTCCTATTCACCTGCTCATTTAATAAAAATATTTTGGAAAGCAATGTTTAATTTGAAATTATTTGGGATATGAGAGAAGATAGAATATATTGAACAAGTTATTGCAACTCGTTACAAACCTTGGGACTTTTAAATCATTAGCATCTCTTTAATTTTTATTATGACACTGTCAGAGAGATCAAATATTCAAAGTCATTTAGTTTGTTTGTTCCCATTAAATATGTTCACATCCCTGCTGATCAATAACAACATTCTAAAGATAGTAGGAGCTGCTGTGAATTACATTTCTTACAATTACATCTATTGAGAAATTTATTAATCCTCTTTGCATTTAATGCAGTTTCCGTATCATCATGCATTTCAGCAAATGGGAAATCTGGTTTTGCTATGAGGGCTGCTGGACATGTATTTTCCAGATGAGGAGTATTTGAGACTCAGCAGCCAGAATAGATTTCAGTTAAACAAGAGTACTTTAGAGCAATGGAATACCTGATGCCTTAAGAGAAAAATCATATATTCAGTCACTGTAGGAGTTTAAAGTGATTAGCTGAAAATTCCCAGCAGAAATAAGGGGAACAAAGAACTAGAGTGCTGAAAACAGATTCTTGGGGAATCTGGAGCTCACAGATAGCAAAATACTGTTCTCTGATTGAGGGAAATATTGTGAAAGCTGAATACTGGTAAGCTCATGGGAGCATGTTGTAAGAGCCAGCAGATAGATTATGACTAGAAAAGTGTGACTGTACAGTGGTCATTGCATGCAGGAAAGAGCAGCTGCAATGCCTGTATGCTCAATTTTAAAGAATGCTCAAGTTTAGAAGAGACTCTTAGGAGGGCTGCTGGAATGCATTTCCACACCCGAGCAGGCATTTCTATAAAAGGGAAAGAGTTTCAGCTTATCTTGAAACATTTAAGGAAGTTAAACTAGAACTTTCCACAGCCTTCTCATTGTAATTGTCTCAGCACCAGCACAGGAGCCCTGACTGGGTTTTAGAAGTGTACCTCAAAGCCTGTTGCCAATTTCGCTGGCCAAGGTGCCAAATAGCCCACCTAGACCATCGGGTATTATAAGGACTGCACAAAGGAGCTTAATTGCTTTTTTGGACTGCCATACCGGTGTAAGAGTGTTCTCTACACTGTGTTTGACTTATGTTTCTTTGTTTGATGATGTTCATTACTTTTGTCATTACTAAAACCTTTTCTTTTATAAAGCACGTCCAAAGAAGTTGTCTCGCTATTATTAAGCCATTCTGAACTGAGAACTGCAAGACACCCTCAGAGACTTGATAAATCTTTATGTAGCTTATTTGATTCTGGCCATGTGCAAGATTTTATCAGAGGACAGAGCACAACTGTTGTCAATATTAGATTTGACCTTGATCTATATAGGCAGGTAGCTACATGACAACGCAGCAATGAGACACATTGCAAGAGCCCATGCCATGTAGCTTTTGTTGATGGACACTGCAATCTGTACTTGTATTATTTTTTTTTAAATCTATATCTCCTGCACCTTTTCTATGACTAAAATGGGGCACAGAAGTTCTCCTGCAATATGCGTACCCTTGGTTTTTTCAACATATGTTGCTTACGTATCTGACTGCAAAATAGCTTGTTGGGTTGACCTTTACCAACTGTCAGATGCCCACTTCATTTCCCCCACTCCCTCCCACAACAAGAAAAGGGGAGAAAATAAGATGAGTAAACTTACAGGTCAAGATAAAAAGAGGGTGTCTCATTGTTTACCGTCACTGGCAAAATAAACTTGATTTGGGAAAAGAACTTATTGCCAATTAAAATAGATTTGAATGGTGAGAAATTAGGACAAAATTAAAACAGCACTTTCCCACCTACCCTTTACTCTTTTTCCCAGGCTAAAATTCATTCCTTCATTCCCACTCTTTTCTCCTTCTACATGGTTCAGAGAGGATGGGGAATGGGGTCTGTGGTCAGTCCATAAATTTCATTCAAAATTCCATAAAAGTCATTCATCTCTGATGCTCCTTTCTCCACGCAGGTTTTCAGTGCTCCAACATGGGCCCTCCACGGGCTGTATCTTCCTTCAGAGGCTGTCACCTTCTCCAGCATGGGATCCTCCATGTGCTGCAGTGTGGATAGCTGTTTTTACATGTCACTCCGTGGTTTGCAGTGTGGATATTCACTCTGGGATGCTCCTCTCAACTGGCTGCAGAGAACTGCCTGCTCCACCAGGCTGTGTCCAGGATGTGCAGGGAAATCTCTGTTTTAGCACCTGGAGCATCTTCTCCCCAGTCCTTCCTAGGGTCCATAGGGCTGTTTCTCACACTTTTTCTCTCGCTCCTCAACAGCTTTTTTGACCTTTCTAATAGGTTTTACCCAAGGTGCTCCACACGTGGCTGAAGGGCTTTAGCTGTGTCCGGCAGTGGGTCCATCTGGAGCTGACAGAGATCAGCTGTCTCCCAAATGGAGTAACTCTGGCCTCTCCTCATAGAGGCCAGGGCTGTAGTCCTCCCCCCATTGCCAGTACCTAAACACCCATATGCAATAGAGGCATGCATGCAAGTGGCAGCTCTGGAGGAGAGTGTGACAAAGGGAAGGAATGAGAAGGCCCATTGGCAATGGGTAAATAAAAGAATATTTCAGCTGGGCTTCAAGATTCCATTGGAAATGAGATGCATTCAGTCAGTGAGACTGAGTGGCACAATTAAGAATTATGGCTGGAAATCTCAGAAGCACCAACTGTCCACATTAAAAGGTTAGTAAATAAAAGAAAATTATAACATCAGAAACAGAAAGGGAAAATATATATTTTTTTTAAGTTCTTAAATTCCTGTTATCTTCAGTCTTGTTTATGTCTTTTTCTGTGTTTCCAGCAGAACTTATAAATGCAGCGTATTTCAAATGCTAATTTCCTGGATTCAGACAATTAAAATATAGCAACTCGATTATGAATACTATTAATCCCAAAGCATAATAGGAATCAGGGATTCCCTTGTATTCTTTTTAATCCCTTGCACACTTCTGGTGTAATAAACTGCTTTGGTGGCTTGTTTGTAATATATCTTCTGTTACATTCTGCAGCCTGAGCAATTACTGAACTCATTTAAGTTCTGAGATAAGCTACTTTTCTCCCTTTTTAAGCCTGAGGTCTAAAGGTACCACTAAGTTCTGGGGATTCTGAGGGTTTGAGAGCTCAGTGAGTTTTCTGAGTTTACTAAAACTTTCTTCCATAATTTAGACTCCTTTTTTCAAAAAGAAAGAAAAAAAAGTAATTCAGTTTAAGCATAACCAGTCTTCCCCCTAAGTGCTTAATCCAAAGCTCACTGAAGTTAGTGGAAAGAGTTCTGAGGGCTGCATCAAACTTGAAATGGAAGTCTGTGCCCTCTATTACTCTGCAAAAACTCTGCACACACAGAACTACCCAACAATATACTCAATGTCTCAATTCTTTTGAGAATTTCACTCCGTGTCTTCTACAGCCTGCCTTTCCCCACACTCTGAATTTTTTTCCCCTTTGTCCCTTCTTTTGTCTTTCTCATACTGCTTTTGTCAGATTTTGCTGTATTGACTCAGTTTTCTGTTACCACATTTTCATAAGGAGAGAAAATAACACACTGTCCAAAAATAATTTTCACTTCCCAGAGCTTCAGCTGTTTCTGGAACAGGCAGTAGGAATTTGCTTAATACCTCCATCTTAAGGACTTATCACTTGTGAATAATAATTAAATTATTTAGGATGTATTTAATCACAAGCCAAGATTTATAGACTTGAATGTCTAACCATAAGCTTCAAATCCCACATTTAATTACTTAAATGATCAGTTATTCTCAAAAATCCTCAGCTTCCTGCACTTTTTAAATGTGACATTTTTTAAATGTAACTCTTGGGAACCTAGGTAGATTTAAGAACCCAATGTTAATCACCTGGGTTATATTTAAGAACCCAGTGTTAATTACCTGGGTTTAACATGGGTGATTACTCCTTACAGGAGTAATTTGCATGCACAAAGAGACGCTGGAAATTTTAATATACCAAAGTCTGACTGCAACTTTTTGTTTTGTTTTCTCTTATTTTTATTAAGTTATCTATGTAGCACAGCATTTTTTAAGCAAAATGAATATAGTAAGGATTTTTTTTCCATTATTCTTATAAAACCAAAAGGTGAGTTACCAAACCATTCTGTATTCACAACCATGCAGTAGAAGTTCTCAGATACAGTGTGTTTTCAGCAGCAAAAAATGTACGTACTAGTTGTGCTTCTGGTGAAAATACCTGAGTTGCATTATTAATTTTCTTCTTAATATCTTCCTTTAGTGTTTCAGTAATCTAAGTAAAGTAATCTAAACTGCTATATTTTATAGTAAAACCTAAGTCTATACCAGAGGGTATGACTTGATATTTTCATACTTCATACTTTTTTAAACAAGGTGTTTAAATATCAGTGTATTTTTCAGTGTATGAATACAGATTGTGCTGGGGGCTGTGAATCCCACTAAGCAGACAATCACAACAGAAGCTCATAGGCAAAATTACAGAAGAGAGATTTTTTTAACAATTGGATTTACTGTGTCACTTTTGCCCTTTGCAACCTGAAAAGATGGAAACTACAGGTTGCAGAAACTGTTCTGGCAGATGGGATTTATTGATCTTTACAGGCAAACCAGGGTCAGCACATTCCTGTTGTAAATGTCACAGCCTTTCAAACCTGATGTTAGAGGCATCTCATGATAATAAGAGTATTATGAAGGTGCTCTAGTTTTTTTGTTGGGAGAAGAGGTGTTTTCGAGGAGGGATGCTTGGACATATAGTAACAGGGGGCAAGGAGTAGTCATGCAAGGACCTTCTCTGTGTACTCCCAGGGTCTCTGTCACCTTCCTCAAACACTTGTTTTGGGGTTGGCATGGATGTGGATGACCAGCCAGCTGTGGCAGGGGCAGTGACAGAGCCTGAGGTAGATGTCTGGGATGGAGCTGGATTGGAATGGGCTGTAAGGTACCCTTCAACTGGGGCTGTTATAAGCTCACAGCATGTGATGGCCATGCCATGCTAGGGCATCTCTCTCCACAGCCCCAACCCAACAACTTGGAATTACAGCCAGGCCTCTTCCCAGCTCCCTCTCTACGCCTGTGCCAAGGTCTGGTCCTGAACAGGTAATCCCTGGTCCCCCAGTTTTGGTGGGCTGACCCTGGAAAGCAGCCAAGTACCAAAGCCAGTGGGAAGTTTCCCATCATTTACCCACAGGGGTCAAATATGAAGCTGGGGACAGGGACATTAGCAGAAAGACCCTGCACAAGGCAAGAGATCTGTGAAGCTGTTGTCTTCAAATTAGTGTGACTGTTCTTCTAAAGAAAGGGATTTGACTGTGTATGCAAATACTCCCTCATTTTCAGTGAAAGAACTGTATTTTTCAGGTGAAAGCTGAATCAGTAGTGGAACATTCATCCTGCCCAACATAAGATACTCTCACAAGGCCTGCACAGGTGAAGTTTAGCAGGGATGGTGCAACTCTTTAGATGTGTGCTACTGGAAATGTGCAAAGTACCAGTTAGTGTACTTTACTTCAGCTGTGATGAGGCGCGAGATAAAGCCTCAAAGAACAGTGATTAGAAAGGAGACTCACTAGGTCCATGCAATCATATTCCCTGTTGTATGTAGGTTTTTTAAAGCAAATCCTCAACTAAGTGAGCCCACAATTTCTTTTAATACGAGCCACTGAAGAAAGCTAAAATTATTTGGAGCTGAAGTCTATCACAATCATCCAAGACAATGTTTTTTTAAAAAATTGTTGAATTTTGTATCAACTGAACTGCTGAAAAATTGTCCTCTAAACAGTGAGAGATACTTTATTGCAGCAATGTCACTTGTCCTCCTCACAGGAATTCCAGTTTTGACCTTAGAGAGATCCAGGAGAAAGGACCACAGCAGGTGACTTACTGATTTTCCATGGGAGCTGCATAATGACATTTCCTTACCTATCAAAGTTTGGTTTCCTAGTTCAAAGCTAAGCACAACCACAAACAGCTGGTATTAGACACAAAGTCTAAAATATTGACCAGCAACTGAAAAACATGTTGAAGGATAAGGTTCAGGCCACCATAAGGTTCACAGCCACCATACAAGCTGAGATTCCTCTGTGCTTCTATTGTTTCCTGAGATCATTTTCTGTTCCTGCATTTATCTACTGAACTTGATTTAAACCTCATATTCTTTCTGCTCCATAAATTATACATTTCTGCAGTAAATTCCTTGAAAGCAGATTCAGAACTACCTCAATAGTTACAAGCAAGCATGGAAACAATCTGTTGGTGGACTCTACTGTCTTACTAATTTCTAAATGGTAATAAAAGGGTTATATTAAGGAAAACAAAATGCTGCTTTGAATATAACAGAATAGACCATTCCATTCCACTTTTAAATGCTTATAGTATTGGCCACAGAAAGCTCAGGACTTAAGGAAAGCAGTAATCATCAAGTTTTGATGTTCAAAATTGTATTCTCGTGAACCAGCTGTATTCTTGTGGAGTTCAGCTGAAGTCCTTTCCACTTTCAGAAAAAAATCTGCTAGATTTCAAAATTGGAATGGGTCACTCTGATTCTCTTTTGTGAAGATCAGTCTCAAAAACCAAATAAAGACTTCCACAGCTATTAACATGAAAAGAATCCTTTAACCTAGTATTTCACATTCATTCAGGTGTATAGATGAAATAGTGAGGTCTGTTGGCAACACACTCTTGTATTTTCACTTCATGCAACCTTTTCTTTTACCACACCATGTAATCAGCATAACTATTCTGTAGATTATTATTTCATCATTAAAAATCCTAAATAGGGTAAAGTCATGTGGGGAAAGATAATAGACTATTCATTTCAACAGAAGTAAATGATGACAGGTTTTACATTAAAAAAGGCCTGTGAAGAAATGTCCCTCTGAGTAGGCCAGCAAGGTAGAAAATAATTTCTTTTTTAATGTTTTTTTTAATCTATTGCCAGATTACATTCATTAAATAAGACCTATATTTCAGGTAGATTATAGATACATTTCTTTTCGTAGATGCATAAATCACTATGTGACATTTTGGTTTAAAACATGCACAGTATTTAAAGGCATTGTTTTAATTATGTAAGTGAAATTTGCATTGAGGTTATCTGAATGATCACATAACCACCGAAAAAAGAAAAATCTGAAAGGCGACGTGGCAGGAGTTAGAGCTTCTATTCAGTTTAGGTCAAGCTAAGCAGTGATCAAATGGCCAAATTATGACTTGTAGATGATAAAGCAGTTTCCAAGAGAACATTCCAGCAGTGACTCCCATATTAAAAAATGAACAAAACAAAGGTGTTTGAAGAGGTAAGGGAAAGTAAAGTGTCTAGTACATTGAAAATATTTTACAGTGCACACATTAATAACTAGCTTATCTTTTTTTTTTGAAGGTGATAATCTTTCTGAAGAACTGCTGACTTCAGAAAACTCTGGAAAAGTCAGCATATCCAAAAAGGCTGTGATAAAAATAGGTATGAAAATTGAAAATTTTATCTTAATTTTTCTGTCTCTCAAAGCATATAATATAGAAGTTGTACAATCATTTTAATTTCTATCCTGAAGATTACATAGAGATGTACTTTAAAATGTGCATACTACTGCAAAATAAGATAGAGTAATAGGCAAATGAGAACTGTAGCAAACCAGTAATAGTGAATAATATCTGATTTATTGTAACCAAATGGGGAAAACCTACATTCCAGCAATGGATATAGATGAGCACATTAATCAGGAATAAATCTAATTGGACTAATTCCAAACACACAATTTCTGTGAATGTAGCCGAGGAGCATTACTGTTTTATTAAAACAAGTAAATAAATATATTCACTTTTAGAAAAAATGCTGCACCCTTCTTAGCATTCAGCCTTGCTGTAGCAGTGTTCTCTGTATTGTGGAGACCTACTGATAGGTCTTGTCCCAGCACAGCACCTGGGGGTCAGAAGTTGTGTGTCCAGATGCTGATGGCTACTTTTAATCAGCATATAAGGATGACAGAGCTGTGCTGATTAGTAAATCCTGCCTTTATCCAGTGAAGCTGCCTGGTAAAGTTCACCCTTGTTCAAGAGCTGCAAGACAGTGTGAGGATGCAGTGAACGTATCTAAAGTGCGTTAACAAAGAGATATCATTAATCATGAACTGCAGTCTTGTTAAAAATACCAGCCTGCATTTCTTTTCTAACATGAGAAATCATGAGCCCTTGAGTCCTATTCTTCTTAATTATGCTGAGATTTATGGAAGAAAGCTATTATACTAGATTTCTCAAAACAGGATTATTATTTTTTACACATTATTTTTCACCTGACTTTTAGTGAGAATAGAAACATTTCAACTCAGTTCAGACAGAGCAAGAATGTCACCATTTTTTCTAGTAGGAGCACCTTTGTGTTATAAGATAGGCATCAAATCATTACATTTGTGAATTTTGGTTGGTATTTTGTGAGATCATGTGTGTGATCAGGGGAAGCTTATTATTATTCTCTTCTCATTAATATTTTATTTTGCACTAGAGAATCAAAGAAAATGTCATGTAAACATAGTTCATTCTTCTTGTCACCATTTAGTTCCTTCCTTACTGTTCTCAGTGGCAAGTCAAAATTTAATATTTCTGTAAAGTTAGGTATTCAGCAGTGACCCAACAGAAACATCAATCCTTTCTGACTTTGAAAAGCAAAAAGACTGCAAAGGCGGAACATAATGCATCTTTCAGGCTTGTTTTGACTTATCACCCACAATGATGTGAAGGGTATTTATTATCTGTCTTAAGGAAACATATTTTTCTCTGAAGTAAAGTTCCATTGGTAAGTGATGTTTGCTGTGGAATTATTAACTTGTAATGCTCTGGGACCCAACAAAAAGCCTCAAGTCACTTTCTTGCTTTTCTTTTTTGTAATAGCAGTTTTTAAGTAATGCAAAAGAAAGATAACAGCTATGCTGAAAAGAGAGGCCACTGCTTTGAGGACCTTATACTGCAGTTAATCTCTCAGATGGCTGCTATCACTACCACTCTTTCTGAAACATTTCCTAACTGGCTCCCTGAAAGTTCAGCTTCTTGCCCTTCAAAGAGCAGCAGTATGGCTGCTGTCAAAGAAGGAGACACTTAACTCAGGGTATGATCTTAATAAAAATTCTGCCATTCCACAAGCATTATTGCCTACACCTTTTTACCTTCCCTCAGGACTTTTTTTCCTCCTGTGTTAATGAAAAGGAAAGAAGAGCTTGGAGACCGAGGAAACCTTCCAAGCAATTCCTGTTTAAAAAGAGGCAGTTGGCCCCTGCTCTTGTGTACATTGGTGTGATGATTAAGGAAGAGGTGGGCCCTTACTCCCTGGGAATAGTTTCATGAAACAAGTGCAAGAAGTTGGGAAGAGCTCTGAGCAACTTTGCACCTCAGCACCTCAGGATGTGGTTTTCAATACAGTTTAAAGTACCCCCAGGCTCAGTCTGGTTTCACCAGATATTAGAATTTTTTAACTTCAGAAGGAATTATTATGACTTAAGAAAAAAAAAACTTCTGTTATTTAACTGTCACCAAACAACTTCATTCCATTTACCCTGTGTATTCTCTTTGGATTTGTAATGATAATGTGAGGCAAAGAGCTTCTTATCCAATGTACTTTCCCCCAAATATGTGTAAATGTTGATTTTTTTGTTGTTGTTAACAAAAAATCTAAGGATGATAAGGAAAAGAAAAAAAAAAGTATTTCCACATGAGTTTTATAAAACTACTACTTATGTGGCTAATTGCCAAGAATTTACCTACTAGCCAAGGAGGGGAGAAGATGGATTTTACTTCTGAGATAGTACGTCTTGGTTCAAAACACCTAAATCTTCCTTCATAAACTGAAATACTAAGCCAGATTCTGACTCAGTGATTCTCTTAACAATAGGTTAGAAGATTTGCCTTTCTTCCAATGACCACATAACTATTTAAAATAAAAGGTGGAACATTATCCAAAGGGACTGAGAGTAGCCGAGAGACTCCTATGCAGGCTAACCTAATTTTCCATCTTGGGCTGCACATGATTCAGAGGTAGATCAAACAGACCTGCCATGCAGCTAGGACTGAGAAAACTGCACAGCCCATAACACAATCATTTGGACATGCTTCTGTGAGAATTTCCTGAGAAATTATTTCAGACTGAGAGAACTCTCTCTCTCTTACGTAGGAGAAGTACCCAACTAACTGGGTTATGGGGCAGAAAATTATTGGTGTCTCTGTAATTTGCAACCTGATGTCTTAGTTATTTGCTCTTCCTGTAAGAAGTGCATGAAAGATCTCAAAGAGTTTTTTCTGAAGGGGAGGTTTAGGTTGGACATCAGGAAGAATTTCTTCACAGGAGGCATGATTGGACATTGGAATGGGTTGCCCAAGGAGGTGGTGGAGTCTCTGTCCCCAGAGCTGTTTAAGAAAAGACTGGATGTGACCCTTAGAGCCATGGTCTAGTTCACAAGGTGGTGTTCTGTCTTGGTTTGGACTCAATGATCTCTTCTCGAACCTAAATGATTCTGTGATTCTATTCTACTCAAAATGGATTTTTTTTTCTGGATGCTTCTTTTCAGCAAAAGAAAAACAACTAGTCAGGTTTTGTTTATTTGAACTGACCTCCTTTCTTCCCTCCAGCCTATCATTTGGCTGCTGGACAACAGAGATTTTGGCCTATTTTCAGAAGGAATTACTAAGATGTTATGGACACAGTCCTGAAAGTCCTGCTTTCCTGGAGGCTGAACTCAGAGTGAATTCAAAGCTATAACATTGAGTAGAGACTGACAATAAATTGACATTTTATGTTGCTTCAACAACACAAAAAGAACAGAATGTTCTTCAGTTACCCAGTCTGTATCACTGTGATTAGAGTGAGTAAAAAACTCTAATTAGAGTGACTACTTTATGTAATATGTGAAATCAATATATCTACACTAACTCTTCCCAAGAGTAACAGACAAAACTTCTTTGGAAAGTGTAAAATAAACATAAAATAAAAGTAGTGTGGGTTTTGATTTGTTTTCAAATAATATACCTAAAATTCATACTTTTGTTTTTTGCAGTTTGTTTTTTAGAATCACAGAAGATGCTGAGTTGGAAGGTACACATCAGGATCACTGAGTCCAATTCCTGGCCTGCCCAGGACACCCCAAGAAGCACATCATGTGCCTGAAAGTATTGCCCATATTTTGTTTACTAACAAAGAGCTGGATACCCTGTAAAATTCCATTAAGCTGTATTGCAGAATCTCTGTCAAGGCACAGTAGAGAAGGAGTACCTTATTCTATCAAAAATTCTTGCACTAAGTTAACTCCAGAAAGATCCTTTATAAAAAGAAAATAAAGAACAGTGTAAATGCGACATTTGTTTTGGCTGTGTAATGACTATACATATATTAGGCAAATCATGACAGAGCAAAAATTAGTCTCTGATTTCTTCCTCTTCTTTTATTATTCGTGGTCTTGTTTTGCACCTGTTCAGCACTTGTCCTTACAGATGCATTTAGCTATCGTTTAGGCACTTGCAGGAGCAAAATGAGAACAGATGCATCACAAGTACAAAATATATGCTAAAAGGACACATCGTAATGAGAAATCAGAGCTCAATGGGAGGAAAAACAAAACATGGCAGGATAGAGAGCATGCAGACCTAAAATTAGCATAGGATAGATACACTGAAAAGACAAAATTCAGCAGATAAGGACTCCTGGTTTATTGTCTAAAATATGCCTATCTGCATTCCCAGGGAACAACATCAATCTGTCTTGATTTCTGAATAAATTGAGCTCTCAAGCAAAATCCCTGTAAAAGAAGGCAGCTCTATTTTTATCTCTGTGACCTTTTTAGAAGGACTTTAGGGAAGAAGGAAACAAACTTATTTAAATTCCTTCTACCCAAAGTCCAATTCTGCTTTCCTATCTGAAAGAAAAAAATTGCCATTGTTTTCTGCTATCCAGCACTAAGAGCCTTTGAAAATTCCCATATCATAACAGGCTTCCTTACAGATTTCGCCTTGTCTGCTCTACTACTGGTCTTTAACTGGTGCTAAAACATTACATAAGAATATAGATTCCAAATTCATTGAGATTCATCCGTAGTTTTAGTTAGTTTTGGATCAAGATCTGAATTTAAAGAATTGACTTTATGAATGCATAGGAAATCACACAAATCCATATTTTTTACTAGCTATACTAAATGTATTAACTGTCATGGTTAATTTTTTTTTTGCCTTATTTTTATCTGCCAGGATGAACAAACCCTGGGTTAATTAGGAACTTCACTGGGATTGATAATACCTGGTTTGAAACAGATTGAATATGTATTCAGGGCATACATTCCAGAATGACAGAGTGGGTGGCATGGATAAAGGATTTTTATACAGTGTTATGTAGGGCGAGTTTTTGCATTTTTGAAAGCACTAGGATTGTTAGATAACTGGCAGAACCAATCAGAATTTTTAACTTCGGTCTTCAAGAGTGTGATACCGGGAGACCAGCAAAAGGCAGATATAGTGCCCAATCTTAAGAAACTAAAACATAATAAATTGTAGATAAATCAGCTTGGCTTCACCTTCTGGGAAAAGTCCCAAATCAATCGATCTCTTCATAAGAATTTGGAAAGTAGTAGAGAAATGGCACAGTGGGTCAGAACACAGCTGTGTGCACCAAGCCAAGTCAAATCAGTCTATTACCTATGAAATGTTAGCAGGGGCATTCCATAGAGCAGAAAGAGGTTTCAATCATATACAGGTTGACTGTACTTAGTTTTTTTCTACAGTCTCAAGTAATAATTTCCAAAACATACTTACAAAGCATGGATTCTCTGAGGGTACAAATGCACCTAAATAATTATACTGAAGTACAGGGATAAGTGATATACCAGAATAGGAAGATATATCAAGTGGGACTTCACGGAAATCTGTTGTGAGTATGAAGTTATTGATATTTTCATTAGGAATTACATAGGAATTAGGAATTACATTAGGAATTACATAATACTGAGAAAATGTGTTTCACTTCCATGTGGCACAAACTTTATAGAGCAGGTCAAAAATTCAAAAGAATCCTGCCAAAACCTGAGATATGGTCTGGAAATACAGAATGAAATTCAGCAATATACACTTCTAAAATATATGCTCAGATAGAAGAAATTGCATGTATTGCAGGATGCAAAAGATATTCAGGAGCCTCTTTTCAGAAATGTGGTTATTTCTGAAATTTCAATACAAAGTAACAATATCAGGTACTTGCTGTAAAAAAACACAGGATTGATAATTTTTTAATAAGAAGGGATATAGTCCTGAATACCTGGAAAGTCACCCTTCTCCTTTACTCAGCTCTGGTTAATGAATGAACTAAACTGACCAAAGGTTAGAAAATGGATCCTATGGGAAAAGAGTGAAATAAAAGGGATGGAAAAGAGAGAGGGATGCAGTGTGATTCAGGTTCATGTGACCCAAGGTCTAGCTTTGCTTAGCATGTCCAGCTAACTTTGATTCTGTTTTAGTAGGATGTTTGAAAGTAATTCAGTTAAAACCATGCAAAACAAGAAATGTGGCTGTAGAGAAGTGAAGTTGCTGAGGTGATAGTGACTAGTAACTGAAAGACTCTAAGTGAAAATTAACAACATAAATCTAGGAAAAAGGTAGATAATTAGGAGACAGCAATCCAGGCTGTTCCAAGAAGCAGTGGATGTTAATATTTTCTGTCCTGACTGATAACTGCCTAGTTGACATGGAATACATTAGGCGTGGCAAAGATAACAATGCTTAACTTGGTAACTGCTCATAGCAACCTATAAACATTTATTTTCTAGCCCTTTCCATGAGCTACATCCTGCTTGCAGATTTCTCCTGGGCATAGTAAGAGATGCTCAAGCAAAAGCAGCCCATTATGTGGAGAATTACAGCAGGAACTCCATAATAACAAAGGGTTGATGCAAAGAAGAAGGGCCAAATCTTTTCAAAAAGAATCTTTTCAAAAATATTGAAGCAGCTGGCATGACTTAAGATCCTTGAATACTAAAGGTTGAGCCAGAAAACCTCAGACAGACATTTTAAAAGGATATCACGTTTACAACTGATTTTGTCCTAGAGCAGAGGGGATGTGAGGTTGACTTTATACTGGCATTTGGAGTTTTAGGAAGCTTCATAAGCAAACAGAAAGATGGACAGAGATCAGTCTTAATGTGGTGTTGGGAATACTACATCAGGAGCAATGTCAATGATTGTGCAGTTTCCCAAGGGCAATTTGTGTCCAAGGCTTCTGGCAGTTTAATGTTCAGCTCTTCTCTAGGGAAGGAGGTGGAGAATAAGGTCATTAACTGTAACTGGATTGTAACACTCTGCCTTCACTGACTACTAAGGTTTATTTTGAAGAGAGACAGGACAGGACAGAAGTACCAGAAACAGTCATGCTGAGGAAACATGAAATTTTGTGCAGTATAACTCCATCAGGTTCTTCAGTTACTTTGTGTAGAATGTACAAAACATGGACTGCTGCTGACTATCTAGTCTCCAGTGCACAAACTAGCTTGGCTAGGGCTAGCTCAGGTACACAGTGCAGCAGCATGCAGTAACCAGATATTAGGTTGTACCAGCATAATGTAGTGAATTCAATGGAATTGAAACCACAGTCTGTAGAAGTTGAAAAGCCTTGCTATTTTAAAAATGGTTTCAGTAGTAATAAAACAGTCTCCTAGCAAAAGGTCTTGCCAGGATAAAATAACTGGCAAACACCTCAAGGTGTGTGTGTGTGTGACAATCCGCCTGCTGTTGGTTCAGCAGAACAGTGCCAGCAAAAGATCTGTTTAAAAAATTAAATTCCTGACATAAATTACAAGTATTGCTTAATCTTATTTCTAAAAAAAATTAGTAATTAGGTTTCACTCCTACAAGCAGCAGGATAATTGGGTCCCAAAGGTCTGGAATAAGGTTAAACAATTAGACTGTATTTGCAATTAACCTGTCCTGATTGGCACTTGAAAGGATGAAAGGTTTATTTGAAGTTGTTAGGATTTTAACCCATGATTTTTGAAGTCCATGTATATCAGACTTAGTGCTAACTTAAAAACACCTCTTCAGATACCTCCGGACTTTGGATGGAATTTTGAGCAAAGTTGTCCCTCTGAGTGTAAAAAGAGTGCAGAGCAATCCCTCTGACTTCTTGACTCAGTATTAGGATTTATTATTGGTTGGTAAGTTATTGATTATTGGGTCAATATATCTTGAAATTCAGCTCAACAAAACACAACATCTATTTATCACAGCAATTTTAGAGACAAGTAAACTGAAACAAAGGTAGATTTATGAACCCACCAAAGGTCACACAAGTGAGTTAGCAGCAAAACAAGGAATAGGTCTTCTGAAGGCCAGCTTTCAATCCAACATCTGCACAGCTAGGCTTAAAATCAGTAATACAGAGAAACAAAGCAGCCTGATAAGACGGGAAATTGAGGGTAAATGATACACGAAATAATGTTATGGAAGTAATTTTGTTCCTTGTGTATGGCAAAGTCCAGGATAAATGCAATTCAGATTGATTTCTGGTTCAGCTATGCAGAAGAGTGGTCCGAGTCAGTATTCTATGCCATTATATACACCGGGTTTATATAATGTGAAGTGATGAGGCTGGTGGAAAAAAAAAGCCCATTGAATTTAATCATATCAGAACTGCTGACCCAATTCAGCATAGATATAAAATTTAATGGCCTTCTTTCTTCACTGCATTAGCTTGATTCAAAATGGCAACTAAAATATTTTTTACAGCAGAAAATATGAGCTAATCTGTTAAAATGTGCTCTCTATAGTTGAAAAATAAAGAACAATAAGCAAGATATGGCAGGGGATAACCTAACACTTGTATATAAAACTGTACCAATTCTGCTTTTGCACAATAGAAATAAGGGACACAGGTTGCAGACTATTTTGTTTTCATTTATTTTGATACCTCAGGATTTCTAGAACTGAAGAAGATACCTAGCATCACAACGAAAGCCAGACTGAATGCTGGCCTCAGATCTACAAGTAATAAATGGAGAAAAATTAGAATCTCTTGAAAACATGAATAAGAGTTTAATTATTCACAGATAATTATTTCATTTCTGTGTTTCATAACCAGGAAATCTGGAACATTTTAATTTTTAATTAACTTCTAATGTAGGAGTTAAAACATTTAAAAATAACCAACTTTCCTGGTAACTGTTGTGGAGTAAATAGCAATAATATGAATACAAAGTCTTCCCCAAATCATAGAATATCTCCAGTTTGAATGAACCCATAATCATCAAATCCAGATCACTGCCCCTCTCAGGACCATATAAAACTAAAGGGTGCTGGATCTTAAACAGGATTAGAAGAATTCTTTCATACCTTGGAGAAATTAATTATCCACAACATTGGGGTCAAAACATCAGGTGCTCCTACAAAGAATACAGTAGGATTTGTTTCATTATGTATCTGTTCATAAAGCTTTCCCAAAAGTCAGCCATCTGAATTGCGTGGTCTTCACATACATCAGGATGAGAAACTGCCCATACTGAGTTGAAACAAAAAGTGATCAACTACAGAGTGGTCAAAACAACTTCTCTGCAACCAAATATCCTCTGCATATAGCCACATAATCCCCTCCATTTTATTGAACAAGTGTTGTCTGAAAAAGAAATCTGTTGTTTGAGGTAATTCAGTAAGTTCTTTTTAAGTCTACTACTCTAAAGGGAGCAGAAAGTATACACAGATAGCTCTTTAAGTAAAACAAACAACAACAGAAAAATTATTTGGAAAATTGTTGACCTAGTTATCAGGAATGTTAGATTTCTTCACTAAACAGGAAGACAGAAAGATATTTGGTGTACATATCACACAGTGTGACAGTAATATATAGATTTAAATACAGTGTCTGCAATGCTTTTCTTTCAAGTTCATGTAAGAAAAAGCCTCATTCTACCAAAATATTCTTGGAGTTAAGTATATTTTTCAGCCATTTCAGATGAATGTATATGCTTGTTCTGTGTCTGGTGAAACTGAGTTAATTCTCACAGACACAGCAGCCAGGCTGGAGGATCTCCATGCTGCTTTTGCTGGGGCTATGTGGATTGACAAGTCCACATCTCCACTCCCCTGACACTACATATATGCTCACACCAATTATTTACACTTGATTCCTAACAAAGAGTCCAAAGCCTAGATGAGTCCAAAGCCGTACAGTTATGTTTAAACTTTGAGCACAGTATCCACTCTTTGAATAGACAAATTCAAGAGCAAAAAGTCCTAAAAGTGGCCAGGAGCTGTCTGGGATAAAGAAAAGCCCTATGTTTTTGCACCTGGTAGTGCTGCTTAACAGGCCTGAGAGCAGCTACTTCAGTGGATAAGCATTTGATAGGAGAGACGTAATTCTTAGTTCTGGCAGCAGCAGTAATTTTTGCTTGTAATTAATTAGTCCATCTGAGGAAGTTGTGATAACCTGCTGATACAAATCAGTGGCCTCAGAGCTTGTTCTAGAGGCTTTAACCATAGCTCCCTGGTACCTGAATTTAATCACATATGGTGTGGTCAGCCACACGCTGTATTCCTCCTATAGAGCTGCTGCAGATATCTATAGGAGTTTTCTGTTCAGGCCAGGGAAAAGCTGTGTTCAAACTGCAGGAAGTTCCCCATGACTTATTTCAGGAATTAATAGTCCTGTATCTAAAAGGTAGGTGAACAAGTGTTAACTAAAAGGGATTTCAAGTGTAACAGGTTTAAATTGGAATGTCTCCCTTCTTGACTCAGGAATATTACCGGGAAAGCTGATGGTCTGCCTTGTGGGTATATGCTTCAGAAGTGTCATGGACTGAAAAATAGGATAGCTGTTGTGTTATTGCATTGCTTCACTGTGGTGGTTACAGCTTATTTTCAGTAGACATTGATCAGGACTTTGTTATTTACCATTAACTGTCTCTCGGTGCTGCTTTCCTCTTGAAAAAAGTGTGATTTAATAGGCACAAATATCATAGTGAGAAATGGGACTGTAAAAGCAGCCAAAACCATTTATGCTGGTTTTGTTTCCTTTCATCAGTCTCTAGGAATAGGTAAAGCTTTCCTAGGCACCAAATAACTTGACTGCCTAAGGTCTGGGTTTGGATTTGGCTTAAATCCTTGCATGCTCTTGACCTTCAGGAAAGCTGATATTCCTAAAAGACAGTTTTGCAACAACTAAGTGTTGAGATTTAGGCTGTGAATGAGTCACCCAGGATCCTTTCTCTTGCATAGTCTCTTCAAAACTTGAGAGGGGTCAAGCACAAATTTGTGGGACAAGTCTTGAAGAGATTCCTAAGCCCTACAGATCCTTAGCTGTGAGTTTTCTCTTACTTTTACTTATGCTTCTGTATTCCTTTAAAAGGAAAAACAAACAAAACAAAAATAAAAATGTCACACTGGGTAAACATTTTTGTTTCCAAGGATGAGCTAGCAGGGTGATGAAACTTCATAAAAACAGAGTCTTAAGTGAAAACTCCATGTTGATGAGCAAAAATTCAAATCCTTCAGATTATATTTATCTCCAAAGAACGACACCAGGCTTGAAATTACTCCTGTCTTTCCTTGACCTTGGCAGGTTTCCAGGAAAAAAAAGCTACACAATCTGGAGTGCTCTGATGCAGGTTATGTAGGAATTATTCAAGGGCTCTATTTAAGGAACATATGCTGCATCCACTTATTTCTAACAGATGCAAGGATAAAATGTATCTATACTAAAGAGAAAGAATAACAGAGAAAGTATGATGGCCTAGAACTTGTTGAAACTTTCAGGAAAAAAAAACATTTCATTAAATTCCAGCAGGTGATTTTTCCTTTTCTTTTTTAGAGAAAACACTGATAAAAGTAAGAGTAAGTAGTGATTTATTATTTTCAAAGATGACCTCTTTCTGTTTGGGAAATGAGTTCTCTCTCACAGAAGGATTCTAGTCTTGTTACATGTATATAAATTGACAGTAATTGCTAACCAAGAAATAGCAGTGTCAGGTTTACACCACAATACATAGGACTGGATCTGTTCTATTTTCCTCCTTGTCTAGAACAGCTAAGGAATTTTGATTCTTTTTTTTTCCCATTAAGTAGTGTTAGAGAAGGGTAGTTGCAGCCTTTACCAGATCAGGACAAGGATAGTATGGATAAAAGTGACTGGAGACCTGACACACAGCAGCTTCTGGTACCTGAAGAACACCTACAAGAAGGCTGAAGAGGGACTTTATACAAGGGCCTGTTGTGGCAGACAAGGGGTAATGGCTGTAAACTGAATTAGGGTCAGTTCAGATTAAATATTAGGAAGAAATTCTTTATTGTGTGGGTGGTGAGACACTGGAACAGATTGTCCAAAGAAGCTCTGGATACCCAATCAAAGCCTAGTTGAGTGGGGATTTGAATAACCTGGTGAAGTGGAAGATTGGCAGTGAGGTTGGAACTAGATGATCTTAATGGTCCCTTACAACCCAAACCATTCTATAATTCTATGATGTCAACATCCATAAAGAGCCTGGGTATAAGACTTCTCAGAAAGATCTTGGGCAATGATCTGCCTTCTGATGTGTGTGTGATGCATCCTGATGTAAAGGTGCAACCTATAGAGATAGAAATCTTAAAAACAGTGGAAAAAATAGCCTTGGATTTTCCACCTTAGTTGTCTCTCCTCTTGGTTGTATTATTTCAATCTCCCATGTTTCCCTGAAAGCAGCAATGCCCACAGGAAGTTGTTCAGTCTCTAGACAGCTGCACAAGGGATGTTATAGATTAGAAGGCAAGAGGAATTTTTAAAATTAGTTTCAGAAGTCACCAAGCACAGTACCCACCTGTGTTTGAGATCCATTCTGTGATCCATTCACTGCTCCAGCAGCAACGAAGGCAACAGGGCTGAGCAGAGCCAGCAAGGAATTTAACACTTTTAGATGTCGGTTAATGCAGCTGCCTTTATTCTGAGACACAAAGATTTTACATGAAGGCACAGTAAAACCCATTCACCAGTATTGCCTCTGTCTGTCACCTAATCTGAATCACCACAGCCATCAGTGGCTCTGTGCTGTAACTGGTACTTAACGGGCTGGAAAAATTGAGGGAGGATTTGTTTCTTGAAGTTCATGCAGAACACAAAATACACACTTTTTTGTCTTACTACCAGTTTCTGCTCTGTGTATTTCTGGAGAACAAGGGTAAAAATTACTAGATATATTATTTGCATAGCATATTTCTTTTCTGAATATCTTTTATGGCAAATAGTGACTCTGCTTTTCTTTTTGATTCAGCCACACATTACCCATTAGACACATACTCTGTTTTGGAGACGTGTTGGAATGTGTACATGTGAATGACTAATTTTCAGATCTGAGATATTCAAACAGTGACACTCTTATGAAGATAAAGTTGTTCACTAGACCAGCTTTACAGAGTTACCTAAGGGTTTTTGCTGTTGTAGCCAAATAAATATATCCCTCAGAACAATAAAATAAATTCAGAATGTACACAAAGTTTTATTGCACATATTTTGTTTCTCAAATTTGTTATATACATCATGGTTTAATTTTGTGTCTAAGATGATTTTGTACCTGACAGGGTTAAAACTGCCTATTAGTGTGATGGATATCATGCTCTAAGGTTAGTGTCTGGAAAGAGTTTGTGTAAGTTTATGCAGTGCCCAAGGGTGACAGTTCAAAATTTCTTAGCAAAACAGCAAATTCATCTTCCCAAAGTGCGCTTTTTAGCCTGAGTCACCTTGTCAAGCAGGTGACAGCAGATGACAATTCACTGGTGTTCAGCTCCTTGTCCAACAAAGTCACTGCCTTTCTTCGCTGTTTCAGAGTTCAGAAAAAAAACAGGCTCTGTCTTTTTTGCAAACCTCTGCAGTCCTACACGGTCAATGTCTTTGAACATCGGTGAGATTCTGCCATATCTGCCTGTTCTCAGGATCTAGGGAGAGCACTGGGGAGGAGAGCTGTTATTAACATATACTAAGGGTGAGGAGGAATTAAATATAAATCAGAAGGTATTTAACCGTGGTGGAAAAACTGCAAAGCTTTAGAACTGTAGGAACAGAAGAAACCCAATTGGAGGGGTAGAACTATAGCTAACCTATTTTATTGACCTTTCAGTTCAAATTTTTCAGTTGAGGAGAATGACACATTTCAGAAAAATGGCACATTCCTTTTTATACAATTTCTTAAACAACCTTGTGAAAGAGAGTGACTGGTTCTTAAAACAGCCAGAATCTGTACGTTCCAGAACATCAAGCTCAAATTGAAAGGTAGTTGGACAGATATTTGCTACATCTGGTCAGAAAGTATTTGACTTCAGTTTGCCTACATTTTCTTAACTTGCTCTTCATTTTTTGGACAGGACACCACTCTCATTTCCCTCCTCCTCCTCCTCTCCCCCCCTCCCTCCCCCTGCCCAGTTTCAGCAGCAAAACATTTTATTTTCTACCATGACATTTTTTTTCAGAGGACACAAAAATGTGATTATTTTAAGGAAAATATTGTACAGAATTGCACAGGAAAGGGGTGATTCAATATCTTTCATATATTTTTGAGGCAAAAATGCACAGTAACTTAAGATGTTCTTTTTGTAAGGTGTCAGTCTAAGAATGAGATGGTTCTTTGTCAAGGATTTTGTCAAGAAAAAAATTGCGAACAAATACCTGCTTGTTTATTGAAAGGCAGACACATCACTTGTGGAAATCCATTATGAATGATAATGGAATATGTGGGATAAATTTCTTCAAAAATTTCAGAAGGGCAACTTTATTCATCTGGATGAAAAGTCATCTATGTATGAAGCCAGAATATTAAATGATCATTCTAGGAAAAGTCAGTAGCAATGGGATTTCATCTTTTTCTTTCCAAGAGATTTTTTTCTGCCTAATAAATCCAAAGCTCATTTCAACTGTGAGAGTTACAAACTTATACTGGAAAGTTAAAGTATTAGAAGGTGGATTTGCCAGATAATCAAAAGCCGTTCTTTATGGTTTACACAAAATCAATAAAAGATACTTTAAAAAGCAGTCAGCAGTTTTAATTTCAGTAACCTGCCAGATGTTATTCCATACATATATATTGACTGCACCATGTAGCCTGAATCATTCAGATGCTAAAATGAGTATTTGCCACAGGCAGTATTCAGAAGCCATGTCCTGCAGACCACATTGCCAAGGTGATCTTTGCAAGCCTGGTAAAACTGAATCAGAAAGATCTCCTTCTCATTGCCTCATAGATAAATTATCCCCACATCTTTGGCTGAGACACATGAAAATTTGCCCTCCCTATCTTGTTTCTATATCTAAAAAGTGTATGCACAAAAGCAATCACATATAAAATAAAAATGTATTGTTCTGTAAAGGTCAATTACAAACCCGAATGTTCTGGTTTACAGCTGTAAGCAGAGTGTGAAAAAGACTTGTAGAGTGAGTCTCTCACTTCTGTGGGAAAATGGTAGCCTGAAACTCATTCTGGGAAATCTCTTCATTCAGGGTAAAACTGTGGGCCCCAGAAGTATGACCATGTAGTAATAAGTAAAAAGCCTATTCGGTTTTCTGCCTTCATGTAATCTCTTTGTTGTACTCTTGTCAGAGATAGTTAGATTGAAATAAACCTGCGACAAAGGAGCAGTTTGCTTCCATCTTCTTTACAGCACAAGCTTTGGACCCACTTCCAGCATGGAGCACCAGGAGGCAACAAAAAATCAGTGTGAAGTTAACAGCTACACTATTGTTACAAGAAATGTCCCTGGATCTCCTTGGAGCTGACCTAGGATGAGGAACAGTTAAAGAGGGCAGAATTTTTTGTTTATTTGGGGGAAGGGGTTTTAGTAGGCTGAATAATTCCTCAATCCATTACAAGTGTTACTGAAATCTCCTCTCACTCCAAGGGTTTGGGAAGTAAATATTTATCTCTGTTGTTTCCATTCATTTACTTTGCATTTGACTGAACTTTGGATATTGCCAATTTCACAGCATGTGACTACCCACTGGTGGGAACAGAGAGCAGAGATAATGGTAATTCCAGTTGTCACAGTTCTTTTCCTGTGATGCTCTGGGATGATGAAGTTGGTTTTTGTCCATTGTGGGCCACCACATTAAAGGACAATCAGGATTTGCACTGCTGGCTTCTGTAGCTGCATTGCTAGCTCTCCTCAGGCCCCCCCAATGGGAATATCTGCCTCTGTTCTTATGTTTCATATGGTAGCAACTGTAGGTAACAAAGAGTAGGTGAAGACAAGAAAAATCCCTTACTTTCCTAGTAAGACACTTAACATCAGCACTGCCTCTTAGGCTTTTCTTCTTTGAGACGCTTAATGACCATTTTATTCCAGCCCAGCAAAGCACTTTTCACACAGATTTAATTCTGGATGCATGATTCAGAGGAAATCGGACTACTCATATAAGGACACAATTGTAGAAAACAGCTTAGAGATATCCTTATGTCAGACCAAAGGCAGGCTTCTCAACCAGCCAAATCCTATTTGAGATTCTCAAAGCCTTGTAAATGATCACAATAGGAACTGCTCAAATGTCATTTACCGTGAGTAAAAGTGCTGCTGTCTCAGAAGAAAACAGGAAACAGGAGATTTACTGCGTGAATTAAAAGTAGTAAAAAATAACATCATGTTTTTGGGATACTGCAAGGGCAATGAAAGGAGAATGAGTCACTTCCTATTTGCAGCAATTATTGCAAGGAAAGAGACTCATTGTATTTTTTGGGGTTTAGAGTCTGCACTGTGATATCCTTCACGTGAAAAATCCAAACCTACCTATATGCAAAGGTTACACTAGATGTTGCTGGAAGTTTTGGAAGGATTTTGAGTGAAAATACAAAAACCTTGGCAATTTTCTGTGAAGTGTTTCATCTGGAATCACCTGGAGGACTGAATGCTTTGTATTTACGGAATCACAGAATCACAGAATGAACTAGGTAGGAAAAGACCTTTGAGATCATCAAGTCAACCTGTGACCTAACACCTCATCAACTAAACCATGGCACTGAGTGCCACATTCAAACTCTTTTTAAACACGTCCAGGGACAGTGACCCCATCACCTCCCTGGGCAAGTGATTCCAGTGCCCAGTCACTCTTTCAGTGAAGAATTTCTTTCTAACATCTAACCTAAACTTCCCCTGGTGCAGCTTAAGACTGCCCCCAGCTGACTACAGCCACCTTTCAGGAAGTTGTGGAGAGTGATAAGGTCACCTCTGAGTCACCTTTTCTCCAGGCTAAACAACCCCACCTCCCTCAGCCACTCCTCACAGGGTTTGTGTTCCAAGCCCCTCACCAGCCTCGTTGCCTCCTCTGGATGCGCTCAAGCATCTCAATGTCCTTCTGCGGTGGTAAATCTTTGCGTTAAAGCGAAAGACCACACGCCCCTGTGGTTTCCGGCCAGCGGGGGCGCATCCGCAAACACAGTGGTCTGTTATCTCAGCAACAGTGTCACCAGGAACAAAGCGTGAGGGAGAGACTCGCACAAAGGAGCAAAAAGGGAACAAAAGAACGGGACTCTCTTCTGGGTCAGACAAGAAGGGGGTTTATTGCTTCCGTCCTAGGTCCCGAGAAAGA
>JBBMKD010000102.1:82054428-82080209 GCA_037834095.1 Argya squamiceps
ACAGAAATAGGGGTACAGAGAACAAACCATTTTACAATAGAACATTAACCTATAAATAAAACCTAAAATTAAAAAATTGCACTCCCACATAGTGTTCCATTTTGACATTTTGAAAGTGAACTTTAAAAACTAGTTTTAGTTTTGAAAATGCAACTACTTTTGAAAATAAAAGTAAACACTGGAAATGAAATTCAACATCAGTCTAAAAAATACCTATTATTTTAAATCAGACATAAGATCCTTTCACATCCAAGTGAAATTAGGCAAGGGGAAAAATGTCATCTCTGTACACCTGTAATATAGTACAGCATGTCATAGCAGAGAAAAATAAAGTGTGTCTTCTCGGTTAACCTCTGATTGCTTTCTTCTTTTGAGCTGGACTCACTGCTGCAGAGTTTCTGATCTTTGAACTGGAATTCATTTGCCTGAACTCTACATCTACTCAGTAACAGGATCAGCAAATCATAAATGTTTTTCATCTTATCAGTTATTTCTCTATCTTTTCTGATGATCAAGGCATATATAAACAGAAGAATTCCTGGTTCTTCATCACAGTCATCTAATTCTTTCTTCTACTTTCTGAATTGACATTTTAAAAAGTGAAAACTTTCTGCTTTCTCACTCATTTTAGGAGCATCAAGCTCATCAAATTCCTTCTACACTTATTTGTGGCACAACCTTCAGAAGCACAGAGAAGTTTCCAGCCTCCTGCTCTGGGTTCCAGTCAGGTGATGAAAGGGCTTTGCTTTCATTTTTATCCTTCCTGATCCTGAAGTCTAGCCTATATATCCACAGATTTCCTGTTTTGACTCTTGTGTGGTGTTTCCATGTTTTTTCCTGTCTTTTTCCATTAATCTGGAGAATGGGAAATACATCTTGTTTTCTGGTATGTGTACAGAAGTTTTGCTGTTTTCCTTTATCCTTTGCTATTTCTTCATTGCCAAGTTACTTTTGCCATGATTGAAGTAAGTTCTGACAGTTGGAAAGAGAGAAAAAAATTGTGTTTCTATTTATTCCAACAAAAATGAGCTGATCTGGAAAAACTGCCAAATGTTCCTTTTTTGTCACATTCTGCCCCTCATACTTCCAACTCAATAGCATTTCTCTTAGACTTTGGAATCTAAGAGAATTTGGGAGTACTGGCCTGTAGTTCTGGCCCCTCAGGGACTTCCAACACACAGACTCTTGCATAATAAGCTGTCTGGTAGCCTAAATGCATGGCACTGTATCTGCTACCAAAAGTTGCCTGCAATCTCCTTATTAAAGGTGAAATGAAATAAAGGCATACAACAAAATTTTGGAAGACTAGCTGGGCCCCATGCCATGTTCAAGAATGGTTACATGGTAAGGTCTCTCCTATCCTCCATATGAGTAACTGTGGTCATGGGGTGAAGGACTTTGTTGATGAAGGTCATGTTTCTGGTGATGGATGGGGATTAAATCCAATTCTGTGGACGGCATATGCCTGTGAAAATATTAATTGCCTTCAAAAGTATTGAGTTAGCACTCCTTTGAAATCAGTGCGCAGATTTCATTCACCATTAGTGAGCTTTGTATGGTTCTGCATTATATACCTTTATTTGTAAATGTTGTATTAGACAGGAGATTTCAAACTGTCATTTGTTTAAAACTGGGAGTTTTTTTTCTTATATCTTTTTCTCTGTGGAAAGTGCCTATATTGTCACCCCCAAGAAGGATTGAGTAGTTTCATTTTGAGTCCACACATTATTAAGCACAGACTCATTTCATAAAACATTAAATAGTCTTCCAGAAAAAACTGGTTTTGTTTTCCACATGTAGCAAGCTGCTTGGTTCTCATAACAATGAAAGCAAAAATAAAATATGTGAAGTGTAATGAAATCACTCAGTTTATTTGTCGTGCTAATGTCATTATTCGATCCAAAGGATTTTACTAACTATTGAAGATTCAGGAAAAAATTATGAATGATCTAGGAAGACCTTTTAAGTAGCAGATGTGACTAAAAGATTGACACTCATGATGCCAGTTAAAAAACAGTAACATAGTTCACTTGGGAAAGCTGAGATAATGATGCAGACCAAACCTATATTCAATCAACACTACCTTCACAGCAGAATGGGGTGTGAAGCCAATGGGAGATTTGTCTATGCTAGAAATACAAGAACAACCCCAGAACAACTTGCATGGTCCTAAGCCAACAGCAGATTGTTGGAAATAAGACTTCTGATCAACACTTTATTCACTGTGACAATCTAGCATCTTTCATTTGTGTTTTGTCCCTCTAAAACCAGTGATATTATTGTAACTTCATTTAACTGAAGCAGGTGAAAGCTCTTTCTGTAGCCCAGCAAGTGAGGAGACTGCCCCCAAATTGCCAAAGTGTGTAAGTTTGTGAATAGACCCATTGACTTCACTGATACTGTTCATCTGCCAAATACTGAGGGAAGCAATTCCTTCTTGGCACAGACCTTGCCCATGCATCCACTTCTTGACTCACAGTTAGCTCCCAGCTTACTTTCCAACATGCTCTGGTGCAGTCAAGCAAGAAAAGCTATTACTGCGTCCTTAAACATTCAGAGTTTACTTCAAAAACTGAATTTTTTCATCATCTGAGATTAAAATGTACCTGCTGCCAGATGCTAATTGTATTCAGTAGAAAAGCAAGAAGAGTCAGACTGCAGTGACATGGACAGGGAGGGGCATATAAGAAATTTCCTTGGCTGGTATAGTTATTTGGATGCTCCAAACAAGGTGCTTTCATGTGCTTTCATTCTTCTTCCCAAAGAAAAGTTTGTGCTATTTCATCAAGAAACAGTCCACAGACTGGGAAAAAAAAAAAAGAAGGATCAAAGAGGGAAATCCCAAGGCAATTCAGTAGGCAAAAGGGTAGCTATCTTTTTCAAGTTATCAAAACCAGAAGAAATTTCCAATTTTGCACTAAAGACCCAATATAAAACTCACAGAAATCCATCATAATCTTTCCACTCACTTATGTATCTTTGAACAAAGCTTTTCTCACTCCTTTTAAAGTCATTTTTGTACTTTCTTTGCCCACCTTTAATTCAGCTGTGATATGACATCCATTACAACTAACATCAATCTGAAAGTGTAATTGCCCTACTGTGGAAAATGGTGAGAAGAGATTAATTAACATCTTCGTATCTCATCTTCTATATAATGACTTTGTCATAACTGAAAATGTCCTTCTCTTATCATATTGTCATTTTCTCCAGGTTTTAACTGGGTGCTACACCTGAAAAGGTCAATTATGGTAAGTTCAAAAAAATACATGAAAGTGAAGATGAACAACTGACATTTAACCTAAGTGATGATGCTCTGCTTTTTAACTGTGAGTTTGATTAATTTAAAACCAATTTGGATCCATTTTTTGCTTCATTGCCTGTGCAGTGAAACTCCAAAAATTTGACCCAAGAGAATATAATTCAAGATGGAATAGGTGCTTAGTAGATATATATGTCTCAGTCTCATAAATTCTCTAAAGTACTGAGCAAATGCAATTAAATTAAGGGAGTATTTTTTTTTCTTTTTCCCTTTCCTTTTTTTTGAAATAATTCTTTTGTTACTGTGTGATATTTTTACCCACAAAATAAAAAACCAAGCCTGTTTCCTGAAGAACATCTCCCTTCAATTTACCGAATCTGCTTTGGCAAGTGTTTGCTTCCATGACAATCTACTGCTGCAAGAGCTGGTAATGAGTAAACTCCTTCTAGTAAAACTGTGACACTTTCTAATTGAATGACAGCATTATAACTCTGTTTTATTCACTGATGATCTGTTTAAGACTTTACTCTGACACCATTCACTGAAAGTGGTATCCTTCCTAAAGTCCACTGAGTGATTTGCACAATAAGGGAATGTTTAAATTGAGAAGGTACCTCAGGTTTATGTATTTTTTTCTTTTTTACATGCCTTTCCATGAAGTACAGTGATCCACACTTTTTTCATTGTGGATATCTGGAAAATAAATGAGAGAGTGATGACTTCTTAGGGTTTGTTTTTTTGACCTCCACAGCCCCCTTTCTTCTCAACTGTCTGGCCTTAGTTGCCACAGTGCACTAACCGCTTGTCCTACACCTTCAAACAAAAGTTCTTCGGCTTCTCCTTATTGTGTTCTTGCATCTTTCTGCAATTCCCAATGTAGTTTTTCTCTTCTAGATGGTACAAATGCTACAGGAACACTTCCTAGAGCATTGTTATTTCCTCATTGAGTGAATTTTGTTTTGGGTTCCTCCTCTTTCAGCCTCGGAACACACACAGTCATCACCACCCATTAGGGAAAACCTGTGTGATCAGGGTCACCAGGTTGCTTCAGCCTGACCTCCTCCCTGTTTGCAGCATTATAAAGAATTCTACACATAAACACCTATCAGCTGCAAAGCTTGCCAGCTTTGAACAGCAGTCTGAACACCAAACCTCAGGTGTGTGCTTTTCCTTATAATGAATTTGTCACCTGGCAGTTACAAAGGACAGGATATTCAGTCATGTTCTCAAAAAAAATCAAAACCTCTTTTTACACAAATATAAACTGATTATTTTATCACAGTTTAAAAGTATATTCAGATTTTATTCACAGATGTATGCAGGTATTTTGTGTCTCACCAACTGTCTTGGTCATTCCCCCAATAGGAAAAGGACTATATAACACAAGGATAATAGCACAACTTCGTTCAATTCACTTCTAGGATATTATCTGGATTCCTTTTATTCCTTTGTTTATTCATACCTATGTCTCCTAAATACCTTCCAGCAGTGAGCTGCCTAATTTTAAATGTTCTTTCAATTGCAGAACATTATACGTCACTCAGAGATGCAGCACTCTTTTACTGAATGACCTACAGTCTCACTTGTGGTAGATTTACTGTGTGCATGCAAGTTCAAGTTCTCCATCATAAGACAATTTTGTAGCAATTCTGATTCAAATGGAGTTGTTCCAGCTTCTATGTGCAGAGTTTATGTCCTGATATTCTGTAAAAAATTGTGGCTTACCCTCTTTTCTCAGATCATTTTTTTTTTCAGTGTCTAATTTTCCTCTCTATTTATCTGAGTACTAATGCACTACAGGATCCTGTTCCTACTCTTTTCTGCCTCATAGGAGGACTGCTTAAGTCTACAGTGTCACAGAGCATCTAGTAGTATTTAGTGACCTCCTGATCTATTAGATGGAAATTGATTTTTGTCTTCCAGGCAAGTGAAAAATCCATAATGTGCTCCATCAGCTTTGTGCAGCACCACTGCCAGCTGAAGCTACAGGTGAAGACACAGCTCTTCAGACATCATAAATGACAGTATTTTTTCTCAACATCACAGTAAGCAGACTGCAGTAAAGTATTTCTCCAGCAGTTTGCAGTAAACCTGGTAAGGACCTGCTGGCTGACATTTGTCTGGCAATGTGTGTTGCTGAATTTCCCCAATTACATTTCACAACTACAAAGTCTCCTATAAAAGGTTACAGTATATGGCCACAAATAATAAAGTCTGCAAATGCTTGCAGGCCATTGCCTCCAAACTTAATTGGAGAAATGCTACCCAAAGAAATGTGCACAGTGGTGCTTCTGTGGATAGAAAACCAAAGATGACATTCTTCTGATAGCAGCAATTTACCTACTAAACCACAAAATTAAATCATAATAATCGGTATTTATGAAAAGTCTTTGCAAATAAGTATTCAATACAATAAGATCAAGTCACGTCTTTGGGAGTTTTCAATCACTATCTGGGCAGTAGTGCTTTTTGAGCACTCCCTCATTTTAGGGGTGCTACTCCTGGGTTCAGGATGCATAATTCTACCTCTGTTTTCATCTCTGAGCCTGAAAAATTGAAACTAGGATTAAGAATGACCAAAAATATCAGCACTCAAGCATTACGGTAATGCTTCTTTCTCTGACCCTAATTTTGTTTGCAGAAGCTCAAAAACAATTAGTAGCTGTGGAATATGTTCACCCAGATCCAATATAACATCCTTTTATGTGAGGAGAGGGAATGGAGTGGAAACTTGGTCACCATAGCTCACCTTGATGGGTGCCTAGCTGTACAAGGTATTCAGACACCAAAGTCTTGGCTGCAGTGTAAGAACCTGCATAGAATACAATCAAGGTAAAAAAGAAGTGGGAGTGGAATATACAGACACATTAACACCAAGGGAAAACGTCTTTCAGCTGTATAGAGAACATATTTTCTGGGAACAATGTCCTCTTTGTTTTTATAGCAAGCTGGATGGAAATTTCCAGGCAGATATACTCACAGCAAAAGAAATTAAAACAGACATTCACATGATAACGAGGGAGGACAGTCAAAAGATAGCCAGACTGCAGTCACAAAGCAAGTAGGAGTATTGTTTCAGCATAAGAAATTTCTTATTTTATCATAATTTCCAGTGAAAACGACATCCACCAGGGGATAGAAAAGAGTATAGAGAATTGGTAAATTGAGGTTCCAGTTCATCGAATCACCTCTTTTGCAGTCTAGATAAATGATACAGCCTCAAGACAATTAATGGTAGTGTATTTGCATGTAAAATGAGAATATGAATATCCTTCCTCTTTATCTCACGGAAGAGTTTTGAAACATCACATAAGCTGAAACTTTCAGGAAAGATAATAAGAGCAAAATGCTATTACCATTCTATCACTAGTTCTATTGTGTTTTTATTTTATCTGTTAATGACCATGGTTTCTAGATATAAAGACTGTGACATTGTGGAAGTCAGGCTTCTCTTTAAGCAGGGCACAATATGAAAGGACTGCAACAATTGTCTTGTTCTGTGTGTTATGTCTTTGACACTCAAGATTTCTGAAGGAGGCAGGGGCCACAGGGGAGCCCTGCAGAGCTGGTAGCTCCTGTGAGGGAGATCCAGCTCCATCATTCTGGAGTTGCACAGAGGCAACTATGGAAGCATGACTGGTGTTAAACACCAGACAAAAGAGAGAGAAGGAATTGTAGCAGACATGAAATTCACAGACTCTCCTGCTTTTCAGTGCCCAACTTGTCACCTCCAAAGTCACTCTTTAAAAAATGTGTGCTCGTGACTTATGGAGACAAGTATATATTTGAGATACAGTAGTATTAGACTAATTAAGTCCTTCCTCTATTTCAAAGGACATGTCTATAGTTAAAAAAAAACAAAAAAAAAGTGTGTCCTTTACCATGTGAATTAGCTAAAAGAGGAAAATGCTAACAAAGGAAAGATTATTAGGATTTTGAAATGAGTTAAACTTTCAAATTTATGCCTGAAGCACTGACTTGAATTAAAAAACATCATTAACTTTGTATCTGTTAAAATCAGCACAAAAATCCCTAGTGGATGGTACTACAATGATTCATCTAGCCAGGCATTCCACCATGATGACAGCAAAAAGAGCTGCACATCAGCAAGGGGAAACATATGTCCGGATCGTTTTTCAAATCCGTTCACCTGTCCTTCCCAACTTCCATAGCCATTGTATTAAGCACATCAGACAGTGCATATTCCCTTTAGTATCTGCTCATAAATCTGTTCAGGAGTTTGTTCAGAATCTTTTGCAACCACTCATTCTTCTACCTTTACAAAATCCTCTGGCAGCAGCTGCTAAAGTTCATCAGTTTCTCTGTAAAAAGGTATTTTATTCATCAGTTTTAAAATGATGTCCCACTAGCTTTAACAAGTACCCCTAATACTGCATAGTGGGGTGGAAAACCATCCTGCAGTCACCTAATCCATTATATTCATCATCTTGTAATCCTAAGTGAACCTGCCACATACCTTCTCCTCACCAAATTTAAGATCCCAGGCTGTTCGGACCCTTCAAACATGTGGGATACTTCATTCCTTGGTTGTATTTGCTGCCCTTCTCTGCTTCCAAATCTGCTACATCTGTCTTGGGATGTGGAGACCAGGACTGTATTAAATATTCAAGGCATGAGTGCCATGGGTTTTACAAAGGCAAAACTCTGCCTTGTTCTCAAGATTTGTCCTGACAGTGCTCAACATTTTGTCATCTTCTGTTGGCTACTGCTGCACATGGACATGAACATTCCAGAGAATAATCCATGGTGATTCCTCACCCTCTTTCCAGAGTTTAATTTCAGCAGCAAATATTTTAGACTTCTTAAATGCAGTCCAACATGGGCTGCATTTCAGAAGTCTCAGTTGTACAGCTGAGGTCTGAACTAGTGTGTGTACTGGTGTTCTCTGCTCCTCACACCTAAACCAGACCTTTTTTCCCTGATGAGAACAGGTGGAGAAAGTAGTTCTGCTGTCACCAATTCCTTGCAGGTAGTTTTCTCTTCCTTGCAGTTCACCAATTCTTTGCATTGCCATAGAAGGGGAGAGGAATTAGAGTGCTGTTACGGCTGCATATTGCTGCGTTTGGGAGCTAAAACTGACCTTTCTCCTCTTTGGCCTTCTTCCCTCCCTATTTACTCTTCTTCAAGCAAAAATCCAGAGTAAGTTGACAAGAAAATATTGTCTCTTCCAGAGTAGAAGCTGTGGGATAAGTGCTCCCTTTTGTCCTTCTGCCATTTGGTCAAGAGTCATGTCTGTTACAGCTTGTGTTTTAGATTTGCTAGACACATACTGAACATTCTACTTCCCTGAAGTGCATCCTTTCTTTCATTAGGTCTTGGGAGAAAGATGTTTTCTCAATGGAATGCTATAAAGGTGGTGCTTTAAAGGTCCTTCCTACCCACATACAGGTACCTATACTTTTGTTTTTAATCAGGTCAAACAATTTACTTCCATCCTGCAGGAAGGTAATTGAGGCTTCTGCTTTTTAGGCTTTCTTTTAGAGTTTGCCCCAGGGCTAGTAATAACAAAACAGCAAATAGTGTATTACAGCTCTTACAAGGTTAAGATGCTTATTCTAGTTTGAAATGTCAATGTTTTGCTATTTCCAGCACCACAGTGCAAATCCACGACAATGCCTTTCTAAGGTACCTAATCTAAAATATTAAAGTTTTTGGAGCCTGGACAGTTCTTGGCATAGTCCCCCATAAAAAAACAGATCTGCTAATAGGAACAATGGGGTAAAACCTCACATTAAATAGACTTAACTCTACTGATTTAAACTATGTATCAACTCAACTGCTTCCACATGAGAAAAATACCCACTGCCCTTCCTCTTCCACTTACTCCTGCTCTTATTTCAATTTTCTCATCCTTTCATTACACCCACGAACAATAGTTTTAATATAAATCTTATGACTGAAGAAAATCGTGCTCGCTAATGAAAAAAAAATAAAATCATGGCTTTGTAATGATCTGATGGTTAAGTCAGAACGGCTACTTCTATTGCATGAGCTAAAAAGCCTACCTGCAATGCCAGTTGCAGCCATGCTTTAGGTAAAGCCTGCCTGTCCCAAGGGGAAAAAAAAAAACCCAAAAAAATAAACCAAACCCTAACCAAAATAAAAAACCAGTAGCAACTGTAGAAACTAGCCAGACTATTACGGGAGTTTGCCACACTGAAATATTTTTTAAAAATTGTTATTGTAAGTTGGTCAGGTTACTGAGTTAAAATACAGTGATTCATCACCAACAGTTATCCAAACCTTCTGGCTGTTGCTGTCTACTTTTAGAACTTTTCTTGACTTTCAAAAGTCCTGAACTTTTGTAAAGCTGCACAATTAGACAACATATTAGGACAATTTTTGAAGAGGAACTTTTGTATCATTTTGTAACATGATCTGCACAGAAGTGAGCAGAGGCACAGCTTGACCTGTCATCTGGGATGTGTCACCATGCCCCAGTTTCAAAATCCAGGTGGCCAGCCTTTCCAGTCCCTAAGAGACTTACTACAAGTGTGTGTCAAAGTGCTGCGGTCTCCCTCACAGGCATAGCCACTCAGCTCTACTTCCACACCTTTTCCAAGGTTCTGACCGTTGTTCTTCTGTTGGAAGAGAGGGAAAAATATCCTTCTTTTGTGAGAAATTTACATTGTCCAGCAAACCATCTAAATCAACAGCTAATTTCTGGGGATGAGGGCATATATATATATGTATGTGTGTGTGTGTGTATGTATGTGTATGTATGTATATATATATATGTATTGATATATACATACACACATATATGCATTGATATATACATATATATATATGTATTGATATATAGATGCTGAATGCCAAAAGAAATGCTAAGTTGAAGTGTTCAACTCTAAGTGTAATGATGCATTTTAGGAGAAAAATGGATAGACAGGCAGAGAGTCAGGGAGAACAAGACCCGCAAGTGCATGGGGTTTTGAGATGTTTGCAACATGGCCTGTAAGGCAGAATAGATTAAATAATAGGGAGCATGACCTGAAACAACAAACTGAAGTCCTGTGTATGGCAAAATCAATCTAAGCCTATAACAAGGCACATGGCTTCACAGCTCCAAGGTTTTTTGAATTACTTTTGAAAGCACCTTAAATCTGAACCTGTTTATTTAAGTCATGTGAGTCAGATGGAAAAATCAACCACTTCCTTCTTTCCTGCTGTTGACAAAAATGTCTTTGCAAATGTCTTCAAGTCCTTTGTTAAAAACTGACATTTAGAGATGTCCATGAACACAAAAGTAGCTTTCAAACAGTTGTATTCAGGTAGAAACATGCTGTTTTGCGGAAGTTCTGTTCCTAGTTAGTAGTTAAACATTTAAGCTCTTATTTTAAGACAAAGTTAGCTTAATTAAAATCATATATTCTTCAAAAACCATTTCTCTCAAAAACTAACATTTGCTGTTTCTTTTTATTAAAGTTCCAGATGTTTTAACATTTATATATTAAGTCAATGTGCTATAAAGTGACATTATTACTTTTTAAGCTATGAGTTCTATTAAGCACATTTTTTATAAAGTATTGCACCTGTGTATAAGAGTTGTTTGAATTAAAAACAAGAGAGCAGTAGGTGACCAAGAATTAAGAACCTAGGATTTATAAACTGGCCCGCACCTCAGTTTCAAAACAACAGTTTCATATTTATAAGAAGCAGATGAAAAGCAGTCCTTGAAAAGCAATCCAACATTTATTTATGAAAATAAATAATGATGAATGAAGAGCTCACATATTTAGTATGAAGTCCTGAAAATGCTGGTATTCTTTTTCTCTTCTACTTTTTTTCTTTTTTCATTTCTCAGAGAACTCTGAATATATTTATTCTTGTAGGATAAGAAACTAAGAAAAAGCTTAGGAACAAGTCAATTTTCTTTAATTTTAAACACACTCAGTTTTTCCTTTTTACAAAGGGAAAAATAAATAGTGAATGTAACATTTAGTATTTCTTTTTTTTTTTTTTTGCTAACATTTTTGGTGGGAGAGTAGGAGAATCATTTTGCTAATGGAAGGTGACAGCAGTTTAAAATATGAGATAGAAGCAGGTTGGGTTTTTTTTATTATTATTTCTTAAAGAAAACAGATTCTTGAGATGTATTTTTGTCTGTGCTAACTAGAATATCCATATAAAAATATTTTCTCAAGTGATTTTTATCACTTTTGATTTTCTATAATGCTGTTCAGGATATGTTGATTGCAAGGTCTTTATGCTAGCTGGAGATCAGGAGAGACACTTAGTTCTCTTTGTCAGCTATGTGGAAACTCCACGGTCTAAAAGGTGACTGCCCAGCATGCAGGTGTCACAGAGTCTGCCTCCTGTCCTTGTCCATAGCTTTGCTCTCTGATCAGATTTACTTGGTTCATCTAATTTATGAGATAACTGAGCACTGAGATACCTGACCTTCAAAAAATTCTGGGTTGGTCTTTAAATTACTTTTTTAATGTAGCTTTAGGTTCATGTGTATTTCAGCAAGTAATCTTATAATCCCTTAAAAACTACTACTGCCAAAATGGGGATTTATGCACTCTGATAGAGGCAGTGAATTTTGGATTGAAAGAATAAAATTGAGAAGGGCTTGGCATCCATAGAAAAAAAGGTTGAGTTTTTAACGAAGGCTTAGGATGTTTTGCAGTGTTAGGGAACAGTCTTGGCTGCCCAGATCTCAAAAAGAGCACTATACGATTGTCTAAGGCACACAATAATTTTATTTCATATCAGCAAATGGCTTTAAATGCTGAAGTCTAGTAGAAATTCATTTATGCAATAATATGTAAAGCAAATGAGGAGGTCTGATAGAAAGTGTTCTGTTCTGCATAGCAAGGACACATATATTTTTCAGAGTCGCACAAGATTTCACTGTACCATTTCCATTCAACCCAAAGGGTCTTGTGTGCCTAATTCCCAGAAAGCTCAAAGGAAAATTATTCTAGGGACAGATTATACAGTAGGTCTTAACAGCACTAATAAAAACAGTCATTAAAATCTATACTCATCATTTGCCACCCATTTTTCATTTACCACAGGGCCTTGGACTGTCTCTCACTGCTTCTGTCAGAAAGAATTATCCCTGGCCATAGCAAGAAGTTTTAACATAATGTATTTCTTGTCTTCTACAATGTGAGATTGTTAATCTTGTCACTGCTATATGTAAGGGTTATATGACTTTTTTACTGCTTTTATTCAAAAACACTGCTCAAGATTGTAATTTTATTTGCTTTAAATTGATTACCCTTGTAAGCCCTCTTTCTGTGAGCACTGAAGACCTCTTGTTTCCACCACTGTGTTACGGTAATTTCAAAAACAGAGACTCAAAAACCTTTTGAAGCTGAGGAAAAGGAACAACTCCTTCTACATTAACTCTAAGCAAGGATGAAAGCATCAACAAGCACCTGCTTGCAAGGTAGACTTTTGTAGATTCCATAGCCTTCTCTAACACCTTTTATTTGACAAGTCACTGTTAGCTAAAGATATTGAGGAAATCTTAAGATATCAGGGAAATAATTGGCTGAAATCCATACTTTCTTGTTTTTCTTAGGGAAGACAGGATATTTGCTGAAACTGAGGTTCTTGCCCTACTTCAGGCAAGCACCTGCTCATAGTAAAAAGAAAGCTTCATTTTCCAGTGTCACTTCTTTTTGAATATTTTTGATTCTGTGTTATTCAGGGTGTGCATCTCAGAAGAAAAAAATTTCTGGGATGTTTTATGTCTTTTTTTTTTTTTGAGAGCTAAATACCATGGCAGATTAGGGGGCAGCTTAGTACTGTTCTTAATAAGCAGCACAGCCTGTCTTCGGTGCTGTTTACAAGTTTCTTGTGGACTGTTAATTTCCTTGAATCTCACTTTGGTGCTCTTTCACATATGGATAAGGCTCGGATTTTTTTAGTTTTTTGTTTTCATCTTGATAGCACTGTGGTTGTCTGGATATCCTATTTAATACTTTTTTCTGCTTCATTGCTTTTATATCCTCCCTCACCATCTCCCTCATATTCTTTTCTTCAGCACCTTTTTCTATCACCACCCTATTCTCTTCCCACATTTTTGTTCCTTCTCCCATTTCAAGCTCACTATTTTCCTCTCTTGCCCATTGCACATTATTATTGCGTCTTTAAATGCAAGGAAAATTAATAATGTAACTGTGCTTCAGCCTGTGTATATTTGCAAATATATAAATATACGTATTAGAAGTTATGTATTTGTAGTATCATTTAGCATGTTTATCATGGTACGTACTGCTTACAGGCTGGTGTGTGGAACTACTGAGGTTTCTCCTTCGAAGATTGTCTGCCAAAATTGCCTAAACAATCCTGTCTTGCCCCCTTTAAGGCTCTTTTCACCTTAGCAGCAAAAGGATAAGAGCTGTGGTGATGCAGAGCTGCTGTGCTAAGACCGCTGAAGGACAGAAGTCTCTCCTGTTCTGGCTACTGAAGAAATGAGGGTAAACAAACAAGTTTGTGACTTGTCAGTCTGCAGCATTGCTTGTGCTCATTTGCAGCACTGAGGGGTTCTCTGAAATGCATACTTTTCATGAAGCAAAGATGAATGGAGAAGTGATAGAGGATGAAGAAAACAAGTGTGTCCTTGATCCTGTTTTTGCTACCATCAGAAGATTCTCCTACTGGCTTCAAACATGACAGAAAAAAGGGACCACAGATATTTAAGGGAGAGGAGACAGTTCATTTGTTGACATAAACACAGTAGGGAAACCAATCAAATCTTAAAAGCTTGGAGTGAACTGAAGAATTCTTGATTTTATTTACAAATCCTTTTTTTTAATAGGTTTTTCCTGTTTCATTGTCCTTTCTTTGTAGAGTTACAGATAAACCAGGAATGGTGAAGTTGCACTGAACGTGTCAAAACCGATGGCTGCTCAAAGAAATTTCAGTCCTTTGTTGGCATAACTTTAACGAGTGTGGTGCCTTAACTCCTCCACTGTCCTGTGATTGCATCTTCTGTCTAAAGTGTGGTCTAATTTATTCTGTGCAAGATAGGCTCCTCCTGTGTAACTCAGAATATGTAGTCCTTGCTCCAAGTTACTGTACTCTGAACTGGTAAGAAGTCAAATGTCTCCTATTAATTAAATAGATGATACCTTCAGCAGCTCTCCCAGGAGCAAGGCAGACAAGCACCAAAGAGGTGATGGACAGGAGTAGGGGGACAGGGAGCACATGGTAGGAAGACAATTCATTGATCCTAGACAATAGCATTATGCTAAAATATCAGTCAAGGTTTTAGATGGCCCCATGTAAATCTCACATGTGTCTGAGCCCATCAGGAGCTCTAATATCAACCTTGTGTACTTAAATGGCCTCAGTGGAAAGTTACTGGCTAATCTAGGATAAAAAAACCTACTTATTTGAGTTTGAACTAATTTTTACTAGTGTGGTCCCATGAAGAAAGGTAGGTTCAGAGTAGTTAAATCTCTTAACAAAATTCCTTTTCCTTTTTTTCTGCAAAGTCTAAAACAAAACAAATTATGGTATCTGTCTCTAATATGTGACTAATGAATCAGCTAATAAAACTGATTATCTTAGTGAAAAATTATAGTTGGGGATTAATTAACACAGAAATGTTAATAAGGATTGAGTTTAGTGCTAATCCAATTCTGTGAGGTTTGGAAAGCTGTTAATCTGAACTTGGAAGCCAAAAGAAAGACTGCATTTGGTTGCTGGTTTAGGGTTATGTTTTACCTACCATGAACCTCACAAAGTGAATAGAATATCTCTTACCACTGAAAATCCAGGTCCCAGTAAGTCTCAAGGCCAGGTTGGACAGAGTTCCGAGCAACCTGTTCTAATGAAATCCCGCCCCATCCACAACCCCCCATCAGGGGGATTGGAACTAGATGATCCTTAAACTCCCTTCCAACTGTATGGTTATATGATTCTACGAAGCCTGAGCTGTACCTACAGAATATTTATTCTTTTTTTTTTTTTTTTTTTTTAATACACTCTCCTGTCCTTCTACCAATAACTAGCCATTTTCTAGTATAACAGGTTCAGGTTCCTTGATGCTAATTGGACATGTTGCAAAATTTGTAAGAGAAGGAAATAATTAGAATACATCATTAGCTTCTGTGAAGCCTATATTCATTAAACTCTATTTCTCTCCTTTACAAATTATGGCCTTATTTATGGTTGTTTCTCCTTGGGCTATTCTCTATGATGTTCTCAACACATCCCACTAGTTACAAAACGATTTGAATTTTTGTTGACTTTTCAATATCTTGAAAGCACTTGGAATCTCATGGGATATAGGCTCCAGAGAAAAGTATAAAAACAGATTTACCTTGTTGAACTAGCTGAAGCACAGCTGCCTGAAAGCATCATACAGTGGATCAGAAGGTATTTAGCTTAAATTTTCTCTACAAACATTGCCACACAATCCAGATATGATACATGCTGATCTTTGTGCCTCAAGCAGTCCAACTTACAATCCCACAGTAGATTTTAGAATGCTACTTCTATTCAGAGGAAAAAAGGCATCAACAGTAAACACAGAAACCAAATGGACTTGTATTTCCTTTTTCTGTGAAATCAAAAGTATCAACTTCATGGGGTTCTTAAACTGTGTTTGTAAATTTCTGAGATTTAGGTTGAGCAATTCCAAGAAATCTTCAACTTTCCAAGGAGTAATTCAGCATTCTTCTGGTAGTAGATTTTTTTTCTTCTTGTAAGATTTGTGAAAAGAAATTTCTTTGATGCTGGAGTTACATGGGACAGTCCTTTCCTTAAATAACATAAATCTTCTCTTGACTCCGTTTCCCTTTATACTTTTATTCTTTTAGTTCACCTTAGGCAAATAAATGTAATAGTATAACAGATCAATATTTCTGAGGAAAAAGACTGAGCTTGACTGAATCTTAGCACATTGACTTCCACATCTGATTATGCTATTTAGCTGTAAACAACCCCTTTTTTATGATGGTAAAGGAGAATATGCAAGTTTATTCCAATCCTCTCATTAAGAGACAAATGTCAAACCATCTTCTAAGGATTAGTGTAATAACCATCTTTGAAAACTACTATAATAAATAAAACTATTATAAGATGTATAGTTATGCATATTTATGCAAGTACACTTTCAAGAAAAGAAAAACAGCAAGAAGAAAGGTTTTTGGGGTGGATTGACATTATTTGGCATGTGAATGTGTCTCAAGAAGAGCAAACTCATCTTTTACTTCTATCTGGCAGCCCTTAATGACTACCATTGTCCAGTCAGGGCATTTTTGGCACAAAAAAGGAGATGACTGAAGGAATGCAGAAAGATTGCTGCAAAGAGGTGAAGCTCAGCCTCCTTTTTGTAAGTTCTAGATCACGCAAGAAACAATGGACTTTGGCCACACCAAGACATGCAGGTAAGGCACTGGCTAGGTGGGATCCTCTGAAATGTGGACAGTGAAGACCAAGGAACTACTTCCCTGGGAGATTGCAGAGCTCCTGTCACTCAAGGTCTGTAACAGCAGTTTATGCAGAAGTCTGCCAGAAATATCCTAGAATGTCCTAGAATGAACTTGCTGAACAATTGAGATTTCTTGTACCTAGTTTTCATGTCTTCCCTTTTCTTTATGCTTTTTCCAGATGATCAGTACTGGAGGATTCAACTTTACCTCTACCTTATAGCAGAAACCAACTTGCCAAAGTTGTAGGGAAAATCTGGGATGTCCTTTTCACTATTTGGAAAAGGGGGGAAAAAAAGATAAAAAATTACTGATGTCTTTATTTTGCAGAAACTTCAACTATTATAAACAAGTGATACATTGAAAATTTGGGGAGTATTCATTGCTTTTTCTCTGCAAAACAGACTACATTCATTTTTCCAATAGGACAGAGAACGAAAGTGGCAACAGGCCTATGAGGTGCCAATAGATTTGGCAGAAAGGAAGGACAGGTCTTTCACAACGTGTAACAGCACTTATGGAGCTTAGAAGGAGATTAGGGATGTGGAGGTGGGTGACAAACAAGCAAAAAGACAAACAGACCCAGATACTCATCAAAAACAACATGCTTGTTCACATGACAGAGAGGGCTGGAAGTGGCACTTTCCTGGAAATAAGAGATGATGTAATGAGAAGATAATTTTTGCTTTTCTTCAAGAGTTCTTAACACTCTTCATAACAGCTGCAGTTTCTCTGCCTGCATCAGTCTGTGCTCCAGAAGGTTTTCCTGAGCCATAATTGCTCAGGTGGATTTGCAATATCCTTCCATCTCTAGACTTTTCAACAAGACTCAGGGAATAATAGCCTGGACAAGAAAAATGGGGAAACCTTGCAAGAGAGCTGGTACCTACAAATCAGATTCATATAGGTAAACTCATATAGGTCTATTCTATCATAAGAAGCAGAAAAGCTCCTCAATATTTGCACATTAGGAAAATAGAAAAACCAAAATAGATGAATTTTGGTGCTGGAAGTAATGTGGGAGAGGGACTGTGAGAGAAATACAAGGATCAGTGGTGTCATATTTGATTTGTGATTGCAACAAAAAGGCATAAAAAGACCCAAAGGGGAGGAGGAGGAGGATAGGAGTCTAGACAAAAGGAATGGAGGTCAGAGAATAAAGAGCCTGCAGAAAAGCAGAGTTTATTTATTCATTTTTTTGTCTGCTTTTTACTTAGATTTATTTGAAGTCTCAGCAACCAGACCTGCTCTGAGTGGTGGTGTTGGACAACACGAACTCTGAAGATCACTTCCAAAGTAAATAATTTTATTATTATAATAAAACAACTACAAAAGGTATTATTTCTATGTTAAGAACATACTGCTTCTCTCTTCTCAGAATTACTGGCAAGTGATAAAGAATGCTATAATGTTTACTTACCAATTCTTCTCCTTCTTTTCAGGTTCAGGCAGCACTTTTAGATGTGCTTTCCATTCCATTGAGCCAGGCCAAGTATGATTCTGTCCGCAGAAGAGCAACCTTAGCCAGAAACCAACTTAACTTGGTCTACTGATATTATATGATCTGATCCCATCTTGCAGCACCAGGAAAATAGACAAGTAAATGCAGACCCTATTTCCATTTTAATAATGTTTGATTCATATTGTTGCACAGTTGCACAAGTTTCGTGCTGAGGGAAGGTTGAAGGGAATTAATTTTGTTTCACCCTCACAGTGAATGTGGAACATACTAATTTCTGGAAGGATGTTTAAATTCTCACCTAAATCCTTCTAAAAGTAAAGATTATGAAACTGCAACTTGGGGCCATTATGGCAGACACTTTAAATTAATGTATCTGGCCATGTTCTTAGTTCTTTCATATGAGCAGAATACAAAAATTGTCTTAAAAAGGGTATAAGTGCTTGTCAAGGGCACCCTGTGCTTGAAAAATATTTGTTTTTTCAGCATGAACAAAGATGATGGCATGAAGCATTGAAAACACATAGGTCATAACAACCTGTTAGCTGGGGCATCAACTATTACCCTGAAAGGCATAGTATAAAGGTGCAGGTGCAATAAAATGCTGACACAAAACTCTCATTTAAGGCAAGTGGCATTTGGTCACTCAGGAAGTAGTTGTCCCTGCAGTGGATTTATTTTCCTGAAGTAATAGAATTTTTATTATTTTCTGTTTCATCTTGGAAAAGGGGGATAATGTTTCATGAAGGAGATAATGAAAATCATCTAGTGCGCTATCAGACAAACAAGCTTCTAGAAACTGAATTAAAAAAATTCCATCTCTGCTTGCCTCTTCTATGTGTGAATCACAGTTTTACCACCTCCTTTGAGAAATGACAGATTTAATACATGCTCCATCTAAGCAACAGATTTGTGTGTAACACAAAAAGCTGTGGAGGGAGATTTCTCAGAATTAAAACTGCTCGGTGGAAGAGAAAATATTTGAACATAAATTTCAAAGGCTTGTATCAGCAGATAATTTCAGGCTTTCCAGGCAAAGCCTAATAGTAATCATTATTGTTATGAGAATCAGTATGGTGTAGGTATATGAAACAGAAAATAGGTACAGTTACACTTCAGATGCATCTTTACCTAACACATGCTAATATTTTCCTATATATAATACTTGTTTTTAAAGTTGCATAATTATACAAGACAACTAAATTCACTCCTAGAGAATATCAGGAAATCTGGGAAAAAATTAAATTCTCTAGCTCTTGAAATCAACAATTACATTCCATGAGAGGAAAAAAAAATCTTGAAATCAGAGAAGTGTAGTAAACACTCTGAAAAGGAGATATGATCACATAAAATGCAATTAGAAAAGCAAAAAAAAAATGGAGGAGTGAATATAATGAAATTGATTGGAATAACATGAGGTGCAGTGAAAAACACTGAAACTTGCAAAAACTACATGCTAAGAAACCTCAAACCAAGAAAAAAATGACATGAAGAGACAGGAGAACAAACTGAAGAAATGAAAGCTAAAACAAAAAAATCTAATAAAAAGTGAAAATAATAAAATGGAATGAGATAAAATGAAGTGCAGGGAAATGGACCAAGCCTTGCCGCATTGATCCTCATTGATATTGCAAGATTTCACTTCCTTTCATGAAAGGAAATTCTTAAAACTAATGAAAGGAAATGAAATCTTGATATCAGAGAACAAAGTGAAACAAACTAGCAGAGTGAACTCCCAATGAAATTAAATTACATGGAAAGAAATTAAAGAAAATTCAGAAATGAAATTATTGTAATCACATGTAATTAGATTACATGAAGTACTCCTCTTCTGCATAGCTTTTGTAGTTTCAGTGTCCCTGGAGGTCTAAAGTTCGTGGTTTTCCAATGCCTAACCCTAAGGAGAACTGCAAAAACTGCTATTTGCTGAGGTGACAAGCACATGGACAGTGCTGAACAGAAAGGTGTGGAGGAAGCAATGTTCGGGCAGTGCCATGCTTCCCTTGGCATGCACTTTGTAGTGTCAGGGTGCCTTGAGCTCTGGGCTTTATGCTTTGCTGAACCTGAGCCCTAAGGAGAACCCTAACACTAAGTGGAGCATTAAAAGACACCATTTGCTGAAGCAGGTGCCAAGCAGAAAGGAGTGGAAGGAACAATGTCAGGGTAGGGCTATGCTACCCTTGGCATGCCTTTTGTACCTGTAGTATCCCTGAAGCTCTCAGCTTTTTGCTTTTCTCAACCCTAACCCTGAGTGTAACCCTAACTGTAAGGGGAACAGTGAAATCAGAGTTTTGTTGAGGCTGGTGCTAAGGAGAAAAGTGTGGAGGGAACAATGTTGGGGGAGTGCCATGCTCGCCTTGGCATGTCTTTTGTAGTGTCAGGGTGCCTGGACCTCTGGTCTTTGTAGTTTTCTCAACCCTAACCCTAAGCATAACACTAACCCTAAGTGGAGCAGTAAAAGCAGCCTTTTGCTGTGGCTGGGGTGCCCTGTGCATAGGTGGTTCCGAAGGAGCAAAGTGTGGAAGGAGTAATGATGGGACAGTGCTCCCCTTGGCATGCCATTTGTAGTTGCAGTGTCCTTGGAGCTCCAGGCTTTGTGGTTTTATCAAGCCTAAACCAAAGTGGAACAGTAAAAGCAGCCTTTTGCTGAGGTGTCCAGCATGTGTGCTGTGCCATGAAGAAATGTTTAGAGGGAGCAATCTTTGGGCAGTGGGTTGTTCTCTCTTCGAGTGAAATGGACCAAACCTTGCTGAAACGATTCTCATTGAAATGCCAAAATCAGGGAACAAAGTGTAACGAGGAGTAAGAAGACATTGATGTAATTAAATACCATTTAAAAACAAAACAAAGCAAAAAATTAAATGCTATTAAAGAAAAAAATAGAAATAAGTATAAAGTGAGGAGAATGAAGTGGAACGGGATGATATGAAGTGGAACGAAGTGTCTTGATAAAGAAAGATTATTGTTCCTACTGAAAGGGGCATAGAACAGAGGGCAGAGAAGGAGAACGGGAGACGGAGAGAGAACTGGAAGGCAAGGACATCTCCGCTTCACCTCGAGGCGCCCCGTGTCTGTCGGTCCGGCAGATGGAGCGGGCGAGCAGCGAGCAGCCTGCGCGGCTCCTGCAAGCGCCTGGGCGCGTTTTCCAAGCGGCGGCGAGCAGCCTGGCTCCGGCGTTCTCTAACACCGAGCGCTGCTGCTGCAGGCTGGTGCCAGGCAACGCCGGAACCACGGTGGGGGTCTGTCCCGCCGGGGACACAGCGGAGTCCCAGGTTTTCACGGCGACCAGCTGCCTTGGGAAGCGGCGAAGCAGGGCAGGACAGGTGCGGACAGGACAGTCAGTCAGGGAAGAAGCAGCACCACAGGCAGCAAAAGACGACGGGGTGGCCAGAGCTGGCCCTCCTGGCGAGCCTTCGCTCCCAGCAAGAAAACCAGAAAATAACGTCCTAAGAGGTGTGCCGCCAGTATCTGCTTTTATGTCTAAGGCTCCTCTCACAGCCCAATTTAGGGGGCATTTTGTTCCCGGGCAGCCGGCGATCTGCCAGCTACGAGGGGCAGTGTCTCGCAGCCTAATCGTGGGAGGTGCCTCTCCCCTGATGGGCTGCCAGAGAAAGCCTCCCCAGGGCCTGGGATCCCCTCGATCATGTGCACATCTCCCAGAGTAAGCTTCTACCTCATGTATGTTAATAACGGCACAAATAAAAATCAAATTACTCCCTCCACACATGGATGGTGCCAAGGAGCAAGGTGTGGAGGCAGCAATGTTTGTGCAGTTCCATGGTCCCCTTGACATGCTTTTTGTGGTTGCACTGTCCCCGGAGCTCTAAGCTTTGTGGTTTTCTCAAGCTAAACCCAAAGCCAAGCAGTAAACCCAGGGTTTTGCAGAGGCTGAGGTGCCCAGCATTTGGGTGATGACAAGGAGCAAGATGTGGAGGGAGCAGTGTTGGGGCTGTGTCATGCTCCCCTTGGCATGATGCCTTTTGTAGCTGCAGTGTCCTTGGAGCTCTAGGCTCAGTGGTTTCGGAAATGAAGGTTTATTGTTGTTTTCTGAAACTATGTAGAAGCAATAAAATAGAATGACAAGACATGAAGTGCAGGGAAATGGACCAAACCTTGCCAAATTTATTCTCATTGAAATCACAAGATTTCATTTCCTTTCATGAAATGAAGAAACCTTTTACCATTTCATTTCATTTCATTTCATTTCATTTCATTTCATTTCATTTCATTTCATTTCATCAGTTTCACGTCCTGTCTCTTTGTTTGACTTCATTCTCTGATTTCAAGATTTCAATGTATATAATTTTGGTAAGTTGCAGTGTTTTTCACTGCACATCATGTCATCCCAATCAATTTTGTAGAATTCACTCCATTTCCAAATTTTTTTCCTTTTTTCCACTTGCATTTATTTACCATATTTCCTTTCCAGAGTATTTGTTACACTTTCTTCTTTGATTTCAAAATTTCATTTCCTTTCATGAAATTTTGTGATTTCAATGGGAATCAATTCAGCAAGGTTTGGTCCATTTCTCTGCACTTCATGTCATCTCATGCCATTTTACTGTTTTCACTTTGGTGCAGAATTGGTTGGTTTTTTTAGTATTTCATTTCATCAATTTTTTCTATCTCTTTGTTTGACTTCATTCCCTGATTGAGGGATTTCAGTAATATAATATTGGCAAATTTCTGTCCTTTTCACTGCATATCATTTCATCTTAATCCATTTCATGTTATTCATTCCACTTACAAATTTTCTTTTTTACTTTTCAATAGCATTTGATTTTTTTCAACTCTCCTTTCCAGAGTGCTTGTTACACTTTCTTCTCTGATTTCAAGATTTCATTTCCTTTCATGAAAGAAAATTCTTTAAATTCTAATGTCTCTCAAAGTAACAGATTTTGAATTTAAACTCTAATTATGAGCCTAATAAACCTTATTATTTCAAACTTCATCTGTAGTTTCTAAGTTAAATGCCTGCCTTTTGCAAAGGACCAGTAAATTCTTGATTTATTAAAAAAGAAATTTAGCATTCTTGATACTTCTGTTCCTAAAGCAAGTACTTGGATTTACATCCTGATCGAAACTTTATGTGAAAAGCTGTGAAACTGAAAAGAGATGTTCAGTGCTCCATGTCTTTGTAAGGATGTACTGGGGTTTCTAAAATCAGTCTGACTGGGGAGAGCAATGGACATTGTCTACCTTGACTTCAGTAAGGTTTTCAACACTCTTTCAAGAAATCCTCTTGGGCAAACTGGAGAAGTGTGGCTTGTGTGAATGGACACTGGAAGGGATTGAAAACTGCCTGAGTGATAGATCCAAAGGTTGTCATGATCAGGGTCACAGTCTAGTTGGAGGCTTGTTGCTAGAGGTGTCACCTAAGGGTCAATACTGGACCCAGTATTGTTTAACTCCTTCATCAGTGACTTGGTTAAAGGGGCAGATGTCTCCCCAACAAGTTTGCTGATGGCACAAAGCTGGAGGAGAGGCCAATACTCCAGAGGGCTGAGCAGCCCTTCAGAGGGACTTTGACAGGCTGGAGAGATGGGTGGAAAGGCACCTTCTGAAATTCAGCAAAGGCAAGTCCAGGGTCCTGCACCTGGGGAAGAATAATCCCAGGCACCAGCACAGGCTGGGTCTGAGGGCTGTAAGCAGCACTTCAGCAAAGGGCCTGGGGGCCCCAGTGGGCAACAAGCTGACCATGAACCAGCAGTGTCCCTGTGGCCAAGAAGGCCAGTTGTGTCCTGAGGTGCATGAGGGGCAGCATTGCCACCAGGTCAGAGGAGATGATCCTGCCCCTCTGCTCAGCCCTGGTGAGGTGCATCTGGAGTGCTGTGTCCAGTTCTGGGGTCCTCAGTACAAGAGAGACAAGAAGAAGTTCCTGGAGCAATTCCATTGGAGAACAATAATGATTAAGGGACTGGAGCATCTTTCTTTTGAGATGGTTATAGATTTTATTTATTTCTATCTTCTTTAGTCTTGCTGGCTTCCTCACCCAAACCACCCCTCCCAAATTTAAATTTTCCCTTCTCTTCATATTCTAATAGGACTTGGAATTCAAGTTTTAAAGCTTTTTCTTTGGAGGACTTATAATGGGAAAATCTTAGGTATGTCCACCACATAGTTCCAGTCAGTTCAAAGGCTTCTGTCTCTACACAACACAATATATGGTTATTTGTGACCAGACATGAACAGTTTGGTGAATCTTAAACTTCAGGGAAGCATGTCTGACTTTATGTAATTTCTGTTTCCATTTAAAAAAAAAAAAAGTGGCTTTAATTCAGGTTTACCAAGATGCTTCCAGCTTGGTGGATATAATGTGAACTTGTACTTCTATGCAGATAAGTATAGAAATAGTGCCTATCTTCAGAACCTTAAGAAATCTTTTTCCTCTTAAATCTGCCAAAGACTTGTGAGTGAAAAGACACTCTTTTTTTCACAATGCCTGGAGTTCTGAATTGCATGAAGCCATTGCATTGAATATTGGAGTAAAGTTGATTTGACAGTCAGCTGCAAGGGAAAACACAATGGTTCAAATACTATACTGTTGAAATAAAGAATGCTTACACTGTGTTCATTTTTATAGCCATAGCTTTTACCTCCTCCAATCATAAGTGACACCCTGAGGGAGTTCTATTTGAGGAAAAAGTCACGCTCTTTGAGGTCTTATTATCTAGAATTAGCTTTAAGTTGAAACAAGCCACCTGCAGCATGACTACTCTTGAAAGTTCTCTGTGTTCATGTGAGAATAAAACAGTTCATCAATTCAACCTTGTTATTCCTCATTAAAGCACTTTCTTTTATTATATTACCTGCGGAACACTGTTTCAAATTAACATTTAGAATTTTGAGCAAAAATCTCACAAAGCATTTCTTGGATGTTAATCTGCATGTGTCTGGAGATTAATTCTTTTTCTTGCTGTAACAGTAAATCCTTCATGGAAAATACTGAAATTACAGATTTTAGTTATTTTTAGGCCTAATCCCTACAACTCTTTCCTCTTTGCTTTAACATCTATCTTGCTGCTTTATGGTGCTATTTATAGAGTCTCAACACAGAGTGTAAAGGAAATATCTGTCTGAATAAAGTGCTGTGGTATTTGCAATGCTTTCTCTATACCTGTTCCTGCAAATATATTTTCAGCCATGGGGTGAACTGTGAAGAAGAGTGCTTGTGGGTGGAAGGACGTCTGCAGCTTCATCTAAGGAGATGTTCTTCCTTGGGTATCCTGGAGTGGCTTAAGCTGCTGTTTGGGGCTTTACCAAGCAGTCCTGAATGAACAGAGGAGGTCGAAAGCGCTGTGGCCCTGAAGGGCTGAGTGCTTGACAGCATTGCTCTGGACATAAAGCCACTGACCCAGTCCTCCTCTCAGATATTTGCCAGCAAATGTGCACCACCAGCCCTGTCCAGGAGATAGTTACCAATAATAACTAGCTGAATTACAGGGCGGTTTAGGATGGAGGGGGTATCTGGAAATCACCTAGTGGTTAGAGCACGTCAGCTAGAGTGGGTTGTCCAGGACTGTTGAGTTAGCCCAGGTTTTGGGGAAACCTGCTGGAGTTTTTAATTATATCCATTAATGGAAATTCCATAGCCTCTCTGGGAAACTTGTTCCTGTGTTTGCCATCAAAGTAAGAAGAGTGG
>JBBMKD010000102.1:82080217-82107004 GCA_037834095.1 Argya squamiceps
CAGATGAAATTTCCCGTGTTTATATTTTGATGGTTTTTTTTAAAAAAATCCGTGCCTCTTGTACTGTCACTGGGCACCATTAAGAAAAGTCTACCTCCCTCTTCCTCATTCCCAACTTTCATTTGTACAGATAGATAAGGTCCTCTTGAGTCTGCTTTTGTCCAGGCTGAACAGTCCCAGCTCTCTCAGTCTTTCTTCATGCAGCAGATGCATCAGTCCTGTAATAATCTTTGTGGCCCTTTGCTGGACTTGCTCCAGTAGGTCCATGTATCCTGTTCTGAGGAGGCCAGAACTGGACCCTGTATCCTGTGTGTGACCCCACCAGTACCAAGCAGAGAAAGTGAATCATCTCCCTGAAACTGCAAGAGAAATGGGCTTCCTAATGCAGCTCAAGACACTTGGTTGGTTTTCTTTGCCAGGAGGATGGGATTTGGTTTGAGGCTAATAGACCTGTTGGCATAAATGTGGTGGAAATATGAGGTTTCACAAAAGTGCTAATATTCATATTTATAAATGTAGACAAAACAGAATAGAATTGCCAGACTAGAATACCAGAGCAGATGCCATGAAAAGTCCATTTGTGCCTGTCTTTTCTTACCTCTTTCCTACATGCTTCAGTCTTACATGTTCATCAGCATAAAGTCTAATGCACTGTGAGGTTGAAAACCCTTCCAAATGAAATATTCCCATTTGTGCCCTATTACAATTTCCTTGATCAGGGCAGAAAGGAGTTAAAAATCTATTTGCTCTCACAGTTAGATGGGATCTTAAAGAAAATTTCAAGTCTATTCACCTGCCTAGAGCAATTGTTCATAGATGTGTCATTCCTGATGTGCTTTTCTAATATTTTTATAAAGACTTCCAGAGATGGAGACAGGAACATTTCCCCAGGCAATCTTTACTCTTGGTTCTACAAAACCATTATGGCTACTTAGGTCCAGCATCTAATGAGATTTCTTCTTTGAAACATCTTAGGCCTTACAGTCTGTCCTACCAATGTCCTTCCTTGACATCAAATATGTTCATGCATTTGTTTATGTTAAAAGCATATGCTTATGCTTCGTGTTCTTTTCCTTGATACTTTATTTAAGCTAAACTACAGACAGGGTCTTAATTAGATCTGAACTGAGAGCTCCAGAGCTCCACCAAGCTCGTAATTCCTACTTATGCAAAACCATCTGATAGAGATGTCAAACTACATCATGTAGGGTATGTGAAAGAGTAACTGCCCTTAGTCTATGAAAAAGGAAAAGAATGCTTGCATTATTTCAAACTGAATGAAGATCCAAAATAAATCAGGTAAAAACTTAAACACTGTTTTCTTTAAGACTTGTTATGTGAATTATGGAAATGAGAAATGGAATGGAAGATGTGAAGTATCAGGTAAGCACCCCAAAGTGCCAGCAAGTTTATGGGGACTAGAGCCTGAGGACTCCATGACTCCATAAGCTGGAAAAAAGACCATGGTGTGGGAAAGTGCATGAGAAAGAAGGCTCTCTTAGAAATCAAGGTGGAAAAAATGTCCTTGTCCAATCAAATGGTGTAGCAGAGATGTTAAACAAAAACCTATACTATAACTATTTGTAAATACTCGCTCTGGGTTGAGCTATCTGTACAGAAATGTATGCATACTTCTATCAGCCAGACTTCTAAATGATAAGTATTCCTGAAAGGAAAGCTCCCCTTTCTGCAGTTGACATTAATACAATTATATCTTTATTTACACATAAATACATATTTGCATGTTATTGGTCTATTAGTCATATTATCTAGGAAACAGCCTTAAAGATTTACAGATGTGCCTAATTCTAGTTCATGAGAAACTGCTGAAGTCAGGCTTGCAGGTTATTTCACAGGTGTCATTCCCAAAGATCTGACTAACGTGTCAAACAGTGTAACTTCAAATATTCAAGAAGTGTCCACCATATGGAAGGTTGTGTCTATGGGAGTCTAATTCAAGAGAATCAAGGAGAACAGATGTGTAGACTGAACTCAAATAGAGGGTAAGTCTTGAAAGAAAAAAAAAATCATCTCATATTTTGGAATTAAGACAACCTTTAAATCCTTTTAATTCCAAGAATAACTCTTATCCCAATAGTTTTTTTGCATCTAGAAGCCACTGTTTTAGATAATGTACTCTTTCCTAAAAGAAATATCACTTGTCCTAAAGCTTATATAAAAAAGGAGAAGTTCTGATTCTAACAAAGAGGTACAGAAGGTCACAACAAGGCAATATGACAGTGGTGATAAGAGGGCAGACATTGCTTTTTACAAACACCAAGCCCAACATTTAGAACTGCCTCAGATGATTTTGCAGCAGGACAGCATGTGATGAGCAAAATTGCTCCTGGGTTTTTGAAGGCTATGTTAGAAATCAGGGACATCACAAAGGAACTAGATTTCACATTAGGTTTCACATTATGCATACATGAATTCAAATAATGCAAGTAGAGCAATTACAAGACATAATCTAGCCAGCTGAAAAGCTGTATCTTAACTGTGCAGTTATAGCTGAGGTATTCCAGTCAACAAGCATTTAGCTAGAGGCAACTGTGCCTCAAAACAGAACATTTTCCAAAATTAGTTTTGAAAAATAGGCCCTTGAGAGGTACATTTTTAGCTACTTCATGATTTAAATAAGGTGACTTGTAAAGGAACATCTATTGCCCCAAGATTTGCCGATATTCACAGAAGACAGAGCTGTCCTAGTTAAGAATCTGGAGCCTTTGGCATATTATATGAGTTATACGTAATTTAACCTTTTAACAGCATATTTTAAATAATCCATGCAAAATATTTCTACAGTAATTGTAGAGCAATCACATTTCTTCTAAAGCTATCTTTAGACCTGTTTTTCTTTGATTCTGTTTTCTGTAGACACTAATCTAAGTGTCATTACAAAGAACCCTATTTTAAATCCATGGTAAGATTTTTTTGGTAAATCATTAAACCTTTCTTAGTAGTTTTTGGTCTGGGATAAGATGGAGAGGTCTCCACCTTAAATCTTATGCATTTACCAGAAAGACCTGTGTAAGTATCATGGAAGTCAGATGTAAGTATAGAGAAAAAAAAACAAACTTTCATGAAATATTGACTTTGGTAAATTTTTATAATCAGCTAAATACTGAAAGTAGAGACCATCATGTACTTGTTCTCTATGTAGATCATTATCCATTTATATATTTAAGTCCTGACAATTAGGGGTTTTTTTTTAAGTTGCAGTTTACACTCTACAGGATGTGCTCATTTTAATGTTTTAACTCAGATCAGGAGCTTGCTTTTGAATTCAGTTTACCAATTCACCAAGTATTCACCAGAAAGCCCCTGCTTGCTGTACTTTGCCACTGGATATGCTGTATTCCTTTAAGGTGACTAAATTAGGACAAGCACACATAATGCAGTCTAACTATCAAGAGTAGTCTAGTTTGACACCGCATTAGAGGTGCCCTAAAATAAAATCCTTTGACATGTATATGAAGTGGATATCTGCACTAGCTCTTTTCTTCTACAGAAGTGCTCAAGCTGAGCTATAATGTATAGATTCTACAGCTAATGGAGATATAGCTAAATTTTGTCTAAATAAAAAATCCCTATGAAGTATCTCTATCTCTTTGCATTTACCATTTATAACAGTGTGAAATAATCACAGTTCTAGAAACATTTCTAGAAAGGATTTCCTTAATGGGAAGATAAGGAAATTCCTCTTTATGAATGAAGAACTGTAGGAGTAGAGAACATGATTTTGCTCTTAAAGAAGCTTTAAATACAAAATAAAAGATCATCCAACTATACTAGAAATAAAGGTGGGAGCTAGAAGTATTCTGAATGGCATTTACTACAAATGCAAGTAGTAATACTGTTTTTCTTTCTCAAAATTTAAATTTGCTTTCAATGGAAAGAAATTTAAGAAATGAGAAATCTGAACCATTTATTGATATTTTGTTTCCTTTGAGACAGTCATTTATTGATATTTGCCATATATATATATACACCTCACCACTCTCTGATTTCTCTGATTGGATATACATACTCTGTATACATTTCCATGTTTCTGCCTTTCATATCAGTGAATAGCAAAATTTGAAGTTTCCTAGGAAAAAAAATTACCAGCAAAAACACTGGGAATTCATTATATAAAATAGTGTTTTACCTTAACAAAGGAAATGGATTAGACACAAATTTGCAGAAATTAGTCTCTGCCATAGTCATGATGTAATAATGACTACTACACAACTTATGCATGTTGTGTGAAACTATCTGAGATAACCTAAATTTGCCTGTTCAGTTTCCTCTTTCAGATCAAATATGAGAATTCATCAGTTAATGCCATGAAAAAATACATGAAATATTTTTGCTATCTTGCGTTATTAGGAATTTCAACTATCAATGATTATTTTTGAAATTTAGTGGGCTTTGTCAGTATCTAATGAACTTGAAGAACTTATTTCTTATTACTCTGTCATAACTCCAAATCTACTAGCAATACTGGATCTTAATCACATCTCAGACATCATCCTTCCTGAAGCTTTAGAGGAATGCTAGTTCACGCATGACCCCTCACCAGAGATCCTGCTCCAGATTCACTGTTGTTACTCTCTTATATCTCCTGCATCCACTAAGCTGTTTTGACTGCTCCAGCTGGCAGCATACAGGGGGTCAGCAGCTACTCCCGTTATTTTATCCTCTGGTCTCATTGTTTACTGGAGCAGCAATGACCAGCTTTAGAGAAATCTTCATTGCTGAAAGGAAGCTTTCCCCTCCTCCCCAGCAAGTCATGATAAAACATGGTTAGAAGGAAATTGGAGTACTTGACAGAAGGAAGTCTAAAATTTTGGATACAGAAAAAAGAATTTTAAAACACTGGGTAACTTCTGGACTAAAAGTCAAAAAAGGCATGTTGCAATAAAAGAAAGTACTGAAATCAATCATCTAGCACTAGCTGTAGAATGTTCTGGACATGTGTCATGTTTTCACATCAGCCAAGAACCAAGCCCCAGGCAGCCACTTGCTCACTCCCCCACCAGCAGGATTAGGGAGAGAATCAAAGGGCAAGAATAGAAAACTCATGAGTTGGGATAAAAACTGTTTAATAGGAAAGCAAAAGCTACACATCCAAGCAAATCAAAGCAAGGAATTAATTCACTTCTTCCCATGGGCAAGCAGCTGTTCAGCCATCTCCAGGAGAGCAAGGCCCCATCATGTGTTGCGGTGCGAGTTTTAGGTTTTTGAATTTGTATTTGTATTTTGTTATTTGTTTGTAATGGTATGTCCCTTTCACCCCTCCATTCCTACCCCTGAATACACCTGGTTTCCCCCTGATGTAACCACACCCCCTTCCCTTTCCGATTGGCCAGAGTGTTCCCCGCCCAGGGGGTGAGCCTGGAACACAGGGCTGAGCACATGCTCTGGGTGTTCTGGCTGGCCCTGGCTCCTGAGTGCATGCTCCCCTCTGCACATGGGGCCAGGACAGAAATAAACACCTTTACCTACCCAAGCCAGGACCTGCTTCTTCATTTCCAAGCCTCATCCATGCTTCAGCCAGCTATTTGGAGCACCCACAAACTGCTATAAATTGGCCTGGGGACTGCTAGCTGGCAAAAGCACCCCCACGAACACGCCACTTTATAATCATGCAAGAGGGTTATTAGGGAAGACAAACACCATCACTCCAAATGTTCCTCCCATTCTTCTTCCCACCTTATATACTGAACAGTATTTTATATCATCTGGAATATCCCTTTGGTCATTTTGGATCACCTGTCCTGGCTGTGTCTCCTCCCATCCTCCATGTACCCCTAGCCTCCTCCCCAGTGTGGCAGTACAAAATGCAGAAAAGACCTTGGCTGTGCGCAAGCCCTGCTCAGCAATAACAAAATCATCTCTGTATTAACCCTGTGTTCAGCACAAATCCCAAACACAGCTCATACCAGTCACTGTGAAGAAAACTAACTCTACCCCATTCAAAACTGGCACAAAATGCAAGAAATGTTTATAGTTGCTAACACAAGAGGGAGAAAAACATCAAAAAATTTGATTTACACTGAGCTTTTCATTTGGATATAGTCCAGTACTGTAGGATTATGTGATAAAGCTTATCTGCACACTCAGAGGAGCAGACAGACAATGGTGGGAGGGAAAGCCCAAATAATCCCCTGCCAAGCTACTCCCAGGAAGACCCCACATGGGCCATCAGCCCATCTGCAAAAGCCCAGAAGTGCACAAGGATGCATAGGGAGCTCAAATGAAGGCCTCCCAAAGAATGACCACCTTGTCCAGGTACCTCCCTGGTCGGTCCCAGGGGAGACATCATCTCCAGCAACAGGTGGGAAATCAGTCCCCACAAGTTGTTGGGAGCAGCAGTCCAGTCATCTTTTAGCTAAGGGAGTGGATGCCTGTATATATCGATATAAATAGAGATGTAGATATAGATATAAATGTATGTGTGTATGTACAGTATTGTTCCAAGTGGGCCTCCATCCTGCCTAGTCCCAGAGGAAAGCAGGATGAGGCCACTGATGCTATGTCCCTGTGAGTGCTCCAAGTTTCTCTCTGCCATCTGTGTGGACAAGCATTCTGACGTGTATATGTAGGATATGCCTGGGCTTTTGTGTGTGTGTCTCTTGGGAGCACATCATTAGTATCTATACTGGTAGATCTGGGCACATGGAGCACCAGCAGCCTTATTTCTCTTGGAGCCAGCATGATATATATACCTCTAACAAATGCCTTTTCTTATTTCTGCTGATAGCAATACAAAAGGTAGATAATGAATCGCTAGAGTGCTCTCAAAGTTATTATTCATGCAAAATATGCAATTTAAAATCTGATATTTTTGTTTAATCTGAGATAATTTCATATCTTGAAAAAAAAATTTTAAAATCTTTTTTTTAGAAGCGCCTTGATCATTAGCTTTCAGGAGAGTACCAAAGAAACAAAAAGGAGCTATGGGTTTTTAGTCAGATTTTGTTGTTAAATTTGATATGCTTTGGTAAAGCTGCTCCAACTTTGGACAAGGTTTCTCTGAAACAATAATAACAGAAAAGCATATTGTTGAAGGGTAGTTTCTGGAAATATACAGTGTCTGAAAATTTACATCTCAATGAAAGGGCTGAAAAAAACCCTCAGGCTGATTTCAAAGCTTTTGCAGAAGTGATATCCCAGAGGAGATGGCTGAAGGATGCAATTAATTAGAGTTGCCCTTACTTACAGTTTTACAGTAAGTTTTGGTTCCAGCTACAGTGAGGAATACAACCTGAGTGTTTTCCCCACCAGGTTTTTAGTACTTTTATCACATCAAAATGGATATGGAGGAATATCTAATGTAACTCTCACCCTTACTTCCACTAAATATGTAGATCAATATATAACAGGTGGTCTTTGAGCATCATTTTTTTAATGCATAATATAAATTTTATTGCATGACCTGTAATCTGTAGTGGTAAGACCATGTCTCTGTTATAGATGACAAGAGCTTGTAAAGAAATAGTCTATTTAAGGTAATTAAAGTTTACTCTTTAGTCTTCCTTTTAGAGGAGTAGATAAAATAGGGACAGATATCGTGTTGATTAAGGAAACAACCACTCACATCTGGAAACACATTTTAGCTTAAAGTTTATTGATGACATCACTGCAGCTTCACTGAATTTATTTGTAAGCAAAAATGAGCATATATATGCATATATATATATATATATATATATGTAAAGTGCAAGTGTTTTCAGGATAGGTATTCAAGTAATTTCTGAGGTCCTCAGTATGGATTCCCTGCTTACAGGAGTCTGTAATAAAATTATCTGTTTGAAATTGGTTTTATCAGCACTGCAAGGTACAGCTCCCTCTCTTGAAGCTGGCAATTATTTTTAGTTACCATTAGGTGTATCAAGAGAATTTTAGTTTTGTAAAAAGCAAGGAAAGCAAGGAAAATCAGACCCTGAGGATTTTCCCTTCACTGACATATATAATGTCATATACTAACATTTTTTTCAAAATGAACTTTTTGGGAAGGATCAATTAGGTTAAACTGTAGTAAAAGTGTAACCAAGATAGATTTCACTCAAGTCAACTGAGTAATATGGTTGGTGTAGAAGATGATGGTCCAACAACATGCACAATTATATATTACTAAATACAGTTAATAAAATCCATGGGAAATTAATGGCTAAAGAAGAAATATATATTTAAAGGTAGTTCTTTAAAATTATTTTTCCCAAAGTGATGTTTTCTAGGTCTGCTCACTGTGTTTTACCAAACCAAAGCAGTAGACAGACTGGGAAAATGGAAATGAATAAAAAACACTGGTTGATTTGGTATGGTGTTCTGTGCTTTTCTCCCATGCTGTTAGTAGCAGAATGCTAAGCATGGTTTGGTATGGAAGCTTCCTCCAAATATCTCTAATGAAATTCATGTGGTCCACGGAGGTAGAAAGAAAAGGGTATGACAATAATAAATCAATAAATATACAAAATACAAGAGAAAGTGATACCATGGTAATGTGACCTGCAGATGGAAGAACCGAAGAGATTCTGCTAGTAATCCTCAAATGAATTGAGCAGGATTTAAATTATGTACTGCTGCTTGCATATAATTTTACCTGCTTTCCATGTATGGTTTCAAATTCTTCCTATGTACTAAGTGCTTGCCTCCTGATTTCTAATAGAAGTTACATGATAAGAAGGCATAATTGGTTCATCCCCATGCACTGGATTTTGGAAGAAGAGGAATGTGTTATTAACTTGAAGTTTAAGGAAATAATGAAGAAAGAAAGAATAGATGGTAGGTTTGAAGCTTGAAATAGTAGCTAAAGGAGAATAGAACTGAGGAATTAAAGTTTTTCTTCCAACTGTTTATCATTGTATTGTGCAAATAAAATCATTTTAGGGTTCCTATTGTACCAGATCTCAATTTGACAATTTTGCAGTAAGATCAGAGTCATCCTAGGTTTCATGAAGGAAATCTAATGTCTCCCAAAATGGATGGCAAGTTACAGTATTTCTGGTTAAAAATAAATGACATTATACTGTGTATTACAGTAGTTTGTATCATCATCCCTTTATTAACATCCACAAATACTGAAATTAAATGACTTGTGCCCACCTTACAAGAATTTTTGCCAGCAGTAAACTACAGACAAGTCTCTCAATTTTCCAGGTGTTGTCATGAATCTTGCATGTGATCAAAAAGTCTCAGGGTTCTGTCATCTCCTGTGATATTTTTTACTAGGAGCATGACCTTCAGAAATGACACAATATCAACATGATTGGTTTTATTGTTTATTCTCTAACCTTTACATTTTTAGCTATATGTATTGGTATTGCTTGCATATGTCTTTATATCCCCAGGGACATTTCATGTTGAGGGGTTATTGCATATGAATTATTTTACCTTATAGCCAGAATCAGTCTCATTGCTGGTATGTCTTTAGTGTTAGAACCTGCCCCATTTTTTTGGCCCATATTGAGAAAATAGCAATCCTAAAGGATGCATGTTATTACAATGCCTTCATAGGCCCAACCAGACTCCCTGACCTTAAATGCATTTGGCCCATTGCTTCTGTTATGCAGTTGTATAAACCCATATTTGGTTCCATGAAGGGTATTAGCACTTATGGTTTTCCAACCTTGATCAGACCCAGCCCAAGAACTTGAGAAGATTTTTGATGGACCCGCATTATTAAAACCATAGTGAAAATCTTTACCTCCTTGCTTAAAAGTGCATAATTTTTCTACTGTTTTACAGGAGTCAATTTTTCAATAACTCTCTTGCCAGTTCACATATTACTTCTGTGTATTCTAGGCAACATCATTGCCTTTTTTTCCCCTGTGAATGAAAACTACACACTTTCTTTTTATCTATGTTTTTTTCCACGTACTTTAATCTGCAAAGATCCTTTCAGATCTCCAAAATCTCATGCACCTGTCACACCAAGTGATTTGTGTCTGTTTTGTTGGATTTTTTTAAAGCTATGAATACCCTTGACACATGAATTGCAGAAATTAATACAGGAAGGGCTATTCTGTTTTCATTCAACAATTCCCATTTGTACCTACCAGGGTGATAATGTATTTTGAAATCAAACTTGAATCCTTTTTTTTCCTCTACCAAATGCTTTCTTATTACAGAACCTGATGTGTTTGTACTTTAGGACACGAAAAGACTTACTAATCCTGTTGATCCTTTATTTCTTGGGACTTGAAAGATCTTTAAATGTCTGAAAAATATAGTATTATCTTGTTTATTTAAATTAAATCTGTGTAATTAAATAGTTCTAAATGATGAGCTTTAATAATATACAAGCACTAAATTATTTGGTTCAATTTGCATAAGCACCTAGAAGCTTTTGGACACCTGTTCAAGTTAAAATTCTGTGATTATGAAATGGGAAGCTCTTACAAGAAAAGATGTTGGCACACGCTTGAAGCCATTCCTCTTTGAGCTAAGCTGCTTCCAGCAAGAAGCACTCTTTAATGAGAATTTCTGTTGCTGAATCAAGGCTGTTACATTCTAGCTTTTTCCTGAGTGGTACAGGGTTTCCACTTTCATAGGAATTGGAGCCTAAAGTCACAGCACAATTTGGGAAAGACAGAATTTTGAAGGGACATAAACCTAAGGAAAATGACCAAAATTTCCACTTTCTCAAAGACCTGAATTGATTGGCAGGAATTTTCTACCCTGGTCACTGAGTTGGATAAAAGCTGTTAGTCCTGATATGTTTTCTGTTATCTTAACCAAATACAAATTTTCCTATTATATTTTAAATATGTATATGATATGTAGCAAATGAACAAATTGGAGGGGAAAGGTGTAGTATTTTTAAGGAATGACAGGAACAAGAAAAAATCTAAGTCTTCAGATAATGATGCTTCAAGTTTTCTGTGTAATCAAGTTCTTTTTGTCCTTTGCTATGTCCCTAGATTCCTTGTGGATTATGGGCATCTTTGAACACTTCTTGAATCTTCTTCCAAATCTCTCTGGTGATAGGTTCTGCCCCATGATATGTTATATGAATTCCTATGTTGTTCCCAAGTCTCAGATATTCAAGCATTGAGCAGGGATTATTTAGTTTCTATTTTAACAAAGACATCCTCAAAAATTTCCTTTTCCACTTAAATAGATGTCTGGAATACATCATGTGTTCTTGAAGGAAGGAAGGAAGAAAAAACAAGGGGAAAAAAAAAGTGAAGGACTTGGAATTTCTGTCAAACCAGAAACCATTTTTTGTTACTTTAGCCCATACTGGAAATCACAATACCCCACAAGTCATAGATATTAAGACTTGCAGGCGATTCGGTCTGTGTGGAGCACGAAGCCACTGAAAGTCCAGCTCACCAAGCTTTCCCTGACACCCGTGGGTTTGCTGCATGCAAGAGCAATCACTGGGGCAGCAGAGGCAAACATGCAGTTTCTAGTGTGACATCTATCTGACTTTATCCTGCATGAGATGCTTTTCTATGAGGGACTTTTTTAAAGGTAAGATATTTTTTGATAGAAAATAAGCTGGAAAATGTTTGTGAAATTTTGCTCAGGTCAAGCTGTCTTTAGCAGAGGAATTTAGCAAGGGTCCTGAGGAAAACCAGAGCCAACATTGATAAACAATGATGTAATATAAAACCTATAAATTCCACATCAGTACAATGCATATATACGTATAGGAGTTCCCAAACTCCCCATGACTAGAAGATCAGTCAGTTTTTCCCTATATTAAACATTGCATCTATTCATGCAGTTTATGGACATTTTATTTAATGAGTCCTCTGTAGTTTGGGAAGTGAGATTCTTCTCACTTGTTCATTTGCAACTGACTGTGTCCACTTACTAAATGCTGTGAAATTTTTGTATGTGTGCCTAAATATCCCAAGAATAAATAATTCACATTATTTAATTTTCAATCTATTGAAATTCCAACTAGACTTGATACTTCTAGGAGTTTAGGCCTCAAAACAAGTGCAGATCAGGAACTGCTGTGTTTAATTGCTTTTGATGGCCTCTGCTGTCCTGATGTAGAAAGAGGTGAATTAGAAGTGATGCTAGTGAGAGAGCCAGCACAGGGATATCTGGCATTTATGTGTGTTGCTCATCGTCTCTCTACTGCAGTGTAGAGGTGGCATTTAATAAACCTATAGCAGTAGTCTCATAGCTGTGGAGAAAAAAAACCCTATGTTTGAGTTAATCCCACCAGGCTGTCTGCCTGGGATGGATCAGCCAGATGTGGATGCAGAATTTATCTAAAACCAAACCAACCTAGTGATATTCAGATTTTTAGTTTTCTCTGTAAGCCAATAGCTGTCTCACATTTCACTAGCAGTAAAAGTCATGAAGTGGATTATAGCCCCTTTCAGGAGCATTAGGTGTTCCACAGATTTTTATTTGACAGTAAACTGGTGCAGTTTATTTGTATGTAATATCCATGAGCACTGAGAAGTACACTGAAGCTGAAGAGCTACTCAAACACTTCGTATGGCCTCCTGGACTAGGGTCCTTTCCTTGCTGGCCTGCTACTCGTAATGGACCAGAAAATCATAGAATATCCTGAGTTATATGGGACTCACAAGGATCCTCCAGTCCAACTCCTGCCCCTGCACAGGAGAAACCCCAAAATCACACTGTATATTTGAGGATGTTGCTCTATAAATAACATCTTATTTAACTTCATTGAAAGTGTTTTTCTCTCATTTGGCCTTCACATGCTCTCCAAGATCTTTCTTTTCATTTGAAAACAAAAGAGGAATTAGAAGAACTATGACAAAGTTTTCAACATCTAGAATTAAGTTCCCTGTAGTGACTCTAAATGTTGTACTCCAGAGAGGAGAGAAAAGTAGATTTCAGTTCTGATTTCAGAAAGCACACAAGTATAATTTAAATATCAGTGTAGACTCCCTGATTTTTTTTTTTTTTTTTTTTGAGGGAGGGAGGGGAGGTGTGACCAGAAGACCCAGAGCAACATTTGCTTTAGTAAATATATTTCAGTTAATATTTAACAGTTGGTGTGTATGGGAACTGAAAAAAAAATTAATTTAAAAAAAAGGAAAAGGGAAAGATAAACAAAGAGCAAAACAAACCATGTTATCATGCACCTTCTGTCCTTGATTGACTCTGTTGATTGCCTCTGTTGTTAACGTGCACTCTCTATTCTTGTTTGAATCTGCTTCTTGATTGAGTCTGTTCTTAACAGTCCTTGCTCACATTGATATTGTCATTTGTTTCTCTAAGGAACAGCGAAACACTGAGGATTACTTGTGTACTTGCCACTGGGAGAAGTATCTCATCTGAGGAAGGACTTACTTTCCAATCCTTCACTCACTGAGAATTGAATGTTTCAAGCTTAGTAATTTTGATCGGATTAGCAGTCAGGTGTTCAGATCAATGGTTTAAAGGAAGCCCATTTTTCAGAAAGTGCTGAAAATATGAACGCTGGGGATTTTTGTCAAGGGCAAAAATGTGTTACCAAAATTATGGCAAGTGGAATTGCTGCTAACTTGTTGAGGGGGATTGTTTGTTATTTTAAAGCCAATTTTTTTTGGCCATCAATCTCTGTCGGATGCAGTAGAGAGAAGAAATAGATGTCCTAGTGAGGGGGTTACGTTCTTTTGTTTGTATGTGTTTATCCAATGTAATCCCCTCAAATTGCAACAGATTACAACTAATGCTTCTAGAAGTGTATTTCCTTCTGTCATTGTTTTCCAATTCAGTCATATGTGGAACAGCATCGGGCTACTATAAGAGAGTCTAATCAACCACAGAACTGTTAGGGTTGTTTTATTATTAATGAGATTCCTGGGTTTCTGACTTCTATCAGAAATGTTTACAAAGATCTGTTAAAGATAGTGTAGTCTAGTGAATTTTGAAAGAAAGGGATTTTGAGGGGGTTGGATATGTCATATCCAAGTCCTTCTTTGCCCCCCAGCATATTCAAAATGTGAATTTGCCAGCTATTTTTAACCCTTCCCTCCTTCCAATGTGTTTCCACATTATGAATAATTTAATTTCTCCCCTGATTAGTCATCTATATTTTCAGCCCATCCAAGTTGCTTTATGAGCTTAATAAATGCATTGTTCATTTTATACTCTACAAAAAGAACTAGCCATGATGCCTGCAAGCTCAAATACCTTGAAGGGAGCTTCTTTCATGTTCCCAGTTAATTAAGAGATCTAGTAGACTTGACAAGTTTCACTCATTTGGCAGGAGAAGCTTTTATTTTTGCATGAATTTGAAGTTGTTTCTTAAATAACTTACTTATCTGTGTCCCTGAGACATTTTTCCACATTCCTATTTCTTTGAAATGTTTCATACAAACTGTCATTGCTTGACAGCCCTGGATCCTTTACTCTGTTTCATGCACAAGCACAAGTAACTATGTCCCTGATGAGAAAGAAGTCTATTTTAGGTTTCACTGGTTAAAAAAAAATTCCTAGACTGATCATCCAAAGATGTATTTCATTTGTGGAAATTATCATATAATAATAAATATCTTTATCAGCAGAGACTCTTAAATTTAGTTACCTTATTATAGGTGAGTGGTAGTTTCATTGAAAATTATGTTCTTTCTGATTCATCTTCATTGCAGCTTTGACATAACTGCTGCAGCATTGCCTTTTTGTCTGAACAGGCCACTAATAAAGCACAACAAAATAGTGACTTAGATAAATTCTCAATTGTGTCAATATAGTTTGTCTGTTGTTACCCAGTATAATATTTGGGGGAAAAAATATATATAGATCCTATGCAAACAATGACAAAATTGGTGTTGGTAAAGCATTTGTAGGATTCAAGCAGAAGGTGTTTGGTTAGACGGGCTGCAATTACCTCTTCATTAAGTATCCTGTGGCACCTATATGCTTCACATAATTCCAAGATGCCCTTGTTGGGATTGCTCACAAATATTGGGCTACAACCGTGAGGGGAATACCCACTGAGACAATTGTTTCAGTCTGGTGGATGTACCTTTCATCACTGGATTGATGGAGTGATGGAAACATTGTGTATTTCCACAATACACTTGCAGGGCCTTATACAAACTGGATATTATAAACAATTTTGCTTGCTGTCTCATGGCACTGCAAAAGAGACCCTCAAGCCTATGTCCTTCAAGAGAATTACTCTGAATGCAGGGCCAGTGAGAAAATAATGCTGATCCATCTCATTTGCATAAAGGTTGCTATATTCAATAATGCTGATCCATCTCGTTTGCTTAACGGATATTACATTCTCAGTGAAAAATATCACATGGCTGAACTTGCTTTAATTATATCCATCCTATCCTGCATCTGCTCACTCTGGGTCAGTGCTGCAATGTCAGTCCAAATATGGGGAGCTGGAGGAGAAAGAACATATGTACAAACATGATTCTCAAAATTCAGGTATACTTAACAAAATCAAGACTCCAAAATAACGTTGAAGATGCTTTTTTCTCTTGTTGGCTTAATTAGGATAAGATCAATCTTGTGGCCAGCACTTCGCTGTGGGACTATTTCTCTTTTAACCTCTGTGACAAAGCATTAATTCCGCTTTGCACATTTGTGCAATCCTTCAACATTCATTTCCCCAAAAATCCACACACTAGAAATATGACAAAAGAAGATTATTTTATTATGTCAATGTACTGTTAAAATTCTAAAGGTTTTATTTTTTTCTTCTTTTTAACTTTTTTTGAATCAACAGAGAGGTAGTACATTTTTTGGGATTGTTCTGTAATCCTCTAATAGCATTGTTTTGTTTTATTAACAACTGCTGATGTACCTCTTCAGTCAGTTTAACATTATGAATTGTAACATTACTTCAGAAATCTGTTAGTATTTGTTGACATTTTTTGAAGCAATCTCTATTGTAAAGATAAATTAATATACTAGTGTCTGATTTTATTGTGAATTGCTGAAAGACATGCTCAGAACAATATCCACGTTAATTTTTCACATTGTTACCTTCCCCTAAGTGTTAGCAAGATCTAAATTTACATCATTAAATAGTTCTTCACATCCCATACAAATGACCATAACCAATTCTAGAATCCTCTTGCATCTGAGAAATAATGCATCATTATGAATGTAACAATCACATTCAACTCCTTCATAAAGTACTTCACTTCATAAAACACTGGTGTTTTGCTTCATAAGGCATTTCTTCACAGTCCACATAAAAGCAGTCTGCATTTGTCTACATTATGAGCTGAGGGAGACCTTGAAAAAAGTTTTATGATTTTTCAAGGCCCATCATATGAATACTTTCTGTACCTTTGTTCAGCCACTGTCTCATCTACTCAAAAAATACGGCATTTTATTTTGCTGTTTAAAAAATCAATAAATTAATGTAGGCAAAATTAAATATTTTAACTCTTATTTAACTCTTATTATTTATTTTAAGTCTTTGAATTTTAAATTATATTGAAAATTTTAAAAATAATTATTGCAATGGTACTGTTAGCTATTTCTAAAAGTACAAAATCAGTTAATTTTAAATAACCTGGCTGAACTACTAGGATGTGTTAAATGTCATGACCAGCTTTAAAAGGTTAATTAAGGTTAAAACACCCTTATCTATCTGTGCATTTCCTTTATGACTTACATGAACCACCTACCTTGTGTTCTGTCATATTTTCTTTAAAAGTGCTTATTAAATTTTGCTGATGGATCTTCTTTACTAAGAGATTTGTAAGAATAAATGCAGCAGATGGTATTGTAGAGAAGGATTGTCTCAAGCATTCTGAGTATTGCTACAGGAAACGTGTGATTGGAAGAGAAGGTCCCACAGAGGGGGGCAGCTCTGTGCTGAGCAAGCTTCCTGCTCCACCTTGAGAATTGTGTTCAGCCTCCCCCCAGCTCACTTCCTGGGGAAGGGCTGTCTCTGCATGCATGGAAAAAAATGTGCAAAAAATTCTAATTTACTTGAGAAAAATATACCAGGTTAATTATAACAAGAAGTGGATTTGTCCTCCTCCATCTCTCTTGGACCGAGACTGGGTCCTCTCACTCCCTCTTTTCCTCTCATCTCTCCTCTTTTCTCTTCTGTGTTCTTTGTCTTGCAACCCCGGCTCTAGACCACCCACACAGCAGCACTCACACAGGATCCAGGGAGTAATGATGTTCCTTGTTTTCTTCCCTGCTTTGCTCAGGAAAAGAGCCAAAACGTGCCTATCATATTGTATCCCGTAATCCTTATTGAAATTTACTGTGAGAGGGGGGTGCTTGGGGAGGTGTTTTGGCTTGTGACCTTTTAGGAGTTTTTTGTTAGACTTGTGAAGTGTACTGTACAAAATAAAGGTCTTGTTATCCTCCACTCTTGTAGAAGTGTATTGTAAGAGTTTAAGGGAATGTTAGACCTTTTGAGTCTAAACATTGGACTGGTTGCTGGAGCTATAGAAGACCATGCAATAAAAAATAAGAGTTGCCTGACACGTGCCCAGTGTCCTTGTTCAGCTTGACAAGAATTTATAACAAACATTACACCCCTTATCGTTGAGTCAATGACAGTTATCAAGAAATTTTTCATATTATAGAATTGCTTGGGTTGAAAAGGAACTCCAAGATCATCTAGTCTAAATCCCTCTGCTTCAGGCAAGGACACCTTCCACTAGATCAGGTTCCTCAGAGCTCCCTCCAGCCTTCAACCAACAATTCCAGGAACAAGACATCCATAACTTCTCTGGGCAAACTGCTGCAGTGGCTCACCACTCTCACAGTAAAGAATTTCTTCTTAATATCTAATGTAACCCTGCTTTCTTTCAGTTGGAAACTATCCCCCCTTGTCCTTTCAATACATGCTCTTGAAAAAAGTCCCTCTCCATTTTTCTTGTAGGCTTCTTTACGTATTGGAATGTTGCAATTAGATCACCCCAAAGCCTTCTCTTTTCCACCATAGGCAATCCCAATTTTCTCAGCCTTTACTCAGAGGAGAGATGCTTCATTTCTTGTACCTTTTTGGTGGCCTCCTCTGGACTCGGTCCAATAGTTCCCTGTCCTTCCTGTGCTGGGCCCCCATCGCTGGATGCAGCACTGCAATGGCATCTCAGCAGAGCAGAGCAGAAGGGCAGAATCCCCTTCCTGGCTGTGCTGCCCACGCTGCTTTGGATGCAGCCCAGGACACGTTTGACTTTCTGGCCTGTGAGTGTCCATTGCTGGGTCATGTCCAGCCTCTCACCCACCAGCACCCTCAAGTCCTTCTGGGCAGGGCTGCTCTGGATCTGTTCATCCACCACCTGTAATGATACTAGATATGGTCTCTTATATCAAAAAAGAAGAAAATTAGGAACCTTTAAAATTATATTTGAAAGAGCACTAAATGTAGAGAGATCATCACAGAGCACCCAAGTTGCACAGAGTTTAGCAAAAGTAGATACGTAACTTATCAGCTAATCTTTTAGTTTTCATGACCCAAGAAAATTTAGAAGGGATGAAAACGAGACCTACCTTTTACATTTACATTGGATACACTGTGGTGGGCAAGAGCAGAGAAAGGTCTAAAAAACCCTTAAGTTATTGACAATAATAGTCAGTCTGTCTTGGGTACGGAAATATCTTGTCATGCTTCAGGGTAGGTTATGCTTGTGCTTCACTGAAAGAAGTATTAGCAGAATACAGTGCATCTTTCATCTGTCTCTTTTTTTTTTTTTTTTTAATAAAAGAGGTTTCCAGGTTTAGGATGAAAATGTAAGAGGGAAGAAGGCAATTTTTTCCCAAATCAATGCATTCAAACTTCTTCTACATGACCCAGATGGAGTAGTATGGTAACAGCAACTTGCTTCCTGTAAAGCTTTTAAATGAAAAGTTCTTTAATGAGGCCAGGATTTGTTCTCATATGAGTGAGAGTTTTCCCAGTACTTTCAATGTGAACAGGATTTGAGTCATTTCCTCACTAAGTGGCAATGAGGAAAATTAAGTGAATAGGTCTCATGATCTCCTATTTGCCAGTATCTGAGTACCTAATTGATTTAGATTCTGAATACATAATTGTAAGCTTGTGGAACATAGTAGGGTGTATAAATCTGCTCATTTCAAATGACCTAAAGTCAACGTGAGCAGTGTTGTCTGAATTCTTAAGGCCAGCTGTGCTCTACAATTATTAATGACCATGTTCCTCAGCTTGCAATGTTGGACTAATTGTCAGATGTGAATTCAGATACAAGCAAATGTGAGAAGATTGAAAAAGACAGTTTATGGCTAACTTCAGGAAATAATATATTGTTTGTTTTATGTTCTTACATGCAGGTGTCTTCTTATGTTTCAGTTGATCATTGGTCAAGTTCTGACCTTTGTTGTACAAGCACAGCTCAGTCAACATAAATTACTTAGGACTGCTGTCTGCTATGTGGTGTGTGTTTTACTGTATCGTGATGTATCACACACAGCCTTGCATCCCTCTGTTTCTGGTGTGGCATGAATATTTCCATAACATAGATATGATTCAAGAACACACTCCTGTTAAGGATTAGCTCCCCACAAAGAGTAGTTAATGTTATCCATTTATATTGTATGTTGAAAGGGAACTGTAACTACTCAGCATTTTTTTTAAAAATGAGGTCTTTATAGGCAAATATATCTTAATATAAGCATTTAACTGGAGTTACTCTGTCTTGCAGCTTTGGGTCTTGGCACATTGCTGTTGCTTTTGTAACAAATGGTTGCTCCCTGAGGACCCAAAACTCAGAGGTTTTGAGCAGCATTGACAGAATACTTTATGGAGCTAGGGGTATCAATTAAAACCTTAAAAAAAAAAAGGCTGCCTATATATGTTATCACAGTTTAGAAGACACAGTCTCAGAGAAAGTTTATAAAGCAATAAATGTTGTTTACCAAGAAACACAGCCACATGTGGAAAATCCAATAATGATGAATTTTGGTCTGTTTTAGCCTCAAGGAAAAAATATTTTTTCATAACTCTTATTATGTTTCCATGTTCCCCACCATACACACAGAAACCAAAATAATATTCTCATTCTGTCTGTTTTTCTCACTTAGAGTATCTGGTAAGCATTTCCACACTCAGATGGCTGAGGATTAATTATGTCCCATGAAGATATGATTGCAAATGGGAATGCTGAGTGCCATGTATATGAATTTAATTGAGCAACTTTTTCTCTGAGTAGGACGAGGTATGCTTTTCTTTGTTTTTCCATTTGTTCACAAAAAAAAAAAAAAGCTGTATTATTTTTATTATTTTTTACTTAGTCAGCTTATGATTTCTCAGCCTAGACAAATCAATCTACTACATACCTCACAAAAAATCCAAACAGAACATAACATAATCCACAGTATAAATTTTAGATCACTGATGCTAGAGAGCTCAGGCTCTCATTTAAAATAAAAAAAAAAAAAAAATTGATGTAGATGAGATGAAAAGATTTTGATCTGACAGTATCAAAGAAGCCTTAGATTTCCAACAAAGCCTTGGAGACTCATAATAAAAGATATTGCTTTTTTTCCTTCTCTCCTGAAATAGGCATATTCTTCATACTAATTATATTTTTAAATGTTCAATAAATAGATCAACAGCTGCTAGTACACAGAGTCTCATGAAATAGGCTGGACTGGAACAGTTTTAAAAAGCTAGACTGTATCTTTTAAGTCGCTTGTGAGAAACTTCAGTAGTCCTCAATTTTTTTCCAGGGTATTCTTTCTGGTGTTAAAAAAAAGGCTTGGGAGACTTTTTAGCAGTGGATTTAGAGAATCATTAAACTTCATTCTGTTCTCTTAAAGAGAGAAGAAACTGACCTAAATTAATTTTGACCTCAGGCAACCTTACCAAGACTCAGGGTACTTAGGAACAGCGAGGAACATAATGAAGAGAAATGCATTATAGATCACAAAGTGATTTTTTTCCCAAAATTTTCCTAAGTCTAGGTACCTGTTCAACTTCAAAGACTCTTTGTCTTTCAGACAAGGAACCAGGAATTTTTAATTGAAACTTGGGGACTAGTATTTTTGTCTCTAGGAATCTTGGAGACAGGGAAACTGGCAATGGTTCTGAAAGTCTAGGTGCAAGATTTAATTTCTTGAAAAAAATAACAGACAGTGCTTAAAACGAGGAAAGACCCTAGCATGAAAATGAAGCTACCACAGTAATGGTATCCTACTGGGCCCAACGTGAAGCCAACACACAGGCCAAGGGTTGTCTAGGAATCTTGTAGTTGCACAGCCTTGTTCTGGTCTTATCTGGTTATTGTGGACTGATAAATGTCAAAGAAAGAAACTTGATAATACCTGTGTAGTGATTATAACTGTTCTTAAAATTATGCCAGAAAAAAAATTGGTATATTTATTCAGGGGGAGAAAACATATCAGAATTCAATGGCTTTGTTCCTACATTTGAAAAAAATAATGATAAAATTGTTGTTCTTTGACCAGGCAAAGTATCAGCCACTTAATATGTTCCTTTCTTTTCTTGTATGTCTCACTTAAACATTAGTATAGGTAAAGATGACAGATTTTTGTTTCATTAAAATCAATCACTTTCCCTTAAGATTTCAGACCTCAGATCATGATGCCAAAAATCCCAACAATGCCATCCTCTTCCACCTCGAAACAGTTGCTAACGAGGGGTCACATTCTTTTGGGGAGCCTCATGCTAAGTTTAGTAGTGAATGATAGGCAACTTTACATGGAAAAGTAATGGGGAAAAAAACCCTCTTACTTCCACATGGCTTTCAAAACCCTCTAAAGACTGGTTCAAAGACTGGAATAGGTGGCAGATGTACTTATATGCCTTCCATTACAGTTTGTAATGATTAGATAGCAGAGGAGATTACATTCAGGACTCTAGAACTCCTACCTCAAAGACAGGCACTAGATTGAGTTGGGACTAATGACTAGGAGCTGTTAGAACATGTTATTATGACATCTTAACAAAGGCTTCTCAGAGGTCCAGGGAATCTTCACTCAATTACTGCATATTTATTTGACATTCCTCTGTTTTAAAATGACCTTTGCTTAAACCAATTTATATCTTACTGAATTCTTGCTGGAGATTCCCTGGAATGGATTAGTTGATATTTGCAAGTTCCAAACATTTGATCTCTAGGAATTTAGTTTTGTGTAACTCAATATACAGTCATAGTTGAATTGGTTTGGTGTTGGCTTTTTTCCCCCTCCTACATTTATTAATTATAATATTAATTGATTTTCTTTTGAGATTTATATAAGTCAATTAAATTGTTACAACCAATGGATATTGTATTTCAATATACAGACTTAAAATGAAGTGCTTAGAGACTAAGGCTTACAGTGTAAAATTAGAATTTTTATTGCATATAACATTAATGCTTTGACTTTGTCACTATTTGTTAACACAGAAAACAGGTGTTTTCTTCCAGAAGCCAGTGTACTTCTTCTAGGATTGTCACTATATTCACTGAACATTCAAGTTATCATGCAAATGTAACTCTGAATTTATTTGGTTTCTTTAACCATGTGCAGAGGCTCTATAAGTAGAGTTTGTACATTTACAGTTTTTGAATGTACAGTAATTATTCACTGGCTAGATATACAGAGCAGGTAGCTAGGAGCAACTTGACTTAACATGAATATGCTCAGCATCTCCAGTAAAGGCATCTAATCAGATTCTGTTGCCCAAATAATTATTATTGATGTGGGAAAGTGTCAGACCCTCCATGGTACTTGGAACAGGCTTGGTCTTGATCTGAGTTCCCGTTTTTTGACTCACAGATTCTTTTCAGCATTTTAGACCTTTCCATTTCACTGTTTTTCTCTGATTCCCCAAGTTGGTACTACCATTTAAAAATTTTAACTTTTGTCTTTGCTTCTTTTTCCTTCAAGAAGAAAATCTTGGGTTTAGCCTGTATTCTCTCACAGCTCAAGAATTTTTCAGTTAAGCCAAGCCAAGGCCACATAACTGTGCCTCAAAAAACTGGGCCACGGGCTACAGACAGCTCAACTTCTGTGCCACAGATTTCAGTGAATGCAGACACAGATCTACTGGAAAAGTTATGACTTAAGATGGAGTGCACAGGTATTGCACATACTTCTGAGATAATCTTAATGTCAATGATGTCAGGGCTAAAGATTTCTCTTTAGCTACGTACCTTGGATTTTCCTTTATGCAATGGAGTCTTGAGACAATCTACAAATGCTTCAGGGCATATATACATAGGGCAAGGAAATTAGAGTCATTAACATCCCCAGGATGGACAGTTTGCTTACTAAGGAGCTATATTTTCCCTTAAAATGTGGGAGTTTGTGGTTTTTTTTAACATAGTGGCTGTCCAATACTGAAGAATCTTTAACATTCTTTACAAGTGGCATCTGAATCATCAAAATTATACTTGATAAATTAACACAATTATATTATAGGGTTTTTGGTGCAAAATTGTTTGATGTCTATGCATAGAATTGCATATCTGGTTTGGTTGAAAAAACATTTTTTGAAAGAAGATTTAAGGTAACACTTTCAGAAACCATACTTCCTTCAAATTTAGGCTCAGTTGCTTATACATCACTTTAAATAGTCTTTTAACACCTGTTTAAAGTATTTCTAAAGGGTTTTCTTTCCTTCATGGCAGGGCATTACATCCATAGATAATGTTTAAATTTGCTAGATTAATATGAGAATTTAGATTATGCAATACTGCACCCACACCTAATTTTGGATTACATGAAACATTAGATTGAAATCTAGCTTTCTTCCAGGATCTGAGAGGAAATCATCAGCAGTGAATAACCCTACTCTACTCTATCCTATCAATATGAAAAATACTTACAAAATAATTATATTGGGAGCTGAGGCTGTTATCCTTTGGGTATCTTCAACAATGACAATCCCATAACTAAACTCTGTTTACTTGGAATTTGTGACTCTAATTCGATTTTATTACTGAATTCAGACTGCCCCAGAACCTTAGAAAGGTTTTTACCTTTCTTTGAAATACAAAGAATAGAAATAGAAAATAGAAATAGAATAGAAATAAAAATAGAAATAGAATAGAATAGAATAGAATAGAATAGAATAGAATAGAATAGAATAGAATAGAATAGAATAGAAATAAAAAATAACTCCTAGTTAAATAGTATCCCTTCTCTTACTTTGCATGTCCTGATTAAAATAAAGTGTATTTTCACTGTCCTCAGGAAAAGAGGTAGCATTTGTGACTACATGCTAAAAAAAACAAGTGAGAAAGCATTCAGTTCACAGCTTGAAAATAGAAATAACAGCTTTTTGTTCTATTCTCTACTCTTTATTTTGTCATAAGACCAGCATAATTCTTGAATAACAGCAACAAGACAAAGTAATTAGAGCTAGATTCATCTTTTCTGTTAGTGCTCCATGTTCTCACTTTTGAACAGACAATCTCCATTAAACTGCTGAAATATACTTCACAGACAGTTTTGTAGAGGGAAAATACAAATATTTTGACAGTGATTTGGCAAGAGTTTAAACATTAGACCAATCAATTTTGCAGTGTAAATGAGAACAGGATAAGCTGTGACAAGTGATTGCTTCAGGAAAGAGCATGATATATTTTTATTACATGTGTAACTTCAGATTATTCATGTTTTCTCCAGCTGCTTCTGGAGGAGACTGAAGAAAACACCTTTTTACACTTGCCCAATGCACAGTATACTCAGAAGACTCTGCTGAGAGGATCTCTCAGTGATTTCCCTTCTATCCCTAAAAGATTCCAGGATGTAAAGATATTTGCCAAATTCTCGCATGATTGACATTCATGCTTTTCCTTAAAATTGCATGGGTTATTATTATTTCTTTCCTAGGGAAAATTTGAGTGTCACATTATAAGAAGAGCTTATAGAAAGAAAGGGTGTTTAGAAAATGACATATTTTATTAAACAGGGAAAGGACTATTCTGCTGGGAACAAGAATAGAAAATAATCTATGACAAATTCAGTTCACTGCACTGTGATTTTAACAATGACATATTCTAGGGACCTTGGGATTAATAATATTCATAATCTGATTTTCCAGAATAATTTTTCGCATATGTAAAATCACCAAATCAGCTATAATTGACAATTCAGCATAATGCCTGAGAAGCTGAGCAATAATTAAAAAAAATTCCTCTCTCATAATTTTTGACCTTGGGAACTGATATGAGAGAGTCTGGCATTTTGGATCTTTGTGTTGAGTTCTCGTTTAGTAACAAAGCTGATCTCTGTTCTAAGGCTAGAATTCTCTCTGTTCAGAGGCAAAAGCATTGTTGTATCTCAACAGAATCAGTCCAAGAGCAAATATTGTTCTGGGGTCATCAAAAAATCAGAATAATGAGACAGGAAAAAAAAATTCTGAGAGAAATGCAAATTGATTAAAATACCTACTGACCTGAATTTGAGGATCTTTCTCTGCCAAGAATGACTGTAATTTATTAGCTTAAAAAGTTGTGATTTTCTTCTTTGGGGTAATAAGTGCATTTCAGTGCAAGAACAATGGTAATGTTCATCTGTCTAAGTATAAGCTGTGTAGTAATACAAAATCACATTAATTTATAGGCTAAAATGAACTTCAGACATGTAGACACTCTAACGTCTCCTTTGGTTTGCTATTATTATTTAGATGACAATGCCATCTAAAGAACTTCCCATGTCTCTGTGAAAATGAGAATTTTCAAGTCTCTTGAAGATTTTTTTTCTTTTCCCCCTTATCAGGGATATCCCATCAAGGAATCTATCAGTGCTCAAGTTCTAGATAGACTTTTTACTTACAACAAACTTTGATTTCAGAGCAGTAGCATTTTTTCCAAGATAAAGCAGTGCTTTGTGAAGATTGCTTCTCTAAGCAAAAATAAAAAGCCATCTACTCTGGTACATTATGTGATATCTGTTTTACTTCTTATTCTAACATTGTTGATTTTGTCTTGTTTTCTTCTATCTGTTTCTGAGTCTTGCTTTTTAGAAAAGCTCTCTCAGATTTCTAAAACTCAGAAGTTGTTTTAAAAAAAAAATTCAAAAAATCAAAACCCAAACACATGCACACATGAAAAACACAAGACCTGAGATACAAAAAGTTGGTGGTTTGTTGTTCTGGTTTTGGTTTTGTCTTGGGACGGTCATGTAGTAATTAAAACAAATACCATCATGGATAGAGAAGGCTGAGGAAAAAAATACTTTTTTTTATTATTATTCAGTGTCAAATATAGAAATATTGCCCTGTCAAAAGCAACCAAGAGGGAAAGCAGTGTTCGTGTGGTAAAGACTTGAGATACTGTTCAGGAATTCAGCAATGTCCTGAAGCACAAAATACAAGGTACTGTAATAAGCATTAGGTACACTATTTTCAGTCATCCTGCTCTCAAGAAAATGAGTCACTGTGGCACACAATTGTTACCTTGGTCTGACTTCAGGCTGCAGAAGAGTGTATTTTGTGTGACACTGGGAAATACCAGCACTCAGACATCTAAGAGGAATGGAATAATATTTTCTTACCAGGGTTTATTTTGAAAATTAAACCCAAGACAATAGAACAAGGTTGAGGCTTATCTTTTCAAAGTGATGCCTTTTTAAAGGAAAAATACTGGTTCTCTTTAGGATATCTGGCTATATGGCAGATATTTGAATCCTCATCAGAGACCAGTGAAATTTTGCATACTTTCATCAGTCACTTCCTTTGAGGTAACGTACATTCTATCTGTTTGCTCTTCCCCTCCCAAGAACCATAAATCAGAGAATAATCACTCTTGCTAAACAGTTCATTTTTGTTACTTCTGGCAACATAAGAAGTAACCCAGGGTACATTAAATTACAAGGCCCAAGTTTTATATGCATCTCTTTTCTTTTCTTTTCTTTTCTTTTCTTTTCTTTTCTTTTCTTTTCTTTTCTTTTCTTTTCTTTTCTTTTCTT